>JBAIAC010000278.1:0-600000 GCA_037349315.1 Chelydra serpentina
CCTGCCGCCCGGAGCCGGCTGAGATCGCGGGATCCCTGGTGCCACCCCTCTCTCTGCTGCCTGGAGCCGGCTGAGATCTCGGGGGTCCCCGGTGCCACCCCTCTCCCTGCCACCCGGAGCCGGCTGAGATTGCGGGATCCCTGGTGCCACCCCTCTCCTTGCTGCCCGGAGCCGGCTGAGATCGCGGGGATCCCCGGTGCCGCCCCTCTCCCTGCTGCCTGGAGCCGGCTGAGATCCCAGGGGTCCCCGGTGCCGCCTCTCACCTGGCGTCCATCCTGCCCGGGGGGAGCCAGGAAGAAACGCCCCGTCCTGCTCTGGCTCCCCTGTCTCTGAGCATCACCCCCGGGTGGGGGGCACTGGGAGCCCTGGCCGTAGGCGCTTGGCTCTGGCCCTGGGGGCTGCCGGGCTGTCTGGTGCCCTGGCACAGGGGAGAGCCTTTGGGTGTAGGCCCTGGTGCCACCGGCGCCTGTCACTGGCCTGCAGGTCGCCTGCCCGTGGGCTGAGCGGCTGGCAGCGGGGGGCTTGGGCAGAGGGTGGCTGGCTTTTGGAGGGCACTTCCAACTGGGGGGCAGATCCCATCGTCCCCCCGCCCCCCCCCCCCCGGTGCGACGCTGTGGGGGCCTGGCTGGGGAATGGAATAAAATGCATCAGTTAAACCAGAGCAGGCCGCCTGTCAGAGCCTCTGTACGGGGGGAGCTGGGCGGTGAGAGGAACCCAGCCTCTCCCAGCAGGGGGCACTGAGAGGGTGGGGCAGGTGCGGTGGCTGGGGGAGGGGGGCTCCCAGCAGGGGGCGTTGGTTGTACCGGCGCTTGCCCCATGGGGGAGGGGGAGTTAGTGCCGGATCAGGGCTCCCCCCTCCTTGCCGCCAAATCCTCTTTCACACTTAAATCCCCCCCAGGCTCTCTGAGTCCCGGACAAAGGTGCCGTGTGACCCGGCCCCCGCTAATCCCCCCCCCCTCCCGGCCCCATGCTCAGCATCTGATCTTCCCCCCCTCCCCCGAGCTGGGCCAGGCCTGGGGCCCAGGGTGGGGGGGTTCCTGCTCTGTGCCCAGCCACTGGGGATCCCCTCTACCCCCTCCCCTGCCCCAGCCTGCCCCCTGGGCCCCCTTTGAAAGGAACTCACCTGGGCCCTGCTCTGGCTTCTCTTTGCTGCCACCATGCATGAGGGGTGGGGGAGGGGGCAGGGAGCCTGCTCCTCCCCCCACCCCACATGCCAGGGGGGAATTCAGCCTGGGGCACCCATTGTACAGCTGGGGAAAGTGAGGCACAGAGCAGTCGTGCACCAGCAGCAGCAAGTGGGGTGACTTTACAGGCCCCCCCTAACATTGTGCGGCTCTGGGGGTCCAACATGGCAGGCTCCCGGTGTCTCCTACCCACGCCCGGCCCCCTCCGCCCTTCGGTCACGCTCCCTAGGCTTGGCCCGGCCGCCCTAGGTCCCTCCAGAGCCTGCCTGGGGGGGCATGTGCCCCCTGGCCCTTGCTGGGGGCTTGGGACTCCCAGGGGCGCGCTCGGGCCCCTGTTGCTGCCTCTGGCCCTTCCCTGGTGCAGAGCCAGCCCTGCCCCCCTCCCTGGGTCCTGGCCCTGCCCGCTGGGCCCCACTCCTCCTGGGGTGGTGCTGGCAGGGGTTAACGCTGGCTGGCAGGGCCCGCCCCGTGCGGGGCGGGAAATCGGCTCTTCTCTGGACTTTGGCTGGAGCAGAAACCTGTGTCTCAGCCCTGGGCAGCAGGACCCAGCGCAGGGCCGGTGTGGACAGCAGGGAGGTATGTGGGGTGGGGGGCAGCACCCTCCCCTGGCTGGGCTGGCAGCTGGATCTGGGCCCGGGGCCCAGCTGTGGGGGTGATGCTGGGCCCGTGGGGGGTGATGGGCGTAGGGGGCAGAGCTGGTGGCTGGTGCTTGGGGGGGTCACGGACGGGGTGAGCGGCTCAGCCACGGATTCCCTGCGTGGGCCCAGGTGAGCCCCATCCCTGCCCCCATGCCCAGCAGCCCTGGGGGGGGGCGAGGCTGAGTGGGGCCGGGCTTGCGGGGGGCACTAGCAGGGCTGGTCGTGGACACTCAGGGCACGTGGGCTGGAAGCCCAGATGGGGTGTCAGGATGCCTGGGTTCCGTAGCCAGCCCTGCCGGCCCCTCCCCCGCTGTGTGCCTCGGTTTACCCACCTGAAACACACACCCACCTTTGGCAGCCGCTGAGGAAGGGCAGCCAGCCCCGTGCATGCTCTGTGCCATGGATGGGGCATCCTGCTACCGGGGGCTGGCATGGAGCCAGGGTGCCCGTGGGGCCCTGACCTTGTCGGCCCTTTGCCCGGGGAAGGCGCGTTTGGGGGTCTCAGCTGGGCCCCTGGGTGGGGGGGCCGCCTGCCCCTCCATTAACCCTTCCAACGCTGACGCCCAGCCCCTGCTGTGGGGGGGACAGGACCAGGCCTGGCCAGACCGGGCTCCCAGGGCAGCCCTGGCGGGGGGGGGGGCAGGAGAATAACCCAGCCCCTGGGGGGGGGCAGGAGAAGGGGAATGGGGGGGCACCGACTCAGGGTGCAGCCCCTGGAGGGGGCACGGACTGGCCCGGCCCAGCCTGTGCCAGCTCCCTCGAGGTTATGAAACTGCCTCCCCGTCCGGGCCTCTCGCTATTCAGGGGCACGGGATCTAATCCCCCTTGGAAATGCCCCCCCCACACACACCTCACCCAGCCCCGGGGCACTGGGCAGCCGGCCCAGGGAATGGGACCCACCTTCGCCCCTCAGCTGCCAGCCACTGCCGGGAGCCCCCCAAGTCCTGCAGAGGAAGGTAGAACCTTGCTTCTGGGGGGGGGGCGCTGGGCCCCCCACTCTGTGGATCAACGCCCCCCCCCCCCGGCACCTCCAGGTGCAGAGCCCAGATATCGCCCTGCCCCCGTGACCCCTTCCAAGACCCCGACCTCAAGGCAGGGTCCTCGCGGGCGAGAGTGGGCAACCCACATGGCTCCACTGGCCCCAGCCCCCCACATGGGCAATGTGGGGGGGCGGAGCAGGTCACTCATGGGGCCAGGCATCAACACCCCCAGCCGGGGGGGATTAGCCGGTAGGACAGGAAGCTCCCCCTCCCTGCAAGCCCCAGGGGGCTTAGAGTGCCTGGAGGGGGGCGGGGGGGTGCTGAGCTCTCCCCTCGTGACTGCAGCAGCCAGCGGCCAGGTCCACTCTGCCCGACACAACCCTACAATAACCACCCGGGGGGCAGCACCCTCGCTTGGGGTGGGGGAGAAGGGGCTGGGAGCCCGGACGCTTGGGCTCCATTTCAGACTTTGCCGCTGTGGCCCATCCCGTCCCCGCTCTGTGCCTCAGTTTCTCCATCTCTGTGTCAGGGAAGAGGCCACATCCCGTCCCTGCTCTGTGCCTCAGTTTCTCCATCTCTGTGTCAGGGAAGAGGCCACATCCCCATCCCCAGTGCCCCCGGCCCCTCCCCACAGGCGCTGGGAGCCAGCCAGCCTCTGCCGCGCTAATCCCGGCTAATCCCCATCACACCCAGCCGAGGCCCATGGCCGGAGACCGGCCCGTGGGCGGTAAGGGGGAGCCGTGGCTGCGGGGGGCTGCGCAGAGGGGGGGTTGCTGGGCCATGCAGCGGGTGGGTGGGGGGTTTCTGCACCATGGAGTTGCCAGGTGGTAAGTGCCCCCTGCCCACAGGCCCGGCCCGAAGCCAGCGGGCTGGTGCCTGGAGACCCAACCCCCTGCTCAGGGCACCCGCCTCCCCCTGCCACCAACACAACAGCAAACCCGCCGCTCCCCGGGGCACCCCGAACCTCACCTGGCACAGGGGCTCCGGCCTATGCTGGTCCCTGGGGGGGGTCTCGTCATTAGCACAGGCAGGGCACTTGGACGCCTGGGTTCCTGGGGGGAAGTGGGGCCTAGTGGTCAGAGCAGGGAGCAGGGCAGGGCCCAGGACGCCTGGGTTCCCTGGGGAAGTGGGGACTAGTGGTCAGAGCAGGGAGTAGGGCGAGGGCCCAGGGATGCCTGGGTTCCTCGCTCTACCCGCTCCCCTCCAGCGTTGCGGTGTGTTTGGCCGCAGGTGCCAGGCATGTGGCTGTACCTGGGGCTGGCGGCCCTGGCCTGGGCGCTGGGCTGGTACCTGCGGGACCGGCAGACGCTGGCCAGCGTCCAGGACAAGCACGTCTTCATCACGGGCTGCGACTCGGGCTTCGGGCAGCTGCTGGCCAAGCGGCTGGACAGGAAGGGCTTCCGGGTGCTGGCCGGCTGCCTGACCCAGAAGGGGGCCGACACCCTGCGGCGCGCCAGCTCAGCCGCCCTGCGCACCACCCTGCTCGACGTCACCAGCCCCGAGAGCATCCAGCGCGCCCTGCAGTGGGTGCGGGCCGAGGTGGGGGAGAAAGGTGAGCGGGGGCAGGGGGAGCTCCTGGGGACTCCTGCTCCGGCCTCTCCCAGCAGGGGGCGCTGTGGGGGGCAGGGTGGAGGTGCTGGGGGGTGGGGGGGCAGGGCAGGAGCACTGGGGGGCTCCCAGCAGGGGGTGCTATGGGGGGCGCAGGAGCACAGGGGGGCTCCCAGCAAGGGGTGCTATGGGGGGGCAGGAGCACAGGGGGGCTCCCAGCAAGGGGTGCTATGGGGGGGCAGGGCAGGGGGCACTGGGGGGGGCTCCCAGCAGGGGGTGCTATGGGGGGCGTAGGAGCACAGGGGGGCTCCCCAGCAAGGGGTGCTATGGGGGGGCAGGGCAGGAGCGCTGGGGGGCTCCCAGCAAGGGGTGCTATGGGGGGCGCAGGAGCACAGGGGGGCTCCCAGCAAGGGGTGCTATGGGGGGCAGGAGCACTGGGGGGTCTCCCAGCAGGGGGTGCTATGGGGAGGGCAGGGCAGGAGCGCTGGGGGGGGTGTCTCCCAGCAGGGGGTGCTATGGGGGGGCAGGGCAGGGGGCACTGGGGGGGGGGTCTCCCAGCAGGGGGTGCTATGGGGGGGCAGGGCAGGAGCGCTGGGGGGGGGGGTCTCCCAGCAGGGGTACTATGGGGGGGCAGGAGCACTGGGGGGCTCCCAGCAGGGGGCTCCATGGGTGGCAGAGGCACTGGCTGGGGCAGGCGGGGGAGATCCCGGCCCACCTGCCCCGGCTCCCCCCAGGTCTCTTCGGGCTGGTGAACAACGCGGGGGTGGCGAACCCCATCGGCCCCACCGAGTGGATGCGGATCCAGGATTTCCGGCAGGTTCTGGCCGTCAACACCTTCGGCCTCATCGAGGTGACTCTGGCCTTCCTGCCGCTGCTCAAGCGGGCGCGAGGCCGCGTGGTCAACACGTCCAGCGTCCTGGGGCGGCTCTCGGCCAACGGGGGCGGCTACTGCGTCTCCAAGTACACCGTGGAGGCCTTCTCCGACAGCCTGCGGTGAGCCCCCGCGGCCCCCTTCCCCGGCCCCCCTTCTCCATCACACATCGCTGTGCCCGACCCCTGCCATGGGCCCCACCCAGCCCCCCAGGGTCCTCCACCTGGCCCCCTTCCCCGCCCCCCCGTCATGCTGAGGTGCCCACTGGGAGGTAGCAGCCCCTCCAGGGCCTCCTCTCAGCGCAGGCCAGGGTTACCCCCGATTCCTCCACTCTTTGCTGGGGGACGGGCTGGGAGCCAGGACTCCTGGGTTCTCTCCTTGGGGCTGGGAGGGGAGTGGGGGCTAGCGGTTAGAGCAGGGGGCTGGGAGCCAGGACTCCTGGGTTCTCTCCTTGGGGCTGGGAGGGGAGTGGGGGCTAGCAGTTACAGCACGGGGGGCTAGGAGCCAGGACTCCTGGGTTCTCTCCCCGGCTCTGGGAGGGGAGTGGGGGCTAGCAGTTACAGCACGGGGGGGCTGGGAGCCAGGACTCCTGGGTTCTTGCCCTGCACCCCTGTTAATGTGGCACCTCAGGAGGGTCGGCTCCCTGCTCTGGACACGGAGTTAACGCTGGGCCCCGGCCGGTGGGGGCTCAGCTCCGTTCAGGATCAGGCCTGTGCCCCCCCTCCCCCCCGCCGAGCCGCTCACTCGCTGCCTGCAGGCGGGACATGCACCATTTCGGGGTGCGCGTGTCCATCGTCGAACCCGGGTTCTTCAAGACGGCCGTGACCAGCCTGGGCGTCATCGAGGCCTCGCTGCAGCAGCTGTGGAGCCAGCTGGCGCCCGAGGCCAGGCAGAGCTACGGGGAGGACTTCTTCCAGCAGTGTGAGGGCCAGGGGCCCGCCGGGGCTCTAGCTCCCGCCCCCGAGTCCAGGGGCCTCCGGCACTGGGGTGCTCAGGTCACAGGATGAAGGGGGGGCCCCTTCGCCGTGTGACCCCCAGTCGAGTCACTCGCCTGCTACCCTGCCTCAGTTTCCCCACCTGCAGAACAGGGCTGGTGCCACCCAGCTACCAGGGGTGGGGGTGGGGGGGGTTGGGACTGAGTCAGCTGAGCCCCTGCATTCCCCATGTGGGGCTGCTCTGTGTCCCCACCACCCCCAGTGTATCACCGAAGGGGGAACCCCTCCCAGCTGCTGGGGTGGGGGCTGCCTGACCCGGGGGCTGCAGAAGCGGAGATGGGGGGGCGGCAGGGGGCACGAGAAAAGAATCGTGGCCCTGAGGAGACAGGAAGTGCTGGACGCAGGAGCCGCCTTCACTTCCTGTCCTAAACTCCCAGGTGCTGCCTGGCTGGATAAATGCTGCCCCCACCCCCGGGTGGTTGAATCTCAGCGCCAGGCAAGGGATCCCTCAGTAAACAGCTGCTGTGCCCCTCCCCAGAGGTGGCTGCATCTCACTGGTGTGTGCCCATGGCGGGAGGGGGGGGTGGGGGGAAGGAGGGCAGCATCACCAGTGGCCCAGGAGGTAGGAACGGGAGCCGGGCGTGGGGGGGCTGTGCCCAGCCCTGCCGCCCACCCCGGCCAATGCTCCTCACGCCCCCCCCTCTGCCCCCCCCAGACCTGAAGGTGCAGCGGCTCATCATGAACTTCATCTGCGACCCCGACCTGAGCAAGGTGACGGGCTGCATGGAGCACGCGCTGCAGGCCAAGCATCCGCGGACGCGGTACAGCGCCGGCTGGGACGCCAAGCTGCTCTGGCTGCCCGCCTCCTACCTGCCGGCCTGCCTGGTGGACGCTGTGCTAGCCACGATCCTGCCCAAGCCGGCCCACCGCAGCCGCTAGCCCGGCCGGAGGGGGGGGGGGGGGTAGCCCAAGGATTGTGATGGGGCACCGGGGCCCCAAAGCCTGTTGAAAATAAACCGGCCCCACAAGGACGCCAGGCCTGGCCCGCTCGGCTCTGTTCACGTTCCCCTGGGCCGGGACTGGGCCTTCCCCTTCCCGCCTGGCCCCTGCTCAGCACCACAGCCTGGGGGCAGGACTCCTGGGTCTAGCCCCGCTGCTGGGAAGGGAGGGGCCAGTGGGGTGGGTCAGGACTCCGGGGTTCTCAGCCCCGCTGCTGGGAAGGGAGGGGCCAGTGGGGTGGGTCAGGACTCTGGGGTTCTCAGCCCCGCTGCTGGGAAGGGAGGGGCCAGTGGGGTGGGGCAGGGGGGGTCAGGACTCCGGGGTTCTCAGCCCCGCTGCTGGGAAGGGAGGGGCCAGTGGGGTGGGTCAGGACTCCGGGGTTCTCAGCCCCGCTGCTGGGAAGGGAGGGGCCAGTGGGGTGGGGCAGGGTGGGTCAGGACTCCGGGGTTCTCAGCCCCGCTGCTGGGAAGGGAGGGGGCCAGCAGGGAGCAGGGTGCTGGGGTCAGGACTCCGGGGTTCTCAGCCCCGCTGCTGGGAAGGGAGGGGCCAGTGGGGTGGGGGCAGGGTAGGTTGTCCCCCCTGTAACCCCACATGTGACCAGCAGGGGGCCCAGCTGGGAGACCGTCAATGCCCCGTCCCCTCACGGGTCACTGACGAATGGTGGGGGGGAGCCAATGATCTGTCACTAGGGGGGCTGGGCTGCTCACTTGGGGGTGGGGGGCACAGCCGGGCCCCTGCCCCATCCCAGCAGGCGGGAGCGAGCTGCTCCCAGCCCAGGTGAGATGAGTTGCTGGGTCTCAGCGGCAGGCGTAAGCCCCGTCCGGGTCTCGGAGCCCCCGCTGCCCGGCCATTGGGGGCCGGGAGGTGGAGCAGGGTGCCCGCGCCCGCTGTGGGGGGCAGAGGGATGCCAGGAGGCCACAGGGCGCCAGTGCCAAGCCCCACGTCTGGTCAGCAGGGGGCCCTGGCAGCCTCACCCCCTAACTAGCTGACCCCCCCCAGCCCTGCCCCACCCCAAGGAGCCCCCACAGCCCAGGGAAGGGGCCAGGTTCTCAGCTGCTCAGCACAGCAGGGCCCCCCCCCGTCTCCACCCAGCCCCTGGGGGCCCCGCTGCCCCCCCCAGTTCCTGCTGCAGGAAGCGTGACCCTTCCGGAGGGGAGCGGCCAGGACGAGTTTCCATGACAACAGTTGCCAGTGACCTTCAGGGGCTGAAAAATACAGTATGAACCAATGGGGGGGGGGGGGAGGGAGGGAACATGTCCAGCCCCCCCAGCCCCCGTGTTTCAGGGAGGGGCCACCCGTCAAACAGAATCTACCCGGGTGAAATTCTTGGTGTGGTCACCGGCCTGGGCTAAGGATGATGGGGGACAGAGAGGGGCTGGGGACTCATGAGGCAGAGGGACTGGGGGAGGGAAATCATGCGCCCCCCCCCCCCAACCCACACACTGAGCTGGGCAGCCCAGGCTCCAGGTCCCGCCTCTGCTGCAGCAGCAGAGGGGTTAACACTTGTGGGCAGACCCTGCCCCCCACTCACCACTGATGGATGGGGGGGGTTTGCTCCCCTGGGACCCCCAGCACAGACACCCCAAGCCATGTGTGGGAGAATCCCCCCCCCCCCCCCCCCATCAGACACCAGATGGGACGAGGTCAAGTCTCCCCCTTGCCCCCTGAACCGGGGCCCAAAGAACCCGACGGGAGCAGAACGGAGCGATCCGGGGAAGCTTTTTATTTTCAAAATATTGTGCCCCCCCCAACATCTTCAAACGAATTGACATTCCCCCCTCCCCCCCCCAAAGACAGAGAAACCCCCCAAGCTCCCCTCCCCCCGACACTGGACAGGCAAGGGAGGGAGGGGCAGCTAAAGTAAGAAAAGGGGGAGAGGTTTTGGCAAATGTTTAAGGCACCTGCTGCCCGTCCATTAGAGGAAATACGGTAAGAGCTGCAGGACAGGAGCTGCCCACCAGGGGGCGCTGCTGAAAGAAGGCGGGCCCGGCGGCTTAAAGGGGCAGAGACACCCCCGGGAGCCCCCCCCGCGTCCTGGCTGGGGGGGGGGCCGGCCCGGCGGCTACATGACCTCATAGCCACTGCGGATCCCCTTCATGAGGCAGCAGGCGAAGATGATGCCCAGGAGCTGCAAGAGGAGACGAGGCGTCAGGCGACCGCGAGGCCAACGGCCCCCCAGCTCTGGCCCCCGCCCCCAGCCGGGCCCTGCCTGGCCCGGCGACCTTTGCCCTCCAGCCCATTCGAGGGAGGGGCACCCCCAGCTCACCCCCCAACGCTCCCCGCTCTGCACCCAGGCACAGCCAGAGGATCTAGGGTGGGGGAATTGTCCAGCGTCCCTGGATTCCCCCACCCCAGCACAGGCTGCCCGTCTCCGGACTCGGGCGGGGCAGGGCCAAGAGCGGGGGCGGGGCATGCCACTGGGCGGGGGCGGGGCCAGGATCGGGGGCGGGGCCAGGCGCTCCGTACCTCGAAGAAGGCGATGCCCAGCGCCACGGCCGCCACGATCACGATGTGTTTCTTCAGCCAGGTCTCGATACTCTGAGCGCAGCCCTGCAGGGGGAGCCGGCGAGGCAGTTCAGGGGCCCGGCTGGGACAGTGTGAACCCCCCTCCCCCCCTTTCCCCGTCCTGCCCGCCCCCTCCCCCCCCCCATCTGGGACAGTCTGAACCCCCTCTTTCCCCATCCTGCCTGCCCCCCCCATCTGGGACAGTGTGAACCCCCCTTCCCCCCGTCCTGCCTGCCCCCCCATCTGGGACAGTGTGAACCTCCCCTTTCCCGCCCACACCTTCCCCCCCTGGCCGGAACAGTATGAACCCCCACCACCCCCAGCCCACCCCCACCCTCTTTCCCCCCCACCCTGCCCTACCCACACGCTCTGCCCCTGGGCTGGAACACTGTGAACCCCCCCCCCCGTCCCCAGCTGGGACAGTGTGAACCCCCCTTTCTCCCCCCCCCCCCGGCCCCAGGCTGGAACTCACTTGGGTGTTGATGGTGGCAGCGGTGGGATGGACGTTGCAGGTGGCCATGGTGGCGTTCGCCCAGCAGCAGGATCTGGGGACGCTGTGGTTGCTTTTGAAGGGTTCGATGGCGAACCAGTCCGTGAAGTTATTGGCCCCGCAGCAGGAATACTGCCAACGAGGAGAGAACCGGGCGTCAGAGCAAGCAGGAGCGAGGTCTAGTGGTTAGAGCAGGCGGCTGGGAGTCAGGACTCCCGGGTCCCCTCCCCAGTTGGGAACCACCCCACCCGGTCCCCCCAAAGAGGTCAAAGGTCGCAGCACCCCACTCACTTTCTCCTGCAGGTCGTCCATGGTGTGCGCCACCAGCGAGTCGTTGTTGTATCTCTTCACGGCGTCCTCCAGGCCGACCTGGAGCGCGGCGCGGACCTGGGGGGAGCAGGGGGGTCAGAGGCAGAGCCTGAGGGACGGGGCTGCCAGGGCCGAGCACCCCCGGGTGGGCTCCCGCAGCACCCACAGCCTCACCCCAGACGCAGGCTGACCCCACTGGCGATCCCCAAGAGACGCCTGGGCCAGGGGAGCAGGATCCCCCCACCTCCCCCATCGCGGGATCCACACGGCAGCCAGGTGCCCACCTTGTCCTTGAAGATGTACCCGGCGATGGCAGCCGCGATCTCCACCAGGAAGATACAGGTCAGCAGGACAGCGAACTGTGGGGGAGAGCGGGGTGAGCGGTGCCCCTCAGTCCTGACCCGCAGCCCCCCGCCGGCCCCCCTGCCCCCGCACCCCAAACCCTTGTGATGCCCCCTCAGTCCTGCCCCATAGACCCCAGCCCCGGGCTCCCTGCCCCCCCCAACCCCAAACCCTTGTGATGCCCCCTCAGTCCTGCCCCCGCAGCCCCCCACAGCCCCGCCCGGGCTCCCTGCCCCCGCAGCCCCCCCTCACCGTGGTGACCATGCAGTAATTCTCCTTCGAGGCCCCGCAGCAGCCGAAGAAGGAGACGAAGAAGATGACGACGCCCACGACGATGATGACGATGGGGGCGCCCGAGGCCGAAGGGCTGCTCATGATCAGCGTCTTGTTGAGCTCGATCTGCACGAGGATCCCGATGACGATGAGGGCGATGCCGCAGAGCTGGGGGGGGGGGGAGACGGGGGCAGGTCAACCCTGCGCTTCGCCTGGGCAGCGCCCCTCCCCCAGACGCGCCCCTCCCGGGCCCCACCAGAGCCAAGAACGTGCTGCCCGCGTCCCCTCGCCTGCTCGGCTGTGTGTCACAGCCCCGTACTGCTGGCAGCTGGTGGGGATTCGCCTGTAGCCAGGGTGGCTTTTGGAACGAGGAGGAGGGGGGGACGCGAGGGCCAGATCTGCCAGCCTCAGGGAGTTCCGAAGCACACGCCAGGCCTGAAATGCAGCCACCTCTGGGGAAGGGCATGGCAGCCTCACAGCAAGTGCTGGAGAAAGGTGTCCCCGCCCCCCTCCCGCCGGATCCTGACATCTCCCCCTCCACCTGGTATCCCCTCCTGGGGGAGGGGTTTGGAGAGTCAGGGAGACCCCCTCCCCCATCCGAATTCAGCCAGGACACCAGGGTTTGCACCCCAAGCCCCTGAGCAGTGCCGGGGCAATGACACGCGGACAGGAGACACCAGCCGCCCTGGCAGCATCTCAGACGCCAGAAACCTGGAGCAAGGGGAGGGGGTGAGACCCCCCCCCCCGACAAGGGGGAGATGGGACAGGTAAGTCCCACCTGGCCCCCGAGAGCGACCCACAGGCAGATCCAGGCCCTACGGCCTCCTTATCTGCCCACCCCGGCTGAGGATCTCCAAGCACAAACTCCATTGCACTCCGCCTCCTCCACACTCCCGTGTACACTGCCCCCCTACCAGCCTCCACCCCCTTCCCAAACAGCCCCACCCGGCCTATTTACCTTTCCCTGCCCAAGGAACACAGACCCGGGTGCAGGGACTCCACCCACTCGCCAGGGATCAAGGGCCAGACAGGGCCAACCGGGGAGGGAGAGATGCCAGACCCTGGGGAGACCAGGCAGGGTCGTTCCCTGGATGCATTGGGGTGGGGGTTGCCCTGGGCAGAGGCCGGCAGGGACCAAGACGCCCTGGTCCCACTCAGCGGGGGCAGACGGGGTGCGTGCGCCCCACTGCCCTCTGCTGGTCAAGGGCGGCAGTGCCCTACCCCCCCAACCGCTCAGTGCGGGGGGGATTTGGTGCCAGCAGGACAGAGCTGGGGGTCACCAGACCCTGTGCAGGTCCGAGTACTGTAACCCGTGGGAGCCCCCCCCCCCCCGGGGGGGGGGCATGTGTCCTGTGACTTGGGACTTCCCCTTTCTCCCTGTTCAGCCCCCCCCCCAGGGGGGGGGGGGTTTCCTCGTGTACATGGGGGTCGGGATCAGCTGGAACGAGGGGGGGAGGGGCACGGGAAGAAGCCACATGGGGAGAACAGGGCCTGGGGGTCCCCGATGAGGGAATAACGCCCCCCCCAGAGCCCAGCCGCCTTTCTCCTCCTCCAGCCCAGCTACATGGCGCGGGATGACAGCAGAGCTCGGTTTCCGGCCTGGCCTGCTCGCAGGCGGGTGTGCGTGTGTGAGTGTGTGTGTGTGTGTGCGCGTTTGTGTGAGTGTGTCCGTGCGTCGTGAGGCCTCGCAGGGGCCAGAGGATCCTGGCACTGGCTCTGCCGCCACAGGGCCCGATGCCAAGCACGACCCCCCCCCCCCGCTGGGAACCGGGGGGGGACGCTGCCCCCCCCCCAGAATGGGGCCGGGCGGCTGCCACGTTACCCCAGCCCCGCCCCCATCAGCAGGACGAGCTCTCAAGGCTCAGTGGGACAAACCGCCTCCCACTGCCGCCAGGCCTGGGCCCCTCCCCCGCACCTCCCCGGGGTGGGCTACAGGGGGCAGGGGCGAGGAGCCAGGCCCCCAGGGTCCCGTCCCCGCCCTGGGAGGAGCCAACGGTTAGAGCAGGGGGGACTCAGGCCCCCGGGGTGCCCGTCCCAATGCTGCCACAGTCAAGTCCCTGCCCTGTGCCTCAGTTTCCCCATCTGCCGAATGAGGCCGCTCCACCTTCTGGAGCTTTATTCCCCGGTGTTTGTGAAGCAGGGGTGGGGGGGGGGCACCCAGGGCGCCAGTTAGAGACCTTGAGCCAGAGCCCTTCCAGTGACGTTCCATCCGCCGGGATCCCCACCCCGGGAAAGCCCCGTGTCCTGGCCCAGGTGTGTTTACCTGCTGGGGAGCGTGAGTGGGAGGGTAAACAGAGCGGCCAGCTCCGTGCAAACACCAGGGACGCTCCCCTGAGCTACTCACCGAGGGCAGGGCTGGGTCCACGTGGGCGGAGAAACGCCCCCGTCCATGCCGGGCAGAGGGGAAGCTACGGACCCCGCTAGTGGGGTGACAAGTGCCACGGCTGTGCCAGGCGCCCCTCATTCCCACGGCTCCAGCCCACGATGGCCGGGCCCCCCAGCACTGCCCAGGGATTCCCCGGGTGCCGATGGGTCCCCTTGCCAACCTCCGTGGGCCAGCGGCCAGGGCTGGGCACAAGCCCCCTCCTCACAGCTGATCTGTGACCTCCCTGGCTGGGCGGGGCTGGGACGAGGCCCTGGCTCCTTCCCGCCAGTGAGACCCCCGCGCGAGCCGCTCCTCCCGCCTCCAAGGGGTGAGTCAGCCCCCCCTTCCCAGCAGGACGCGCCCTCCCCCTCCGGCCAGTTCCGTTGGGCAATCGCAGCCCGATTACGATCGAAGCCCGGGGCCGTTAGGCGCTGCCCAGGTCTTTCCCCACCAGCCACTTCCCCTGGGCCACTCGGATGGCACATGACACGGGCGGCGATAGCATCTCCCTCGGGGTGGGGGGCCCAGCGCCGCGACTGCCCCCTCAGCGCCCAGCCCCCCGCAGGCCAGCAGGGCCCGGGGCTCCAGGGACGATGGCCCCCGAGTCATGGACAGGCCATGGCAGCGTCCGCAGAGATGTCAAGGGGCGAATGGGCCAGGGAGGCCCAGCGACCCGGGTGGAGGGGGCATCGGGCCAGGGCAAGCCAGACCCCGTGGCCCAGGGGGAGGGGAAGCCAGCCCGGGCACTGCCCGCCCGCCCCTGCTCTGGGATTAGCCAGCCGGGCGATTCAAGCGACGCTGAATATGCTGCCGAGCGGCCCCGGTGGCCAGGCATAAGGGCTCCAGCCGCTCTTGGCTCGGACTCACTCGCTGCCTCGGGGTGTTACCCCTGAAACCTAATGCTGGCTGGTTATGTCAACAGTGCAGCTGCTGGGCTATTAGCAACAAACCAGCAGCTACTCAGGGATGGCGGGGGGTGGGGGGGGACCACGTCTTCCCTGGCTGACTCCTGTTGAGGATTAGCTCCCCGCCCCCCCAATCACACACACCCCAAATAAGTCAGTCGCTCCCAAGCTGACACCCTCCACATTCCCTGCCCAGGAGCGACAGGAAACGCCTCATGGCCCAGTCAGCCATCCCTTGCGCCCCACCCAGCGGAGAGCCGGGTGCAGCCAGGGAAGGCCCCGGCTCCTCAGCCGCCGTTCGGGATCGGTTTGCACCCTCCAGACACAGTAAATGGAAACTCCTGGAAGCCGTGGGCGGGAGCCGGGCGGCGCCTGTTCGGGGGAAGTCGCCTAGCCGAGCCTGTACGCGGTGGCGGCACTATGCTCTCAGCCAGGCAGTCAGAACCCCACGCCTGTTGTCATAGACCCAGTACTGCAAACAGGCGGGGGAGAGTCCCGGTGTGCCGGAACGGCAGGGCGTCTGGTCCTGGGCGACCTGGGGTCAAGCCCCACTGTGGCCACGAAGGTCTAAGAGGCACTGGGTTCGCGGCCAGCGAGCCAACTTCCTCGCCTCCCCGGCCCCCAGCGTTTTTTAGGGCCCTTTGGAGCCCGGCCTTCGCCACCAGAGCTGGGCCGCGAGCCCACAGCAGGGAAAAGGAGCCTCTTTGGGGCTGGGCCAGAACCAGGAACCCGGCTCCGAACGTCAGAGGGGCGCGGGGCTGAGACTCGGAATCTCCCTAAGGAGCCAAACCGGCCCCTCAGCCCCACGCACCAGCCCGGGCCCATCTAGCCCGGCCTCTGGCCTGCCACTGGGGCAAGGACAACCGGCCCCCGGAGACCTTCCGCCCGGCCCCACCCAGCCCAGGCCCTGCCACAGAGGGGGTCAGGGGCCCCCTACGTCCCGAGGGACCCGCCCAGCCCCTGTCCATGGGGAGAGCCCCGAGCCCCACTCGGGCCAACGCCAGGGCCGCCGTTTGCAGAGGACGCTGGGGAGTCTCCGGCCTGCTCCCCCTGCTCCCTGGCCGGCAGAGCTGGCCAGGACCCTGGGACCCCCCAGCTGTGGGTCGGCAGCCAGACCCCCCCCCCCTCCAGCGCTGGGGGCAGGGAGACGCCCCCAGGCCAGGGGGAGACTTGGGGGTGAGGATGACGCAATGGGGAGCCAGCTCAGGTCCCCCGAGGGAATGGGGGTTCGGGGGGGGCAGCCTGACTCACCCAGAACAAGGGGCGGGGGGGCAGAACAAGGGGGGGCACCGGCCCGACTCACCCAGAACAAGGGGCGGGGGGGGCAGAACAAGGGGGGGGCCCGGCCCGACTCACCCAGAAAAAGGGGGGGGCCCAGAACAAGAGGGCACCGGGGGGGGCCCGGCCCGACTCACCCAGAACAAGGGGGCGCGGGGGGGGGCCCGGCCCGACTCACCCAGAACAAGGGGGCGCGGGGGGGGGGCCCGGCCCGACTCACCCAGAACAAGGGGGCGCCGGGGGGGGGGCCCAGAACAAGGAGGGGGGCCCAGAACAAGGGGGCGCCGGGGGGGGGCCCGGCCCGACTCACCCAGAACAAGAAGTTGAAGAAGAAAACCAGGAACTTGACGCATTTCATGCCGCCTTCCACCGCCATCGCGTCCGGTGCCTGGGGGGGGGACAAAGCGCTCAGAGCCGCGGAGCTGGAGGGGGGGGTGCGGAGCAGCGGCCCCCCCCGGCCGGCCCCCAGCCCCTTCTCCCGGGGAAAGCCCCGCCCCTCCGGATCCTCCCGCCGGCCCCCCCCAGCCGCCCGCCGGGCCCCCCCCGGCCCGCACCTCGCAGCCCGGCGCTCTCCTGCCTCTCGCTCCGGGTCACTTGACTCGCTCGGATCCACGCAGGGAGCGGGCGGGGCCCGGCACCATGTGACCCCCCGAGTCAACAGGAAACCCGCGTGGGGCCGCCCCGGCCACGCCCCCGCCCCCGCCTGGTTTCCGGCCCCGGTTAACCGCCCCCCCCCCCCGGGGCGAGACCCAAACCCGCCTGGCCCCCTGGTGACCCCCCGGCCGGGCCAGCCCCGGGCAGGCGGGATCTGCCCCCCACGCGCGGCCCCACGGGAGAGGGGGGGCAGCTCGCTCTTGCTGGCGGCTCTGGGGGCGGACGGGCCCTACGGGTCTGGGTCTCCCCGCCCTCAGGGAATTAACAGAAACTTCCTCCAGCCCCACTGCCGGACGAGCCCCCCGGCTCCCCTCCCAGCAGTCAGGGGGTTTGGGCGACCCGAGCCCGGGCTGCGGCCCTGACCCTGAACCGACCCAGGTCTCTTCTGAACCCAGTTATACTTTGGGCTGTCACAACATCCCCTGGCGAGGAGTTCCACAGGTTAACCAAGCACTGCATGTAACCAGGCTGCCTCTCGTAGGAAACCTGCCGCCTGTTCCTTTCATCCGGTGCCCCCGGGGCTTTTGTAGTGTGGGACGGGGCAGAGAACCCTCCCCCGGTCACTGTCTCCCTCCCAGGCCCGATTTTCTCGCCCTCTCTCCTGTCCCCCCTCGGTGGAACGGGCCCGGTCTGACGTCAAAGCTGTCCCGGCCCCGGATCATCCTGCTGCTCTGTGCAGTGAGGGGACAGGACCTAAGCCGCTGGATGCTGGGGCCGAAGCGGCTGCTGGCTGGAAGCCGAACCACATTCCAGTTAGAAATTAGGCCCAGTTTGTTAACGGGGCCGGGGGCTTAACCCCTGGCCCCACCCCCCAGGGCAGGGGCATCCTCCATCGCTAGCAGTGCCCAGCTGCGCCCAGGGCAGCCGAGAGGAGAACCTGGGGTCTCTCCGGCTCTTGCACGGGGGCAGAAAAGCGCCCACCCAAAATCCCTCCCCCCCTCCAAAGCGAGAGTTAACCCAGGCCCTGGCGTGAGGCCTTTCCCCACCGACAGCCCCCTGCCCCGGAGGATCACGTCCTGCCCCTCCTAGTTCCTGGAGGGCTCGTGCGCCAATGACGGGTGTAGGGGGCTGGGAGCCAGCTGGGCAGGTCACTTGCTTGCTCAGTGCCTCAGTTTCCCCCTCTGGGGAACGCAGACAATGCCTGTCTGTTGCTGAACTGCCTTGTAAAGTGACTTCATTGTACCCAGGAAAGTCCCTGGGCAGGACAAACCTTCCTCTATGTCCACATTGCAATGGCTGGCGTGGGGGGGGGGGGGGGGCTGTCAATTCGGGGCAGGACCTTGGTTTTAAATGTCCCCCTAATACCTTGTGTTTTACAGCCTCCGTCAGGGGCATTAGACACAGAGACCGTCCCACCCGGCACCAAGATCCGCCGCCAAACAGCGTGGGGCAGGTGCCAGCGGGCACGGGCCGCGGACGTCCCTCCGAGGAGCCCGAGCGTCACTTTAGTACTTGTAGTGTGCAGTGCCTAGCGGTGCCAATCGAGACCAGGCCCCCCCGGACCAGGCCCTGCACAGACCCCCCCGAATGAGACCAGGCCCCCCCGGACCAGACCCTGCACAGACCCCCCCGAATGAGACCAGGCCCCCCCGTACCAGGCCCTGCACAGACCCCCCCGAATGAGACCAGGCCCCCCCGGACCAAGCCCTGCACAGACCCCCCCGAATGAGACCAGGCCCCCCCGGACCAAGCCCTGCGCAGACCCCCCCGAATGAGACCAGGCCCCCCCGGACCAAGCCCTGCACAGACCCCCCCGAATGAGACCAGGCCCCCCCGGACCAAGCCCTGCACAGACCCCCCCGAATGAGACCAGGCCCCCCCATACCAGGCCCTGCACAGACCCCCCCCAAATGAGACCAGGCCCCCCCGTA
Source organism: Chelydra serpentina (assembly GCA_037349315.1). NCBI lineage: Eukaryota > Metazoa > Chordata > Testudines > Chelydridae > Chelydra > Chelydra serpentina. The sequence continues at coordinate 18,148 of JBAIAC010000278.1, forward strand.
CCAGGCCCTGCACAGACCCCCCCAGATGAGACCAGGCCCCCCCAGACCAGGCCCTGCACAGACCCCCCGAATGAGACCAGGCCCTCCCGTACCAGGCCCTGCACAGACCCCCCCAGATGAGACCAGGGCCCCCCCAGACCAGGCCCTGCACAGACCCCCCAGAGGAGACCAGGGCCCCCCGGACCAGGCCCTGCACAGACCCCCCCGAATGAGACCAGGGCCCCCCCGGACCAGGCCCTGCACAGACCCCCTGAATGAGACCAGGCCCCCCCAGACCAGGCCCTGCACAGACCCCCCCGAATGAGACCAGGCCCCCCATACCAGCCCCTGCCCCGAGAGCCGGACCCCTAACCAGACGGGGCCAGGGTGAGGCCAGGTGATCAGGGCCCTGAAACCTGGAGAGATTTGGTGACTTGCTCACAGTGGGGGCAGCGCTCAGTAATGACCCCAGGGGAGGAGACAGACCTGGAACAGCGCCCCCTAGAGGGGAAAGACCCCGTGCCCCATTCCCAGCCCCCTGCACCAGCCAGGCCCTGCCGTGGGGCCGCCCCGCGCTCCAGATTCAATAGCAGCAGGGTGAGGTGCACGGAAACTCCTCCCTCCTGCCCTGCCCAGGGAGGGGAGCCCCAGGGTTAGCGATGACGCCTGGAGCCAGGACTCCTGGGTTCTGCTCCTGCCTCTGTGCTCACAGCCTGCCCTCCTCTGTGTCCAGCTCCCGGCACCCCCCTCGGGCCTGAGGCAGGGGGCGGGTCCCAGGGGAGCTTGGGGGCAGTGGGGTGCCCGGAGGATGCTGGGGGGTGGACCCCGCATTCCAGGGAAGAGCCAGTGGCCCCGGCAAGCTCCCTGCACCCACCCCCCCGACAGGTCCCCTCCAGGAGCTCCCAGCGCCCTTGGCAGGATTGGAGCCCCAACCCCCTGGGCCCGGCTCTGCAGGCCTCGCATGCACCGGGACAGCGGGGTGGGAAAGTCTGGGCAGCAGGGCAGGGGTCCGGCATCTCCGCGGCTGGGGCAGGGCAGGGGGCTTGCAGGCGGCACCGCACCGACCCCCCTGAGCTGTGCCCGGGGGCCTGGGACGCGGGGAAGGAGGGAGATGGAAGGAAAGGCGGGAGGGCAGGAGAAGAGGCATTTGTTTAATGGGGGCCAGGCAGTGCCCCCCGCAGAGGCTGGCACAGCCGGGCGAGCTCAGCACAAGCAGGGCCGGGGCACTAGCGGAGGAGGGTGGAGGGGGGCGTCAGACGCCCAGGTCTGCGGCACCCTACAGGGGAGCAGTGGCCGCCTGCAGCCCCTGCCCATCCTGCCCCTTGGTGCCCGACTGCCCCCACCCCTCGCCCATACACCGAGCCGGGTGGGGGCTGGCCCCGCCCCCGCCCGAGGGTCACAGGGCAGCAGTGGCCAGCGTGGCCATCACCCCCTCCAGGTGCTCCTGGTGCATGAAGGCCACCAGGCCGCCCCGGTTGGCCCAGCGCTCGGCCCCCGCGGCGCCCCCCGCAGGCCGGTGGTAGGTCAGCTCCGGCAGCGCCCCCCGCTGGCCAGCGCGCCAGGCCCGCAGGGCAGCCTCCAGGTCCACCATCCCTCCGCCCAGGGCCCGCAGGATGGCATGGGGGGCGCATGAGTCCCACTTGTAGGTGCTGCCCTCCGAGAGGACGTAGGCCTCGGCCAGCCCCAGGATCACACACAGCATCTTGTAGCCGGCGCCCGAGGCGAAGCGCAGCCGGTCCCCGTACAGCGGCCTCAGGGCCCGCTGCATGGCCGGCGTCTCGCTGCTGCTCAGCACGGCGCAGGGCTCGGGCCGCAGCGGGGGCCGGCTCAGCGAGGACAGGCTGGTGCCCTGGTACGAGACGCCCCAGTGATACGCCCCCTGCCACCTGCGGACAGGAGAACACAATGGGCACAGCACCCGCGGCGACGGGGAGCGGCAGCTGCTCAGGAGAGGAGCTCGGGGCTGGGAGAGCAGGGGGCTGCGGGTCAGGAGTGAGGGGCACCGTCACAGCTGGGGGTGACCCCGGGCTGGACTAGCAGGGGGCTGCGGATCGGGAGTGAGGGGCACCGTCACAGCTGGGGGTGACCCCGGGCTGGACTAGCAGGGGCTGCAGGTCGGGAGTGAGGGGCACCGTCACAGCTGGGGGTGACCCCGGGCTGGACTAGCAGGGGCTGCAGGTCGGGAGTGAGGGGCACCGTCACAGCTGGGGGTGACCCCGGGCTGGACTAGCAGGGGGCTGCGGATCGGGAGTGAGGGGCACCGTCACAGCTGGGGGTGACCCCGGGCTGGACTAGCAGGGGGCTGCGGATCGGGAGTGAGGGGCACCGTCACAGCTGGGGGTGACCCCGGGCTGGACTAGCAGGGGCTGCAGGTCGGGAGTGAGGGGCACCGTCACAGCTGGGGGTGACCCCGGGCTGGACTAGCAGAGGGCTGTGGATCGGGAGTGAGGGGCACCGTCACAGCTGGGGGTGACCCCGGGCTGGACTAGCAGGGGGCTGCGGATCGGGAGTGAGGGGCACCGTCACAGCTGGGGGTGACCCCGGGCTGGACTAGCAGGGGCTGCAGGTCGGGAGTGAGGGGCACCGTCACAGCTGGGGGTGACCCCAGGCTGGACTAGCAGGGGGCTGCGGATCGGGAGTGAGGGGCACCGTCACAGCTGGGGGTGACCCCGGGCTGGGCTCGCAGGGGGCTGCGGGTCGGGAGTGAGGAGCACCAGCAGGAGTGGAGGGGCAGGGCTGGGCTAGCAGGGGCTGCAGGTTGGGAGTGAGGGGCACCGTCACAGCTGGGGGTGACCCCGGGCTGGACTAGCAGGGGGCTGCGGATCGGGAGTGAGGGGCACCGTCACAGCTGGGGGTGACCCCGGGCTGGACTAGCAGGGGGCTGCAGGTCGGGAGTGAGGGGCACCGTCACAGCTGGGGGTGACCCCGGGCTGGACTAGCAGGGGGCTGCGGATCGGGAGTGAGGGGCACCGTCACAGCTGGGGTGACCCCGGGCTGGACTAGCAGGGGCTGCAGGTCGGGAGTGAGGGGCACCGTCACAGCTGGGGGTGACCCCGGGCTGGACTAGCAGGGGGCTGCGGGTCAGGAGTGAGGGGCACTAGCCGAGCTGTGGGGTGCAGAACCCAGGGCTGGGCTCGGAGGGGGCTGCCTTTCTGGACTGAGCGTGTGCGGGAGAGGGTCACACACACCCTGGGGGGGTCCCTGCCATGAACTGAAGCTGATCAGAAGTAACCAGGTGCCTCAGAGCCAGGAGCCATTGGCAAAGCAGCCCCCCCGACCCCCTTCTCTTTGCCCCAGTCCCTGGAGGAAGGGTGGGGTTGGTGCAGGCCAAGGGCTCCACCTAGTGGCCTGACCCATGTGGGGTTCCCCAGCAAGGTCCAGCTGCCGGGGCACCTGCAGACCCCCCCAGCCCAGGGGCAGGTCCGGGGGCGAGGGGCAGGTACCTGTGGGTGAGGGGGTCCTCCCGGAAGAACGGCTCGTTGATGACCCCCAGGACCGGGTCTCCCGAGCCGCGGTCGTAGGCCCCGATGAGCACCAGGGCCGAGCGCAGCCCGGACGGGCAGATGCCGCCGATGGGCGCCACGCTGGCCTGGCCACGGATGTACTGATTGGTGGAGTCTGCCGGAGAGAGGGCGGGGTCAGAACCCGGCTCCGAGCCCCGCCCGGGGCAGAGCGCGAAGCCCCCCGGCTCCTTCTGTCCTCGCCTTGCTGGCCACCGGGCAACACGTTCTCCGGGCCTCAGCACGACTGGCGCTAACTGGGGGTCTCAGCCCTAGAGCTGGGGCTGTGGGGTCCCTCCAGGGCAGGGAGGAGCCACCTTGGGGTGCTGTGGGATGGCAGCGAGGGTCCCCCCTTACCGATGGGGTCGATCCAGATGGCCAGTCTCTCCGGGGGGATTGCCAGCGCCACGGTGTCCAACGCCGGGTCCTGCAGCACCACCTCCTGGTGGATGGCGGCGGCCAGCAGCTCGGCCGCGGGCTGGTTCTGGTCCAGGATTCTGAAGAGCAGCGAGGCCGTGTCCCGCTGGGTCGCGCACACCTGCACCACCAGGGTCTCTCCTGCGGGTGGACGGGCTTAGCCAGACGGGGCAGGCTCGGGGGCCCCCAGTGCAAGGGGGATGGAGTCAGGGGGCTCCCCAGACCAGGGACCCCCCCACCCCAGTACAGGATCAGCACTAGCTCTCCCCACCCCATGCTGGGACGGGACGGCAGGGGCCCTTACACCTTCCCCAAGAACTCTCAGCCCCAGCCACCAGGGACCCCACTCGGCCGGGTGCAGCGCCCCCCACTGGTAGCTCCGGCCCGGCCCCACGCCGCCGAGTCACTCACCCAGGCTGTTCTCAAACTTGTTGGACTCCTCCCCGCAGATGTGGCCGTGCAGCTCCGGGAACTGAAAGAGACGGGGAGGGAGGTCAGAGGGGGGTCAGGGTAGCACGAACCCCTGGTCTCAGGCCCCTGAGACGCCATCTCCCTTTGTCTAGGGGTGAGGAGATCCTGGAGGTGGGGTGTCCATTGATGGGCACCTAGACAGCTCCTTGCCTCAGGGCTACGATGCCCTCCCCATGCCCCCAAGGGGCACCCCGTCACCCCCCGGGTGGTGCTATTTGGAGGCCGTCGGAGGGAAGCGCCCACGGGTACCTCCTTGCCCACGTCGTGTTTTATGACCTCCTGGATGAGCACGTCCGCCAGCGTCTTGAAATCCTGCACAAACTTCTTGTTCTTGTCGGCGCCCGTCTTCTCCTCGATGAGCAGCTGGAAGAGCGCCTCCTCCTGGCGGCACAGCTGAGCAATGCGGGCCGACTTCTCCGACGCCCCCACCAGGCTCTTCAGCAGGGCCGCCATGGGGGAGCGGGGTCTGGAAGGGAGGCAGGGTTAGCTGGCACCGCGGATCCCCCTACATCTTCCCCCAGGCCAAGAGAGACCAGAGCCCACCAGCCAGGGAAAAGGAAGGTCCGGTGGTTAGGGGGCAGGACTGGGGGAGCGGGGCTCCCAGGTTCATGGGGAAGGGACGCAGGAGAGCAAGGGGCTTAGGAGCCGGACTCCTGGGTTCTATTCCCAGTTCTGTGGCTGACCCGCTGTACGACTTTGGACAAGTCCTGTCTACAGGCCTCAGTTTCCCCTCCGAAATGGGGGGAGATGAGACTTGTCTCCCCCTCTCATGGGGCTGGGGTTCAGAGCAGCCCCCAACTGCAGGGCAGGCTGGAGAGGGGCCAGGACCACCACCCGGCATCGCGGCGCCGAAGGGGTTAACAAAACCCGTCTCAAAATAGCTGGAGCTAATTGCAGGCCCGGGGGGGCCGGGGAGGTGCCCTGAGAGGGGGGAGCCACCTGCCAGGCAGGGCAGGGCTCCCCCAGCTCCAAAGGTTTCTGGGAGAATGGCACATGCCAAAATTAACCCAAACTGCTACCAGATGTGACAGAGGCCAGGCCGAGTGCCAGAGGGCAGGGGACGTGCCACGGGGCCCTGGATCGAGCCACGGGGGCTCCGGCCTGGCCCGGGACAGGGGACGTGGATCGAGCCACGGGGGCTCCGGCCTGGCCCGGGGCAGGGGACGTGGATCGAGCCACGGGGGCTCCGGCCTGGCCCGGGGCAGGGGACGTGGATCGAGCCACGGGGGCTCCGGCCTGGCCCGGGGCAGGGGACGTGGATCGAGCCACGGGGGCTCCGGCCTGGCCCGGGGCAGGGGACGTGGATCGAGCCACGGGGGCTCCGGCCTGGCCCGGGGCAGGGGACGTGGATCGAGCCACGGGGGCTCCGGCCTGGCCCGGGGCAGGGGACGTGGATCGAGCCACGGGGGCTCCGGCCTGGCCCGGGGCAGGGGACGTGGATCGAGCCACGGGGGCTCCGGCCTGGCCCGGGGCAGGGGACGTGGATCGAGCCACGGGGGCTCCGGCCTGGCCCGGGGCAGGGGACGTGGATCGAGCCACGGGGGCTCCGGCCTGGCCCGGGGCAGGGGACGTGGATCGAGCCACGGGGGCTCCGGCCTGGCCCGGGACAGGGGACGTGGATCGAGCCACGGAGGGTCCGGCCTGGCCCGGGGCAGGGGACGTGGATCGAGCCACGGGGGCTCCGGCCTGGCCCGGGGCAGGGGACGTGGATCGAGCCACGGGGGCTCCGGCCTGGCCCGGGGCAGGGGACGTGGATCGAGCCACGGGGGCTCCGGCCTGGCCCGGGACAGGGGACGTGGATCGAGCCACGGGGGCTCCCGCCTGGCTCACTGCCCCAGGCAAAGGTTCCTTCTGGGGGATGCTGCCTTTGGTCCGACCCCAGAGCGCTGGGGGAGGGGAAGGAGACTGGGGCAATTTCCCTGGCCCCTCCTGCGGCCAGGCCCCCCCCCTCGCTGGCTTGGAGGGGTGAGGCCAGCTGGTGGGGAACAGCATTGGCGGGGTGCAGCCTGCCAGGCCTCGGGAGACCCCCCACCCACCGGTGCCGTGGCCCAGCCCTTCCCCCTGGGCCGTACAGGGCCAGCAGCACGTACAGCGCCCTGGCCCGGGGCCCCACAGTGACCCCTCCCCTCCAGTGGGACCCCACCCTGCCTGAGTCAGGCGCCCCCCCGAATGGGGAGGCCCCACATTAACCCCTTCAGCGCCGAACAGCATCCCAGGCCAGAGCCAAGCCAAATGGTAGCAGTAGCAGCTCCCCCGCAGCCTCTGACCTGCTCCCCCCAACCTGTGACCTGCTCCCCCCAACCTGTGACCTGCTCCCCCCAGCCTGTGACCTGCTCCCCCCAGCCTGTGACCTGCTCCCCCCAGCCTGTGACCTGCTCCCCCCAACCTGTGACCTGCTCCCCCCAGCCTGTGACCTGCTCCCCCCAGCCTGTCTGCTCCCCCCAGCCTGTGACCTGCTCCCCCCAGCCTGTGACCTGCTCCCCCCAGCCTGTCAGCTCCCCCCAGCCTGTGACCTGCTCCCCCCAGCCTGTCAGCTCCCCCCAGCCTGTGACCTGCTCCCCCCAACCTGTGACCTGCTCCCCCCAGCCTGTCAGCTCCCTCCAGCCTGTGACCTGCTCCCCCCAGCCTGTGACCTGCTCCCCCCAGCCTGTGACCTGCTCCCCCCAGCCTGTGACCTGCTCCCCCCAGCCTGTCAGCTCCCCCCAGCCTGTCAGCTCCCCCCAGCCTGTGACCTGCTCCCCCCAGCCTGTCAGCTCCCCCCAACCTGTGACCTGCTCCCCCAACCTGTCAGCTCCCCCCCAACCTGTCAGCTCCCCCCAGCCTGTGACCTGCTCCCCCCAACCTGTGACCTGCTCCCCCCAACCTGTGACCTGCTCCCCCCAACCTGTCAGCTCCCCCCAGCCTGTGACCTGCTCCCCACAACCTGTCAGCTCCCCCCAGCTTGTCAGCTCCCCCCAGCCTCTGACCTGCTCCCCCCAGCCTGTGACCTGCTCCCCCCAGCCTGTCAGCTCCCCCCAACCTGTCAGCTCCCCCCCAGCCTGTCAGCTCCCCCCAGCCTGTGACCTGCTCCCCCAACCTGTCAGCTCCCCCCAACCTGTCAGCTCCCCCCCAACCTGTCAGCTCCCCCCAACCTGTGACCTGCTCCCCCCAGCCTGTCAACTCCCCCCAGCCTGTGACCTGCTCCCCCCAGCCTGTCAGCTCCCCCCAGCCTGTGACCTGCTCCCCCCAACCTGTGACCTGCTCCCCCCAGCCTGTGACCTGCTCCCCCCAGCCTGTCAACTCCCCCCAGCCTGTGACCTGCTCCCCCCCAGCCTGTGACCTGCTCCCCCCAACCTGTCAGCTCCCCCCAGCCTGTGACCTGCTCCCCCCCAGCCTGTGACCTGCTCCCCCAGCCTGTCAGCTCCCCCCAGCCTGTGACCTGCTCCCCCCAACCTGTGACCTGCTCCCCCCAGCCTGTCAGCTCCCCCCAGCCTGTGACCTGCTCCCCCCAGCCTGTCAACTCCCCCCAGCCTGTGACCTGCTCCCCCCCAGCCTGTGACCTGCTCCCCCCAACCTGTCAGCTCCCCCCAGCCTGTGACCCCCCCCCCCAGTCTGGGTCCTGCCCCCCATACGAAGCCAGGCCCCCCTCGAGTGCAGCATCGTGCAGCCCCTAGCCGGCCCACTCCCACCCGGCCCCCCTTCTCCCTCCAAACCCCCACCCCCAGGCAGGGCCCCCCGAGCCCCGGCCCCCCCGTACCCGCCGGGCTCAGGGATGCTGCGGCCGCTCGCGGGCGCGGACAGTCGCGGCTCACGGGTGGGATCGATCGTCCCGACACCCCCGCGAGGGGCGGGTCCCCGCCCGGCCATGTGACGCCGCGGGGTTAACCCCTTCGGCGCCGGGCTCCTCACGTCCCTCCGCCCCCCCGCCCACCCCACATCCCTCCGCCCCCCGCCAGGTGCTTGGGCGCCGAGGCCGGTAGCTCCCGGCTTTGGACCGGAGCCGCTCCTGGCTGTGACCCCCCCGCTCCCCGCTAGTCCCGGGGGTTCTCGCTGGGGAAATCGAGGCACGGAGGGGGGGGGGTCCGGGCAGTCAGCGCAGAGCCAGGGACAGAACCCAGGAGTCCTGAGTCCAGCCTCCCCCCAGGGCCCCACCCCCCTGCCAGGGCCAGAACCCAGGAGTCCGGCCCCCCCTCGCCCGAGCTGGGAATAGAACCCAGGAGTCCTGGCTCCTCCCCCGCCCCGTCCCATTCTGGGGGGTCCGGACCCTCCCCGGACCGCTGGCGGGTCGGAGCCCGGAGCGGGGCAGAGTTGGGCCCGGATCGGGCCAGTCCGGTAAGTCCCTGTTTCTAACCTGCCAAGACCCGAATTTCGGGTTCTGGGTTTCCCAGGCAACAGCTGGTGACATCAGCACGGAAGAACCGGGCCAACTCTCAGGCCTTGGTGATGTCATCAGCCGTTGCCATGGTGAAACAGCGAGCTCTGAACTCAGGTCCTGACAGGTCAGTAAAAGAGGAACTGATTTCCCCCCTCGCCTGGCACTTCACACACGTTCACGAACGAGACCCCGGGACCGCCACCCCCTTGCTCAGCAGGGGAAACTGAGGCAGGGAAGGGGAGACTTCGGGGGAGGGATCGCTCAGTGGTTTGAGCATTGGCCTGCTAAACCCAGGGTTGTGACTTCAATCCTTGAGGGGGCCATTTGGGGATCTGGGGCAAAAATTGGGGATTGGTCCTGCTTTGAGCAGGGGGTTGGACTAGATGACCTCCTAAGGTCCCTTCCAACCCTGAGATTCTATGATTCTATGACTTCAGCCTGGCTACACAGCAAGGTTGGCACAGCTAGGGAGAGAACCCAGGAGTCCTGGCTCCCAGCCCCCTGCTCTAACCGCTAGACCCCACTCCCCTCCCAGAGCTGGGAGTAAAACCCAGGAGTCCTGGCTCCCAGCCCCACCCCTGCTCTAACCCCTAGACCCCACTCCCCTCCCGGAGCTAGGGAGAGAACCCAGGAGTCCTGGCTCCCAGCCCCCCCCTGCTCTAACCCCTAGACCCCACTCCCCTCCCGGAGCTAGGGAGAGAACCCAGGAGTCCTGGCTCCCAGCCCCCCAGCTCTAACCCCTAGACCCCACTCCCTTCCCAGAGCTGGGGTAAAACCCAGGATTCCTGGCTCCCAGCCCCCGTTAAGGCTGATTCCCCACTCTGGCACTTCGAGTGCAGAAGGTGGAGGCCTGCAAGGATTCTAAAAATTGACACTGGCTGCCAACGCCCCTCACTCCCGACCCGCAGCCCCCTGCTATTCCTGGGCTCCCCCCGCCCAGCGCCGCCGACGCCCCTCACTCCCGACCCGCAGCCCCCTGCTATTCCTGGGCTCCCCCCGCCCAGCGCCGCCGACGCCCCTCACTCCCGACCCGCAGCCCCCTGCTATTCCTGGGCTCCCCCCGCCCAGCGCCGCCGACGCCCCTCACTCCCGACCCGCAGCCCCCTGCTATTCCTGGGCTCCCCCCGCCCAGCGCCGCCGACGCCCCTCACTCCCGACCCGCAGCCCCCTGCTATTCCTGGGCTCCCCCCGCCCAGCGCCGCCGACGCCCCTCACTCCCGACCCGCAGCCCCCTGCTATTCCTGGGCTCCCCCCGCCCAGCGCCGCCGACGCCCCTCACTCCGGACCCGCAGCCCCCTGCTATTCCTGGGCTCCCCCCGCCCAGCGCCGCCGACGCCCCTCACTCCCGACCCGCAGCCCCCTGCTATTCCTGGGCTCCCCCCGCCCAGCGCCGCCGACGCCCCTCACTCCCGACCCGCAGCCCCCTGCTATTCCTGGGCTCCCCCCGCCCAGCGCCGCCGACGCCCCTCACTCCCGACCCGCAGCCCCCTGCTATTCCTGGGCTCCCCCCGCCCAGCGCCGCCGACGCCCCTCACTCCGGACCCGCAGCCCCCTGCTATTCCTGGGCTCCCCCCGCCCAGCGCCGCCGACGCCCCTCACTCCGGACCCGCAGCCCCCTGCTATTCCTGGGCTCCCCCCGCCCAGCGCCGCCGACGCCCCTCACTCCCGACCCGCAGCCCCCTGCTATTCCTGGGCTCCCCCCGCCCAGCGCCGCCGACGCCCCTCACTCCCGACCCGCAGCCCCCTGCTATTCCTGGGCTGCCCCCGCCCAGCGCCGCCGACGCCCCTCACTCCCGACCCGCAGCCCCCTGCTAGGCTCCCTGCACCCCCAGCTCTGCTAAGGCCTCTCACTGTGTCTGTGTCCTGTGAGGAAATGGCTTCACATAGCCCCCCTAGGCCAGGCCATTAGCTCCCCGCCTGGCTCTGCTCAGTCCAGCGCAGGACACCAGGGGTGCTGCGCACTCCGCCCCCACTAGGTGGTGCTCTGAACCCTGATCTAGAGTCCGAGAAGCAGCCGGCGGGGGAATATTCTGATTGGCTAAGAACTGGGGAGCTATTCGGGCACCCAACAGCCCAGGTTGAACCAACCCTGAGTCCACCAGGCTACAGCAGGTGCTAAAAGCCACACACACACACCCCGCCCCCGCGTGACAGAGCGATGGGCCGGAGTACTCACCCGGGGGCCCAGGTCCCGCTGAAACACCCAGGCACCGAAAACCCCCGTGGATGCTCTGGAAAATCTAGATTGTGCTACTGGGTTCTGATTCTCCTGCACACGGCGCAGGGCCAGCCGAACCTCGGGGCTTGGCTTGGGAGCTGTTTGGGCCAGCTCTGTGTTCGTACAGCGCCTGACACGCTGGGCGCCCGGGCCAGGCCTGGAGCTCCTAGGCCGCACCGCAGTGCAAGGGGAATGAGAAGTCACAGTCACTCAGCTGCGGACGTTGGACGGACAGTTTGTAAGGCCGGGGGCAAGCGCCTGCATTTGAGCTCACGAGATGATATTTTAACACAAAAGTTTATGCAGGAAAATGAAGTCGAACAGGTGCCTGATACGTCGCTGGAATGCCACAGTGGCCTCGCTGCCCACGTGGCAAATCCCAGTCACGGAAAAGATAGTAACAAATTCCTCCCCCCCGGAGCAGGGGCTTTCTCCAACGCGCACACAGACAGACACAGGTGTGCAGCCCCCCGTTCCCCCCCAGAACTAGCATCTATATTCAAAACCCAAACCGGTGTGAGCTACGACATTACCAGGCACCATGGCCCCTGCCCGTCCAGCTGTTAACCAACACTCAGAACACGCTCTGGCCTGCTGAACGCCCTTGGACAAGTCACTGTGCTGCTCAGTGCCTCAGTGTCTCCATCTGTAAAATGGGGCCGTGGATCCTGCCCTGCTCTGTAAAGCACTTTGTGACACTATGAAAAGTGCTGGGTAAGCGCTGGGGGTCACTAGGTGATTATTACGTCCAGGCCCAGCTCCCAGGAGAGTTTCCATTTTCAGCAAACAAAACCAGCCACCAGCTCTCTTGGGCGCAGAGAAAAACTGGACCCGGGACCTGAGTAGAAACCTCAAAGCTCAGAAATCCAAAGGGGGGATAGAGAGAAACCCAAATTGATTCATATTTTTTAAAAAAATCATCGATTTGATGCCACTCTTGTGATCTTCAAGGGCCCGGCCATAGGCCTGGAACAGCTGGGTTGGACTATTGCCGCGCCCCGCCCCCCCCCCCCCCCCCCACACACAGAGTTTGCACTAAATCCAATTGCAAACTCCCCCACTTTAGTGAGACCGATCCCGCTCCAGCTGCCATGCACCCCTCCCCCGGAGCTGGCATGACTGAACTCCCTCCCCGGGACCCCCCTCCCAAACACCAGCCCCAGCTAGCTGCAAGCGGGCGGGAGGGGGATGCCCGTGGCCGGCGGCTGGCCCCGAATAGGACCTGCAGGGCTTTCCCAGGTGTGGGGGGACCCTTGCCCGATTCTAAGCAGAGTGTGCGGAGCTGGGTGGGGTGAGATGAGCCCTGCAGCGCCTCCCCCTGGTGGATGCAGGACTGGGCCTGGGGTACGACTGATTTCCTTCAGCTGTCTCCCTGCGTGTCACGCGATTGGCACAGGGTTTGCATGGGTGGCTGCAGCGGGCTGGGCGGGCAGCACCAATTCCCGGCTCTTTCCAATGCCCGGCCTGCCTTGCGAGGCAGTGAGAGGCTCCTAAGACGCCCTGCCCAGTGGGACAGGTTCTCCGGCCTGTTCGGCTCCGATTCAGCTGCTTGGTGAGCGGCGCGGGGCAGAGCACGTCAGCAAAGGATGCGCCCTACGAACGCTGCAGCCCCTGCGTAGCTGGCAGGATTGCGGCCTAAATCCACAACAGCTCTTCCCCCCGCTGCTGAAATGCAGCCACCTCTGGTGCAGCGCACGCCAGCCGTAAGCACAGCACCTCCCAGGCCCGACACCCTGGCCCAGGAGACTCCATGCCCAGCTGTAACTGCGGCAGGGGGAAGGGCAAAAAGTAAATGTGTTTGGCCCGGGCACGAGGGACAAGCCTTTGCGCTGAGGAGACGTGCCAGGGGCTCTTTCATGCCCAGGAGCAGCCAGTGGGTTTAACGATACAGCCCCAAGGGTCCACCCAGAGACGGCTGCAGGGCATGCAGGTGAGCTCTCTCTATGGAGCAATGGTTCGAGCGGCCATGTCCCCGGGGGGGGGCTCCCCCGCAATGAGGCAGGCATTAGAACAAACTGTCCAACCACTGACTGCTATTTCCCTGTCTCTGCAGCACAAGCCCCAGGCTGGCCTCCCGGAGACCCCGGCGCGGCGAGACGCAGCCCGCAGGACACAGCGCCCAAAGAAACGTCTTTTCAAACAGAAACTCAGCCCCAAGCCCCAAATGAAAACCAACCCATCCAGCAAGAGTCCGGCTGGGACGTTGCTAATGGATAAAGAAACTGAGCTGAGGAACAGAACTGAAACCCGGCCTTTCACAGCCAAGTACCGAATAAGGGTGTCTCCCTTCCTCCCCCGTGTCCCCATGGCCGCGTCTCACTGCCTTAGGGCAGGATGGTCCCTCTTAGTTGTCTGCAAAGTGCTGTGCAGACTGTCCCCCTCTGTGAGTGATAATTCCATGAACGTCAGCGGTAAAGCACAGACGAGAACCCAGGAGTCCTGGCTCCCAAGACCCTGCTCTCAGCCCTAGAATACAGACTCTCCCAGAGCTGGGCGTAGAGAAAATTCCCAGTCCTCCTCCTCTGAACTTCCCATTAGTTCACACCCCCCAGCACTAGGAAGAGAACCCAGGAGTCCGGACCCCCCAGCCCCTGATGGCTCAGCCATTCCCAGACCACCACCTCCTGCGCATGCAACTTACACACAAGTTCCAAACCAGTCAAGGATTTTTAAAATGACTTTCTCCTTGCGCCTGAGGCTGGGGAGGAGCGGACAGATTCACACGCCTTGCTGTGCATCTCTGCAGAGAAGCCAGTGGCCCCGGCCCTGCATCTCTGCTCTCCCACGTCTAGGTTCCCCGCTCATGGCATGGGGTTCACGTTTCTCCCGACGGAGAATCCCACGGGGAGTTGGGATGGCAGAGACCGGGCCAGAGGCATGCCCGCCTCCAGGCTGCTCTCGGACCATGTTCACGGGTGGCTTCAAACAGGGAAAAACTCCAGGCCTAAAGCAAAGCTTCCGGCCAGCTGGAGAGAAGAACCGAACCAAAGGGGGCGCTGAGCGAGTGAAAATCTGGCCCAGGAGTTGACGCGGTTGGCTAATAAATGGCCCCAGCAGCCCCTGTGTCGCTCCAGGATTGGCTGGGGCCACCAGGAATATTTTAGGGCACCTGCAAGTCCAGACCTAGCTCGAAACCTGCCTCTTCTCTTTCCCCTTCTGGAGGCTTCAGCTAATTCCCCCAGGGGCAGTCGTGCTCACGGCTCAACCTCCAGCCCCCGCTCACAGCCGTGGCCTCCTTTAGCCTCCCCGCTCCCCTGCGAGGGAGGAAGTATCTCTATTTCCGTCCTACTGGTGGGAAACTGAGGCAGGCCGAGGTGCAGGGTCCTGGCCAAGATCACTGAGGAAGGGAGCTCGGCCTCTGGAGCTCCAGCCTAGGCCCAAAGCCACAGGACAGAGCCAGGCAAGACAGACAGACAGAGGCCACCCGTGCCCCACCCTCTCTCTCTTCACTGGGCTACGGCATCCAAGCCTCCTGCTTAGGGGGCGCAGTTCGGTTGAGGGTGGCCAGGGCTTACTTTGCAATGAATGAGGTGCCGGGGCTCAAGCAAGTTCGTTGCTTTCATAACTCCTGTGACAAGCCCAGAGGTCCCAGGGCTGTGAACTGCCCAGGACTCAGCCCTGGTACAAATGAAGCCATGAGGGAGGCCCCCTCGTTCCGTCAGGCTAGGCACAGTTCTGCTGCCCGTTACTTGTATGGTGAGGAGAACAAGGATTTCATGACCTGGAGGATGGTGTGGACTGCACCCTTAGCAAGTTTGCAGATGACACTAAACTGGGAGGAGTGGTTGATACGCTGGAGGGTAGGGATAGGATACAGAGGGACCTAGACAAATTAGAGGATTGGGCCAAAAGAAATCTGATGAGGTTCAACAAGGACAAGTGCAGAGTCCTGCACTTAGGACGGAAGAATCCCATGCACTGCTACAGACTAGGGACCGAATGGCTGGGCAGCAGTTCTGCAGAAAAGGACCTAGGGGTTACAGTGGACGAAAAGCTGAATATGAGTCAACAGTGTGCCCTTGTTGCCAAGAAGGCTAACGGCATTTTGGGCTGTATAAGTAGGGGCATTTCCAGCAGATCGAGGGACGTGATTATTCCCCTCTATTCGGCACTGGTGAGGCCTCATTTGGAGTACTGTGTCCAGTTTTGGGCCCCACACTACAAAAAGGATGTGGATAAATTGGAAAGAGTCCAACGGAGGGCAACAAAAATGATTAGGGGGCTGGAGCACATGATTTATGAGGAGAGGCTGAGGGAACTGAGATTGTTTAGCCTGCAGAAGAGAAGAGTGAGGGGGGATTTGATAGCTGCTTTCAACTACCTAAAAGGGGGTTCCAAAGAGGATGGATCTAGACTGTTCTCAGTGGTAGAAGATGACAGAACAAGGAGCAATGGTCTCAAGTTGCAAAGGGAGAGGTTTAGGTTGGACATTAGGAAAAACTTTTTCACTAGTAGGGTGGTGAAGCACTGGAATGGGTTCCCTAGGGAGGTGGTGGAATCTCCTTCCTTAGAGGTTTTTAAGGTCAGGCTTGACAAAGCCCTGGCTGAGATGATCTAGTTGGGGTTGGTCCTGCTTTGAGCAGGGGGTTGGACTAGATGACCTCCTGAGGTCCCTTCCAACCCTGAGATTCTATGATTCTATGATTCTATGATGACCCCCACATTTCATACGTCAGCGATTTGTAACCCAGCCCCAGCCAGAATGGATCACTTGGGCAGCACAGCTCGGTCTGCCGGACACCTCGGCAGCGGAGGGGAGGTCATGTCAATACAGTCTGGTCCTGAAGCCTTTCCACGCCCCCCCCCCCGCTCACCACTGGCTGTCAGGGGGGAGCTCAGTCAGACCTTGCTTATAAAGAATCCTGGGAAATAATCATTGGCCAATATCGCGAACCCAAAGTGCCGACGTTGTCAGGAATAACAGCTGGTCTTTGTTCAGACTTTTCATGCTCTCGGGTACAAGTATTCTCTCGTGCACTGTACATGCTTTTAAAGTGGGGACTCATGTTTCAATTTCAATTCAAATGGCCAACCCATGACTAAATTGGCAACACTGCATGTACCTGGGGGGCGGGGGTGTTGGGGAAATTCAGGGGGGTGGACTAGGGAAATCCCTGCCACGGGACCATCTGTCGCCCTCCTGCACAGCACAGGCCAGAGACCCGCCCCCAGCGATTCCTGCATCCCCGTGGCCCTGGCCGAGCCGCTGCGTGTCTCAAGGGACCGTCTCCGAGTGCTGGAGAACCCGCCCGGCCCCGGCTCCTTACGTCGAGCCTGGCTTTGCCTTGGAGTCCACGTGGCCTCCCGTGGAGACACTGGACCCTGCCTTGCACGAAGGGCCTGGCTGGTCCGTGCGGAGTCTGTTCCCGCTCTCGCCACGCCCGGGTCTCAGGCCCCTGCCTGCAGCCGCTGATCCCAGCCCTTCCCGTCCGCGGCTGCCCTCTCCTGCACCACAGTCCCACCCGTGGCCTCCAGCTGCAGCAGCCTCTGTCCGTCTGGCCACCGCACACGGCTCCTGGTGGCCAGCCAGCAGCTGCCTTGCTATAGCCGAGTCTCCTAATGCTGCACCGAGGACCCGCCCTGCTTGGCACGTCCCTGGCTTCCAAAGACCCCCAGGGAGGGGGCGGGCTCATGTGGGGGACTCATTTCCCAAGCCCTGAGCGCGCCTAAGTCTCTGTATCTGCCCCAGCCTGCAGGTTCCTTGCCAAGGCGAGGCCGCAGGTGCTGCACCTGGGACGGGGGCGGGGCGGGGCAGGAGGGAGCTGGGGGGTGTTAGACGAGATTCCCAGAGGTTAGAGCTGAACAAGAGCTTTTGGGATCAAATCATCCGTCTTTGGCCAGTGCTGGTCTGTGTGCCCGTCTCCAGGCTAGCTGGAAATGTCTCAAGAGATAGAATATAGCTCAGCATGTCAGTGGATGTCATCTAATCTATCCATCCCCATCCACTCCCTCTATCCATCTATCCATCCCCAGACACCCCCTCTATCCATCTATCCATCCCCATACACCCTCTATCCATCTATCCATCCCCAGACACCCCCTCTATCCATCTATCCATCCCCATACACCCTCTATCCATCTATCCATCCCCAGACACTCCCTGTGTCCATCTATCCATCCCCAGACACCCCCTATATCCATCTATCCATCCCCAGACACTCCCTGTGTCCATCTATCCATCCCCATACACCCCCTCTATCCATCTATCCATCCCCAGACACCCCCTCTATCCATCTATCCATCCCCAGACACCCCCTCTATCCATCTATCCATCCCCATACACCCTCTATCCATCTATCCATCCCCAGACACTCCCTGTGTCCATCTATCCATCCCCAGACACTCGCTGTGTCCATCTATCCATCCCCATACACCCCTATATCCATCTATCCATCCCCAGACACCCCCTATATCCATCTATCCATCCCCAGACACCCTCTATCCATCTATCCATCCCCAGACACTCCCTCTGTCCATCTATCCATCCCCAGACACTCCCTGTGTCCATCTATCCATCCCCATACCCCCCTCTATCCATCTATCCATCCCCAGACACTCCCTGTGTCCATCTATCCATCCCCAGACACTCCCTGTGTCCATCTATCCATCCCCATACACCCCTATATCCATCTATCCATCCCCAGACACCCCCTATATCCATCTATCCATCCCCAGACACCCTCTATCCATCTATCCATCCCCATACACCCCTATATCCATCTATCCATCCCCAGACACCCCCTATATCCATCTATCCATCCCCATACACCCCTATATCCATCTATCCATCCCCAGACACTCCCTGTGTCCATCTATCCATCCCCATACACCCCTATATCCATCTATCCATCCCCAGACACCCCCTCTATCCATCTATCCATCCCCAGACACCCTCTATCCATCTATCCACCCCCAGACACTCGCTGTGTCCATCTATCCATCCCCATACACCCCTATATCCATCTATCCATCCCCAGACACCCTCTATCCATCTATCCATCCCCAGACACTCCCTGTGTCCATCTATCCATCCCCAGACACCCCTATATCCATCTATCCATCCCCATACACCCTCTATCCATCTATCCACCCCCAGACACTCGCTGTGTCCATCTATCCATCCCCATACCCCCCTATATCCATCTATCCATCCCCAGACACCCCCTATATCCATCTATCCATCCCCAGACACCCTCTATCCATCTATCCATCCCCATACACTCGCTGTGTCCATCTATCCATCCCCATACACCCCCTCTATCCATCTATCCATCCCCAGACACCCTCTATCCATCTATCCATCCCCAGACACTCCCTGTGTCCATCTATCCATCCCCAGACACTCCCTGTGTCCATCTATCCATCCCCATACACCCCTATATCCATCCCCAGACACCCCCTATATCCATCTATCCATCCCCAGACACCCTCTATCCATCTATCCATCCCCATACACTCGCTGTGTCCATCTATCCATCCCCATACACCCTCTATCCATCTATCCATCTCCAGACACCCCCTCTATCCATCTATCCATCCCCATACACCCTCTATCCATCTATCCACCCCCAGACACTCGCTGTGTCCATCTATCCATCCCCATACCCCCCTATATCCATCTATCCATCCCCAGACACTCCCTGTGTCCATCTATCCATCCCCATACACCCCCTCTATCCATCTATCCATCCCCAGACACTCCCTGTGTCCATCTATCCATCCTCATACACCCTCTATCCATCTATCCACCCCCATACACTCCCCGTGTCCATCTATCCATCCCCAGACACCCCTATATCCATCTATCCATCCCCAGACACCCCCTCTATCCATCTATCCATCCCCATACACCCTCTATCCATCTATCCATCCCCAGACACTCCCTGTGTCCATCTATCCATCCCCATACACCCTCTATCCATCTATCCATCCCCAGACACTCGCTGTGTCCATCTATCCATCCCCATACACCCCTATATCCATCTATCCATCCCCAGACACCCTCTATCCATCTATCCATCCCCAGACACTCCCTGTGTCCATCTATCCATCCCCAGACACTCCCTGTGTCCATCTATCCATCCCCATACACCCCTATATCCATCTATCCATCCCCAGACACCCCCTATATCCATCTATCCATCCCCAGACACCCTCTATCCATCTATCCATCCCCATACACTCCCTGTGTCCATCTATCCATCCCCAGACACCCCCTATATCCATCTATCCATCCCCAGACACTCGCTGTGTCCATCTATCCATCCCCATACCCCCCTATATCCATCTATCCATCCCCAGACACTCCCTGTGTCCATCTATCCATCCCCATACACCCCCTCTATCCATCTATCCATCCCCAGACACTCCCTGTGTCCATCTATCCATCCTCATACACCCTCTATCCATCTATCCACCCCCATACACTCCCCGTGTCCATCTATCCATCCCCAGACACCCTCTCTATCCATCTATCCACCCCCATACACTCCCTGTGTCCATCTATCTACCCCCATATGCCCCCTCTATCTATCCACCTATCTATCCATCCTCATACATTCTATCTATCTATCTATCCCCACCCACCCTTCCTATCTATCTATCTATCTATCTATCTATCTATCTATCTATCTATCTATCTATCTATCTATCTATCTATCCCCACACAATCTCTCTCTCTCTCTATCTAGAGCAGGACAGGGAGACTTGGGGATTTTCACTGGATGATTCGCTAGTTGCACTTTGCGCCCCTCCGCGTCTCCGCGCCCCGGGCCTGTCACCCGGGACAGCGGCTCCAGCGCCCCGTCTCACCTGGCCGGCTCTGCCCGCGGGCAGCGGAGCAAGGCGGGGGGAGATTCCCGGCCCCCTGGCCGGGCAGCTCGGGGGACTTGTCTCGCAGGGCTGCGGGGGGCGGGGGGGGTCCCTTCCCCGCTCGCTCGCGTCTCGTGCTTTGGGCACCGGTGCAAAGGCAGGGGAGGGGCGGGCCAGGTCCGGTCCGGCCCCTCCGGAGCGGTGGGACCCGGGCAGGGAGCAGCCCAAGCGAGACGCTGCGGCGCACTGGGCGCAGGGCAGCGGAGGCGCCGGGGGGGGGACACGAGCCGGCAGGAAGCTTGGCACGGACCCCCCGCCTTTGGCGATGTGCGGGGACACGGCCGGGGGGTGTCCGCAGCTGGGTCCGCTGGCTCTGGCCCCGGGGGAGACAGACCCCCCCCGTTTCACCCCGGCTCTGTAAGTGCCCCGGCCGCTGCGTGTTTCTTTAAGGGGCCGCCGGGCCGGTGCCCCCCTCGCTCGCGGCTCGTTCCCCTCCGGTGACAGCCCTTTCGCCAGAGGATCTTTTGTTGCGTCCCCAGCCAATCAAGGCTTTTTACGACACAGTTCAGTTGGGATATAAAACCCCGAGTCTGGCTCGCCCCCCCCCCCGCCAGCATCACTAGTTACCGGCTCCCACCCAGCCGGCCCCGCACAACTTCGCCCCCCCCAGGGCAGCCAGCCGAGTCCCAAGTCCGGAGGCGGGGGGAGGCAGGAGGGGAACCGTCCGTCCGGCCATGTCGGTGCGCAGGTCCCCGCTCTTCCTGTGCGCCCTGGCGCTGGCCGTGGCGCGGGCCCCGGGGGAGGCGGCGGAGAAGGGGCCCGAGGCGGAGGAGCCGGGCTGCCCCGTGTGCCTGTGGCGGAGACACAGCAAGGAGATGAGGCTGGAGAGCATCAAGTCGCAGATCCTGAGCAAGCTGCGGCTCAAGGAGGCGCCCAACATCACCCGCGAGGTGGTGAACCAGCTGCTGCCCAAGGCGCCGCCGCTGCAGCAGATCCTGGACTTGCACGACTTCCAGGGCGACGCCTTCCCGCAGGACGAGTACCTGGAGGAGGACGAGTACCACGCCACCACCGAGACCGTCATCAGCATGGCCCAGCCGAGTAGGTGGCTTCTTTGTTACCCAGCCGGGGCGGGGGGAGCGAGGGGCCAACTTCAGGGGGGACCCCCCCGCCCCGCGGCCGGCCCGGGGCCCCGGCTACTCTGCGCCCTCGCCACGCTGCGGGGGTCCCTGCCCGGGGGGCGGCGCCGCAGGCGGGCCGGGCTCCCCTGGACCCAGCGCATGGGGGGCTCCCGGCCGGAGGAACCTCAGCCCCGCACCCCGCGGGCAGCGAGCGGAGGCCGCCCGGGGCGTCCCGCGGGGCTGCGGGTCATTGTCTGCGGCCGGGCTCCGCGAACGCGGCTGCCGCTCCGGCGAGCTGCGAAAGTTTGGTCCGGTTCCGCCACTGGCCCAAAGTGAGCCAGGCCCGGGAGCGCTGCCCCCCGCCATTGGCCAGGGGCTCCCCTCGGCCCAGCCGGGGGTGGGGTATCTCGGCCCGGGGCTCTGGGCACAGCCCGGGGGGGCGTGGGTGTGCTCCAGTTGCCCAAGGGAGAAAGTTAGTTTGAAAGCTTCAGAGCGGGGCGCCTGGCAGGAGGAGTTGGGGGCTCTGCCCCCCAGGACTGCAGGCCCCGGCTCTCTCCCTCCTTCTGCTGGGGGTTGGGGGCAGGAGCCCAGAGCCGGCAGCTGGAGCCAGGCTCTGAAGGTGGCACTTCGGGTCTCCCCATCAGAGGGACTCGGTCCCCAGGCAAGGCCACTCCAGGGTGCCCCAGACCCAGCGTTGGCTGGTCCATGGGCCTCCCAGACTGGGCACCCTGGAGCTGCACACCTGGGGCTCATGGGGGCAGGTGGTGCGGCCCCTGAGCTCCTGGGCTCACTGGCCCAGCCCGTAAGATGCTGCCCCTGCAGAAGCAAGGCTCAGCCGTGGCAGTGAGGTGCCGATCCTGGCTCGGAGCAGGGTCATCTAGGGTTAGCACAGGGGGCTGCAAGCCGGGACTCATAGGGTCTAATCCTGCTTCTGTCACTGATTTATGGTGTGAGCTTGTGCAAGTCACAGCGCCGCCCGTGCCTCAGTTTCCCCATCGGTGGTTCAGGAGTGAGGGGCACTGGCCAGGCTGGGTGACTGTGGGGAATGCGTGTGAATTGCAGTGGAATAGTTCTGAGCCCAGCGGGGGTGAAAGGAGCCAGGCTGAGAGCTCCGGCCTGTCCTAGGAGCAGGTGGGGGTTGAGAGCCGCTGGGTGATGCCCGTGTGCCCGAGCAAGCCCTGCCCTGGGGCTCTGGCTCCTTGGCCTCCGCGCTCGCGAGTCACCTGGGGGTCACTGGAGAGCAGCCGCTTTCTGAGATCCCACCGCTCTCGGCACCCACTGGGCCCTTTGCTGCGGCCTCCGCAGAGCCCGGGGTGGGAACGGGCCACAGGGTTCAGCTCCCCAGCCTGCAGCTGCCCTTGGGGCAGGGCCTGCTAGGGCAGGAGCGAGGCTGCTGCTGGCTGGGCTGGCCTTGCCCCAGGGGTGCCCAGGGGCTCCAGTGTCACTCAGCCCCTCCCCAGCAGCAGAGACCCACGGCCTGATCCCAGGAGCTGGGCTGCCTCCAGGGCAAGGCCATAAATGGAACCTCCTTCCCTGCGGGGGCTGACGGATGGGCTGTGAGTGCTGCCACCACCGACCCTGCCGGCCAGCCTGGGACAGGGCAGTGAGCAGAGGGGAGAGAACAGGGCAGGGCAAGCAGGGGGCAGGTGGGTGCAGGGAGTGGGGCCCCGAGGGTAGGGGCTGCAAGGAGGGGCCTTCTCAAACATGGAGCAGGTGGAGGGGGTTGCCCTGTGATGGCACAAAAGCCGGATCACGTCTCTGCCATGGGGAGCAAAGGGGGCTGGAGGATCTAGGCATGCTGAGGGGTTGGGATAATCTGTGGGGCTGCAGGGTTAGTGGCCGTGGGAGTTCAGCCCTCGAAAGGTCCGTGTGTCCACCCTCTCCGTGTCCAAACACCCTGACACGTCGCTGCCCTCCCGGGTCTCCGCTCTCCAGGGAATTTCACTGAGCACCGAGTGCCAGTCCCAGTGCTCGGGGACCCAGGGACTGGCGTTCTGGCTTTGACCAGTGATCCCCCTTGCTAGCTCTGGTACGCGGTGGCTGCTCATCTCTCGGTCGGCCACACCCCCTCTTCGCCACGCCCAGTGAGTACCAGGGGGGTGGGGGTCACGCACGGGGCAGTCTGGGGGGGGTCTGGATAACGCAGCATAGCGGGAAGGGGTGCTTGGATACGGGCCACTCTCTTCCGGATGAGACTTACCACCAAGCTCCTAGCCACCTGTGGTCTCTAAACTTCTCCTGGCACATTGCCTCCGAGATTGAGGGCACCAAGGCGAAATCCCAGCTCAGGAAATTACCTTCTCCCTCCAGCCGAGCGTATTCTGGGGTCTCCTTCACTCACTCAGCCCCTCTGACACATCACCTCCTGTGCCTAGGTGCACAAGGCAACCTGGTTCCCCCTGGCTGGCTCTGTGACTGATGGCTGACTCCATTGTGAGCTGTCTCCATGAGGGCCGTCTCCTTTCCCGTCTTACTGCGATCGGCCATTCCGTGTCCTCCACACCTTCTCTTCTCTCCAGGTGGGATCCAATCTAAGACGGACCTTGGGACTGTGCCACAGGGTAGCCGGATGACATGGGCAAAGCACCGTCACCACCTCTGTCTAAGTACTGGGAGGCGGGTCTTCTACGTTGGCTACACAATCTCTCCGGTTCATTCCCAAGATGCTTCTTAGACAACACTGGTGGAGTGCACCCAGCGTCCTGCTGTGTACTTCGACCCTCAGCCACCGTTTGGAGGCGTACGGTAGGGCTGGGAGAACAGTAGCCTTGTATGATCTCATTTGAGCATGTAGGTGGATCTTCTTCCTCTTCCAGATGTTTGACAAACGCGAGAAGGATCCACAGGCTTTGCTGATTCTGGCCTTCGCTCTAGTGAGCTGCTGTTAGCAGACATTGTACTTCCAAGATAGACAGTCATCAGCTCTTCTGTACGCCTCTCCATCGACCGCACATCAGCCAGCACGGACAGCATTGTCTGGCTCCATGGTCTTGGTCTTGCACGTACCGATATGAAGTCCCACTGGGGCAGCTTCTGCTTTTTTGCTCAGAAAGAATCTTCTCATTCCATCCAAGCTGGTACCCAGGATGACTGTGTCATCTGCAAAATCCGAGCCACGCAGCGTATCTCCGGCCCGAATGATACCGGTGGCCTGGCCGGCGGCCCTCACTCTTCTCGTCACAGTCTGTGACCGTGCAGACTCACAGCAGGAACAATCTTTAACCATTCTGTGTCTCCGCTCTGTCCCGATGCAGGCTCGTCAAAGCTCTGATCAAATTAGCTGGGATTTCACAGCGTCTCCCGCTTGCTCTACACTGCAGCCTTATGTCGGTGTAAGTACGTCAGTCACCCCTGAAAATCCACAGCCCTGAGTGACGCAGTCCGGGGGCAGACCGCACTATGTCCACAGGAGGGCCTCTCCCAGCACTGCTACCATCTCTCGGGGAGGTGGAGTACCTCTGCTGACAGGAGAATTGATCCTCTCAGCCCAGACAGCATCTGCACCAAGCGGTACTGGTGCTGTGTGTGTAGACAAGCCCTCAGGATCTTCCGGAGGGTTTATCTGTGTTTATGGAGGAAGTTCAAACCCATCTTCTGTGGAGATTCTAAGCCTCTTGGTGTCTCCTCAAGGGGAAAATCTGCTCTGAACACAAAATCCAGCCTGTTCTCCACCAGCAGCAGTTTTCATCCTGTTAAAAATGGCCTTCTCCAGGTGCAGACAGGAGGCTCCCCCTTTCCAGCTGTTACAAAGAAGCTGGGCCCCCGTTGACACCTCTTCTCCAGTCCATGGGCCAGAGCTCCTTATCCCAAACCGTCCTGCACGTGCTGTTCCCTACCCCTCCTCTGCAGCGATCTCCGCAGAGCCCGGTGCTTTACCCTCCTCAATTGGTTTATGGCCTTAGTTACTTCCTCGAAGGTGATTGCTTCTAGTGACATAGGTAAGTCTGCTAGCTCTTCACATCTCTCGGTTCTGGCTGGTTGAGCACAGCCTAGAAAGGTTCCACCCAACGGACTCTCTGGCCTTCCTCTGGGGTTACAATTGTACCATCTCGGGCCTTCACAAGGCCACAAAGCTTCGATCCGTGCTGCCAGCCGTTTAGGTTTTAGCATCTCTTCTCTCATGCACCAGCCAGTCTCTTGGATCTCTTCTGGCTGCTCTTCACTTCCTTCTCTCTGACCGCAGGTTCTTGTGGCAGAACAGCTGTCGTCGTGTTGAATGATCTTTCATTCTTTCCTCTCTCCAGCAAGCCTCCATGTGTCTGGATGGAGCGTTCTGGTTTCTGAGATGTCCCCTCCACTGTAATCCTGGCTACTTAAAAACGGCCACTGTTCTCCCGCCATCAATGTCTCTAACTCTTCAAATCAACGGCTAAGTGGCAGATTGAAACACGCCTTCACTGTTAGATCTACTAACTTCCTAGTACCATAGAGACCCTCTGTCTTGTGCTGCATCACCTTCGTTAGTTCTAGGTCGATTGTTCCAATAACAAGATGGTGGACACTTCCAACATCAGCTCTTGTGTGCACCCTGCAGACCACCAATGACCCCTTGCACTGATCTGTTGTGCTGGGTTGCTGTGGGCTGTTAAACTGTGAGTGAGTCCCACCCCAGAGGGGGCTACATTGCAGGCAGAATGGTTATTGTGTCACTCCTGGGACTATCGCGGCAAACAGGTGAAGCTCATACAGAACGGCCCTGAATTCCCTGACACGGGGATCTCCCTCGGCAATAAACCGATGGCAAACACATTCCGCTTTATCCCACTCCGCGAGACAGCAGGTGCAACAGACACTGACTCACTGGGAGCCAAACCCGCCAAACTGAACGGAGGCTACAGCTGGGCTTTTCCGGATCACTGCCGTGTCCTGGCTTAGTTATATAGCACGAGGGACGTCCCTCAATTCAGTGTCTAATTATCCTAGCGAGCTACCTCCAGACAGCCCCTCCATCTCATCTGTCCATCCACAACTTCCTCTCTCTCCACCCGTCCCCTTCCCTCCCTCTCTCAACACACACATTGGAAGCAGCTCTTTGCTCCCTTCGAGCGCCCCCGGCCACAGCGCTGCTCCCAGACGTACTGTCCCTGCGTCCTGCTTTCTCCTGGCCCGGGATAGGCCCTGGTGGCCAGTCCCCGTGCCCCTGGCTCTGCGTGGTGATGCCCTTGGGTACCTGGGAGGCCTCTTGTACCTCCCTGGATGTGATCAGCTGGGACACTTACCAGCAGTCCTGGGAACAGGGGACCATCGGCTCTGGGACTCACTGTGCCTGGAGCTCTCAGCCTCTGGGCCATGTGGGGAGGGGTCTCCGTTCCGCTGGGCTGGGTCCCGAACCCCTTTGCACGTCTGGCTCCTCGGGAGCAGGTTGTTGAGGTACTTGGAGTCAGCTGAGGAAGCAAGTGCCACGGAGCAGAGAGGCCCCCAGTCCCGAGCCTCGGTCACGTTGCAGAGAGAAGTGGGGGCAGCATTCGTGGTAGGAACCTCTCCAGCTCGGACCCAGCCCTGGGGCGGGGGTGAGGGAAACCCAGGCAAACCACCACGCCGGACACCGGGGCGGGAGGCACCGGGTCTCCCCCCTCTCCAGCAGGACGTGGGCAGGAACGTGCAGCCCGTCTGCCCGCACCGGGCCCGATCCTGGAGCAGCGCCCCCTGGGGGCAGCAAGAGGAGACGGCACAGCAGGGACGCCTCCGGGTCCTCAGCCATTCCCTAGTGCTTAGAGAGAGGTGGAGGTGGGAGCCAGGCTGCCCTGGGCTCTGCCACTGACTCACTGTGGGAACGTGGGCAAGTCACATCCCAATCCGTGCCTCAGTTTCCCCAGCAATGGGAAAGGGGACAGCCCTAGCCATTATTCATATCCCTGCAGTATCCTGTCCCCCAGCTGGGGCCCAGGTCCCACGGCGCTGGGCACGACCCAGACAGCTGCTGCCCAAAGAAGCTTGCAATCGAGGCATGAGACTGACCTTGGCCCCAGCTGGGCTAATTAACAAATAATGAGTCTCCTGTTCCCAGAGCTCCCTGGACTCTGCAAACTGCAGGGAGGTGGTCACTGGTGGGGCTCTAACCCACTGTACCCCACTCTCCTCCCAGAGCCAGGGATAGAACCCAGGAGTCCTGGCGCCCAGGCCCCTGCTCTAACCCACTGTACCCCACTCCCCTCCCAGAGCTGGGGATAGAACCCAGGAGTCCTGGCTCCCAGGCCCCTGCTCTAACCCACTGTACCCCACTCCCCTCCCAGAGCCAGGGATAGAACCCAGGAGTCCTGGCACCCAGGCCCCTGCTCTAACCCACTAGACCCCACTCCCCTCCCAGAGCCAGAGATAGAACCCAGGAGTCCTGGCTCCCAGGCCCCTGATCTAACTCACTAGACCCCACTCCCCTCCCCTCCCAGAGCTGGGGATAGAACCCAGGAGTCCTGGCTCCCAGGCCCCTGCTCTAATGCACTAGACTCCACTCCCCTCCCAGAGCTGGGGATAGAACCCAGGAGTCCTGGCTCTAACTCACTAGGAAACACTGCCTGTCTTTCCTCTCTCCCAGAGGGGGTACTACTGGACTCTGGTGCCTTCTCCCGGGGCTGATCCAGGGTCCGGGGCCCTTGACTTGTTCCATCCTGATCCCAGCATGCCCAGGAGGTAATACGCAGGTGCCCCCGGAATGCGTGTTGCCCCCTGCAGCCCTGGCACTGGGACGAGAGCACAGGCTGGCGCGGCGCATGGCGAAATGCCCGGTTACCCAGCCTCAGGGCCGGCTTTGGTGCCGGAGTGTCGGCTGGCAGTGAGGGTGGCCGGGGCGGCTGGCCAGGGTGGAGGGGGGTGCAAAGGCCAAGCGGAAGGGGGGGGGTGAGGAATGGTAGGGCCAGGCGCTTCCCTCCAGCAGCTCATGGACACATTTCCTTCTCGAGCATTAATAGACTTGAGCGGCTTTGAAATTTTATTACCCATAAAATTGAGAACACGCCGGGGGCTTTGCTCCTCACCCGTGTGAACGTTTGCTGCTGCCCACCCGCCCCCCCATTCCCTTCACTTGCCCCCCCCAAATAAATACCACAGCCCACGGCCTACCCCACCTGACTACTTAGGGGGGAGGGAAACTAACCGCAGTCCACCCCCAAACACCCTCACCCGTCTCAGTGGGGCCGCAAGCCCCATTAGGAGGGGCCATGAGAGAAGGGGAAGGACTGGCTTGTGGGATCCTAGGGCAGGTGCCCCCCAACTCCAGCACTAACCCCCCCCCCCGTTATTATTATGAATTTGGCTTGGCAATTGCGGGTGGGTTTTATGGTTCCTGAACAGAAGGAAAGGAAGGTTTATAGGCTGTAGGGCCCATAAACCTCTCAGGTTCTCCTCACCCTCCCCACCCCGCCCCTCAGCACAGCCCCCCCCCTTTTTTTTAACTGCACAAGAAACTAGGGAAGGTTAATTGGGTCCTAAAACCATTTATTGGCTACCCGTGACCCTGCTGACCTTTGGGGTGGGGGGAGGGGAAGTTAATGAAGGGAGATTAAGGGGGGGCACAGTGTGAAACCCAACAAATCTCACTCTCAAATCCCATCATTAGGGTGCCATGGAGCCCAGAGCAAATTAAAAAAGCTGGGGGGAGGGGGTCTGTGGGTCAGGAGTGAGGGGCACCGGCAGAGCTGGGGAGCGGGGATCTCAGGGCTGGGATAGCAGGGGCCGCAGGTCGGGAGTGAGGGGCACCGGCAGAGCTGGGGAGAGCTCAGGGCTGGGATAGCAGGGGCCGCAGGTCGGGAGTGAGGGGCACCGGCAGAGCTGGGGAGCGGGGATCTCAGGGCTGGGATAGCAGGGGCCGCAGGTCGGGAGTGAGGGGCACCGGCAGAGGTGGGGAGAGCTCAGGGCTGGGATAGCAGGGGCCGCGGGTCGGGAGTGAGGGGCACCGGCAGAGCTGGGGAGAGCTCAGGGCTGGGATAGCAGGGGCCGCGGGTTGGGAGTGAGGGGCACCGGCAGAGCTGGGGAGCGGGGATCTCAGGGCTGGGATAGAAGGGGCCGCGGGTCGGGAGTGAGGGGCACCGGCAGAGCTGGGGAAGGGGGGAGCCCAGGGGGCCGCGGGTCGGGAGTGAGGGGCACCGGCAGAGCTGGGGAGCGGGGATCTCAGGGCTGGGATAGAAGGGGCCGCGGGTCGGGAGTGAGGGGCACCGGCAGAGCTGGGGAAGGGGGGAGCCCAGGGGGCCGTGGGTCGGGAGTGAGGGGCACCGGCAGAGCTGGGGAAGGGGGGAGCCCAGGGGGCCGTGGGTCGGGAGTGAGGGGCACCGGCAGAGCTGGGGGATCCTAGCAGTGGGACAGAGGGAGGCAGAATCTCCCAGGAGAGCAGGATGGAGTGTGAGTCTCTGGGATGGGTGTTTACACCACACTGGCTGCTGCTAGACCAGAAAGATGAAGAGCATCAGTTGTATCAGCAGCTCCCCAGCGCTGCCAGCCCCCACCCCAGGACCCGTGTCTTGGGCTGAGGGGAGTTCTGGCCTGCTGGCACCTCCAGGCCAGGACTGGGCCCCTCCCAATGCAGTTCACACAGGCTCCCCGAAGCTTCAGCACCAGCTGCCGGCCCTAGCGACCCGGGCCAGCTGGCAAGGGCTCAGTGCCCTGCGAGCAGGCCCACGCGGTCCCTCTGCTGGGGGGGTTGGCACCCGAGGATTCGGCCTCACAGGCTCCTGGGCTGGAGCCAAGCGGGGCAGTGCCGGGCCTTGACGTGGGAGGCTTGGCTCCTAGTCTGGGAGCCGGGGCTAGCGGGCTCGGATGAGAGCCCAAAGGGTGAACACAGCTGCAGGCCTGGGAACCCCCAAGTAGGCAGGCTGGGGGGCAGGCAGCGTCCGCCAAAGGCTCCTGAGCCCCCTGGGCCAGGAATCTGCGGGGCCCGGGCCCGGGCGAGGCTTGGGCGAAGCACAGAGCCCCGCTGCCCAGCTCCGTGCCAGCCCCGGCCTGGAGGAGTCGGAGCTGGGAACAAAGAGCCCCCCCCGCCCGCGCACACTCCAGCAGCTGCAGCCAGTGTCCCAGGAACCTTGCTGCCCCTGGTTGCCAGGGTGACAGGAATAGCATCTTGGCACCGAGGGCGGCCAGCGTGCCAAGAGCAGCGTTAGCGGGCGCCGTGCCCTCCTCGGCAGCCAGCTGCACGTGGTGGGCAGCAGGGGCGGGAGCCGCCCCCGAGGGAGATCCCTGCCCCCCACCTGAGGGGCTGATGATGCAGGAGTCCTGAAAAGGGTTAGAGCGGAGGCAGCTCCGGCCAAACTGCCTCTGGAGGCCAGGACTCCTGCCTGCCTCAGGCCACAAGTGACAGGAGCTTCATGGTCTCACCCAGGGCTGCGGGTCGGGAGTGAGGGGCACCGGCCGAGCTGGGGAAGGGGGGAGCCCAGGGGGCCGCGGGTCGGGAGTGAGGGGCACCGGCCGAGCTGGGGAAGGGGGGAGCCCAGGGGGCTGCGGGTCGGGAGTGAGGGGCACCGGCCGAGCTGGGGAAGGGCCGAGCCCAGGGGGCTGCGGGTCGGGAGTGAGGGGCACCGGCCGAGCTGGGGAAGGGGGGAGCCCAGGGAGCTGCGGGTCGGGAGTGAGGGGCACCGGTCGAGCTGGGGAAGCGGGGAGCCCAGGGGGCCGCGGGTCGGGAGTGAGGGGCACCGGCAGAGCTGGGGAAGGGGGGAGCCCAGGGGGCTGCGGGTCGGGAGTGAGGGGCACCGGCCGAGCTGGGGAAGGGCCGAGCCCAGGGGGCCGTGGGTCGGGAGTGAGGGGCACCGGCAGAGCTGGGGAAGGGGGGAGCCCAGGGGGCTGCAGGTCGGGAGTGAGGGGCACCAGCAGAGCTGGGGAAGGGGGGAGCCCAGGGGGCTGCGGGTCGGGAGTGAGGGGCACCGGCCGAGCTGGGGAAGGGCCGAGCCCAGGGGGCTGCGGGTCGGGAGTGAGGGGCACCGGCAGAGCTGGGGAAGGGGGGAGCCCAGGGGGCTGTGGGTCGGGAGTGAGGGGCACCAGCAGAGCTGGGGAAGGGGGGAGCCCAGGGGGCTGCGGTTCGGGAGTGAGGGGCACCGGCCGAGCTGGGGAAGGGCCGAGCCCAGGGGGCTGCGGGTCGGGAGTGAGGGCACCGGCAGAGCTAAACTTGCCTGCATCTGCCATGCTTGGCCTGGCTCCCTCCTCTCCCAGATTGTCACCTCCCCGCCCACCCCCACCTTTGCTCTGTGTCGGTCCCTGGTGCAGGGCTGGGGGCTGCCCACTGGCTGAGGGCCTGGTGGGGCCTGGCCCAGCTCTGGGTACCGGTGCCCCACAATGATCACTGCAGCCATCGCTCGCCAGGCCCTGGGGGCGCTGCAGAGTCCCAGGGCTCAGCCCCTGCCCGGGCTGGGGATGGGCACTGGCGCCCGTCTGTCCTGCCTTTCCCCCCTACTGCCCCAGGCTCCGAGACCTGCACCTGGACTGGCGTGGGGCAGCTGGGTCCAGGCAGCTGCTGAGAGCCACACACCTGGACCCCTGCCTGAGCCCAGCACACAGCGGGGCAAGCGGGAGACCCTCCCCGTCTGCCACAGAGTCCCGAGGATCCCCTTTGTCTCCCTCCAGCCCCGCATCGCGGCCTCCCCACGCTCTTCCCCACATCAGCCAGAGGGAGGCGCTGCGGCAGGCCGGGGGACTGGAAGGCAGCGAGCCGTGCTGTGGCTTTAAGAGCCGCCAGGGAGGGGAAGGGGAAGGGGAAGGGGGCAGAGAGAGGAAAGTACTTTTATGGGCTGCTCCCAGGAGAGTGGGTTTAATAGGGGGCTTGCGCTCAGCAAATTGCGGGGAGGGGTTTGTTAGCAAAGCGCCGCCAGGCCCCCGGCCCCTGTCACTTTGGTTTATGGGAGCCCCTTGCGGGCGCGGGGGGCCGTGCGGTGACATTCCTGGCCCCCGGTTGGTGTCATGACCCCTATCTGTTAGCGGAGGCCTTGGTTCACAGCAAATGGCCCAGCACTGCAGCTGGGTGCTATTAAACCTGACCGGTGCGTGCGCAGGGGGGCACCCGGCGAGGACGGGGGAGAAATTCCCCACTCAATTCAACCCAGATGTTCCCCCACAAGTGCGGATCGGAGCCAGCAGCGCTTTCGGGGGATGGGTGTGCACAGGGTGTTGCGTGTGTGTCAGGAGAAAAAGTTGGGGGTCATCACCCCAGCCAACCTAGCTCCCCCCATTCCCATCTCCCAACCAGTTCCCCCTGTTCCCACCCTGCAACCACCTCCCCCTATTCCCGCCCCAAAGCCAGCTCCCGGCCCCGCTCCAACCACACCCATGGCAGGGGGCTCCCGGCCCCCCTCCAACAGCACCCACGGCAGGGGGCTCCGGGGCCCCCCTCCGACAGCGCCCACGGCAGGGGGCTCCCGGCCCCCCTCCAACAGCGCCCACGGCAGGGGGCTCCCGGCCCCGCTCCAACCACACCCATGGCAGGGGGCTCTCGGCCCCCCTCCAACAGCGCCCACGGCAGGGGGCTCCCGGCCCCCCTCCGACAGCGCCCACGGCAGGGGGCTCCGGGCCCCCCTCCGACAGCGCCTACGGCAGGGGGCTCCCGGCCCCCCTCCGACAGCACCCACAGCAGGGGGCTCCGGGCCCCGCTCCGACAGCGCCCATGGCAGGGGGCTCCCGGCCCCCCTCCGGCAGTGCCCACAGCAGGGGGCTCCCGGCCCCGCTCCGACAGCGCCCACGGCAGGGGGCTCCCGGCCCCCCTCCGGCAGTGCCCACGGCAGGGGGCTCCCGGCCCCGCTCCGACAGCGCCCATGGCAGGGGGCTCCAGGCCCCTCTCTGACAGCGCCCACGGCAGGGGGCTCCCGGCCCCGCTCCGACAGCGCCCACGGCAGGGGGCTCCCGGCCCCCCTCCGGCAGCGCCCACGGCAGGGGGCTCCCAGCCCACTCCGACAGCGCCCACGGCAGGGGGCTCCGGGCCCCCCTCCGGCAGCGCCCACGGCAGGGGGCTCCGGGCCCCGCTCCGACAGCGCCCACGGCAGGGGGCTCCCGGCCCCCCTCCGGCAGCGCCCACGGCAGGGGGCTCCGGGCCCCCCTCCGACAGCGCCTACGGCAGGGGGCTCCCGGCCCCCCTCCGACAGCACCCACAGCAGGGGGCTCCGGGCCCCGCTCCGACAGCGCCCACGGCAGGGGGCTCCCGGCCCCCCTCCGGCAGTGCCCACAGCAGGGGGCTCCCGGCCCCGCTCCGACAGCGCCCACGGCAGGGGGCTCCCGGCCCCCCTCCGGCAGTGCCCACAGCAGGGGGCTCCCGGCCCCGCTCCGACAGCGCCCATGGCAGGGGGCTCCAGGCCCCTCTCTGACAGCGCCCACGGCAGGGGGCTCCCGGCCCGCTCCAACAGCACCCACGGCAGGGGGCTCCCGGCCCCCCTCCGACAGCGCCCACGGCAGGGGGCTTTGGGCCCCGCTCCGACAGCGCCCACGGCAGGGGGTTCCCGGCCCCCCTCCGACAGCGCCCACGGCAGGGGGTTCCCGGCCCCCCTCCGACAGCGCCCACGGCAGGGGGCTCCGGGCCCCGCTCTGACAGCGCCCACGGCAGGGGGCTCCCGGCCCCCCTCCAGCGGCGCCCACGGCAGGGGGCTCCGGGCCCCCCTCTGACAGCGCCCATGGCAGGGGGCTCCCGGCCCCCCTCTGACAGCGCCCACGGCAGGGGTTTCCCGGCCCCCCTCTGACAGCGCCCACGGCAGGGGGCTCTCGGCCCCCCTCTGACAGCGCCCACAGCAGGGGGCTACAGGGCCCCCTCCGACAGCGCCCACGGCAGGGGGCTCCGGGCCCCCCTCCGACAGCGCCCACGGCAGGGGGCTCCAGGGCCCCCTCCGACAGCGCCCACGGCAGGGGGCTCCGGGCCCCCCTCCGACAGCGCCCACGGCAGGGGGCTCCGGGCCCCCCTCCGACAGCGCCCACGGCGGGTGCTGCTCAGCAGAGGTCACCTCACAGAAGGGGCACAGAGACGAGGCATGACTCGCCCTAAGGTCACATGACAGGTCAGCGTCAGAACTGGGAATAGAACCCAGGAGTCCGGGCTCCCCGTTCCCTCACCCCACCCCCTTTTCTCTGGGCTCTGGATGAGCACAGTCATCGTTTTATTTCCCAGCTCCAAGGGGAAAGAAGAGGTTCTGTTAGCAATGGCTTGGCAGGCCTGGGCCTGCATGTGACCCTGGAGCAGAGCCAGGACTGGGGCTCGGGAGTTTTTGGTGCCCTCCTAACCCCAGAGAATGCCCTGAGTGCCCCAGCTAAGGGCTGCCAAGGAGAGAACAAACAAAGCCAGCGAGCAGATGGGATTCTTTGCACAGGGCTCTCGCACGGATATCTGCGAGGAACAGAGCTGGGCTCCTGGGGAGAACCTGGGCCTTCACTGCCTGTAGCCCAGAGCTGGCTGCAGTCACGGGCAGGACCTGGGTTTTACACCTCGTCCAGCACCGCCCCTCCCCACCGGGCCCTCAATGCCTCCTGGTGCAGAGGGCAGCACGTCCCTACACCCCAGTGCACACCCAGCCTCGACACTGCTCAAGCTGCCAGGCGCACAAGGTGCCGCACAGCCCTGGGCACGCAAAGCCTGGTGGCTCTGTGCCAGCGGCCCTGGCACGGGCAGGGGCCTGCCTGTCTCCCTGGGCTCATTGTTCTGCTTTGCTTGCAGTGAAGTGCTGCAGAATTGCCGAGTTCCTGGGATGCCGAGGCCCAGACGTGTGTTTGCCACTCCCCACTCTGTCTGCTGTGCCGGTTCGGCCTGGGGAAATGTTTCCCTTGGCAGATGCCAGCGTGTTCCTGGCAGCATTCCCCGCCAATCTCCAGGGAAGCTGCACACTTGCCCTCGGACACAAACAAGTTATGGGAGACGTGGTGAGCGCAGGCACCCTGGCTCCCAGCTTTGGGGCAGGGCAGAGTTCAGGGAGTTCACCCAGAGCCAGACATCCTGGCCAGGAGCCTTGCTGGTTCATGGCACCGGCGGCACGAGTTTGTTAGGACTCAGCACCCCTGCTAGTCCCATTGTAAGTGGGCAAACAGTACACAGATGCTCCCCTGCTGGCACCCCCATCGTCCTTTCACAAAGACCACTTGACTGGACCAAATACGCCCCTTGCCCTCTCCCAGCTCCCATGGCCTGCCCCCCTGCCCCTTCCTGGGTCACCCGGGCAGTAGAAATCTGAAAATCAATATAGATTTGAAACACACCACCATTCCTGCAGATGCTGCGGAGAGGGAGGAGAGCTCAGCAGGGGGGCGCTCTCCCCTGGAAGTCAGGGCTGGCCCCGATGCCCCAGCGTGGCACTAGGGGGCGCTGTGCTGCAGGCAGCAGGGTGTGGGGGGGCTCAGCAGGGGGCGCTCTCCCCTGGCAGGCAGGGCTGGCCCCGATGCCCCAGCATGGCACTAGGGGGCGCTGTGCTGCAGGCAGCAGGGTGGGGGGGGGCTCAGCAGGGGGCGCTCTCCCCTGGAAGTCAGGGCTGGTCCCATTGTCCCAGCATGGCACTAGGGGGCGCTGTGCTGCAGGCAGCAGGGGGGGGCTCAGCAGGGGGCGCTCTCCCCTGGCAGGCAGGGCTGGTCCCATTGTCCCAGCATGGCACTAGGGGGCGCTGTGCTGCTGGTGGTGATATCTGGCAAGTGAGGCTCCAGGGAGAGGCCATGGTCTTTACAGGGTCCCTGAGTTTTCGCAGGGAGCAGAGTGTTAATCCTGGCCAAACCCCAGCCCTAGACCTTTCATCCTGCTGCCCTTCTAAATTCCTCCTGTGGTTGCAGCATCCTAACTCCTTGTGTAGCTTTGCTGGAGCTGTTACACGGCTGGCATGTTCCACCCCAGAGGTGGCAGCATTTCAGGGCCGGGGGGGATGATCCAGGCCTTGTCAGGTGGAGGAAGCTAGATCAGGGCAGGGGGTTATTAGATCTGGTAACAAAGGGGAGGAGGGATTGCATAATATGAGCCTCAACACAAAGCTGGGGCTAGAAACACAGAGCCTGGGATCCCCAAATCCTGGATGGCTGCTTCCCGGCTGCTTCGAGCCAGCCGCGTTCTGCCCTCTGCGCTATTGATCTGCCCCCAGGCCTGGATTCGAGGGCTCAGCCCCAAAGTGCAGGGCTCCTGGGTTCCACAGGCGTTCCTGTGGACTCGGCGCTGAGTGTTGGAAACCGGAATCCAGGGACGACCCAGTGAGTCACCGCTTTGGGGGTTTGCCCAGTTCTGTGGGGGAATTGCTCCCTTTGGGGGTGCAGCTGAGACCCCCTGAGATCAGACACAGGAAGTGCTAGCTCCGGTTGCTCCTGACAGAGAGGCCGTCAGTTCCCTGGCTGTGCATTGTGGGGGGCGAGGGGGCTCAGGATTCCCGAGCAGGGTTTGCTCTGGGGCTGCTTTTCTGACACAGGTGGAGAGCGGATCAGTGCCAGGCAGCTTGGAAGAAATGCACCATGGGCTGGTCCTGGCAAGGTTCCACCCTCCCGGCTCAGCATGCGCTCCCCAATCCTGACCCATAGCCCCGCCCACCGCTACCCACAGCTCTTTCAGTGCCTTGGCAACTCCCCCCCCAACCCCGACCTGCAGCCCCACTTCGCTCCCTGCCTGTGTAATATCTGCAGGGGGGTTGTTCATACCTCACGGCAGTGGGGGTCAGAGGCCAGATGCAAGACCGTAGTTGAGATATAGGGGAAATGACCTATGACCCGACCTTCACCTCCGAACGATCTAGGAGCAGTTGACGTTCAGCCCTGGCTGTAGCTCCTGGGGGCTGGGCAGCGGGTGCCCAGAGCCGGGAGGCAGCTCCACTCACGTGTGCTTCCCCCCACCCCGCAGCGGACCCAGTGGTGCAGATAGAGGGGACCCCCCACTGCTGCTACTTCAACTTCAGCCCCAAGATCATGTTCACCAAGGTGGTGAAGGCCCAGCTGTGGGTGTACCTGCGGCCCGTGCAGCGCACCTCCACCGTCTACTTGCAGATCCTGCGTCTCAAGCCCGTCACCGAGGAGGGCAGCCGCCACATCCGCATCCGCTCCCTCAAGATCGACCTCCACTCCCGCCTCGGCCACTGGCAGAGCATCGACTTCAAGCACGTGCTGCAGAACTGGTTCAAGCAGCCGCAGAACAACTGGGGCATCGAGATCAACGCCTTCGACCCCAACGGCCACGACCTGGCCGTCACCTCCCTCGGCCCCGGGGCAGAAGGGCTGGTAGGTAAACACGCAGGGGTGCGACCCGGCCCTGGTATGGGTGACTGGGGAGCGCTCCACTGAGTCAGTGCTGAGCCCAATGTCCCAGTGCAGGGCCAGGGGGTGCCGTGCTGCGGGGAGCGGGGCGGGGGGCTCGGTAGGGGGGCGCCGCGCTGCAGGGAGCGGGGCAGGGGGCTCGGTAGGGTGCCGTGCTGCGCGGAGCGGGGCAGGGGGCTCGGTAAGGGGGCCATGCTGCGGGGAGCGGGGCTCGGTAGGGGGCGCCGCGCTGCGGGGCGGGGGGCTCGGTAGGGGGTGCCGCGCTGCAGACGGCGGGGCGGGGGGCTCGGTAGGGGGCGCCGCGCTGCAGACGGCAGGGCGGGGGAGCCCAGGGCTGGACTAGCAGGGGGCTGCGGGTCGGGAGTGAGGGGCACTAGCAGAGCAGGGGGCGGGGGAGCCCAGGGCTGGGCTAGCAGGGGGCTACGGGTCGGGAGTGAGGGGCACTAGCAGAGCAGGGGGCGGGGGAGCCCAGGGCTGGGCTAGCAGGGGCCTGCGGGTCGGGAGTGAGGGGCACTAGCAGAGCGGGGGGCGGGGGAGCCCAGGGCTGGGCTAGCAGGGGGCTGCGGGTCGGGAGTGAGGGGCACTAGCAGAGCGGGGGGCGGGGGAGCCCAGGGCTGGGCTAGCAGGGGCTGCGGGTCCAGTTTACTACTGTGTACCCCAGCATGGCTGAAGCCCGATGGCTCAGGGAAGGCACACACCCATTACCTCTGGGTTCACCATGCTCTCCCCACGAAGGGGGATTTCTGCCTGAGCCCTGGGGAGCCAGGCTGGCGCGGAGGGGGTGGCCTAGTCCCTTCTGACTCCCAGCCGCCCAGAGCCTCTTTCCTCGCCATCGGGCTCCCCAGCAGCAGGCCTGGAATGGAGGCCACTGTGCTGCATGCCCATGAGGCCTCTTCCCATCAGTTCCACCCGCCAGCCTCAGTCTCTGCCTGGTCGTGGGCAGAAGGGGGAGCGGTGGTCTCCACCTGCCCAGGCCCACGGCGGGAGAGGCATCGTCTCACCTCTCAGACGACCTGTCTGCACCAAGTGAGGAGATGGCTGGCTCCTGCCCAAGCCCGTCCTGTCTCCGAGTCCCTGGGTCAGCAGTAGCCGATGGGTCAGCTCCCTTTCCTAGTCTTCTAGCTGCCCTGCCGACAAGATTTATGGCTCCCCAGCTTCAAATCATGCTGGAGCCCAATGCAGGGCCAGGCTGAACACAGGGAGGAGGGAGGGACCCACTCAGCCTAGTGACACAGAGCTGAGCCCAAACCACGGCCTGCATTGCCTGGCACCCA
This sequence comes from Chelydra serpentina, assembly GCA_037349315.1. Classification (NCBI taxonomy): domain Eukaryota; kingdom Metazoa; phylum Chordata; order Testudines; family Chelydridae; genus Chelydra; species Chelydra serpentina. The sequence goes on from JBAIAC010000278.1 coordinate 56,445, forward strand.
GCTCCAGGGTGAACCTCTCCCCACACTTCATCAGGGGCCAGTACAGGGCAGGTGAGGCTGGCTTAGTAGACAAATATCAATGGATTGGCTAGAGATGGCTGGCTGGGTGGAGAGATAGCTAGGGAAGGATGATGGATGCATAAGGGTGGATGGGGTGGAAAGGGGTGGCGGGGTGGAAAGGGGTGGCTGGGTGGAGAGATAGCTAGGGAAGGAAGATGGATGCAGAAGGGTGGCTAGGTGGATGGGGTGGAAAGGGGTGGCTGGGTGGAGAGATAGCTAGGGAAGGAAGATGGATGCAGAAGGGTGGCTAGGTGGATGGGGTGGAAAGAGGTGGCTGGGTGGAGGGGTGGCTAGGGAAGGATGATGGATGCAGAAGGGTGGCTAGGTGGATGGGGTGGAAAGGGGTGGCGGGGTGGAAAGAGGTGGCTGGGTGGAGGGGTGGCTAGGGAAGGAAGATGGATGCAGAAGGGTGGCTAGGTGGATGAGGTGGAAAGGGGTGGCTGGGTGGAGAGGTGGCTAGGGAAGGATGATGGATGCAGAAGGGTGGCTAGGGAAGGATGATGGATGCAGAAGGGTGGCTAGGTGGATGGGGTGGAAAGGGGTGGCAGGGTGGAGAGGTAGCTAGGGAAGGATGATGGATGCAGAAGGATGGCTAGGTGGATGGGGTGGAAAGGGGTGGCTGGGTGGAGGGGTGGCTAGGGAAGGATGATGGATGCAGAAGGGTGGCTAGGTGGATGGGGTGGAAAGGGGTGGCTGGGTGGAGAGGTAGCTAGGGAAGGAAGATGGATGCAGAAGGGTGGCTAGGTGGATGGGGTGGAAAGGGGTGGATGGGTGGAGAGGTGGCTAGGGAAGGATGATGGATGCAGAAGGGTGGCTAGGTGGATGGGGTGGAAAGGGGTGGATGGGTGGAGAGGTAGCTAGGGAAGGATGATGGATGCAGAAGGGTGGCTAGGTGGAAAGGGGTGGCTGGGTGGAGGGGTGGCTAGGGAAGGATGATGGATGGCTAGGTGGATGGGGTGGAAAGGGGTGGATGGGTGGAGAGGTAGCTAGGGAAGGATGATGGATGCAGAAGGGTGGCTAGGTGGATGGGGTGGAAAGGGGTGGCTGGGTGGAGAGGTGGCTAGGGAAGGATGATGGATGCAGAAGGGTGGCTAGGTGGATGGGGTGGAAAGGGGTGGCTGGGTGGAGAGGTAGCTAGGGAAGGATGATGGATGCAGAAGGGTGGCTAGGTGGATGGGGTGGAAAGGGGTGGCTGGGTGGAGAGATAGCTAGGGAAGGACGATGGATGCAGAAGGGTGGCTAGGTGGATGAGGTGGAAAAGGGTGGCTGGGTGGAGGGGTGGCTAGGGAAGGATGATGGATGCAGAAGGGTGGCTAGGTGGATGGGGTGGAAAGGGGTGGCTGGGTGGAGAGATAGCTAGGGAAGGACGATGGATGCAGAAGGGTGGCTAGGTGGATGAGGTGGAAAGGGGTGGCTGGGTGGAGGGGTGGCTAGGGAAGGATGATGGATGCAGAAGGGTGGCTAGGTGGATGGGGTGGAAAGGGGTGGCTGGGTGGAGGGGTGGCTAGGGAAGGAAGATGGATGCAGAAGGGTGGCGAGGTGGACGGGGTGGAAAGGGGTGGCTGGGTGGAGAGGTAGCTAGAGAAGGATGATGGATGCAGAAGGGTGGCTGGGTGGATGGGGTGGAAAGGGGTGGCTGGGTGGAGAGGTAGCTAGGGAAGGATGATGGATGCAGAAGGGTGGCTGGGTGGATGGGGTGGAAAGGGGTGGCGGGGTGGAGAGGTAGCTAGGGAAGGATGATGGATGCAGAAGGGTGGCTGGGTGGATGGGGTGGAAAGGGGTGGCTGGGTGGAGAGGTGGCTAGGGAAGGATGATGGATGCAGAAGGGTGGCTAGGTGGGTGGGGTGGCTGGGTGGAGGGGTGGCTAGGGAAGGATGATGGATGCAGAAGGGTGGCTGGGTGGATGGGGTGGAAAGGGGTGGCTGGGTGGAGAGGTAGCTAGGGAAGGATGATGGATGCAGAAGGGTGGCTAGGTGGCTGGGGTGGAAAGGGGTGGCTGGGTGGAGAGGTAGCTAGGGAAGGATGATGGATGCAGAAGGGTGGCTAGGTGGATGGGGTGGAAAGGGGTGGCTGGGTGGAGAGGTAGCTAGGGAAGGATGATGGATGCAGAAGGGTGGCTAGGTGGGTGGGGTGGCTGGGTGGAGGGGTGGCTAGGGAAGGAAGATGGATGCAGAAGGGTGGCGAGGTGGACGGGGTGGAAAGGGGTGGCTGGGTGGAGAAGTAGCTAGAGAAGGATGATGGATGCAGAAGGGTGGCTAGGTGGCTGGGGTGGAAAGGGGTGGCTGGGTGGAGAGGTAGCTAGGGAAGGATGATGGATGCAGAAGGGTGGCTGGGTGGACGGGGTGGAAAGGGGTGGCTGGGTGGAGAGGTAGCTAGGGAAGAATGATGGATGCAGAAGGGTGGCTGGGTGGATGGGGTGGAAAGGGGTGGCTGGGTGGAGAGGTAGCTAGGGAAGGACGATGGATGCAGAAGGGTGGCTAGGTGGATGGGGTGGAAAGGGGTGGCTGGGTGGAGAGGTAGCTAGGAAGGATGATGGATGCAGAAGGGTGGCTAGGTGGCTGGGGTGGAAAGGGGTGGCTGGGTGGAGAGGTAGCTAGGGAAGGATGATGGATGCGGAAGGGTGGCTAGGTGGCTGGGGTGGAAAGGGGTGGCTGGGTGGAGAGGTAGCTAGGGAAGGATGATGGATGCAGAAGTGTGGCTAGGTGGATGGGGTGGAAAGGGGTGGCTGGGTGGAGAGGTAGCTAGGGAAGGATGATGGATGCAGAAGGGTGGCTAGGTGGATGGGGTGGCTGGGTGGAGGGGTGGCTAGAGAAGGAAGATGGATGCAGAAGGGTGGCGAGGTGGACGGGGTGGAAAGGGGTGGAAAGGGGTGGCTGGGTGGAGAAGTAGCTAGAGAAGGATGATGGATGCAGAAGGGTGGCTAGGTGGGTGGGGTGGCTGGGTGGAGGGGTGGCTAGGGAAGGAAGATGGATGCAGAAGGGTGGCGAGGTGGACGGGGTGGACGGGGTGGAAAGGGGTGGAGGGGTGCCTAGGGAAGGATGATGGATGCAGAAGGGTGGCTAGGTGGATGGGGTGGAAAGGGGTGGCTGGGTGGAGAGGTAGCTAGGGAAGGATGATGGATGCAGAAGGGTGGCTGGGTGGATGGGGTGGAAAGGGGTGGCTGGGTGGAGAAGTAGCTAGAGAAGGATGATGGATGCAGAAGGGTGGCGAGGTGGGCGGGGTGGAAAGGGGTGGAGGGGTGGCTAGGGAAGGAAGATGGATGCAGAAGGGTGGCGAGGTGGACGGGGTGGACGGGGTGGAAAGGGGTGGCTGGGTGGAGAGGTAGCTAGGGAAGGATGATGGATGCAGAAGGGTGGCTGGGTGGATGGGGTGGAAAGGGGTGGCTGGGTGGAGAGGTAGCTAGGGAAGGAAGATGGATGCAGAAGGGTGGCGAGGTGGACGGGGTGGAAAGGGGTGGAAAGGGGTGGAAAGGGGTGGCTGGGTGGAGAAGTAGCTAGAGAAGGATGATGGATGCAGAAGGGTGGCTAGGTGGGTGGGGTGGAGGGGTGGCTAGGGAAGGAAGATGGATGCAGAAGGGTGGCGAGGTGGACGGGGTGGAAAGGGGTGGAAAGGGGTGGCTGGGTGGAGAAGTAGCTAGAGAAGGATGATGGATGCAGAAGGGTGGCTAGGTGGGTGGGGTGGAAAGGGGTGGCTGGGTGGAGAGGTAGCTAGGGAAGGATGATGGATGCAGAAGGGTGGCTAGGTGGGTGGGGTGGCTGGGTGGAGGGGTGGCTAGGGAAGGAAGATGGATGCAGAAGGGTGGCGAGGTGGACGGGGTGGAAAGGGGTGGCTGGGTGGAGAAGTAGCTAGAGAAGGATGATGGATGCAGAAGGGTGGCTAGGTGGCTGGGGTGGAAAGGGGTGGCTGGGTGGAGAGGTAGCTAGGGAAGGATGATGGATGCAGAAGGGTGGCTGGGTGGACGGGGTGGAAAGGGGTGGCTGGGTGGAGAGGTAGCTAGGGAAGGATGATGGATGCAGAAGGGTGGCTGGGTGGATGGGGTGGAAAGGGGTGGCTGGGTGGAGAGGTAGCTAGGGAAGGACGATGGATGCAGAAGGGTGGCTAGGTGGATGGGGTGGAAAGGGGTGGCTGGGTGGAGAGGTAGCTAGGAAGGATGATGGATGCAGAAGGGTGGCTAGGTGGCTGGGGTGGAAAGGGGTGGCTGGGTGGAGAGGTAGCTAGGGAAGGATGATGGATGCGGAAGGGTGGCTAGGTGGCTGGGGTGGAAAGGGGTGGCTGGGTGGAGAGGTAGCTAGGGAAGGATGATGGATGCAGAAGTGTGGCTAGGTGGATGGGGTGGAAAGGGGTGGCTGGGTGGAGAGGTAGCTAGGGAAGGATGATGGATGCAGAAGGGTGGCTAGGTGGATGGGGTGGCTGGGTGGAGGGGTGGCTAGAGAAGGAAGATGGATGCAGAAGGGTGGCGAGGTGGACGGGGTGGAAAGGGGTGGAAAGGGGTGGCTGGGTGGAGAAGTAGCTAGAGAAGGATGATGGATGCAGAAGGGTGGCTAGGTGGGTGGGGTGGCTGGGTGGAGGGGTGGCTAGGGAAGGAAGATGGATGCAGAAGGGTGGCGAGGTGGACGGGGTGGACGGGGTGGAAAGGGGTGGAGGGGTGCCTAGGGAAGGATGATGGATGCAGAAGGGTGGCTAGGTGGATGGGGTGGAAAGGGGTGGCTGGGTGGAGAGGTAGCTAGGGAAGGATGATGGATGCAGAAGGGTGGCTGGGTGGATGGGGTGGAAAGGGGTGGCTGGGTGGAGAAGTAGCTAGAGAAGGATGATGGATGCAGAAGGGTGGCGAGGTGGGCGGGGTGGAAAGGGGTGGAGGGGTGGCTAGGGAAGGAAGATGGATGCAGAAGGGTGGCGAGGTGGACGGGGTGGACGGGGTGGAAAGGGGTGGCTGGGTGGAGAGGTAGCTAGGGAAGGATGATGGATGCAGAAGGGTGGCTGGGTGGATGGGGTGGAAAGGGGTGGCTGGGTGGAGAGGTAGCTAGGGAAGGAAGATGGATGCAGAAGGGTGGCGAGGTGGACGGGGTGGAAAGGGGTGGAAAGGGGTGGAAAGGGGTGGCTGGGTGGAGAAGTAGCTAGAGAAGGATGATGGATGCAGAAGGGTGGCTAGGTGGGTGGGGTGGAGGGGTGGCTAGGGAAGGAAGATGGATGCAGAAGGGTGGCGAGGTGGACGGGGTGGAAAGGGGTGGAAAGGGGTGGCTGGGTGGAGAAGTAGCTAGAGAAGGATGATGGATGCAGAAGGGTGGCTAGGTGGGTGGGGTGGAAAGGGGTGGCTGGGTGGAGAGGTAGCTAGGGAAGGAAGATGGATGCAGAAGGGTGGCTAGGTGGATGGGGTGGAAAGGGGTGGCTGGGTGGAGAGGTAGCTAGGGAAGGATGATGGATGCAGAAGGGTGGCTAGGTGGGTGGGGTGGCTGGGTGGAGGGGTGGCTAGGGAAGGAAGATGGATGCAGAAGGGTGGCGAGGTGGACGGGGTGGAAAGGGGTGGCTGGGTGGAGAAGTAGCTAGAGAAGGATGATGGATGCAGAAGGGTGGCTAGGTGGGTGGGGTGGAGGGGTGGCTAGGGAAGGAAGATGGATGCAGAAGGGTGGCGAGGTGGACGGGGTGGAAAGGGGTGGAAAGGGGTGGCTGGGTGGAGAAGTAGCTAGAGAAGGAAGATGGATGCAGAAGGGTGGCTAGGTGGGTGGGGTGGCTGGGTGGATGGGGTGGAAAGGGGTGGCTGGGTGGAGAAGTAGCTAGGGAAGGATGATGGATGCAGAAGGGTGGCTAGGTGGGTGGGGTGGCTGGGTGGAGGGGTGGCTAGAGAAGGAAGATGGATGCAGAAGGGTGGCGAGGTGGACGGGGTGGAAAGGGGTGGCTGGGTGGAGAGGTATCTAGGGAAGGATGATGGATGCAGAAGGGTGGCTGGGTGGATGGGGTGGAAAGGGGTGGCTGGGTGGAGAGGTAGCTAGGGAAGGATGATGGATGCAGAAGGGTGGCTAGGTGGGTGGGGTGGAGGGGTGGCTAGGGAAGGAAGATGGATGCAGAAGGGTGGCGAGGTGGACGGGGTGGAAAGGGGTGGAAAGGGGTGGCTGGGTGGAGGGGTGGCTAGGGAAGGATGATGGATGCAGAAGGGTGGCTAGGTGGGTGGGGTGGCTGGGTGGAGAGGTAGCTAGGGAAGGATGATGGATGCAGAAGGGTGGCGAGGTGGACGGGGTGGAAAGGGGTGGAAAGGGGTGGCTGGGTGGAGAAGTAGCTAGAGAAGGATGGGTAGCAGAGTTGTGGGAGGTTCGAGGAGCTGATGAGATGGATCCTGCAGCAGGCCCCCCCCCCTCCGAAGGCTGGCCCCAGGGCCAAGGCTCAGCTGGCTGCTCTCTCCCCCCAGCATCCCTTCATGGAGCTCCGCGTGCTGGAGAACAACAAGCGCTCGCGGCGGAACCTGGGCCTGGACTGCGACGAGCACTCCACCGAGTCCCGCTGCTGCCGCTACCCGCTGACTGTTGACTTTGAGGCCTTCGGCTGGGACTGGATTATTGCCCCCAAGCGGTACAAAGCCAACTACTGCTCGGGCCAGTGTGAGTACATGTTCATGCAGAAGTACCCGCACACCCACCTGGTGCAGCAGGCGAACCCCCGGGGCTCGGCCGGGCCCTGCTGCACCCCCACCAAGATGTCCCCCATCAACATGCTTTACTTCAATGACAAACAGCAGATTATCTACGGCAAGATCCCAGGCATGGTGGTTGACAGATGCGGCTGCTCTTAAAACCCAGCCGGTGCTCCCCCAGCCCCGCTCCCGTGCGCCCGGCCAACCAGCAAGCATCATCTTTGCTTCCCCCCCTTTTTTAGAGAGAGAAAAAGAACGAACGTTAAAATTATTTTGTGAATGTCGGGGGATGGGGGGGGGAGAGACAGGACCCCCCCAAGAAAACCGAACAGAACCCAAACTCTCCCGCGCTTCACCATGCACTGTGCAATAAGCAAATGCCCCCACCTGGGGCAGGCCAGCTGGGTACCACTTTCCTCCCAAGGCACGTCTACCCCCACAACCCCACCCTGTCATCGGCAGCAGCTCAGAGAGGTGTCTCTTACCGGGGTTTGGTTCTTGGTCCCTGGTTAACGCCGAGACGGCAGGGCAGCGACTCTTCAACCGTTTACAAGCAGTGGAAGCTTTCTATGCGTTTAAGTTAAAAACAAAAAATCAAGACAATTGTCTGGAGCGGCAGCGCTCACAGAAACAGGATATTTTGTACGGGGCGAGAGAAGAACCGAAGAACAAAGCGGCCTGGGAAAAAGGAAAGATACCCTGGATCACTGGCCTTTTCTTCCCAGCAGTTTTGTTTCTGGGGGGGACGGGAGGGGGGATTTCAGCTGCCTGCCCTTTGAGAGAGAGAATTCCCCTGGCAGGGCTCCAAAGAAAGGATCGCTTGGCTCCCCGGACCCAGCCAGCACGTGCTGCGGAGAGCTAGGAGGGGCCGGGCCGGGGGGCTGCATTGCTGATGTTGGAACGTCTGATCCTGCTGGCCCAGCACAGGTTAAACTCCCTGATCTGACCCCACCGCCCTGGCCCAGATTATGGTCAGGCTCCCTGATCTCATTGTTCCTTGTCAATCTGCTCCAGAGCACTCACCCCAATCCCATCACCCCTTGTGCACCCCAACCCCTGACTCCCCCTGTGCATCCCAACCCCCCATAACCCCTGCATCCCCCAACCCCTTGTGCACCCTGAATCCGCCCATCCCAGCATCCCAGCCCACCACCCCATCTTTCCATCTTGGCACCCCAAACTCCCTGATCCCATTGTACTGCTAGAGATGAGCTGGTAGGGACGACGGGCTCCAGTGCCCGTCTGGGCCCAGCTTTGATCCGAATCTGGATGGCAGGGTGGGGGGGACGGGACCCTGGGAGTTTTTGCCTGCGAGAGGACTGCAGGAGCAGGTGAAGGAGTCCAGCAAGTCCCCTGCAGCCCCACTCCCACAGGGTGCAGTGCAAGCCGCCCGTGCTAGAATGCGGGCCGCCCAGGGAGGAGACGGCTTCCCGCCGTAACTTATTTATTTATTAATTATTCTCCTTGTGAGAACTCACAATTCACCTGGCTACTGCACTAGAAAAGCATGTGGCCTCCCACCTCACCTAGAAAGAGCCGTGTGAATGGCTGTGGTTTTTAATGCACTTACACAAACCCTTTTCTTGCTGTCTTCGGAATCACCAAATAACCCCTTGCCCCACGCTAGGTCTGAGATTCCAGCCCACCGGGGATGGGGCTTCCCAGCCTGCCTGGGTTAGCAACAGACTGAGACCCCACTAACATAGGCAGAGGAAAGCCAGACGATCTGTCCCAAGCAGGTGCTGAGGGATGGGGAATCCTGGCTCCCGGAGGCTCCATTTGCATTCCCAGCTGGGTGGAGGCCAGAACAGGAGCAGTCTCCCTGACTGCGGAAGGGTCTCTTGAGGGGTAGTTGTGGAAGCACTGTTCCCTAGGCTGTGTGGACAAAGCATTAGGAACAGACTGGAGGGAACAATGTGGCCCTGGCCGTATGGGCTGTGGACCAGGTGGGGTCCAATTGAGCTGTTTGGATGGACTAGGCAGGATCTCTCAGGGCTTTTCCATCACTGAGATCTGTGAAGAGAGTTACAGGGACGACCATGGCTCGATGTGCTTCCATGATGAACCCCAATGGGCTGTGGAGCGCGGGCTCTCACCTCTGCTGCCCCAACGCCCTGGCGAGAGAGGTCACCGGGCTGCTGCAGTTCCTGCCATTTGCCAGGTTCGGCCCCGGCCCCGATCTTTGTGGTGGTCTCGGCCTCAAGAAGCCGCGGGAGCCAGGCAGGCAGCAGTGCTCGGCGTAGGCGGCTCAGTGCTCTGGACCGAGGGTGTGCGAGGAGGAAATGAGCCCGGCCGTGCGATCGCTGTGTGGATCCCAACCTGGCTCCTGGCGCAGGGGAGGTTATGGAGAGATTCTCTGGGCTAGCTGGCTCAGGTAATCAGGCTGCCAATGATCTGCCTCTTGGTTTGCATTCAGCCCAGGGACCAGACATGGTTCCCCCCTGACTGGAGGCCCGTGTGTGAAGTGAGTCAGGGAGTCCTAGTGGAAAAACCATCATTGCAATCGGGATTCACCAGCCTATTTGCTGGCAGCCTCACCAGAGAGACCATGGAGACATGGCTGGTAGGGTGGCATAGGGCAAGCTCCCGGTCTGTGGGTTCAGCCAGCCTGGCGCTTCCATGGGTCGAAAAGTGGATCACTGTTCAGGAAAACAGGAAGCTTCAGCCCGCTGACCTGAGCGGAGGGCTGGGGTTTGTTACTGGTGCGACGCATATGGGTCAGTTTCTCTCTAAAGGAGGAAAACTTGGCCAGAAAGCCTGGCCGTGGACAATTTTGCTGATGCAGCACATTTGCTTCCCACTCTGCCCTCGCTGTTTGGATTATTACTAAGAACGTTTGCACAAAAACAGGATCCTTGTTTCTCAAGAGTTCATTGGCTCCTGCTGCTTGGGGCTGCCCCCCACCCCTGCCATCGGGAGGATGCAAACCGAATCCGCGGGTCGCCATCGCCGAGCTGTCATGGGGCAGTGTCCCCGGCGCCGAGCCGACGGACCGCAGGGGAGCTGGATGATGTTCCACTGCAGACGTCAGACCAAGTCCCCGATGCCTCGTGGTCATTAAAACCCCTGGAGCACAACACTTCCCACACTGGGTCGGCAGAGACCGGGCTCCTCAGCCTGCTGCCAGCTACAAAACTGTGTGAAGCTAAAAATACCTCAGCCCTTTCGCCCCGTTCCTTTGCCAGGGCAGTATCCGCTGTAGTGGGCGCAGAGCGCGGGCCTGCGACTGGGGAGGGAGCCGTCAGTGAGACGCTCCCTGTGCGAGTGGGGCCCACTGGAAGGAAAAGGCCGGAGAGTCCCCGCCCCTAGCACTTAAGAGTCAGGCTGTTAAATCTGGCGTCCTGGCCAAATTCCAATGGGGGCCTCTGTAAGCTCCCCTTGGGGGTCAGCTGGAGCCAACGCCCCCCCCCCCCTGCTTTCCTCTCCCGAGATACCGTGTGCAGTTACTAGGTATACCCCCCTTTCCCCTGTGGCTGGGGCCTCCCTGGTTCTATGTATACACCCTACAAAGCACTTAGGGGTGGGGTGGGATGAAAGAGGCTCTGGGAATAGATCCCTTTGATCCTGCTATCTGCCACTGCTAGAGAGCTTAGCTCTGCTCCGGCTGAGCTACTGACTCTAGGGGAGCAGGATGGGCCCACAATACTTAGCACTTGTCTCATGCTTTTTGTCCGTGGATCTCAAAGCGCTTTACAAAGGGGATGGCCCCGCTCGACAGAGGGAGAACTGAGGCACAGAGAGAGGATGTCACCGTCCCAGCGTCGCACAAAGAGCCAATGGCAGAGCCAGGCGCAGACCCCAGCTCTCATGGCTCCCAGTCCAGGGCCTTGGCCTGCTGCCTCACTCCTTAGCACTTATAGACTGTAGCGCTTTACGTTTTCAAAGCACTGTTCATAGATTAACTAACTTGCTCAGCCCGTGCTCTGGTTCTAGCCAGGCTGCTAACCTAGGCTAAAGATGGGCGATGCAAGGGATCGGGCTGAGCTCCTGCTAGAGAAAGGAAGGAAATGCCGAACCTTTGCCACTTTGAGGTACCTCCTGTATTCCATCCGCCTGACCCTCATTCTCCTTGCCCATTAGCCGCCCACTGCCGGAGCAGGCTGGGCTTTTCTGGCGCACACCAGCCAACTCAGGTCTGCAGTTTGCGCTCTTGGCAGGACAAGGAAGTGTTTTCTGTTCACTGCCAAGGGAGGCCTGGGCAGGGCAGGGCCGGAAAGGAGATCGGAATATTGTCTGGTTTCAAGGAGGGGTCACTAAAGCAACAGGATGCCATGCACTCCGAGGACCCAGAGATCCTGTTTTCATGCTGAAGTCCCGAGCAACAGAGCGCCCTGGATTTGAGGCTCGGTAGAAGAACCTGTCCCTCCGATGTGGCACCCTCTGCCTTGGCATCCCTGCCCCCTTTCTCTTCTGTGACAACCACACAGGCCCAAGCCCAGCTGGGAAGGAGTGAGAAGGATTCACAGCCTGCCTCGCACATCACCGCAGCCACAACCGCCAGCTTCCAACCGTGGAGCAGAGACAGGAAGGACACAGTGGGGCGACAGGATCGTAGGGTCAGCGAGCGGTCGGGGAGCCCCGCAGCGCCACTTGGGTGGCTGCATCACTGGTTCTCATGAAGAGGCAGCGCTGGATCTACACCTGCAAAGAACTTTCTGAGCGCCGGGGGCAGCAGCCAACTGAACCAGGAGCTGACTGGCCAATCCCCATGCTCCCTGCAGCCCACCGCTGCTTTATTCTGCCTGGAAATCATTTCCCCATCTGGCATCCGAAGCAGGGACAAGGAAACAGCCCCTGCTCCTCTGTCAGATCTGCTGCTGGGGACCTTCTATTCTCTTCACAGCCTTAGCACCATGCTTCCCAGTCCAGGCCTGGAGGGCAGCCCGTTTGGGGGTCTACGGACACACCTCTTCCTCTTATGAACACAGAGCTACCCTGTGCCCCCCTGGCTGGTGCCAATCCGGAACAGCGCGGCTTGAGCAAAAGGGAACCAGAGCAGCTTTGTACCTAACCCCTCAATTGGAAGGACCCAAGAGAGATTACTACACCAGTGAGCACGGACTAAAGGATTCAGAATAGAAAGGGCTGGGCCACATGGGTCTAGCAGTCAGACCAGGTGACTGGGAATCAAGGCACCTGGATTTCTTTCCTGCTGTTGTCCTTTTGGGGAGCTGCTTCCCCAGCTGTGCCTCAGTTTCCCCCTGTGGAATGGGGCTCACCCCTGCCTCGCAGCCTGTGGGGAAATGGAGGTGTAGAAAGGGGAAGTGGCTGGCCCACTGTCACACGGAGTCAGTGACAGTCAGGAATCGCTGGCTCTGCGCTTCTCCCACAACACTCTGCTCTAGGAACGCCCAAGTGCCATGAAGGCGGCATTTCGGGAGTGGTCATGCTCAAGGAAACAGCTCTCACAGTAACCTGGCAGGCCCCTGGTTTTATTCCCTCGCAACGATCCTGGCTCCTGTTTGCTCGTCTCATACGAGGAAGGTTCCTTTTCTAGCTGCCACCGCCCGGGCTCTGAACACAGCGGGGCTCTGGCTGCTTCCAGCATTGGCACTGGGAACAACGCTTCGGCGATCAGGACTCGGGGGGTTATCCCACTGCTGCTGCTCCCCTCACTCCCCTGGAGCTGGGCTGGCTCGCCCAGGGACAGCGTTCAGCGTTCTAGGAGGCAAACTGCTCCTTGCCAACATGCCAGGCGAACACTGCTTCCCAAGCCCAGCTGAGCCGTTCAATGCTTTTGCCCAGAACCCCTCTCTAAAGCTGCACAGATCAGCCTGGGACTGGATGATCATTACTTACTTGAATTCCCTCCAGTTTTAAGATGGAGACGTTCTCAGGTGACCGGAGCTATGGAACCGGGCTACATCCTTGCCATCGTGTGCCCCTTCGCCACGGGGGATGACGAGGCTATTTCTGACGAAGTAGTTTCCTGTTGGTGGCCTCACTCAGACTCGGAGGGGGAAAATGTTATCCCAGAGCTCAGAGATGGAAAAGACCAGTTAGATCCCTGGGGGAAGGACTGTTCCCCTCAGGACATTTCTAATGCTTCAGCAAGGCTGTTTTGAAAGGCTTTGAGCAATGGGCTATCCCCATTGCTTACAGCAGCCAAGGGAGCTCTCAAGCAAGCTTCTAACTCCAGCGGGGATCAGTCCTTCATGCTAACTACAGGCTCGGGAGGTGGGCTGGGAGAGAGAGAACATGACCAGGAACTTATTTGTGGCCAAAGTAGCTGACAAGCTGCCTAGATCGTCCCCATGAGAGATGAGGCCTAAAGAATCCTACACATCAGAAATGAAAAACAACCTTTAGGTCCCATCTGTTCTGCCTCCTTCATTCCGTAAAGCATATTTCCTAGTGCTTTCACCAGGCTGGTTAAGCTCTCCCAGTCAATGGGAGACCCACCAGTGAGAAGGTGGTGTTTGAATCAGGGAAGTTAGAAATGAGAACTGTGTAGTAGACCCTGCAGTCCATCTCCCTGCAAATACACAACCACTTCCTAGATACACACATCTGCCAGGCAGGCCCCGTCTCTCCCTCTTAAACATGGAAGCTCTCACTGGCTGTTGGCTGGGGCATGGAGAAATTTGGGGAAATTTTTCCAGCCAGATGACACCGGAGACGAAAAGACCTAACTCTGGCAATGGGGAACGTCGCTCATGGCTGTTCTGTGTATTGTCCGGGGGAATCCGACTGGCCGAGGGCAGGCAGGGGTTGTTTCATGTGTGTTTGTACAGATCAGCCCTACGAGTATTTTATTATTATTTACTTTGTGTATGTTATTGTGCGTAATGTCTTAGCTTGTGTTTGTTTTTTTCATTGGGTATCTGAAGATGGCGAGAAGAGTTTACGAGGATGGCGGCTCAGGAAAGAAGCCATTTGCTGGGGTGGGTTTTTTATTTTATTTTAATCACATGACCAAAAGGCCATTCATTGGTTGGGTTGTTTTTTCATTGTTGTTGTTGTTGTTGTTTTAATCACATGACCAAACACAGCACTTGAACATCAATAAATAAATAAATAAATAAAAATATTTTAAAAAGTAATAATAAAAAAATATCAAAGAGTTCAGAGCTTTCCGCTCCAGTCCTGCTCCTGCGACTCACTCGCCCTGGGCCTGAGCCAGCGATTCAGATGGGGCTCCACCATTACAGACGGTGCGGCTAGAGGCACATGTGCTCCCATCAAGAGGGACTCTTCTGGCAGGGATCGGCACTGGGTTTTCAGGCACTGGCCAATGGAGCCGCCGCTGCACCGGGCAGTAACTTTCATTCCCAGTAAGGGGTTAGATTTGTTTCATCAGCTGATTTCTAGGTCCAGAGGCCGCCACAGCAGGTGACCATCAACAGGCTTCCTGCAAGAATCCATGGAACATTTATTGACTTGGTTGATGGATCCGTCCACCCCCACTGGATAGTCTCATCCGGCTGCACTGCTCCCTCTCACCGAAGCAAAAACTCAATCCATCCAGGAGGTGACAAGCGGTGCGAGCTGTGGGGACGCTCTGGAGGCTCAGAGGTGGTGGCAACAGGAGACTTGATTCTTCCCAAATTGCAGGAGCGAGGCAAAGCGTCTGACTCGAGAACGCTGAATGTTCACTGTAAAAATGTCTGTATTGAGAGACTTGGGCTAAAGTACCATTTGCACTATGGAAGGTTAAAGAAAATTTAAGAGACTAGTATGGGGTTTCCCTCTGTGACACACCAAGGTCTCGACGGGAGATGCTTTTATGTCTGTGCTTTCTCTTCTTGTAATTGCTGTGCGTGGGGATTAGTGCGTATGCATCTTGATGGTTTCTCCTTGCTGCCCGAGGAGATGGTTCCCTCTGCCCTGCTCTGTGTCCGTGCAATCCCAGCACTCAGAGGCTAGGCACACATGCCAGGATACTCGACTGAATCCAGATGACGGCTTGTAACGGCTGCACTGCTAGCATTACTGAGCTCAACTTGCAACGTGTGAAATTCCCCCGCTCTTGCATCTTCTACAGATCTTCTCTGACAAGCTGGGACAATTCTGGGTTACCCAGCACACAGTCCAGCCCTGAATTCCCGGCAATCCCCAGGTATCGCTTGGGGCCAAGTAGAGGACTCTGCCCATGTGATAAGTGGCTCAGGAGCACGGGAAGAAACTGGGCTGCGCATTGGTGTCTCGCTGGAGAATAACCTGGGTCCCAGCTGCCCACTGCTCATGAAGAACTCCACAGCCCTTCCAGAAAGGGCAGGGAAGTAGTTGCCGTGTGTTAAGGAGCAACCTTGATTGATGAAATACTTTTACGATGCCAGTGTGGGAAGGGAGTTGGGTCTAGTGGTTAGAGCTGGGAATCAGGATTCCTGACCTTGAGCAAAGGTTTGTGTTCCTCCTCGGTAGAACAAAGATAATACCTACCTCATAAGGGTCTTGTGAGGCTTCATGACTGCACCGGGCATTTTGAAATCCACAGGCAGCAGGCACATTACAGCCACATACAGCGCTAAGAACACGCATGTTGGGTGACGGGTTTTTTGTATAACATATTTAAAAGGAAATGCCACCACTCCCTCACCTCCCAGATGTCCAACAGAAATTAGTCTTAAACCAGACACCGCCTCAGCTGCTGTTCAGTTTGCTTTGAAGTTTAAAAAGCTTCAGTGTGTTTCACTTCTCCACCAAACAGACAGAAAAACTGCCCCGCTGAAGGCAACACGGGAACTACTCTCCAAGCTGAATCCACTATTTAACAGCCTCTGGGAAAAACCAATATGGTGTCTTATAGATCATGTGGTCCATGTTAAAATGTCCCTCTAGGAAACAAATTCTTCGCGCCCCCCCCTCCGAGCTCACAAAGTTCCTAGCAAACATTCCTGTTTAAAATTCTCACCAAGGGGGCAAATTTCACACGGATGCAATCAACTAAAGAACAACCACCAAAAACTCTGGTACGTGAAAATGTAAGAAATAAAAAACCGGAGGAAGCTCACATTTATGATGATGTGGGGCAGCACAGAAGGGATTTACAGATTCTCTTTCATAAACCATGCTAGAAAAAGCTACAGGAAAGGGAAAAAAAATTAAATGACTGTTTGTTATTTCTCTTCCATGTTGTATAAACTAAGCTTTAGTTATTTGTATATATTATAACCGTTGCTTCTGTCCCAATTTCTTTCTCTTTTTTTTTTAGACTTCTTTTGTACAATAAAAATTATATAGCCAAACCAAAAACAACAAAAAAAAGGAGAAAAAAAAAAGGAAAAAGGAAAAAAGATCTGCTGGCAAATGCATTTTCCTTTGGTGACTTTTCTTTGATTGTCTTTATTATGACAGAGCCTAATGCAAGGAATAGAACTCAGGAGTTCTGCTCCCCAGATTGCAACTGGTTGATTTTAGAAACTCTAAGTAGAGCTAGATTGATTTCCCATTTGGTTTATGGTCTCTCTCTCGCTGCCTAGGCATTAACACCTGGGTTTTAGTGGCAGCTCTGGGAGGCAAGCTGGATCTAGTGGATTGGAGGAGAGGGGCGGGGCCTAGGGATCAGGACTCCTGGGTTCTGTTCTCCGTATGACCTTGGGTCAGTCACTTCCCCTTTTTAAGTCTCAGTTTCCCTATCTGTCTTTACTCTCTGGGGGCGTTGGGGAGTTTAATTCCTGTTTGCAACGTGCTTTGAGATCTTTGCTTGGGAGGCTCGATACGGGCAAGTTATTCCTGGCTGGCAAAGGCCTGTGGGATTCTTTGGAACGAGACGTATTATAGACTAGATGGGCCAGCGCATCATAAATCATTCCTGATTTAGCAAAAACTGAAACAGGCTCTTAAATAACCTGGGGGCAAGACAAGGGCATCCAGCATCAGCTTGGCCCAAACAAGCACTTCAGCCACGGCCCAGTGACTTGGTCTGTGTGAGCTGATCCCCAGGGCTCTGTGGGGAGCAGCCTACAGGATCGGGCCCTTGGCCTGCACCTCCCTCCGTGATGGATCCTGGGAAGCTTCTGAGGTTTGCAGCTGAGTCTACACATCCTCAGAGCCTTCCAAACCCAATCCCTTCAGTTCTCCCCTGGCCATCTCCTCCCTTGAGAGCTTTTGGCTGGATTCAATGACCCGAGTTTTGACTGGCTCCAAAAATATGTTTCCTAATATTTCTCCTTTTTCCCCCACACTCCCTGATGCTAACCATAAAACCAGTCCACCACGTGGGTGGAGGAGCTGCCGGGAGAAGAAAATCCAGCCTAAACCCCATGCCCAGAACAATTTTCCATAGCTGCAGGAGATTCTTACTTTCATATGCCAGTCAGACCTCTTGCTCTCTCTTCTTTTTTTAAACCCTCTGTAGCGGTTTCTCTTTGTCATTTTAACAACGATGCAAAGACAGAAACGCACCCAGCTCTGCAAAAAGGCAGCCTGTCGGCAAAGCCGCTCCTTCAGTTGCAACAGAAAGGTGCCCCCGTCTCAGCAAGGACCATCAGGGCAGGTGTTAGAGGGCTCACCTGGCACTCAAGAGACGGGCTCAGGTTCTTGCACCTCCACAGCCTTCCTGTGTGACCGCGGCCAGCCAAGAGGAGCAAGTGGCACCAAGTTACTCGGAGGTGTGAATATAAACTGCGGCAACCCCCCTGGGTGGAGTTGCCGATTTCGGTTTAGCTTAAATGCATTAGGAGCCGGGTTAAACTAGACCAAAATCAGAAGCTTACAGTGATCTAGGAGCATCCTTGCAGGGCTCCGCACCCGGTTAAGGTCTTTTCTACACATACAAAATTGTACAGCTTTCACTCTGCTGTTCTCCTTACAGTGGCAGCAATGTCCCTAGCGTGGCTGCAGTTCTAAAGGTACTTCAGAGGGGTAGGGCTGCCAGCCACACCCGCCTAAGAACCCCCTCCAGCTGCACCCACACAAGGGGCTATCCTGGTAGTGCTACTCTGCCTGACAGGCCAGGAGTTAAACCAGCGCGACTTTCGCACGCAGACAAGCCCTTCGTTGCTGTGCCTCAGTATCCATCTGTCCCAGCGATGGGAGCACTGCCTCCCCTCACCAGGGGCCGGGAGGTGCCCAGGCACCGTGCTTATGGGGGCCAGATAAGTGCAGTAATCCTGGACTCAGTTGGCTTTGCCCAGGATTACTCTCAGACCCGTCCAGCAGCAAGCCAGCTGTGCGCGGACACCAGGCTGGCGTGGAAGAGCAGGGCCCACCCGGGATCTGGCTGCGCTGATGCTGTAGGGTGTAAATGATGCCAGGAGTGGGCTTGGCATGTTGGTTAAACTGCTCTCTACATTGGCCCCTGGGGTAGATTTGCCAGAACGTCGGCTCTCCCTGAGCACAGGCAAGGAAGGCGAGCCGCAGCTCCAACAGAGCTCTCCAGGGATGGACAAGGGGGATCCTCCCCCCCCCGCCGGCCAATGCAGACAAATGGGCAGGAGGTGGCATGAAGCCAACCATGCCCCCTGCTCACGCTGTGGGTTGTTAAGGGTCTTCCCTTGCACACCTTCCATGCTCCCCTCCAGCTAGTGCTCGCTGGCACAGCCCACACTTCGGGAAGCCCTGTGCGAGGAGTGGAACCTGCACAGCCCCGCTCAGCCTGGTCGGTCAGGCAAAAAGCTCCAGTTGGGGGGGGGGGGGCAGCAGAGAAACGGAGAGGAGAAAGCTCGCGCAGCTGGGTCTGGGTGGGAGGCAGCACTCAGCCGGGGCAGCCTGGCCACCCCCGAGGGGCAGTTAAGGAATCCCACATGTTCTGAACAGGCTTGTGACGTTTCGGGGGCTCCTGCTGGCTACTAACCCCAGGCGAAAAGCAGCCCCCCAGAACCACAACCCAGAGCCTTTGGCCAACTGGCTCAGCAGGGGACGTCTGCTGCTCCCAGCCAAAGGGCAGCAGGTGGGCCTCTGGCTGAAATGAGTTCGGTGGGTCTCAGCCCAGCTCCAGGTGTCCTCCTGAAAACCACCCTTCCTCCCTGGGCCGCCTCAGCAGAGGGGCCAAGGGCTGAATGAGTCATGAAACCTGACCCCAGAGGAGGCAGGCTGGCAGGAGAGAGTGTGACGCTTGCCCTGGCCCCGGGCTACAGCAACCAAAGGGCATCCAGGTCCACAGCTATCCAGCAGGAACCTTGCCTTGGCCCCACCTATTTGGCAGTTCCCTGTCCCCCATCTTTTGGCTAAAACTCACTGGCTGCCAGCTGCTCGCTCATGCTCTCCTTGGGGCGAGAAGGAAAAACAAAAGGGAGGACAGGCCACAATAGACAATGGGCAGAGTTATACTAATTGAGGCAGGGCTCTGGGTTATGCTAATTAGGGGGTAAGGCTCTGGCCTTCCATGTGGGGCTAGGAGGGAGAGCAGCTTGTCTAACTCGGTACTGGGCAGTCCCCCTTAGGTATTGCAATGGGCCTAACTTCTCCAAAGTCAACAGTCATTCTAGATATCCCAGTTGAGGAAAGCTTCACAGGAGTCGATTGCCAGGGGGTGCCTGGCGCCCACCCTGTGAAAACTGGGCTCTTCGAAGAGGCCCCCAGAACCACTTGTGAAAACATAGGACATGGCGGCTCTCCCTGCAGGAGAGCAGCATGGTTCAGCGGACAGAACAGCAGGCTTAGAACTCAGGAGATCCGGCATCAGGGCCCGGCTCTGCCCTGTGACTCTGGGCAAGCCGGTCTCTCCAGGTCTCAGTCCCGATACATAGAGTGGGGCTAACAACCGCCCTCTCGTATACTTAACATGGGGGTGGTGCTGGGAGCTTATTAACTGCTGGCCACGTGCTGAACCGGCACGAGCACCGGGCAAGAGAGCCAAAGCAAAGCTGTCGACAAGAGGGGCAGTGTGGCGGTTGGTGTTGCCAAGGCAGATGCCCGTTGGTAAATCCAAGTGACGTCGATGGGCTGTAGTGAGGGTAACGGTCCGAGTCAGGGTCCCCACGGTACAACAGGCCGCCAGCACACATGCAGTACATAGAGCAGTGCGGTTCAATACGTCTGCCAGGGCTCCAAATGCCCTGGTGGATGACAGACACATGTTCCCGCATACACAGTGTGATACTCCTGTCCCCACCCCCCAGCTTCACACCGACTGCTGCTTCCTCCTCACGCAGCTCAAAATTGTAAAGCTGAGATTTACAACTGGCCCAAAGTGCCGGAGGAAACCAGATCACGGCAGCTTTTATGGAGCCCTCATTAGGAGCTGGCAGGTATGCCGAGAATGTCACAGCTAATTACATCTGTGATCAGAGGGAGTGGGGGACAAAGGGGGCACATACACACACACACCAACATTAAACCAACCCGAGGCTGGCTGGGTCCTTGGCCTACAGACCAGAGAGGGCGTGTGCCAGCAGGCTGGGGGATACAAGGATGAGGGAGGGAATGGAGCAGCAGAGGGATTTGCGAGCATCACTGGTGGGACAAGAGGGAAGGACTCCAAAGGGGAAGATTTGTGGGGCTGTGAGCATCTTGGCTCAAGCATGGACCAGCCCGTAGGGACCTCAGAGCAAACAACATAGGACAGACCAGTCGTGGACTTCCTGATGCCAACCCATGAGCTCCTTGCACGGGCTGGCGTGGGTACCAGCCCCATTAGCTAATTGTCCAGTTCAGATTTGGTGTTGATCCAGTCCTCGCCCACCTAGCACTGGGGTCCTCTGTACCTTTGCACTACGTGGCGTAAGCACCATCTTACCCCGGCTCCTTCCCGCTCCTGTGATGTTACTCTCTCCATTCTCCATCCCTACTCTCCCTTGCCCCAGTGCCTGCGTTTCGGTCCCATGCGGCCCTCTGGGACAATTCTGGGTCCGTTAATACAAAATCTCCCCCCACGGAACCACCTTGCTGTAACCAGCCACTTCTTCAAGACAAAGCCAAGGGGCGAGCTGGCTCTGCAGGGACTGCACGTCACTATCAGCCCTGGGCTATGCGGTACCTTGCTCTGGCTGTCTCTGGATAATTCTTTCCTGGCTGCTATTCTCGTTCTGCCTGGACAGGATTCGATTCTCTCTCTGGGATGTTTCTTTGAGCTGGGACCATCCAAGAGCCTGCGGTTCCCTGGTGTGAAACACCGGGATGGGCTCAGTTGAGTTCTAGACAGGTGCATCCATATCACAAACTGTCCCCTAGCTAGCTGCCCCTCCGATCTGGCCTCTGAAGATAAAACACAGATTGAATGGGAAGCAGAGACTGGACTCTCCCAGCCTTGTCTGACAGCTACCAAGCTGGGGCCTTCCCAGCAGCGCTAGTCACAGCTGCACTCTAGTTTTTGAAAGGTGCGTGCAGCTCCTTTTCCGAGGTGCTGAGCCCGGCCAAGGTCTCAGGGACGCCAGAAGGCAGGAGGGGGCCCAGGTCCCTAACAGACTCACCCCACTGATGTACATTCGCAGACCAGTTGCTTTCAGAGGAAAGGGGAAAGTGAAAGGGAAATAGGGTTGTCCCTGGAGCATGGAGAGTCAGGAAAGTGACTTCCCACACCCCAGCTCTGCTCCCCCTCCTCCCACTGCCAGGAGCTATTCCCAGCTATAGGAGGGTACAGGGGTCGTGAGGCCCTGGATTCAGTTCCTGACTCTGCCACAGACTTCCTGGGTGACCTAGGACAAATCACTTAGTTTCTGTGCCTCAGTTTCCCCACCTGTACAATGGGGATAACTGGTGAGATACACTGATGGGAGGTAGATAACCTGAGATACTTGTTAGCTGTGCTGTGGTAGCACCCGAGAGTTCCACTGATGGACCATAACCCCATGGGACCAGGTGCTGTACAGACACCTGGGAAAACAGCCAGGCCCTGCCCTCCCTGGTCCCCTATTACAGTAGCATCAGATCAGTACCTGAGCTAGATAAGCCTGGATTGCTCAAACACGAGGGCCCCAGCTGCAGGTTCTGTCGCATACTGGCTGGTAACTCCCACCACTATGTTATTATTAAAGGGTCTATAATAGTACTGAACCCCCATCTCCAAACTGCCACCTACTACACACCCGGAGGCAAAGAGGGAGGGTAGCAGCTGACCGAGCATCTGGAGCTCTAGATGGAATCTAGACCTCTTGGTTCCACTCCTCCAGGGCGACAGTGGTTCCGCCGGAGTGGTGCACGGGGCTGGGCTGAGGGTTGGGGTAGGTCAGCCCACTTGTAACATTCCTGGTGGGTTGGCTGGTTTGCTTCGAAGGACGATGTCAAAAGTTTAATGAGCGCTCGGTCGCTTTTGTTCTGGTGGCGTCTCCCCCGAGGCTGCTGGGAGCTGCGCCCCGCATCACCTGCTTCTCCCGGCCCTCGGCTGACCTCATTCAGAGACAGAGGGTGCAGGCACGCAGGGGCATGGAGGGCAGACAAATTAGGACAGGGACAGAGCCAGTTACCTCCATCCTGGTGACCACCCACAGCCATGGCAGAGGGAGGGGGTGCAACCCCATGCCAGCTATGCCAAAAACTGGCTCTCCTAACCTCCCCCCTCCGTTGCCTAATAAGACTGTTTGCATGCAACGTTCACAGTAATTATACCAGCAAGCAGGGAGCTTGGCTGGGATCCACCGATCCTGCTGACTCCATAGGAGGAGACACCAGTGGTGCCTGTGACGCGAGGACTGTAATGCTAGCGGCAGGGCGAACACCCTGGAGAGGTGGGCACAGGCCAATGCACCCCGCCCCTGATCAAGCACACACGGGTCCCACAGTGCTGTACCAGGCAGCAGCCCGTCCGTGGCACAACAAATGGTTTGGGGCAATTTTCATCCAATGGACCCAGCCTAAACTCAGCCGTGGGCTGTCCCTTGGTTCTCCAAGGTCTCATGGGCACAGTCCACAGCCAGTAGACCCAGTGGAACACAGTAGACCACCGTGGAAGGACAAAGGGCTGCGCTGACCCTGTTGCGGAGCAGTTCCAAGCTGATGGTTAGAGCCCTACACCACCACCTCCTCCTCAGGGACATCCCTGTCTTCTGAAGGCTAGGAGAACAAAACCCAACTGTCCTGACCATTCGTCCCCCATCAACCACGTCTTTATAAACCTCAGCCTACCATCCTGTAGGGCTAAGCTGCAGCTTTGCACAGGGCGCTGGGACCAAAGCTTTGGAGCAGCCAAGGATCCATGCTTATGGACACTTCCACCTGCCGCCGTACGTGCTTCTGAACCTTGCTTCACACCTGGGATAAGCTGTCCTTGATGGAGAAAGGCCAAGCAGGCTGGGGAGCAGCAAAGCAGAGGGGCAGGTCACCCTGGGGCTGCCGCGAGCGTGGCGGGAGCAGAATGGGACGCACACAACTGTGGAGAGAGAATAAAGGTCCTCACTCTATTCCCCACTCCCCCGGAGTCTTTTTTCTTCCAAGGCACCTGGGATGAGATTGGAGGGGGAAAATCCCCCAGTTATTGAAAACCTCTTCCCTTCTGAGACCCCCCGACAAGTCAATTACACTACATAGGAGCAACAGGGAACACCTAACATCTGACCCTCATCTCTGGGAGCTCCTGGCTCAGCAGAAGAGAAGCAACAGGTTCTGTTGAGTCCCCTCACTCCACCCTTATACCTGAGCACAGGGACTGTGGGATTCTCCGGCCTGTGCTATGAAGGAGGTCAGACTAGAGGACCATAGTGGTTCCTTCTGGCCTTGTCATCTCTGAATATATGGCATGTCCATGCAGCATGCAGCACAATGGGGCTCTGGCCTGGCTGAGCTCCGGGCACCATGCTTCCAGTGTGGTAGTGCCAAGAGCAGATACAGTATGACAGCAATGAGAAGTGTCATCTGGGGCGGAAGAGTTGACTGCAGGAGCGATCTGGGGAAGAGAGGACAGCCCAGCTCACTCACTCCTCTTCAGGCCTTGGCCAGAGCATGTGCCTCCCGAAGCACGTCCTCACATGGCCAACTATGGCACACGCCCCTCCCTCCGGCTTCCAGCTTGAGTGCACCTAGCAACCAGAGCTGCTGGAGGGAGGCGTGTAACACAGATGTGTACTTCAGAAAGGGGCAGGACTGAGGGGAACCACCATGGAGTTAGTTCAGTGGTTCTTAAACGTTTGTACTGGTAGTCCCTTTCACATAGAAAGCCCCTGGGTGCTATCCCGTCTTACAAACTAAAAACAAACACTTTTTATATATTTAACACCATTATAAATGCTGGAGGCAAAGCGGGGTTTGGGGTAGAGGCTGACAGCTCATGACCCCCCATGTAAGAACCTTGTGACCCCCTGAAGGGTCCCAACCCCCAGTTTGAGAACCCCTGAGTTAATGTCCAGACCTGTTCTTGCAAGGGAGAGGAGCCAGGATGCCTGGGTTCTACTGCCAGCTCCAACACCAACTCCCGCTTTCAAAATGTTTCACAAAACCATCATCGAGCCCAAGTTTCCCCACAGACAGGGGCCCAGAGGCTCCCTGAAATGTCTTGACAACTACCACTCAACCAATCCAGAAACAGAGCTTGGAACAGAAGCCAGGACTCCAGACTCCCAACCCCTGCCCCCACCCACTAGACATTACCGCTTCTGAAGATAGGAATAGAACCCAGGAGTCCTGACACCAAAGCCTCTGCTCTAAGCCTTGGTGTAGAGATGCCAGTCTTCCTGCTTTAGCTACTCAGCACCGTTCCTTCTGGCCTGAAAAATATTCAGGGTAGTGAAATTATATTCATTATATAGAAAATCCATCCCGGGCCTTGGATTCTGGAGGCACTGTGGACTAGATCACCCAACAGGCCTTCCTGAGCTCCGATTTCTAGGGGGAAAGCACAGCTGACTCACGGCCCAAGCAAGCTGCGCAAATCACACTTTAACTAGTCCTGAACCCCTTGGGTTAGCCGGAGACCCCAGGTATTGAGCCAATCGCAGCAGCAGCTCACCAAGTCCCAGTTGTTGCAAGGTGGATATCGAGCTATTTATTTTGTAAACAGCCCATTCAACTCCAAACGCAGGGAGGAGGGGAAGAGCGTGGCCAGAACTAGAATTGTTCAGGTGCACCTCAAGACACAGCAGTACGGAATAGGAAGGGCCCTTGCTGTGAAACTAACCAGCCCTTATAACAACTGGGGGCAGGGGGAAATAACACAACTTCAAGCAAGGGGGGTTACCTACAGCCAGTTTCAAGGCGACTCCGGAAGAGTTTTCAGTGCAGGCCTGTAAGATATTTAAAACTGTGGGGAGGGGAAGGAAGGGACAGGAGAAATCTTAAAGCGAATTGCTCTTTATTACCCCCCTCCCCTCTCTCTCACATGCTCTCAGGCTCTGCTTTTGTTTCCTTATTTTTCTGAATTTAAACACAAGAAGTTTCCAACCCAGCCACAACGACTCAGGGGCAGGAGGCCATTGGGGTGAAGGGGACAGTGCGAGCGGGAAGATGTGTTTGTGTTTCTTTGTGAAGGGGCATGTGTGCACACACACACACACACACACACACACACACACACACACACACACAATGTGCCCATCTCTCTTCTCTCACCCCACCTCCTCCTTCCCTTCACATTGTGCGAGCCCAACCATCTCTCCCTCTCCCGCCCCCCACCGGCCTGACCTATAGTCCCACTTGCGTTTTCAGCCCAAGCGTCTGCTGTGAAAAGTGACTTCATGCTGAATTTGGGCGCTGCGCAGCGTTACCAGCTCTCACGCTGCAAGCCCTGGCCCTCCTTTTCTTTCGCTCGCTTTCCCACACTTTCCCCCGCTCATTGTGTGCCCGCTGCTTTTTTTCTCCACCTATTCAGCCCAAATTAGTCACGAGCGGCTCCCAGCTTGGAGAGAAAAAATAAATTAGGTGGTGTTTTAAACACAGTGTGATTAGAATGATTTCCCCCCCACACCACAGAGGGGAAAGCCCAGCATTTAAAAGAAGCAGTGTCCTCTACAAAATAAACTCCCACCAAGCGGGAAAAAGAAGCAGGGGGGAGAGAAAGGGGAGGGGAGATTGCTACAGGCAGCGATGCCCCCGGTAGCACTGGCTGCTGGAGGCAGCTGCTGGACCAGGGCAGGGAATACAGAAAGTGCCTATATACAGGCAAAGGGAGAGAGCGGTCGATAAAGGAGAAGGGAGGGAGCAGACCTGGGTTTATCATTAGATTGCTCCCATGGCCAAAGGAAATTCACCCAGAACAAGGAGAGGGAGGTGAAATGGGGGAGCAAGAGACACTCAGGTAGTTTTACCAGAGCACAGGGGAGAGATCCATTTGAGGATGGGTGGAGGGGAGAGACTGCCTGGGGAGAGGAAGGGGTAGAATATGCATTAGTGCCTCTAGAGCGTGAGGAATGATTTGGAATGGCCGAGAGAATGTGCAGTGGAGGTACTGTCCATATCTGTAGTGATCCCATATGCCCAAGGGAAACTGAACAAGCTGTGCTTCTGTGGTTTCTAGAGGCAACAGGGGCTAGGTTCCCGTGGTCAGACAACAGGAAGGCAAGACAGGATATCTGGCTTCTATTCCCAGCTCTGGGAAGAGAAAATGTTGACTAGTTCGAACAGGAGACTGAAGTCAGGACTCTTGGGTTCTGTTCCTGCCTCAGGAAGGGGAGTGTAATCAAGTGGTCAGAGCACAAGCATGGAAATTGGAACTCCTGGGTTCTACGCCCAACTCTGCTGTACATGTCAGCCTGTACAAAGGGGACCCCCCTTACCTACCACCCGGGGGGGGATTAGGGATTTGAGTACCACCAGAACCCCTCCCTGCAGTACTGTCAAACAGCCGATCATTAATACCACTTGGGTAGTATACAGAGAAGTACAGGAAGTGATCAAAAATAAAGCAGCCAAGGACACAAAAGGATATTTGCACTTGCCAAGCAGACCAAGGGCAATCCTAGAACTGAGAGCATCTGACTTCTTAGCACCAAATAATAAACAAAGGAGGCCTGGGCACTATATACCCAGCACCCTGCATGTGCAAGATGCTTTGCAGAACAATTGAAAGCAGAGTCACTACTCCAAAGGGCTTGCAAAGTTTAATGAGGTCAACAGGAAGCAAAGAGGAATGCTGTATCCAACTGAAACGATAGGGAAGAATTTAGGGATGCAGAATCGGCTAAGAACTGGGGTTTGTCCAGGATGCGAGGGGTTAACAAAAAGTATCATGGGATCTTTCAGGACTACAAGTGCTCAGGACCTCTGTGTTCATTCGAAGGCATGGGGCACAGTACACCGTGGGAAGCCATTTAAACCAGGGCAGAATGGCCGTAAATCGCATTTTCATTTGGCCATGGGAATGACGTTCACTGTGCATGGGTGTAAAGAATAACACAAGATGCAGAGCCAGAGAGAATCAGACCCCAGGGATATCTGGCTCCATGCTAGCACTGCCCAACCCTGACATCACAGGAAAAGCACGGTTACATCTCACACCAAATAGGCAGATACAGGTGTTGCCTTGAAGAAGCAGTTTTATTATGAAACCAAGAGTGAAATGCAGTATTTGTCCTGGCACACTTCAAAACATTTCAAGCAAATAACCAGCAAAAAGTCATGAGCGGAATAGAAAATACATATTACAAAATCCTACATACAAAACAAAACCAAAAACCCAGAATAAGGTTATTCCATTAAGTTTGGAAGGAGACCGGGGGGGCTTCGGTTCATTCTACCATTGACACCCCAAGACACACACACTGCAACCTGGATCCTATAGTTGCTGGGCAAGCAAACCAACCTCAGATATTGCTTAGAATCACCTGGGGCATACAGCTGAGACATCAGCCTGCGCGCATCAGTGGTGCAGAACACAAGCAATTTGAAGACCTCTACATTTAAAGAAAAATATATTGCTTTTCAAGAGCCAGGCTGGCGCCTTTGTCCAACCTACTGTACAGACAGAGCTGCTGTTCTCCAGCATCTGAAGGAAGTGTGAGAGACTGGTGCAAACACATCTTTCCAACAGAGGGCATGGTCAGAAGCAACAATCCCTGGATGCAAATTTCTGAAGCACAGGCACATTCCAACCAAAATGGACATTTAAAGCCAAGATCAATCAAGGGGAAATCTGCCCAGCTGTTCTATTTTTCTGGGGACCTTGACATAAGTTTAAGGGGAAAAGATAAGATGTTAGACGCACAAGGAATACCTGTGTGTAAAAGAACCTATTAAGCAAACAAAGAAAGGCACCATACGTCTTCCCCCTCTACTGAATCACTGCTAATAACGTAGCTATTGGCTTCAGAGGCCTAGAGCAAAGCATGGGACAACAGCTCCCTGGTATTAGCGAACACTCTTGCTCCATCTACACAACTTAACATGGAGAACGGATTCCTACAGCTCCCTGAAAACAGAAGGTGCCGTTTGATATGCACCTTTTGTCTGGTTAGCCTAACAAGTTGTTTCGCTCCTGTACCAAGCACACTGCAGGGAAAATGGAGACCTTAATGTGACAGGAGGGAAATTCGCTTAAGTTCAGATGCAGAACAGGTTCACTGCCACACCTTTTCAAACCACGTATTCCCAGGACAAGGTTGGTGCTGTTACCTTTTGCAAGAAGTGAGGCAGAGAAGGCTGATTTAAGAGTGTGTGAAGTGTTAACCAGCCTGACTGAGCTAGTCTGGATGTTAGATGAGGACAACACAAAATTCAACCTGGGAATAAAAACTGAGGAAAGGAATTTTTTTTAAAGGCAAAAGAAATATCTCACTAACCTTCAAGGAGCTCTGAACAGTTATACTAAATGCCACAAGCCCCAGAACGGCCCCTAGAGGCAGGTGAAGTGCAGCAGCCCAAGTGGGTTTAATCTGTAGATGTTCTGGTATTCCCCTCTCCTTATTCCAAGGCTTTGGCCTTGATCTTCTGCCAATCACCAGCTGCTGCTCCAACCCATTCCCCACTAGATCACCCCTGGGAGCAGAGGTAGCTGAGAAAGACCCTTTAACATACAGGGTGGTTTGTGAAGCTTAAAGTCTATCTGATCCAAGAATTACTACTATGTTTTTTGGCAATACCGTACAATATATTAGGAAGGCCCTTCCCTGGCCAGCAAACACGATGTCACAAGCTGGGAGGGGCAACCTAAGTAGAAGCGGATGATCCACAGCAGAACCTAAGTAAGGATGCAGGTGCACTTGAGCTGAAGAATGGTTTTAGCCAGGCTACTGGTGTGCATGCTGAACTTAACGAGTGATTTCCCCAGGCTGAAGGAGGGAGAGGAGGGTTTCTTTGCCCAGGGCAGCCCAGAGAAATGGAGACAATAAAAAACAGCCAC
This sequence comes from Chelydra serpentina, assembly GCA_037349315.1. NCBI lineage: Eukaryota > Metazoa > Chordata > Testudines > Chelydridae > Chelydra > Chelydra serpentina. Next base: position 85,211 of record JBAIAC010000278.1, read on the forward strand.
GTTTAAATAAAAGGGAGGCTCCAGGTAGTTCCTGCTTTAAGTGGCATAACCCGCCTCTCAACCCAAGGGTGCAACTCCCCAAGACATAGCAGGGACAGCAAACCCTTCTCCAATTTTATCCCTGAATGGCATTATCCTTTCCTCATCCGACATCTGACAGATGCTTGGCCACTCCAGTTCTTCTTCCTCACTACCTAGCTTCATCCCTGCACCTTGTGTGGGCATTTACATCAGTGCACAATGGGGGGTAAAACGCTTCCAATGTTGATGCGGTGGCATTACACACCTGCTTTGCATTGCTGTAAATAACTACACAAGTGGCAGGGGAATGGAGAACTGGGCACTGGGATTTCTACCCACCACACATACAAGAAGAACATTTTTGCTCTGTATATTTTTTTTTTTAAACTTCACAATTGAAAAAATAAGCAGCACAACTGTACAGCTATCAGGGATTCTCTATTAGGTCCTGTGTGGGGAAGAGAGCCTACACGCCTTACTAGTGCTACAGTGTGTGTGGCAGGGGAAGGGAGGGAAAGAGAGAGCGAGAGCGTGCTCCCCCCAAACAGGTAAAGCCTAACATGGACAGACATCAGACAATCCCAAAGCGTTCTGCTCTTTTCCTCTTCTTTGCCTGCAAAAGGGATTGAAAGAAAAATCAAAACCAAAAAGAAAAACATTCTCAATTCAAAGCCCACACACATTTGGATGAAGACTAAAACAAATAAACAAACAAACCACACTGGATGGTAGAAAATGACCCTAGTACATGACTGACCCAGCCCGTCTGAATACGGGATCACAAGGTTAGGTCAAGAGGGTATTTGGTATCAATGTTTGGCAAGGAGCTATAAGATTTTAGTCCAGCATTTGAACAAACGGAGCTCAAAATCAAGTTGCAAAAGCATACAGTGCCCAAGATACAGTGCTGCTGAAGTCACTTCATCTCGCTGGCAACGTGCTACAAAAGGGAACAATGCCTACTTGAGAGGCCTGGAAACCCTTCCAGGCAATGGGGAGGTGGGAAATTTAAAAGGGCAAAGGGTTAACACTCTTCTATTCATGGAAAAGGTGAGAGGGACACACTAAACTGCATTACATATTCTATTGCGTCTCTCAGATATGCCTTTAACTTGATCCACGAGGGGCGTATAAATCTTAATTTTTAGCAGGATAAATAGCCAGGGGGCAACAGAAGCCCGAACCAAGAATCTCCAGGGGAAAGGTGCATTTGAGTGCACACAATACTAGTAAAAAGACCTTTTTGTTCCAGGCACAACCTATAAGTGACCTAGCGGAAAAACATGGAATCCTTCACCCCCAGCCACCCCCTCCGCTCAGATGGAACAGGGGCTCGTTCTCCAGCGCTGCCTGCAGAAGGCTGGGAATGCCGTGCACCATTTCATTCAAGGGAAGCGTTTATCAAAAAGCTACAAAAACAAAACAAAAAAAAGCCCCCAAACCCCACCTGAATTGCTGAGATCACTCTTCGGAGCCAAACAAAAAACCACTTCTTGTATGTCGAATCCAGAAGCCATCTGGTTAAGTAGCTTCTGAGACCCCAACAGTTCTCCCTCCCGCAACCTCTGCCAATTGATTGTTAAAATTAAAATCCACATCCAGCAGCTCCTCCGTGGACAGCGATGGGGGCTTAGGTATTATTTATGCAGCACTACCGGTGTGCATGGTACTCAACAAACAGGAACGTAGAAACTTCCACGGGACCATCTAGTCTGGTCTCTGGTACCAGGTGCCACACAGAAAGGCATAAAACCCCACAAATAAAATGGATAGGCAGAGCTTACAAATTAAAAATCAGACCCAAGACAACAGCAGCACAGCGGTGTCAAAACAAAAGATGGAGGAGAGGAAAGCAAGGGGTGTGGTCAGTGTCTTGATCCTTACTTGTTCCTTTTTATGTTGTGAAATTTACATGGATTTTATGATGAAAGGAGTGAAGCAAGTTTAAAGCTCCTGGATAAAGGGAGTCGTAAGGAGGGCTGTGACGGGGAGGTGGTATAGCAGGCCACTCCAGGCATACAGGGAGCAGGGTGGAGGAAACTGGAGGAGAAATGGTTGCTCCCAATTTTCTGCAGGTCTCTGTATTAGTCTGCAAGACTAAGAGCTCAGCCACATCAGCCAGCGCTGGCCAGATCTTGTAGCTTGGGCTGCTCCAAACCAGCCTGACAAGCTCCACTGGGCGTTAGAATGCATGCAACCCAAAGAGGCAGATGCTCATCATCAAGGTAAAGAGGAGAATTTATCTTTGCGGTATCATCATTGGGGTACCTGAAGGAACTGAATACAAGTACTTGCTTGCGGACCAGTAGGATTAGATCCACTTGAGGAGCAAGATCTCGTGTGTGCAAAGAGTTACAGTGCCATCTTCTGGGATATTCAGCTCTCCTAGCAATTCAGCATGGAAAGTGTTCTTAGCTGCCCTCCCGCCCCCAAACTTCTTATCACGCGTCCCTTTGCTTGCAGGTTTGGCATTTTACCTCTGTGTCCTCTGTGGCTCCAGCCCCAGCCGAACTTGTTACAATGCCAAACCGCTCCTTCCTCTTCTTCAGCTTCTCATCATCTTCACTCTGTGCAGAAAGAAGGTAGAAGATTTAGTTTGCCAGACCGGCCCAAAAGAATCATTTTAACAGTTGATTTTTCAACTGTTCCTTTCCTTGCCCCCCAAATCTTCCTGCTTTTAGCTACAAGACCAGCTGCTAGAAAAGAGAGTGGTTGCAAGATTTTGGGGTGCACATGAATTAGTGCACAGAGCTGAACATACACATTAGCAGGCATCATCATGCTGGCATGGTTAGGTGCCCCATCCAGAGGGGATTTATTGAATAGACGCTCAAAAGAACCTCCCGAGGAGCATTTATGATAAGTAGGTCCCCAAGCAAAACCTGCTCTCCCTCCATGGTAATCAAGTAAAAGTGAACCCTATTTCTCTGGAGTACAGTGGCGAAGTTCATGGAGTTTGTGGAATTAATGGCTAAAGCTAATTAACCTTTGATTTTTGCACCTGCCTAACTTTGCAACTGCTCTATCCCCTCCATTTTAAATGTATTAAACCTATAACTGTCCACACCTTAACAGGTCACGCCAAAGAAGAGCCGACCGTGATCGCTAGTAAGGTATGGTGCAGTGAGGTAGGGAGGAAAAGGGGAAGCCTTTATATTTCCAACGGAGTATATGAAAGGCGCTGGATTGGCAGCCTTAGAGAGCGAAGCTCTGTTTAACCAAAGCAGTACAATTACCTGGGAAGTGGCAGTGTACGCTTCCTGTCAATGTGTCCCAATCCTGACAGGGAGCGTCCATTCCTAAATTCTCCCTTAATGACCCCATTAAATCTTTGGCTTCAGTATGTAACCCAAACTCATTTCACATAGGCCACCGAGCAGCAGACCAGGGTTGGATTTCAGTTAGGAACCTAAAGGTGAAAGCCTCTGTATCCCTATTACCAACCCAAGTGTAGGCCCAACACTGAGGATTCACAAGATCTCACATTGAAATCAAAATGTTTCCTGAGGAAATGCTGCTATGGAAATGGTTTTAAAAACTGCCCCATAAAGTTTGCAACACGAAGAGAATTTGCACTAGAAGCAGAAAGTGAAGCTGGCTACTCCCTGCAGAATGAATGCAAAATACAGAAACGCATAAACATCCTTCAGCAGCACTGGTGAAACTAGCAGCAAAAAGGGAAGAACCCAATTCACTTTGATGAGGGACTGTCTGGACCATCACCACTGACTAACACCAATCCACCTGCTGCATATTTTCCCTCATTTGGAAATTAAGGCGTGTGGTCAAGCAACATGATAAAGAGGATGCGTCCTTATAAGAACGCACAGATCGGGTCAGACCAGTGGTCCATCTAGCTCAGTATCCTGTCTTCTGACAGTGGCCAGTGCCAGATGCTACAAAAGGAATCAACAGAACACGGCAATTTGGAGTGATCTATCCTGTCATCCAATCCAGCTTCTGGCAGTTGGAGGTTTAGGGACACCCAGGGCATAGGGTTGCGTCCCAGACCATCTTGGCCAATAGCCATTGATGAATCTATCCTCCATAATCTTCTCTAATTCTTTTTTTAACCTAATTATACTTTTGGCATTCACAACATCCCTTGGCAATGAGTTCCACAGACTGACTGTGCATTGGGTACAGTAGTAGTTCAATTTGTTTGTTTTAAACCTGCTGCCTATTCATGTCACTGCATGACCCCTGGTTTGTGTGTTATATGAAGGACTAAATAACACTTCTTGATTCACTTTTTCCACATTTAGTTTGGAAAAGAGAAGACAAGGGGACATGATAGCGGTCTTCAGGCATCTAAAAGGGTGTCATAAGGAGGAGGGAGAAAACTTGTTCATCTTAGCCTCTGAGGATAGAACAAGAAGCAATGGGCTTAAACTGCAGCAAGGGAGGTTTAGGCTGGACATTAGGAAAAAGTTCCTGTCAGGGTGGTTAAACACTGGAATAAACTGCCCAGGGAGGTTGTGGAATCTCCATCTCTGGAGATATTTAAGAGTAGGTTAGATAAATGTCTATCTGGGATGGTCTAGACAGTATTTGGTCCTGCCATGAGGGCAGGGGGCTGGACTCGATGACCTCTCGAGGTCCCTTCCAGCCCTAGAATCTATGAATCTATGAATCATCCATGATTTTACGGACCTCTATCATCCCTCCCCGAGTCATCTCTTCTCCAAGCTGAACAGGCCCAGTTTTTTTAATCTTGCACTTGATCCCGCAGTGAAACCAGTGTGCCATGTTTGCAGCATCACATCTCTCTCGAGACAGACTGTCAGCCACAGCACGATGTGAATCATCCAACGTAAACCATGGGAACGCTACTCCCCAGGGGCTTACGCTGTATAAACAGGTTCCCATGCCAGCGATAGACCCTGAGCTTTAAGCACTAGTTCCCCATTTGCCCTTGAAGACTTCATAGATCATAATGATGGTCTCAACTTTTATCAAGAGAACCCTCTGGCCCCTTCATAAGGGTGCGCTGATGCTACTGAAAAGTCACTCAAGTTAGCTAATGAGCTCTCTTTGTTGCTTCCAAGGTGGATTTTTATGGCCATGTGGATTTATTTTATTATTATTTCCAACACTCAATTTCTTGCATTTTCTAATCCCCTATTTAGAGAGGTGCCCACTGACCAGGAGGACGCTGCTATCTATCAGCGTATCCTTTATATGCCAAGGCAGAGCTTTTCCTGTAAGGCAGCATTCCAGTGCAATAGAACAATCCTAAAAATCCCTCCGCAGCTCAGTCTAGACACCCAGTCTTAGCATGGGCCCCAAAGATCTTTGGTTCAGCCTCAAGAGGACATTTCAGTATATAGATCCATGTACATTTGCACAGTAGAGCAGGCAGATTAGACAGCATAGATATTGGTTTTGCACATTTCAACTCCTACAGACTGATGTGACAAATAATCCATCCCACAAAGTACCCTAAACTCTCACACTTTCAACAGACCATGAGGCTTGGCTCTGTGGTTCCATTGTGCTAATGATGTTAATGTAAACTATGTACATGGGGTCACTAGGGATTATTGAAAGGTACCTTCTGTTTGAAGCCTTCACAAAAAACATACACCCCTTAAAACTGGGAATGTCCTAACTAAATTGTGGTTAATTCTCAGCTAAGGGTTTCTACACTCTTAACACTTACAAGCTTAGGGCTTTTTCCTGTGGATCGTTAGTAAGCAGAACTCCCAATAAGTTGATGGCAGCCTTGGATGAAAAAGACCAGGCCTGTAATTCACTGTGAAATTCTACAGCTGCTGCTCCTCCAGGATCTGCACAAGAGATGTTTCTCACAGCCCTGTCAAGTGGTATTTTTCTACACCATTAAATATGAAGGCACCTTTCCTTTGAATTATTTGCTGCAGCGCCCTTGGATTTGTTCAATAAACCGCACGGGTAGAATGTGGCTTGCTATCCAATGCTACGGTCTCATTTTTGCAAGCATCAGAAAGGATGTCTCATGGAGCTTGACTCCATTCTTTTGCTGACATTCTCTTTGCACTCCAAACTGTTTTCACGGAGGATGCTTCTGATTAGGATACTTTACTTCTTCCCTCCCTGCTCCTTCAGCGAGAGCAGCAGGGCGGGCATGCATGCTCAGAGAAGTCCTTCTCTTGCTATGGACACAATACATTTGGCTATCGCTTGCAGGATGAGAGATCTGGTCGACTAATGGTTTTCAGTCTTGCAAGAGGCAGCGGAGACAGTCTGATATACCAGACAACTACTCCTATACTCATCATAGGTCTCTTGCCCCGCTTTTCTATTCACTGCACTGGCTACCATTCCTCTCAAAAGCATTTCCATTTTGACATGACCATCTCAGCACTCACTCAACCTACCTTCACAAATTCCATTTCAGTGATTTGCAGTCTGAATGGACACAATTTTACTGACATTTCGCAAAACCGTCACATCCCTACATTTCTTGAGATTCTTTTATCTCCACTGCCACTACCCACACAGATGCCTTGACTATCAGTAATAACCAAGGCCATCATTACCCTTTAAAAGCCTCAATGCATCCATTTTCAATGGATTTATTTCTAGTGTTGGCTATTTCAGTCCTCATTTAGCCAGTTTCGTCAACTCAGGCTGTCCAATTACCTTGCTACACTCCTATAATTTCTCCTCTGTCCCCTGTAACTAAGTATATTTCATGTCTTCCCCTCCAACATCATTTGTTACATTTCATGACTCGGGAGAGCATGGTCTGACAGAGGCACTAAAAGGCATTTATTAGCAATCAGGTGAAGCAAGCAGAGCCATCCTTGTGATGACACAAATAAGAGATGAAACAAATCGAAACCATCACCAATACAGTGGTTGCCTGGAACTCCTCACTGGATGCACAACTTCCCACGTCCATTAGGCATCTAAGTAAATGGTTATGAACTTGGTCATCGTTTTGCTTTACTAAAAAGGCACCCACCCCCCAGTCCCCCATCAGAGCAAGAACCCAGGAGGCCCACTGCCTACAGCTAATAGAAATCATACATTAGTAACAAGTAACTTCTAACCCCAATTGCTCCATTTTAATAAATTGACGTTAGCCAGCCAAGCAGAGGAAACAAACTTAGAAAAAAGATCCATTTAAATGCAAACTCGCAAAACAGACCTAATGACATCACCAGTGCTGTGGCCAATTTTCATGACAAAAGTGACACTTGACACTCCCTCAGCAAGCAGCTGGACAGCCTTCGTTATGTCAATACCTTACATAAATGACACCATAGCAACCGGCTCAGCATTATTAATTATGACATCTCCATGTGTTGTGGCAACAGGGGCGACTGAAAAGTTTTAATTGAAAACTCAGCAATTTCTCATGAGTTTTGGCTCCATAGGCAGTCATGGCCCAGCGCATTCATTTCTTTCTGTGCACTTATGACATTTCACTGGAGTAAGTATTGCTAAATACAACTGCTAACTTCTTCTTTTGTTCCAGGATCCCACTTAGCCCTTGAACACTCACCGATCTGCCATGTTTTCAGTCTTTAACTTCCCTTCCCAGAAAGCCTCTCGAGACCCTGACTATACGAACAGTCATTTAAAGGAGCAGTGCAATGTAGCAGCTCTGACATCCATCTGCCTGCTAGGGACTGGGACTCTATTCTCAACATTACCACTACCTAGTTTCTTATATGATCCCCAGCGCGGGAACATCACAGCACCGCTCCGGGCATGGCTTTTTAGCACTCTGGGTTTTGGTTCACCATCTGTATTATCACAACATCTAGAGACCCTAGCTGAGTGTGTGTACACACACACACACACACACACACACACACACACAGTCCTCAAAGAACTTTTAGGCAAGGCACAAAAAGGGTTGGAGAAAAGAAATGGTGTTACTCCCATTTTACAGGGGGGGAACAGAGGGGTAGACAAATGAAGTGACCTTCCCAAGAGACACAGGAAGTCTGTGGTAGGGCAGGGAACTGAACCCCAGTTTTCCTGTGTCTCAATAAGGAGGCTAAGTGTGGCCATATCACCTCCTCCATCCCTAGAAAGGCGGTTGTGAAGCTTAGAGTCTATGGAACCAGCTATGTTGGGCAGAATTATGTATCATTTGGGATCATGGGGCTGCAAAAATCACTGTTTGGAGAAGTGTAATCTATAAGAACATAAGAATGGCCCTACTGGGTCAGACCAAAGGTCCATCTAGCCCAGTGTCCTGTCTGCCAACAGTGGCCAATACCAAGTGCCCCAGAGGGAATGAACACTTGATGATTACCTGTTCTGTTCATTCCCTGTTGCTCATTTCCAGCTTCTGGCAAACAGAGGCTAGGGACACCATTCCTGCTCATCTTGGCTAATAGCCATTGATGGACCTAGCCTCCATGAATTTATCTAGTTCTTTTTTTAACCCTGTTATGGTCTTGGCCTTCACAACATCCTCTGGCAAGGAGTTCCACAGGTTGACTGTGCGTTGTGTGAAGAAATACTTCCTTTTATTTGTTTTAAACCTGCCGCCTATTAATTTCATTTGGTGACCCCTAGTTCTTGTGTTATGAGAAGTAGTAAACAACGCTTCCTTATCTACTTTCTCTACACCAGTCATGATTTCATAGACCTCAACCATATCTCCCCTTAGCCGTCTCTTTTCCAAGCTGAAAAGTCCCAGTCTTATTAATCTCTCCTCATACGGAAGCCATTCCATACCCCTAATCACTTTTGTTGCCCTTTTCTGAACCTTTTCCAATTCCAATACATCTTTGCAAGCACTGATACTGGTAGAGAAAATCCACTCCAATCTGCTCATTTAACTATCTACAACCAGGCTCTTCCATTGCTATGGGTAACCAAAGTGTTGTTCGAACCCTGCTGGTGGGAGAATGGCCCAAATACAACTTCAGGAGAAACAGCAGCACTGTGTCTTTAAAAGGACACATGGGAGTGTCTCTTGGGGAACTGCACTGAGCGGCAGGTTATTTATTTATTTTTTTCGGTAACCCCTCCACCCCCGATTGTGGCCCTGCAGGGAAAGAGTATAACAGTCTCACTAAATCAACACTGTTCTAATGATCTTGCTCACTTGACCCCCTAGCATGACAGTGTCAGATGCAAACACGCTTACAATAAACTTCACTCCATCTTTGGCTCCTCGCTGACAGGTTTTGATTCATGGGGTGCTGAAACCCATCTGAGGAAAATTACCTCTATCAAAACACTGCTATCTCTGCATTTATCAAGCCCTGGGGCCATGCTTGAGTGTGCAAATGGACCTTTCCAGCAGCAGCAGACGAGTTTTCTAACCTTTCTGTTACTAGGTTTGCTCCCTTTGCACTCACACTAGGAGAGATTTTTTAATATTAAAAAAAAAAAAGGGGGGGGGGGCTTTCTGTGAAGGATCTGAGCCTGAGAGTTAAAAACTTTTAAAGCATAATGGGCGTGGGGGAGCGTGCGGGATTTCAGACATGTGTCATTACACATTTCTACTGGGCTGTACCTAGCTGCAGCACTTTCGTTTCAATCTAGCCCTGTCCTGTCATTTTGAATGAACTACGTGGCTAACCTCATCCTCCACAGGGCCACGATCACACAGCTCACCTCAGTGCTATCGTCAATAATAACGTCACCACACCACACCACACGGATCTTCCTCAGGCTCTTTTCTAACCCAGTCAAGATTTTGGCTCTTTCTTTATAAGTGGCAGCTTTCTACAGCCAGCAACTGAACTGTCAATGATCCTTCAAATCAGCCCTTAGGCCTGTAAGTTGTTGAACATCCTCTATGCCAAATGACTTCAATGGGAGCGGCTGGAGCTCAGCGGAGCTCCAGGCAGAATCAGGCCATTCATTGTGAAGGCGGGCTTGCGTCTATAGACTGTAAGCACCTTGGGACAGGGACCAAAACGTCTCCTATGGAACAGTACCCACTGAGCATGCGGGCGGTGTTCAGTGAAAGGTTTTGATCAAACTAAAAGGACGACGACATTAACTGGACTGAGCTCTTCAGTCTCTCTGGGAAACACCTGAAAAGTGGTACTCGACAGTTGAACAAGACTCTAGAACGGTCACACCCCCAAACCAGCTTTAAAATGCCCGTTTACTGCAGGCAGGCAAATGGGCCAGGAGCAGCCTTTTTGTGAAGCAACACTGACACACAGTGGGGGCAGGTGGGCAAACCCAACATGTACATCCGCTGAAGAGGTGCCACCAGCACAGCTCCAGATTTTAAAAATATCTGAGAGAATTAATCGATCCCAAGTTTATCTGGCCTTTATTTCGTACTTCGTTTATTCCCCAAAGCTAAAAGGACCCTTTTAAAAACCAGATCATTCCCCTCGCGCCACAGGGTGGGCAAGTTGCCAGTTTCAGTGCTGGGAGGGTGGATGCCAAAATGCTTTAAGTCTTGGTTTCCATGGTGCACGGAGCAGCTCTGGTACAAACCTCATCCCCGCCAGCAGAATTGGATTTTAACTTGGGAGGAGAGGGCGCAGCTGGTTACCTTTTTAAATGACACGCAAGAGCTCCCTGCAACAATGGCGGCTCTCAGCTCTGCTCCAACAGGAGAAGCCCTGTTCTTTCTCCCAGCTGATCCCCGTGCAAGTGAAACTTCTTGGTGTCCTCTGTTATGGGCCGGGGGGGGGGGCAAGGGGGGGCAGATCAGCTGCAATATCCCTAGCAATTACTAAGACTATGGCTATACTACAAATGTTGCAACTACACCCTTGTAGTAGAGACACTTGCTACAGCAATGGTCGAGGGGGTTCTGTCACTGTGGTAAATCCACCCCAAGAGGTGGTAGCTAGGCCAATGGAAGAATTCTTCCGTCAAACTAGTTTTGTTGGGCTTAGGTCAGTTTAACGACATCTCTTGGGGTGGAATTTTCCACACGCCTGAGCAATGCAGCGAGGCTGATTTAAGGCGTAGACCAGGCCCAGGCTTTCGTGCTCTAATAGTGTTTCTCAACAGCCGGTCCGTGGACTGGCGCCGGTTCCTGAGATCTCCCTGACACAGTTTAGGAAGGCAGCAAGCTGGTCCCTGGTACCAAAAGGGTTGAGAGACACTGCTCTAACGAACAGCTCATCTCGAGTGGTGGGAGGACTCTGCACTGAGTCAATCACTGCAAACAAAGAAGGGGTGCTTCTGAAGGGACAGTAAGAGATGAGAACACCCATTAACACCCATTTCTCCCTATGGTTAGCCCTAGATACCCAGGAAGCACAAGTGACATCAGCAGCTCCTAATCCTCAGCTGTTTCGATTTCATAGCAGTGGCCTGGGTGTAGCTGCTATGGAATGACACCTCAAGGCTACAGCACAGGGCTCGTTACAGATAACGAAGATAGACGGAAATGAATGGAGGAACCACCTCTCTCTTTAGTAGCAGCAGACAGGAGATGAGCATTGGGCTCAAGCTCAATGAAGGAAACAGAAGTGGCAGGGAAGGGGTTACACTCTGAAGAACCTGCCAATATTCTAATGTCACCTCTGACAGGGGGCATCAGATCACAGATGATCAAAGGTGTGTGTCATTTGGGGGTCATGCTAGATTCACCACTAATCCTAGACCTTACAGGCAAGAAACCATGGGACAATACCTCACACTGCTGAAAGCCAAGCCTCACAGTATTGTATGGGCAAGATACCGTCTCCATAGATTAAGAGTCCCCTAGAGAAAAGGAGTCTGAATTTCCAGATCAACACTGGAGAGGAATTCTAGTCACGACTGTAGAGAGATACAGACACAAACCTCCATAATCTCGTCCTTAGAGCTTTCATTCTGAGAGAATGGAAGGGTGTGCACGCGCATGTATGTATAAAAATGGACCCTTCTGGTCATCTCCTCTCCTGTATCTTGCTGCAGCATGACGGATGGCAGGATGAAAAGCAGAGCCCTGAGGCTTTCAGGCGATGGTAGATTAATGATCCCTGGCCTTGACCTCCAAAAGGTAAAGGTTATGAAACACTCAAGGGTAACTGGGCTTCCAATTTCATACCCAGAGGATGAATGACAGCAACTGATGGTTTTATTCTCAGAAACACTCCAATCCTGGGACGCACAGCTGTCACCCACCACCTTTTTGAAATTCATCTCAACGTATTTATACCTCCTGGCTCTTTTGCCTTGCAAATGCCATTCAAGAGCTTGAGAGTCCATTTGGAGTTGATAAACTAATGTACATCAGCAAATATTTCGTAGGGGCTGTGAAAATTGGAAATCCCAGGGGTTTTACATAAGCATTCCTCATGTGGCTTACCTTTCAATTTGCATCCCCAGAATTACTTTTTACAGATATATCACTGTGCAAGAGCTCAGTTTCATACTATACGTACACTGTAAACTAGCTTATAGGAACAACCAAGGAGCTGTTGGTTTTATAGACTCTATTTCCCCACCCCCATTCTGCTGCCCCCAAAAGACCTCCAAATGCCTGGTTGTTTTCAAGCTGTCGCGTTCAACCCAAGTCAACGTGGCTCTTTAATCTCCAACCTCATGAAATGAAGGTAAATAAAATACTGTAAGATTCACCTCACTTCATGTCTTCATTCAACATTTGGAGCTGGTTACAGGGAGACGTATGGCGAGATTGAGGCTCTCTCTTTCCAGCAGCTCAAAATAATGCTAACCTGGAGAACATTCCCTCAGCCTAGTGTGGAATATATTCACCTTTTCAACTCCATTTACATTAGATACCTACAAAAGGGTTATTCATGAAAGGCTATCACGGCCTACTTATAAAAAGACACTGCTCTTTTGTATCACTTTTCCTCCCAGGCTGAGGGGGGGATTATTTATTATTTATATACAGTAGCAGAAGAGATGTACACTGAAGGATCTCACAGCACTTCACGAGCATTATTCAGTCGCATCCCCATGGGAAGTGGGCATCATCCTCAGTTTGCTAATGGCTCACTCAAGATTCCCCCAGCACATCAGTGACAGAACACAGAAGTTCCAGCCCTAAGAACTGACCATCTGTGTTTCACTGATGCAACTTTAGCTGGCCTCTCTAGGTGTGGTTAGTTTACTGACCAATCTCACCTCTTGGAAGGTTCTCACACATTTTGCTAGGACATTCACAGAATTTAAGGACTAGGACATTCACAGAATCAGCCTCTATCTCTTGCAAGTCTGGAGTGATGCTTCATTTGCCAGCTAACATGGTCTATTAAGCGACAAAGAGTCCTGTGGCACCTTCTAGACTAACAGATGTATTGGAGCATAAGCTTTCGTGGGTGAATACCCACTTCAGCAGATGCATACAGTATTGCATGCTCTATTAAAACATTTATAATCACTATATGCATAGTCTATTACAGTATATGCATGCTCTATTAAAACATTTATAATCACTAGGGACAAATCAAAATGTATCTAAGCCAGTCGCTTTTAAGGGCAGCAACTCCTAGTACACATTTCTGAGTGCCAATACAACAGAGGCCAACTTGTTAAACGTATTGAACCTGATTTTGATCCGACAGTGGTGTGAACTGAGAGCATCCCCATTCAAATCAGTGAAATGTAAATGCAGTACAGGCAAGATCAGTAGGAGGCCTCTATGCGGAGACAGCAACTTTGTAGTTCATAGTAAGCAAATTTCTGCTATAATACATTAGTCAGGGGAAAAAGTGAGAGCGGTGTTACCTTTAGCTCCTCTACCTTTCCCCACCTCCCTTCAAGCAAAAATCCAGGAAACACAGATCAGGCAAAGGAAGGATGAAGGAATCCAGTTAACAGTTTTGGGACGCTGGTTTTGGTAGAGGGCAAAAGTTACAACAGCTGGCAGTTCTGAGGTTTGTGTGTCAAGATACTGAGGCCTTAACAGTTAAAAGTTTATGCTCACTCCAAATGGAATCAGCAGGGGAGGAAGACAAAAAAGTCACAGCCATGTGTTAAGAGTACACCTGCAACTCTCCCAGAAGCGGAATACTGAAGTTGAAAAGCATTCTTTGACCTAGACGTCAGAAGAAGAAAGACACACGTAAGGAATGCCACATGGCAGAGTGAAAAAGAGACATCTCAGGTGCAGGGCAAGGCAAAGGGGTTAGGAAGCATCTTCACAGTCCCTTAAGAACAGCGTCCTAATCATCATCAAAGCATTTCAGCGAGCTGTTTTTTCATTTACCAGCAGATAGATTTTAACAAGTCCACAATGTACAGAATCTCCACTGATCTGTAGACACCAGAGGCTTTGCTTTACAAAGACATATTTAGGAGTTACGGTATTTATGGTAAACAAGAGGCCACCCCAAGTTAAAGCTACTTGGCGCAGGGAAAGTTTTCGCTTGAAGAGTCCAGCTGTTATTAAAAAGGAGCAATCGGGCGATTACTAAACACTATTTGAATTGCACATTAGCCCCAGATTTAAAAAAAAAAAAAAAATCCATCCTATTCAAAACCAACAAGCGCAAAAACAGCAACACACCACAGCAATGTTAACCCTTCCTGCGCACTGAGACAGTTTACACCCACACACCTCTATTTATGGGGGGAGGAGGAAGAACTTTTTATTTGGGGGAAGTGGATCATATTTCAACTGTATTTTATCAGCTGAGGCCAATATGACTAGCCATTCTACCAACTAGCAATGTTACTTAAAGAGGTGATAAATGTGGAATCAAACCACATTACAAGGCACTGGAACTCCAGTGAATTTGGGGTGCAAGGGAAAACATCAGGGTGCATCCTTCCTCATTGAAATGGACAGCACAGTCCTAGTGTGCTGAAAACGAGAGTGTAAAAGGGGCTCTGTAGGGTTCCCAGATTTATCCCCCCTCCAGGATTTCAGATCAAACAGGCTCAGTTTACAAATCAAATGAGGGTTCTTCTATCTGCAGGTCTCACACACTTCCCCTGGGACCTGGAAACGCAGCTGTGCTCTTTCCAACCGTGACCCCCAACGGGAAGGGATTCCGCAATCAGTACTGAGCTACAGATATGGACAGAGGCCAAAGAGAATCTCCCTCACTCTCCCATAGCAGCACTGGGAGCTCATGCAGGGCTAAGCACTCCTAGGGATCACAGTGACTTAGTATATCCATTCTATAGAATCGACAATAAATGAAAATGTATCAATATCAAAGCGACTGGATCCAACTCAGTACACGGGGAGCAGAGATTGGGAGTAATTAGTGGCCATTAGACTTAAAGTCTATATATGGTCAAAAACTAAAAAGGCTATGGGAGAAAGAACAAATGGCAATACACAATAGTACTTGAGAGTGTTACTTCACGACATATAGATTCATTAGGACAGGCTTTGAATTAATCTATAAATCAGATTAAATGCAAGATTCCCAACACAAACAAGCGAGAGAGTTAGTAATAGCTCTCAGAGTCCTTCGTTCACCATTTCATACTTGGTTTCTCTTTTTGCAGAGTGGCAGAGACAAAGAACGGGTTGATTAACTCCCTTCCACGACCAACTTTGCTTGGCTGAATTCCCCTGTAGTCTGGCTAGCAGAGGCATTACTGAGGTTTAATTATTAAAGGTGAACGGAGAATTGAAATATGTAGTTATTATTTGTATGACAGTACTGCTTAGAGGTCCCCAACCAAGATACGCCCCCCCCCATTGTGCCGGGTACTGCCCAAACACGGAGCAAGAGACTGGCCTTGCATCGAAGAGCTAACAATCTTCATAGACAAGACGGGGGTGGGAGAAAGGCGCTCCAGTGTCCAGGGTACCAGCCTGGGACATGCCGGAGACCCAGGCGCTCAACTCCCTGCTCCGCCACCAATGACTAGGCTGACCATACGTACCGTTTTAAACGGGACAGTACCGTTTTTTTCATATTTCCTGACCGTCCCGTCGTTTTAATATGTCAATTTTGTCCCGTTTTTAATAAACTATAGTTTTTATTTTTTTGTAAAAAACTGAATGCTGGCTTGCCGCGGCTGCCCCTCGTCTCCCCCCCGAGCTGCTGAGCGGGGAGACGAGGGGCGGCTTGCCGCGGCTGCCCCTCGTCTCCCCGCCCAGCTGCTGAGCGGGGAGACGAGGGGCGGCTTGCTGCGGCTGCCCCTCGTCTCTCCGCCGAGCTGCTGAGCGGGGAGACGAGGGGCGGCTTGCCGCGGCTGCCCCTCGTCTCCCCGCCCAGCTGCTGAGCGGGGAGACGAGGGGCGGCTTGCCGCGGCTGCCCCTCGTCTCCCCGCCCAGCTGCTGAGCGGGGAGACGAGGGGCGGCTTGCCGCGGCTGCCCCTCGTCTCCCCGCCGAGCTGCTGAGCGGGGAGACGAGGGGCGGCTTGTTGCGGCTGCCTCTCGTCTCCCCGTCCCGTTTTTGCCATCCCATTGTCCCGTTTTTGTCTCAAGGAAATATGGTCAGCCTACCAATGACCCATTTCTCTGGGCCTCAATTTCAGCTGTACAACGGTGCTAACAGCACTTCCCTACCTCATGGGTGCGGTAAGGGTAAATACAATAAAGACGAGGTGCTCAGATGGCCAGAGATGTACATTAGGTGGATTACACTTTGCAGCTCAGGAAGAGGCAGAGATTAATCGACAGGCTCAAGGTAGCACAGAAAGTGTGTGGGAGAACTGAGAACTGAACCCAGATCTCCTGAGTCTCGGTCTAGAGCCACAGCCACAAGATTGTTGCTCTGAACTTGGAAAGCAAGAATTGTATTATGCAAAGTTTACCCGTTGCCATATTTAAAAGGCACGCAAGTCTTGTCTATCATCAAGCAGACCTGACATCATCCATCGAATTAGTCCAGTCAGTCTGGATGTTAGCCACTTCAAATGCCTTACAAAATACTCAGGAGCATCTCTCTGGTTTGGAATAGTAAGGCAGTAGAAGGACACTCAGTAGAAAAGTAATACATATTTGTCCTTTTCTATTTGCTTCAAGGCTTAAGGCTTCTGTGATGCCAACAAAAGCAGCCCCAAATTCAGGGAGATGGGCAGGTCAACGAAGGAGCAGATTTTTTGCAAATATTGTGTCAAGATCAAGATGATGTTAGTTTTTAAATCTCCACATACATTTCTCAAGGATTTCAGATCACACGCAGAGAAAAATTTGCTGGCCAAACACATTTAAGACAGTTTAACCTCTAAACAAGATCCAGACAGAAATGAAGGAATAGTAAGTGTTCCATTTGCCAGAAGACATTATACCTTTTTATTAGTGGGGATAGCCAGAACAGGGAATAGACGTGTTAGGAATTTCCAAATTATTAGTAACAGAAGTCAGGTTAAATCCCAGACCTTAAGGCAAATCACTTTTCCAATAACACCATCAAGCTTAGGAGTCTGAGCCCAACCACTCATACATTTAGTCCAAAAGACTTACTGCTTTTTGTTTTAAATAGAGTTACAATACTCAACAATATAAATCTATTATGTTTTGGCAAAAAACAGGCCAATCAGAGTCCCCTTAAAGCTAAACTAATATTACATTTAAAACCATCTTATGCCTAGGGCAGTAGGGTTTTACACAGCCATTTCCTGTGGGACTCTTTTGTAGGAAAGCTGACACACATAAACAAAGGTATTACTCAGAGATGGGCCTGAATCTAAACCCAGATCCATTTGATGGCGTTCTGATCTGGATCAATCCATTTTTCAGCTCTGAGCAAGCTCCAGTAGTCACAGAACTTTTTAAATGCACTCTTATGATATCCCCTTGAATTGGGATGAGAGTTAGGAAAGCCTTTTTTCTTTATTAAATCACTAAATCAAAGCAGGCTTCCAATGAAGTGAGACTAAGCATTTTCCATAAGCTGAATTAGTTGGGATGATAATACTCTTAACAGCCTGATCCAAAGCCCCATGGGAGTCTTCCATTGATTTAATGCATTTTGGATCAGTTACATTTAGTGAGGCTCCACAATGTTCTGCAAGACTGTGTTAAATAGTAAACCCATTGAAGCAAAAGGGGTATTCCAATTCCAAATCAAATGCCATAGCAACTCACTGAAAGTGTATTAATTTGACTGCATGGTAGGTTTCCGAGCTCTCAGTACTCCCTCCGTAGTCAGTACTTTCAGAAAAATGTTGGGGAAGAAAAGTAATCCAACGAATGAGGGAAGGGAGTAAAATTACAGCAAGTAGCACTAGCAGAGATGTTTGACAGTTTGGTTAAGAGCAATGGAGAAAGCTTCTTAAATATCTTTATGAAAAATTTCAGAGGGTGGTACCGCAAACAGAACTTTTATAGGCTTAAGAAAGCCCTAGCAGTTCATGCTACCACCTCTCACACTCACTCCTCTTGATTTTATGTGGGTTGGGTTTTTTGGTTTAACTTTTGTCTTTCCTGGTGAACAGGGGTTAAAGAGAAATCTGACTTCATTTCTCTCCTTAGATCCTTGAAGGCTAAGAGCAAGAGCACCGTTTGCCATTCTCCCCCTGTCGCTCCTCCAAATTCCTGCAGCCAAGTGGTTCAACAGCCCCTGAATGGCACACATAATGACATCATTGATTGAACCATAATAGAAGGGAAAGGGGGAGTGGGGAAAAGATGTATTTGTGTTACAGACAAAAGAGAAGTTCTGTTTCACAGCAGGGACAAACGAAGAACCAGATGACTGGACAGAGTGAGGTCACAGAGTCCCCCCCAGCATTGTCTTCCCTTTAAGCAACCCCTTCCCCACTCCCTAAAGGTTTGTTAGGGACGCAAATCCTTTTCAAATGGCACTGTGGATAAAGAAAAGATCAGGAGTCCTGCTGACCCCTCGCTGCTCCTCGTCATTTATTTTTAAAATGACATCGTGTGTGTGTCAGCGAATGCAAAGAGGTAACAGGAGGGGAAGAGACAAACATGAAGAAAGGAGTAACTGTAAACACTACATTACTATGAACATTAAGGCCGTTACAAAGGGGAAAAGCAAAGCAAAAAGGACAACAAAATAATGGAACGTCCCCGCCGGAACCACTCAATTACAGTGTTTTTAGATTTCACCATTTCTTTCCTCTCCCCTAGACTGGCAGCTGTTTGGGGAAGCAGCCTGCCACGAATCTGAAATTGGGAGCATACTTTGGGTATTGTGTTCATTAAGTGATGGCCAAACTGAAATATGCAAAACACCCTGAAGTCTGGAGGAGAGGAGTTGGTTTAGTCCATTGGAGAGAAGGCATTTGCATAGTTCCGATTCGGACTGAGAACACAGCAAAAGTTATGGACTGTTTCAATGCAGGGTTTTGGTTTGGCCTATGCCGAGCAGAAACACACCATGTGAAATTATTTAGAGTGCACCATTTGGGGGTGGGAGGAGATATGCAACCCTCCCCAAAGAGAGAACCACTCACAAGCCGGTAACCAAAACGGGGAGACAAAAACAGATGGTGTTACCAGTGTGACAAGAGAAACAAGACTGAGGGATTTTATAGTCCAGTGTCTAAAATCTGAGGAAGCGCGAGAAAGACACTAATATTATCAGGAGGGACTAAAAGACTTTCCATTAAAGAGGGAGGAAGAAAAATGCTCACAAACTCAACTAGGACAGTGGTTCTTCCCCCCTCCCAATAGCACTCACTGGTCATGTGGTCCTGGCTCTGCCTCCTCCTCGTTTTCAGCTTCTAAATTGTATCCAACAGCCACAAATACCCTCAGGCCTTTCCTGTTGTTATTGTTCCATATAAGCTGCTCAGTGCTGACGTTGCCACTGGGATGTAACGTGAATAGGAAAGGAGAAGTCCTGGAGACCCTCTCTCTGTCTCGCTCTCAAGGAGAAGTCCTGGAGACCCTCTCTCTGTCTCTCTCAAAGGTCCATCTTACGGAAGAGTTTGAGAACCAGGAGAAAAGGAAAAACAAGAGCAATATGGCACACAACCTGCCAGCAACTCAGAAAAGGGCTAACATACTAAACAGACTAGTTTAGTAAAAATCCTATTACCACTGGGAAGTCCTAGCCTAGACAGATACTTGGGCCTCAATGTCTGGATACCCCCAACTTGAGCCACCTTAAAGGGGCTGATTTCCAGACGGCAGTTCCTCAGCACTTTTGGAAAGTGAGGTCTCTTTAGGGTTCTGGCCGCCTTAGGTCTTGGAATTATATTTAAATAGCACCTACAAGCATGGTAGGAACTTGACACCGTCCCTGCCTTGAAAGGTCACAAACCAACAAGGCGTAACATGAATACATAAGGGATGGAATGAGCTCCCAGAAGAGGTAAGAGTAAACTAGAGGCCCGTATATTTGCTAAAGCCTTTGCCACAGAGACACCAAAACATTAGTAAGTAGAGGGAAGACTCCTAGAACCTTGGAGAGGTGAAGAGTTCGCTACATGATGGAGAATGCCTTGAAGCCTATGCTTACATACAATTAGATACAACAGTGATAGGTACTTCGGAAAAATCAAAATGGACACTGAAAGAGATGGTTGGTAGGACAGAAACAGAGGAAGCCTGCTTGGAAGAACTGGATTTGGAGGAAGGATCGAAGAAGATAGCGAAAATACTTGACACAGGGGAAACTGGTTAGAGCTTATGGGCAGCATGGAGATTGGAAAGTGCAGGCCACAGGATGGCCTGAGAACAGAGCTGAACAGAGGTTTGGAATTGTTAATTCAGCACCTTTGGTAATTTACCGACCTACGAAAGACGAGCACCTTAAAATCCGAGCCAAGGAATGAGAGCATGAGGTTGGTGTGGAAGGAAGGAAAGCCAGCGACAGGGCTGGAGAGATGCGTGATGTGGTCAGGGCAGGTGGAAAATTACATTAGCCACAGGATTTTGGATCTGATGGAGAGTGAAGGCCAGATGAGGAAATGGCAGCAGCTCAGAGAACAGATGACCAAGATTACTGCAAAAGGAACACAAAGAGGACACCAAGGCTGCAAAGGAAGGGGCTTGACTGAGAATCTGGAGGGGTTTGCTCTGTCATCCAAAGACCACTTCCAACCACGCGTCCAATGTAGCTGCTGGTGAGGGTCTGAATAATAGCTGCCGCCGCCTCCTCTGGCAACCACGCTACAAGAGAAGAGCAAACTGGACAAAACCCATCGAGACAGAGTGACTTACACAACAGTGGGCTGAGTTTTAGCCTCCATTGGCACAATGACTTTTTAGGGGAATGCCAGGGAAGCGCCTTATCTCTACCAACCATCAGGAGAGAGAGTTATAACCACATGGGAATGAGATTTGGATTCTGTGCTTGTTACAAGTAACACCTAAGGGCCCTACTACTTTGTGCATTTAACTGCACTTGTATCTCATCAGCTTCACTGTTTCCCATTTATGTGGTTCATTCAACAAAGCAACAGGGGCGAGGAAAAACATTTAAAAGAACAGGAAAATGTGACTGTAAAGCCACAAAATCTGACAAAGTCTCAGGGGAAGGTGTCGTACCTGGAGCTGCTTTAAACTGTTTACATTAATTAGATTTCAAATTGATGATGTCCCTTTCAAAGAGCAACTTTTTACTGATTCCTACTTCTTTAAAATGCCCTGGCTATAGAATAGCCTCTTGAAAGGAGGTGAAAACTATTTAATTTTCACAGAGAGACAGAAAGGGAGGTTGGTGTAATTGCAGCTTCTGCAAAGCATTCAGCATCCCTCAAGGAAATGCTACTTTTCTAAGTAGGTTTACAAAGGTTTTCAACAAACACACAGATTTTCAATTTTTTTTAAAAAAAAGCTACTTACATTTTTGCACTCACAGGAAATTAAAAACCTAAATGAAACTGAGGATAAACTGTTATTTATTTAAAATGTAAATGAATTATAGAAGTCCATAATGAAACAGAAGAGTAACTTCATCCTAATGTTTTATATTAGGGTCTCACTTTGAACCGTTGGGGAATAATGAATTCCATGCTGGAGCTCAAACTCACACACTTAATCTTCAGGGGATATTCAGTCCTTTGTCAAACTTCTCCCATTACATTTTGATTAACCACTGGCATGTTTTAAAATCTGGTTTTAAATGGAGTGGGGTGGGGGTGGGGAATCAGCAATTTTCAAACCTACCTATAACCTATCTAAATTACAACAGATCTTCATCCACACCTCAAGCAGCAATTGTGTATAGGATTTTCAAAGGTGTCCAAGAGTGAAAGTGAGTGGCAACTGGGCACTTTGCTGTCCTTCAAAAACCCTGCGACAGGAATGCTACAGACAGGGGGGAAAGGATTATTTTTCCTTCAGTGGAAGAACACTGTTCTCACAAAACAGACGGCAATGGCTCTTTATCCACACTTCCTGTACCTTAAATTCAGATGTAGATTGCTGTACGCAGTGTTGGCTAAGTAGACCATACAGATAATCTAAGTCAGCACAGGGAGATAGCTAGGTCCCGGGAGTGGGATAACTTGGACACAACCATTACTAGTCAAGAATTCTCGCAATGGTGTTTACTTAGCACCCCAAAAAACCTGGTAGGTACATTACAAAGCAACAATGACAGGCCAATCTCTGTCACAAAAATGTACAATCCAGTGAAGGAATTCTACCCGATAGACAGACCTGCCCACCTTCAGACCCTTGCAGTCTGTTCACATTTCTTATTATTTCATAAAGGCCCCTTTGATTCTTCTCTCCACAAAGGGATTAAACTGCATGCTTGCAGGCTCAGAACAGCTTCAAACCCACATTAGTCTAGCACAGCTTTAAGATGCTTTTGTGTTCACATCTAACAGTAATAAATTATACTATAACCTTGCTATAACTAGAGGCTAAGACTGTGGACTTGAAAAAACAAACACCTCAAAACCAGGGCATTAGGAATAACCATGCTGGAAAACAGTGGTCAGGTTCCGTTTGGGTAGACATTTTTAAACATGTGTTGGGTAGTTCAAACAATATGGTGGAGAAGACTAAAAACCATGGAACTGGTCTTTGATAAGACCATCTTTACATAACCCATGTTATGGGAAGTGATATTTTAGACCCTGATCCAGAAGAGTGCTGAGCGCCTTCTACTTCTATTGAGTAAGACAGGAGGTTGCAGGTGCTCAGCACCTTGGGGTGAATGAACCAGGAAGCCAGCCTGGGCCTCGTTAAAGCAGCTGTCACCCAAAGCACCTCTCCTCCAAACACCTACCACTGTCGTTTTTTAAGGTGTCTGGTGAGAGCTCTTGGTAGTTTCGTCCATGTATCAACTACTCTGGGTAAAGAAATCTTGCCTTTTCTTACCTTTGGTTCCTGTGCTGATTGGACAGTAACTCGTATAATCAATGGGGCGCACACAGCCTTTCCCCCCCCGCCCCAACTGGAGCTTTCAATGAGGCCCCTTCTTACAATCCCTACCCCTGGATTCTATTCCCTCCAGTTTGGAGTTCTTGAAAATCCTCTAGGGGATAAGCTGCTGGATTTCACAAATTTCCCTATTTGCTTTCAATGGGAGACACATGAGGATTCATCACTTACCATAAATCTCCCTCGATGGCTCCACTATGTGCCAGCCAGGGTACATGGGCTCAGGACTGGTGTGACGTTTACCAGGGGTACCACTGATCTACCTCTATTTCCCCCTGCAAGTTGTAGTTCTCCCCTGTGCTCACTGCCAGTTTAAGATACTGCTGCACTCCCTCCCCAAAGCCTCACCACACACTCCCTTTTGTGAGGCTGCTATTTTTATGAGAAAAATCAGCTATAAATATCTTTTTTGTCTTTACATTCACTTTGCACCTAAGCACTTACTGGTTTCACTAAGAGTATAGCCCCACTAGGATTTGGGTTTCTTTCTCAGGCAAACCAGTACATTATCCACCTGTATGCTAGCTCTACTGAGTTATTCCTTCTCATGCCTACATCCTGAGCAGTCCTGCCCTGCCCTATTCTTAAGCAGCCCAGATCAGAGTGTGCGCTGATTTTTAAGCACACTGTATTAGCCTGCATTTGACAGCTTTCTTACCGGCCTTTGTCAAGAGGAGGTCTGGTGCTGAACTTAGCAGCAAACCAATATGTGAACATATAAATTTCCCCCTCCCCACCATTCCTGAGTCCAGTTCCAAATCAGGTCTTTGTCACAGGAAGCTAATGATCACACAGACAGGGGCTGCAATTAGGAAATACAATAATCATACGTATTGAGACAAAGTTGCTGGGGGTGGGCGATATGAAAGAGGGGGAGACATGCATGTTAAGTAAAAGACTAGAAAGCATTCTTATTACAGGAGGGAAAACAAATCCATATTTCACACTCTCAGCCCTCCTTTAGCTGTGCAGCCTGGGCCATCAACGCAGCCATGCACAGGCCATTAGGTAGAGAAACCCCTTCTCCCAGCAGTCCAGTGGGCGGGGGGAGGAGGCAGCCTAGCTTACTGCACCCTTGTGTTAAAATCTCCATGACTGCCAGCACTATTCTTCACCTTGTCACTTCCCATTATCCTAAACCAACAGGCCTGCATTCACAGCTGCTCAAGTTAGAAAACGGTGACGTCGGTTTTTAAGGGGATGGGGGAAGGAGGAGCAGCAAGAGGGGCAAACATGCCAGACTGCTAGATACTGTGTTGCACGTGTGTGTGTGACACACACACACACACAGTTGAACACTGAGTCATGCAGGTATTCTATCCAAGCTTTTTCTGAAACAAACATGGAAATTAAGGCTTCCAAATATTAGTGCATAGTATATATATGCTCAAAAAAATGCAGAGACAATCTGCAACTATTAAGTGTAGCCACAAGCCCGAATTTAGGAAGTGGTATCCTCACATTCATATTTTGCCTTATAAAGTGACACATCTTAAGTCGAAGGAATCACAGGGGCACAACTGGGTCCAAATGACAACGTTTACTAAATGTATACAACATGCAAGAGCTAACTACATATACACAGAAAGAGCAGGAGTACTTGTGGCACCTTAGAGACTAACACACTTATTTCAGCGTGCTCTGGAAGGGCTTTAGTGGCTTCTGAAGACGCTGAGGGCCATTACTGGACTCTCAGGCTATGTAAAGAGATATTCCATAATGCCCATACACTGTAGATAGCAGACGTTCCTTTAATATATGTAATATAAGGGTTTTAGCAGCATGAATTTGGGACTCTTCCAAATCACTCGCAAACAATGAAGACAAGTTGTGCAGGTCAACCCAAATGAGGGTTCACAAGATTTCTATGCCACACCACACCAAAACACCTTCTCTACCTTGTGGTGGAAAATTAACCACGCGTTGTGTGTGGATCAGAAGAGCCTGAGGCACCTTTATTGAGTACAAACGCGCAGGGGGTGGCAGATGACAGAACTGCCCCCTGAAGCAAAAGATGTGTGTTACAGCAAAAGATTTTTCAAATGTTTTAGAATTTTTTTTTTTTTAAACAGAACTTTTTTAAATTCCCCCCCACCTGTAAATCTCGATACCTTAATTACTGTTAGTCCAACTGTACATAACACGGAAGGAAACAGAAAATCCTCTACAAATTACCCAGAGCAACTTTTTTTAAATACCTAAAAATAATAAGATTGAAACAGCCAGCATCATGGGAGTTTCAGGTCTAGGAAAAAAAATACTGTGCATCCCCCTGAAAATCTTTCCCACCTTGTCACAAAGTACCAGATACCCTGTAATGGTCTAGGACTGAAGTGACCATTCTGAACCTCAGTTCAGCACTACTCTGAGGAGAAAAACATTTCTGTGGCAGGCTGATTTTTAAGAACTCCCAGCGGCAAGAAGCTGCTCAGACGTTCGGAATATTCGAAGCAGTCCTGCTGGGGAAGAGATAGTAGACAGAACACTGGGGAGGTGCTCAAAGTTATTATATGGACTCAAGCACCACAATGGTGTAAGGATGTGCTTATGTATGTATGTACTTACGTGTGTGTGCGCGTGCAGAGCGAATATACTTTCCTGTAGCACCTTTTATACAAACTATACCACAAGGCACTACAGAGAGCAAAAATAGTGATGGGAGAGAAACTTAGAGGTGTGAAGAAGATAGAAGGGATGTTTTCAGGTGTCAGCTGAGAGAGTCCTTTAAGACTACTCCAGATGCTGCAGAGGAGAAGGCTCCTGGACCAACAGGGCTGTGATTGAGTGAAGGGATGGCAAGGAAGACCTACAACATGAGCAGAGGCAAGCAAGGTCTAGGAGGCAGCTGGAGAGTCCACAGGAAGCTTAAAAAGCAAGACACTACTGGGAATGGAACTTGCTGCTAAAACAAGCCAGGAACCAGTCCTAATATCTCCTGTACCAACTACAGAGCTCCTGAAAGCCAAGCTTTGTGGATTTATAGCTGTCTCCATATGAGCAGTCAGGAGGAAGCTTCATGCTTCACATGATACCTAAACTGATGGAGGGTTTAGGAAGTCTCAGACTGAATACTGACATGAAGCTCACGACCTGACACCATCCTAGCTCAGCATAAGCCATTTGCAATTACCAGCAACGTCACAGAGCACCAAGCTGGTCTTCTTGTATATTAAATATAAATCCCTAGTGGGTAGCTAGAAGGGGCTTCTTTTTCATGGAGTTTTCTCCTTCCTGATCTGCCAACATCAGCATTTTCCCCCTCCTTTGCTTCTTTGGTGGTTAATATTTTCACATCCGGCGTTGGCAGGGGATGCTTGGAAAGATTGCAGGCAGAAAAATTACCCAGGAAAAGGATTCCTCCTCAGCACGTTATTATAAGCTTGCTGGAAGCCAAACAATTAAGCCAATTGTTTTCTCTCTCTCATTTAGATATTTTGTACACACACAAACTTTCTGCTGGGCTCCTGACCCCTGCTCTCCCTCAATATCACACAAACGTCATGAAATAATCAGCCTGCCAGCTCTGTCCACCTAATCTCAAACGATGAGTGCAATAATTCTCATCTGCCACCTGTAAAACAAACCCTCATTAAAGAGAATTAAACCGGAGCAGTGACTGGTAGCCATGTTAATTTTTAACTCTTCCTAGCCACAAAGATAACTTTCTCCATCAAAACGTGCAACCTGCCATCACTGCTGACTAATAACCAAGCTGGCATGTCTACGGAGTTCTCAAAGCACTGCACAGGCATTACACAAGTGTCACAATAGCCATAGGAGATGGCCAAGTTCTCACTCCATTTTACAGACAGGGAAACAGACACAGAAAGGTGAAGCAATTTACCTGAATCAGTGTCAGTGCAGAGAATGGACCCCAGAAGTCCTGCCTCCCAGTTTTCCCCACTCTAACCCCAGCTGACCACATCATCTCTAAGTCATGTAGAATACACAGAAGCGCTCTTCATTGCAACTGGCCTCTTCCGGCCTAACTCACTTGATGTCATCACAACCTGGTGTTTTGGATATCACAGTTGTCTCTGTACCATAGACAACCATTCCCACACGTGGTATCACTGAGTAATGGGGTAGAAACCTGTGTGTGTAGACACACCCTGCTGCAGTTAAAGAGACTTGGGAGTCAAGATTCCTTTTTTTCATGCACAGCTCTGGGAGGTTGTGTTTCTAGTGCTTAGAGTAGGGAACCAGGATTCAGGACTCCTGGATTCGATTTGCAATACTGCCCCGACTCAGTGTATGACCTCGAAGCAGTCACTTCATCTCTCGGATCTCAACGTCCAGGGGGCTGAGGGTTAATCAGCCAACTGTCTGTAAGGCAGTCTGAGACCTCCACATTAAAGGGGAGACATAAAAGCCAATTACTTTGGTCATCTGCTCAGATACGGAAAGGTATTTGATAATGCAATGCAGGGCATAGGGGGGCTTTGGGCTTTTATGTTATCCCTAGAGCTTTGATTTTCCATTTGGTGGCAACACTCTCAGCAGGAGACTTACGAGGCTATTTTATAGAAAAAAAGCAAACCAACCCCTTGGAGAAATGCTTTTGCATCACAAACTACCACGAAGCCAACCTATAAAACATGCAGCTATAACTCCGGCCCCTGGGGAGCCAAGAGCTCTCAGCATTACAGGGAGAGGGAAATTTACAAGTGTGTGTACGGGGTAAGTAGGAGTCAAGGGATGGTAGCTTCAGGTCGGAGCGAGTGTGTTTTAACAGGAGGCTTCACAAGAGAGGATGGGGAGGGTGGGTTAGTACTAGGGGGAGATAAACACGTGCTTGGTTTTATTTTAAACATTAAATTTTGACGGGCCTGTACCACCAAGACAAGCAAGCACCTGCCCTCTGTTTTGCCAAAATCAACTTTTTCCTGCTAGGTCCCTTCTGAACTACCAGGGCCTTTCCTCCCTTTTAGGTGGAGAGGAAGAGGATTTTAAACTTGAAAGATTTCACCCTGGAGGGCTAGTCGGGGGTTCAAAGCTACAGATCAGTTCTCAGCCACTAATGCAGCTCTGCATTTGCTCCCTGCTCTCGGCAGGTCTGAAATCCCCCTTAAGCAATGATTCTCTCACCCCCCCCTCCCCCGGCCCTCCCTTCTTCCAAACCAATTTGAATAGGAAATGAAGTGTGGCTCTGTGGAGACAATGGTTTATTGTAAAGTTTTTGCTGCTACGCAGGGTATAAAAACCTGCCACGGCACATGTAAACATCAGCAACTGCCAGGCTCCTCTGTAATGAAAAGCTATAAAGAACACCCAGGTGGGAAGCACAATACTACAGGCTAATTAAAGTAACCAATAATATTCCTCCCAGGAATGTGAGAGTATGTTCCGCTCAGGGGGAGAAGCCACTGCTAAGCCTATGAACTCAGCTTCCTGATGGAACAGAAACAAAAAAAGACACTGCACTGTAAAGGCTGCCATTACTGCTGGACACCTAGCTTTGTAAAAGGCACAAGGATGGCTTTTGGAGTTAAACCACAAGCCTGGAAGTCAGGCAAACTGGATGCTAGACCTAATTCTGCCATGGATGTGTTACCTTGGGCATGTCGTTTCCCCATCCTGGTATGCCGCCATCCGTAGAAGGGGATCAGCTCGTTAATGAACTTAGCCTGGCATTTTTGTTTGTAAAACACTCATTCAGACCAGGTGCAGCACTTAGCTGCTTTGGATCTCTTCAAGACTCTGGAGCAAAAAGAGTAACCATTGAAGGCCCTCTCAGAAATGCCGAGTGTTATTACTAAGCCCCAGATCTACAAGCTGCAGCCATGACCGCTGACAAGGCATATATCCTTCCTGAAAAACGACAGTTCCTAGTGACAGGGTTAATGATGTTTGAGCAGCCTCTCACCCTGACCTGCCACATATTCCAGTTTTAATGCACTTGCCTCATTCCCCCACCCCCAAAGGGATGTGCGCGGGGCGGGGGGGGGGGGGGGGGGGGGGGGAGGAGGGGAAGGGGGGAAAACAGTGGCCTCCAACACCAGTTATTTTCTACATCACTGAACTTCCTGGCTCCACATTTGCAGGGCCTGGCATTTCACTCTGACTTGCTGAAGAAACAGATGCATTAAAATGTCCACGGTACAAAGCCCATGGGAGAAGAAGGGATTATATCTCAGTGGTGGAGGGAAGAGGACAAACCCATCCCCTTACACTCTTTCAAAGCGAGAGGAAAGGTTTCCGAATTCCACTAGCACAGCTGCTGCAAATGGACAAGATTTTACTTCACTTCCTGTCCTAAGCGTTGTGCAGTGTTGTGCACTGGTAAATCATAACTACACTTCACCCCAGAGGAGAAGGTTATTCCTGTGTGATGTTTTGTGATCCAAGCTGCTGTATCAATGTAAGAGGGTATTACTGATCCCCCTCTTTTCTGTCTCCCCAAAATAGGACTAGATGCATCTCTTTTCCCCTGTCCATTTTAATCTCTCCTACTGCAGAACATTTCTATGCAGGGGATTATTGTACTGGTGATGCCTGTGCTCCCACACTCTTCCTCTCCCTCCTGACATGTATATCGCCCTTCCCAGCTCACTCAACATCCTGTCACCAAAAAGATCCAGTCCCTCCAGGCAAGGTGGAATTGTGCTTCGTTCGCTGTATTTCCAATCAGACGTGCTCAGTCCAATCCTGCACACGCGCGCGCGCGCACACACACACACGAGTCTTTGAACCTGATGGCTATGGGGACCTAGAGCTCTGTTCAGCATTTTCAATCATTTGATGCATAACAGTTTTGAGTCACTTTTCAAACTGAGCCCTGGAGCCTCTCAGCCCAGGGGAAGTCATTACCTCAGGGGAAAAGATAAGCTGTGAAGACCGATTAGGTCTATCCACCTATACAACACGAGTCAAATGCCTGAAAACAATCCAGTTATAAAGCCTTCTCAACTGTCTTTTCTTCCCACTTGTACCATTTTCTGAAGAGTTTATCTTGCCAGCCCCTGGAAGGAAGCCCTCTATCCACCAGCCTGGCCTTGGCAGTCAGGCTTCCTCAAAACCAACAAAATTACAGCCAAACAAAGAGAGAGGACTCGGGGTAAGGAAAACGATGCTGACAAGAGTCCTCTTGTGGCGTGGTGCATGGAGCCCTGTAAAAATCTCAGGAAGCAAGGCAACTTAGAACTTTCACTATTCTGTGCACTGTGCTCATCTGTAGGTGCAGACAGTGTCCTAGAGGCCAATGCACCTTACCTTCTTGGAGACTGAAGAGACATTCAAACCAAATCTTTGAGCCCTTTCCTTTAATTTATCCATGTTTACCTACAAAGACACAGGAAACAGTTTAACGTTTAAGTCATTGTCACTTGAACTGTAAGATTAGGAAAACTAAAAGACCAACTGTGGTTGGGAGAGGGCAGCTTGTGAAGGGTCCCAGGACAGAGCGGCCCATTCTGATGGGTCAGTGGAAAACCTGGTCGAGCAAGCGACATTCCTGTGAGTACTCCCTCTCTGTGCTAGGTCGGCAGACTCAGCAGCGACACCTGTCAGCTACAGAGGGGAAGAAGAGCCACAAGGCCACAGCCAGATACAATTAACACAATGGAAGGAAACTTACTGCCTCTCAGACAAACACACCAGCCATCTCTCTCCAACGCCTGTCGTTTTCAGTAACCACTGTGTTTCATTCTTACTCTTCAGAAACTACTAGGACACATCTAGTCAAGCCCGTGGTAAAATTATTTTCCCTCGCTTTGCCCAGCTCACAAGCAATCGGGTTTCCCTTGGGGGAAGTATCCCACAGTCTAATGAAGCCCAGTTTTGGCTTTCAGTGACAAGCCTTCTACAGTATGTGGTGCCATGGAAGAAAATGGGGTCCCTGACGCTAACCTACTTCTGAGCGGTATTTGCAAAACATCTTCCAAAAACACTCAGCACAAGAGAAACCTGGATTAGACCCAAAACTTGCTTAAATTAGCTTTCTGTTGCAACTTGCACCAATAATTCACCATGATCAAGCAGAAAGGTACTAAAGCAGGCTACCCACACTGCTCAGAACTCTCAGCCCTCCATGTATTTTAATACCTTACATTTCCAGTTGAAATCTGAGGTAGAATAGTGCACCATTTGGACATTAGAAAGAAAGGGTAATTTACTGTAGGAAAATAGCAGGCTGTACGGAATCTAGGTTCTTGGGAGCAATGCATATATCAATTCAAGCAAAAAGGGCAAAGAGAACACCAGGCACACAAGTGGGAAGCTTGCATGCAATATTAATAAAATATTTGCCTTTATTCCTTCAGGCATTTAGTTCTAAAGCCAGCTTATCCAGGAGTGCGGTCAGCTGAGAGAGGCAGCCAAATATTGCACAGAGGAGGGGGTCCTAGCAAATTTAATGCCCGTATAACCTTAAGCAACCTCATGCATATCCTACCTGGTTTGTTTTGGGGGTTTACTATTTACTCCTGGGGATGGAGACTTGTCTCAACAAGCTAAACACTTTTGGTATTGTGATTAAAGGGCATGATCAGCTATAATTATAAGCAATAAGCATTCCTTACCGTAGGCTTGCTGTCTGCAGACAGACCTGAGATTGGGGAAGGGGAGGACACAGTTAGTGATCAGAAATGGCCAGAACAGTTTTAAACAAAGTTCTCTGATCCCTTTGGCAAAGATGTAGTTTAAGGAATCTCCACTGGATCCTGATTGAACAGAACTAGCTGGGTATCCCTCATGTTCTAGCGAGCTAAACACAAGAGAGAGAGCCAGGAATTGAAGTACATTTTAATCCTGGCTCTGACGCGGTCTCGTTGTGTGACCTTGGAGATAAGTCACTTCATCCCGGATTCCATTTCCCCATCTGTAAAAATACAGATAGCCCTCTTGTGAGGTAGCTGAGGGCTTTGACAATTAGGAGTGGTATTTTTAAAAGGTAGCCCAGCTCCCACAGATTGCTCATGGCAACTGGGCCCTGTACAAAAATCTAGCTGTTAGTGTCTAAACATGGCTAGACACAAGTAAGACACACTGGACTAGGGTAGCTTGGAGCCACTCTGAAAAAGGACAAGGACGATGCATTTCCTATCCTGTGTTCTTCCAGTCCACTGATTCTGGTGATCACTAGGGAAAGGGACACAAGCAGTTGGAAGAACACGAAGTCCCATTTGGCTTTTTCAGTATAGGAAGCGTTAAATATCTGATGAAGGGTTAATTCTACAGATTAGCTCTACTTGACTTGCTTACCTTTAGTTGAAGCTGTGGACATACCAAACCTGTAGAAAGTAAATAGAGTTTTGTCAGAGACTCAAGAGCTGCAATATAGGGTAGGAAAGTGTCTGACTTGCCAAGCATAAGATGTAGGGGGAGAGTTTCCTTTAAAAATTCTTCATGAGGGCCACTTGAGACAAACTGCTCTTTGGGTGGGATTAGCCGGCAACACTGGCTTCCAGTTAATGCTACTAGGTAGTGATTACTGCTGCATTTGCTTTGCAAAATGGAAATCTCTGCAGGGCTAGCATCAGCACCATTGTTCCATACAAGCAGCCACAAGCCCCTTTCCCTTTGTTATTCTACATTACGGGGAGTAGGCAGCATAGCTTTCCTGGTATTTTAGGATCAAGGGAAGTGTCCCGGACTACATACACAAAGCATGCTGTGCTTGTGCTAGCAAATCAGGTTTAAAAGTATAGTTCAGATGCTGAATACCAAACACTTGCCTCATATTTTGAGCACCATCTTCCCCCGCCTTAGACACCTGTGACACTCAGCTACACTCAGGAGGGCAGGCAGGCAATGTTATCTAGCAGTTAACACCCAGGCTTCTGCTCTAAGACTCCCATCTTGCATTCTGAGCCGTCAATAATGATCCTGGCCAAACCCCTTCCCAAGACTCAGTTTCCCCATCTGTAAATGGTGATAAAAACCACTTTCCTCTCCTGCGGGGGAAGGCAGCAGTGTGGCAGTTGTGAGGCTTCAATCGTTAATATTTGACAAGTGCTTTGATGTACTAGGACAAGAGATGCTTAGGCAAGCAACAAGGACTACAAAGTGGGCAGCACCTTCCAGAAACTCAGGTAAGCAGCTTTCCGAAAGGCAATCCAGTTAAGCAGCAGCCTTCATCTCCTCCTTACATGCACTTCAAAAATCCAGACACTTTCAATCCCCAACGCTTCCCCAGATCCCCACACAGAGCTGTGGCAAGGATCCACATCAGTGTGACCTGTCAATGAGACAAGAGTCGAGCAGTCTTCCACCAAATCAAACAAGGGTGACAGCGCTCCAAGCAGAGACTTACCGAGCTGCTCGCGCTGCCTTCTTACTCTCCAAGCTCACAGGGACATTGAATCTCTCGGCCCGTTTCTGCATTCTCTGAAACAGGGAGAAGAAAAAGAGCAAGACTGAATCCAGCCACACTGGCAGCCAGTTCAGGGGCACATCTTAAACCGGGGATGCCCACATTCAATTCCTAAGAAAGCATTACCGACAAGCTAGGAGGCCAAGAGCCCACTCTTAATTTGTGGCCTAGTATTTAAAGACAGGGATCAGAGTTCCTGGGCTCCGTCCCCAGGTCTGCCAGAAACTCACCATGACTGAGCAAGTTTCTTCACGTCTTTTTGCCTTAGTCCCCCCTCCCCACTTAAAACAGAGCTATTTCCCATCCTCACTGTGAGGACTGGAGATCGTTGGAGAGAAGGCACTACAGACGGGAAAACCGTACAAAAGGTGTGTAAAATTGTCACAAAATCATCTGAGATCTGCCTTAACAGATCATTAGAGCAGAGACCTGCACCTGATCAGCTTTGCCCTCATCCCACAGACAGTGGGAGAGAGTTACTATTTGCATGGTCTGTATCATGGCCACCCCTTAAACTTTGGGATACAGGCCTACCAATGTAGCTCTCCTTTATTTCTATGGCAGTGATGAACAGCATAATAATAAAAATCTATTTAATCCTAGAGAAAGCTTTTCTCCGGTGAAGTCCTGGGCACCTGCAGCTCCCCAACTTTAAATCTGAGAAGAGGGTATTCAGCACCTCACCTGACCAGAGCAGGTCACTACTTATTAAACATCTGTATGGAAAGGGAATTGCCAAAGGAGACACAGATTAGCACACTGACCCAGAGGCAAAAGGATGGACTTTTTTCTTTTTTAAATGAGCACAATACAAACCTGCTGCTGGGCAGAAGACTGGCATGCCAAGCCAGTGAGACAGAACCTTGCACATCTCATCCGGGGAGAACCTTGTGCCAAAAGGCAAAGCAGCAGCAGCCCTGTCACTGACTACAAAGGGAGCAACTGTGACTTGCCCTCCAGCAGCAGGAAGAAAGCAGCAAGCTCAATGGGCCTCAGCTGATGTGCAAAAAAGGGCAAACAAGGATTTTTTTAAAAAGCAAAACAAGGAGAAATATGCTCGAAAAAAAGGGTTATTTCAAAAAAAGGAATTTGTTCCTTAAATCTTAGAACAAGTCTGTCTGGGGGGGACAGGCACAATTCCCACAGCTGGCTCAGCCTTTCACGTGGAGTTTATCACTTAGCAGTGAAAATACGATTAATGCTGAAATTCACCAGCACACGAAGGAGCCAGCCTGCCATCCTTTCCCCACAGACAAAGTTCCCACAGACCAAGATGCAGTCTGCCTTGCTTGGAAAGGAGCGAAAGATGGAAGTGTTGAAAGCACAGGGGTGCGTGTGTTCATACACATACATACTTATTTGTAACCCTTTAAGTATTGTTATATTTAAGAGGAAAGAAATGTGATTAGCTATTCACTGCCTTATGACTATTTATACAAGACCATAAAAGTTAATTTGGTGCTTTACAGCTAAGAGCAACTAGGAATTTTTTAGTGCCTCAGACTAAAAGTAGCTGCAGCAACTATTGTCAAGCAAGGAACAAACTTCTATGTGAAGAGAGACTGAAAAGACTGGGACTGTTTGACTTCAAGAGGAGAGCAACATGGGGGAGGGATGTAATAAGAGGTATACAAAATCATGGTCTAGAAAAGTTAGACCAAACTCTGCAACTCACCCTCTCCCATAGCACAAGAACAAGAGTATGTTTAACGAAACAAAGGGAACATGTTTAAAATCGATAACAAGAAATATTTGTTCATGCATTAGCCTGCTGAACTCATGGCCCCAAGGTAGAATTAGGCCAAAAGCTTAGTGCGATTGGAAAGGATTGGACATTTATATGAACAAGAATATCCAGAGTTGTTATAGCAAACAATATAACCACAGACAAGAGCTTTGGAAGGTCTATATACCCTCCTGCTTCTGAGCACACGCCAGCCTGAGTATTACAGGCTAGGAGGGAGCAGTTGATCTGCAGATTTTTGCACCTACCACTGAAAGGGCTAGTATTGGACACTGTTGGGGGTAGGATATTGGACCAGATGAAACACTGGTCTGATCCAGGCAATTCTTATGTTCTTAACTACTTACTAAACCTGTGTTACACTAAGCTCCTTATGGTATTAAAACCAAATTTTTAAAAATGTGATTTGCTTATGCTCTTACTTTACACTTGCATTTTATTCCGCTTGGACCAATGAGGCCCAGGAAGGTGAAATGACTTGCCCTAGGTCACATGGCAAGTCAGTGGCTGAGCTAGGACTAGAACCCAGGAGTCCTGGAAACATCAGTCGGATGCCATTCTACACAAATCTACTCCAGTAGGTGTCTACATACCTTGATTTAAAAGGTACATGAAATTAATGTACATGACAAAAATGTGTTTTCTTTGTGAATGGGTCTTGGCAGAGTTTGGAACTGAAAACAAGGCTGTAGGTATGATGTCAGCAAATGCATTTAATGAGCTGTTTAAGCAGCTAATGACAAAGGCATCCCACAAAGCGTGGAAGACGACACTCCTTCGTGATTTGTTCTGGCTCCACGTCAATTTCTATGTATTTCTCCTCATTACTTCACCAGCTGAAGTCATAATCCTCCATTTGCAACATCACCCCCTGGTTGGGGTGGAGCTGTTTATGTCACAAACAGAAGATTAGAACTTCAAGGGGGTGGCTGACCAGCAAGGACACACAAATCATGTTTTCATACCAACTCCCGAGTTACAGAGAACAAGAGAAAAAAAAATCAAGACAGAAAAAAGCATTAGAGGAAGCAGAATGGGTTTTGGAGACTGAACAATTTTGCAAAAAGTTTCCACAGGGGACTGCACCAGCTGCTTCTGGTGTGTGTATTTTAAATAAGACCAGTAAGCATAAAAGAAGAGAGAGGATCATAAAAGGTAAAGATGAGAATCTGTTAACTCATCTGTTCATCCCAAGAAGGATTATTCCCTACAGCGTACTCTCTGCAGGGCTCTATCCTCTCCAGTTTGACGTGTCTCGAGGAATCCAGGATATCAGCCTAACAGAGCTGACAACGGCTGTCCAGTCATATCACTTTAGAGACATCAGGAACAAAGATGCAGCTTACATAGCACATGTGATAATGGAGGTAGGTCTGTCTTCGAGTTCCTCTCTAGCAATCCCTTCAGTCAACTCACCAGATGCCATGGACTGGTTCATCCATTGACTGCAATAAAGTTATAAGCTAGGGATGAATTTAGCTCCATGTCCAGCTTTCTGCTGCCAGGCAGGTGGCACTGATGTGTGGCCTGTGATGATTGTTGGCAAGAAGGAATAAAGTGGCAGAAATGAGACAGAAGAAAGGAAAGTGACATACACTGACAGATGATTGACAGGAATAGACCTTAAAAACTGGTGTCAAAATGAAATGCACCAAGAGCTTGACATCTCTTAAAGACAATCTGCAGCCTAAAGCAACTCAATCACAATATAAAGCCCTGAAAAACCTAACAGAGTTTACACTGGAAACACTGATAAGGAACTTAAGGGAGGATCCCCAAATGTGAAAACACACACACAGGTTAGAACGGATATCCCTAAAAGGAGGGAAGGGATGGGGTGGTGACAGGAATCTTACCTCCATCTGTGGTATTTCTGATGTTATTTTCACCACTTTCTTTTCTGCACCCCTAGAAGATTGGGGGAGGAAAAGATAAATGGATCAGAGCCAGGAACCTACACTCACCAATCTAATTCCCAAACAGAGAATTCCTGTTAGTTTAATATGTCCCAATAGCAGAGATACTGGATTGCCTCCCTCCACCTCTGTAAGTATAACCAACACATCTCAACCATCACCGCGTTCATGGTCTACAGAACGAAAGCACCCTCAGCCGTCACCCCAGGACACCAGCGCCTATCCAGCCTCTTGCAAGTGTAGCGTGGCACCGAGGCGCCAAAGAGAACGAGGTATAGAAGTACACTCCTTACCCAAGATTAGGGGTATGACAGAGAGGGAAGCACTCTCTTGGTGAGGCCACAGCCTTGACAGTCAGGCCCCATGGGTCCTACCTATAGTGTGACTAGTGGGGTGGGTTAAGGGTCTGGCAGTCAGGACTCCTAGATTCCATTAGGGACTCTGACAGGAAGCGTGGGCTAGTTGCCAGAGAAGATCCATGGGGTCAAGAACTCTTGGGTTCAACTCCCAGCTCTGTCACCAATGCAGCCTCGAGAGGGAAAAAGTCCCTTCAGCGCCGAGGAAAGTGTTGATGCTCCCCAAGTCACAGCAGGGAGGTGAGGATTAACCAGCGTGCACACAGCACTCTGAGAAGCTTGCTTGAAAGGTGATATGGAAATGCAGAGCATCACAAGTCTTCCACACACCCAAGAATAACCTATCACTTATTTCCCAGAGGCTCTCAACAGTAATGTTCAGCTCCCATCAGAAGCCCAAAACCTGGACTGTGTGCCCTGTAGAGCTTTATTCCTTTACAAAGGATTGCTCTGTTCTAGTTCACAGCACAGCCACAGGTTCCTTTCACCGGGTCAGCACCAGCTTCCTCAGCTCTGGCGATATTTCAAATGCACGCTTCTTTAACAATGCACAGTTGGCTACAGTGAAGACCAGCAAAGAGACTAAACACAAGTATAATGGAGTGGGCGTGCTCCAAAGTTTATGCTCTGAAAATAGGGCTGAGGTTTGAGGGAGAAAACAAAGGAGGAAAAGACAAAGTTCGGAAGTTCCCAGGGTAAAAGAAACAGCATCCTCCTCCCACAAACAACTCCCATAAACCAGTGGGTCATAACCAGCCTCATTAAGGTCTCCCATTTAGAGAAATGTGCTGCCTTTGTTCCCGATTCCTGGACAGTTTTCCTATTTGATGCCCTGAAAGGTAGTAATGGTTTAATTACACTTTCACAGGAAGCAATTCGGAACAGGAACCAGGACTTGTTACTCTCCAGCCTCCACAGGAGCTACTTGTTTGGGATGCAGATAAAGGACGCCCCCTGCTGTCCAAAATTAAGTACTGAACTCAAATTAGCTTGAAGCAGTTCTACCACCTTAGCAGACAGTCGTACATCAGAGAGTTTGGTTCTCTCTCATAATAACCATTTAAGTACTGGTAAGGCAGCAATCATGCAGGCAAATATTCAGCTATGACACACTCAGCCAGAGCTCCCAGGCAGCCAAGGACATTAGAACCTGATTTATGGTTATGAGGGATGTTGGTTGGGACACGAGGAATTATCCCTGTCTCCTTACAAGACCTTTAACTTACAGCTGGACCAGAGTCTACAGCTGAGATGAAGGGGCCCCAGAACATGGTTTGATCTGAACTACATTACTCACATGCACCGACAAGCCAATGTGCTGAGCTACAGTCTCATTTCGATGCAGAAATTGAGAGCAGAGCTCTAAAGAGCTCTTCATTCTCATTGCTGCAGCTTCCCTCCAGTATCCCCAACAGCCCAGGTGTGAGCATGAATGTAGGCAATTAAGGTGAAATTCACACTTATGCAGAGAGCCAGGACCAGGCCTATGCACCATTTATGTGCTATCCTGATGGCTTAAGTGAGGCTTTGTTCTGACCCACAGCACAGGAGTGAAAGTCAAGAGGGCAACATTAACAAGCTCATGTTGACTACTTGCACACAGTAACTGGCAATGGAGGACAGCAAAACACATGCTGGAAACACCCTCCTGTAGCAAGAGGTGGGGGCGAAGCAGAGGACTAGGAGGAAAGAAGTCCTGAATGCCAATCGCCGCAGGGACAATGACTCCTTTTGTGGTCTTGGACAAGTCACTTCACCTCTCTGCACCCCAGTTTTGCCATCTGACAAAAATAAGGGGGATAAATACTTCCTTGCCTGCCAAGGAGTGATGAGGGTTAGCAGCAAAGGGCTTTGAAAGTCAGTTCAGTGTTGCAGGGATTTGCTAGCAGTAATGCACTGGGGTTTAACCTCCACCATTCAGTTCATCTGAAAGAGGGTCTCTCTTTGCACAGACATGATGCATCTTTCTCAGATCCAAACAAAAACAAAAATCGCAGCTAATTTCCTATTTCCCTTCTGGCACTAAACCTTGTTCATTCTATATCTGCAGTAACTGCTAAATCACACCCCCTGCATCGAGCAAACAACTGTCTGTGGATTAATAAGGAAACAACTCAGAGCTATGGAAGCAAATGCTTAGGAACCACAATGAAAGGGAAAAAAGCATGGAAAGACATCCTGTGACGTGACTTGTTGGCAGGATGCAATAGTGAGGAGACTAATTTACTCGTCTGATCCTCCTCCATCCGACTCCATGTCACTGCGGGTCGCCTGAGTGAATGAGAAATATACAGCATAGACACTGTCACAAGAGAAGAGGACAACTATGCCAACTGACTGGAAATCAGATGAATTTCACATTTCTATCGTATCTTTCATCCCCAAATCCTTCACAAACTATACACAGCTCCCCTGAAATGCAGCCGCCTCTGAGGTGGACAGCAGTAGCCAGTCCAACAACAAGGTGAGGCCAAGGACACCAGGCCAGAATTCTGCTCTCACGGGTGTCAGGGATGTTTGGTGATCACACAGGGCAGACAGGGCCTTGCTTTTCAAAGTCTCCTCCACAAGATCCAAGCAGTTTAGTCCGTGTGGAAGTCAGTTTATCTGCCAGGGGAGAATGAGAGGCAGAGCCTACCCTGCTGGGATGTGAACCTGTGATTCCAGGGAGTCCAAGGTATTGCACACCTGATGTTTATTCCACTAAGCCCCCTCCACAGACACAACGATGATACTTGTCTTTGTAGATTTCAACTCCTTTGAAGCAGGTACTATGGAACTAGTGAGTGTTTGTACAGTGCTACTGTCTCCACACCCAGACATATCCCCCTCAGTTACAGCCATGCATTCCCCAGAAACATACACATCAGCTGATTTTTCAGGAGGTTCTTCCTCTTTAGCAGGAGGTTCTATCGGTTTCTGTTCTTCTTCCTGCAATTCAATTAGTTGAGAAAGTGGGTCAGGTTAATACTCCAGTAAACTGAATGGAAGGAAGAGGCATTGGAGGGGGACACTGTCAACATTTACGGATTTTGATTGTTTAACAACATCTACCCAGAGCTCTAGGTGCTTGGAAACAAGTTTTTTCCATATTACATACAGAATTCAATGTATGAGACAATGTCCCCAATCAGTGCACCCTTCTGCCCCTGAATCTCTGCACATCAGATATGACTTTCCCTTTCCACCCAGTCCCTGGGAAAAGAGACAGGCTTTGCAACGTCTACTGAAGATCAACAATCTCGGACTCTGGCAAACCAAGGAGAAAATCAACCTAACTAAGAGCCCCATGTCACCAGACCTATCTCATTTTAAACCAGAGGGCTGTCAGCTGCAACATCACATCAGCTGCCCTAGTAACACCTGAGGAAAGAGTCTCTCTAAAGGTTAAGAGGCCCAAGAGTGAACCTATCTACCCATTTTAATGTACTTTAAGATTCCTCCTGATCCTAAAAAAAATAAAGGCTAAAATTGCTGGACTGCCATCCCACATGGACATTCTGAAGTCTCACTGCTGGCTGGCCTCTCTCCTCAGAGTACTCAGAGGGCAGCACAAACTCTGCTTCCCCAGGAGTCTGTGTAGCCTGGCCAATGAGCACCTCACTGGGGGATAACTGTCTGTTGCAAAAGCCGTGTTAGTATTTATTAGAGGGGGCTGTAGCCCAGTCATCAGAGCCCAGGGCCAGACTGCTGACCTTCAGTAGATATTGCAAAGCCTGTCTCTAGTTTTGCTTCTGAAACAATCTTCCTTGTTGATAGAGGCAAGTCACTTTACCTCTACCTCACCTTCCTCATCTACAAAAACAGTGATAACACTACAGACAACTGTGCTGTAAGGAGGGTGCTGTGAGGATAGATACATTGGGAAACAGCTGAAAACTTTACATAAAAAAGACTATACTGTACATTATGGGGTAAGTGCTGTCACTATAGCCATCTATAGTTATCATACAGTGTTAATTTAAATGCCTGGATTTTATATTCTGGGCATTTATTCTGCAAATTATAGGGCTGTCAAGCAATTAAAAAAATTAATCACGATTAATTGTGCTGTTAAACAAGAATAGAATACTATTTATATAAATATTTTTGGATATTTTCCACATTTTCAAATATATTATTTCTATTACAACACAGAATACAAACTGTACAGTGCTCACTTTATATTACAAATATTTGCACTGTAAAAATAAATATTTTTTCAATTCACTTAATACAAGTACTGTCATGCAATCTCTCTATCATGAAAGTTGAACTCACAAATGTAGAATTATGTACAAACAATAACTGCATTCAAAAATAAAACAATGGAAAACTTTAGAGCCTACAAGTCCACTCAGTCCTACTTCTTGTTCAGCCAATCGCTCAGACAAACAAGTGTGTTTACATTTGCAGGAGATGATGCTGCCACTTCTTGTTTACAATGTCGCCTGCAAGCGAGACAGGCACTGTTGTAGCCGGCATTGCCAGATGCATTAAAAATTCACATGCCCCTTCATGCTTCAATCACCATTCCAGAGGACAAGCGTCCATGCTGATGGGTTCTGCTCGATAACAATCCAAAACAATGCATATTCATTTTCATCATGAGAGTCAGATGCCACCAGCAGAAGGTTGATTTTCTTTTTCGGTGGTTCAGGTTCTGTAGTTTCCGCATCAGAGTGTTGCTCTTTTAAGACTTCTGAAAGCATGCTCCACACCCCATCCTGATCAGATTCTGGAAGGCACTTCAGATTCTTAAATCTTGGGTCAAGTGCTGTAGTTATCTTTAGAAATCTCACATTGGTACCTTCTTTGCGTTTTGTCAAATCTGCAGTGAAAGTGTTCTTAAAATGAACAACATGTGCTGGGTCATCATCTGAGACTGCTGTAACATGAAATATATGGCAGAATGCAGGTAAAACACAGAGCAGGAGACATACAATTCTCTCCCAAGGAGTTCAGTCACAAATTTAATTAATGCATTATTTAACAAGCGTCATCAGCATGGAAATGTTTAGCATATCTGGCACGTAAATACTGTACCTTGCAATGCCGGCTACAAAAGTGCATGCGAATGTCTGTTCTCACTTTCGGGTGACGTAAATTAGAAGTAAGCAGCATTATCTCCCATAAATGTAAACAAACTTGTTTCTCTTAGCGATTAGCTGAACAAGAAGTAGGACTGAGTGGATCTGTAGGCTCAAAAGTTTTACATTGTTTCGGTTTTGAGTGCAGTTATGTAACAACAAAAAAATCTACATTTGTAAGTTGCGCTTTCACGATAAAGAGATTGCAATACGGTACATATATGAGGTGATTTGAAAAATACTATTTATTTTGTTTATCATTTTTACAGTACAAATATTTGTAATAAAAATAATATAAAGTGAGTACCGTACACTTTGTATTCTGTGTTGCAACTGAAATCAACATATTTGAAAATGTTGAAAAACATCCAAAATATTTAATAAATTTCAATCAGTATTCTATTATTTAACAGTGCGATTAAAACTGCGATTAATTTTTTTAATTGCAATTAATTTTTTTGCGTGCACGATTTAAGGGGCTAAGATTTACCCCGGCTTCTCCACACAGTAATAATTTGGGACATGATTCTGCAACACTGAAGACTACTCACATGAGTAAAGTCTTGTACGTGTTTGCAGGATTAGAGCTTTTTTTCCAACTGAATTTATAGTATTAATAGTAACACAAATTCTATAGACACTGAAAACGTAAAGTGCAATAACAAACAACTAAATCACAATGTATTTAAAAAACAAAGACATGGGGCCAAATCTAGAGATTATACACAAAGATGCAACTCTTTTGACTTCAGCAGAGATGCACCGGATGTGTCCGGTCCGAATTTAACCTAGATGTCATTGGCAATAGATGTATTTGGCTCTACTTTTCCTCTGGGCTTGTGGGGAAGCTCAAGGACCTTATTATTTATGCTGGGTCTTTTTATGACGTCTTAGTAGGTTTCGTAAGTGTTAGTACTTAAAATAAACCCACAGAGATATATATTCACACACAGATATCTATTTACTTAGTAACAAGGAACATGACATTTGGGAGTAGATAAAAATACCTAAAGAGACTAGTTTTCCTAACACTAACTGG
This sequence comes from Chelydra serpentina, assembly GCA_037349315.1. Taxonomy (NCBI): domain Eukaryota; kingdom Metazoa; phylum Chordata; order Testudines; family Chelydridae; genus Chelydra; species Chelydra serpentina. Next base: position 128,772 of record JBAIAC010000278.1, read on the forward strand.
TCTCCCCAGGGTTGAGCTCTTTGCTCTCTCTCGGAGTGCAAGTCCTTAGTTTTGAGGCTCACTTCTTCAGGCAATCTGGCTATGCCTGTGTCCACTCACTTTTACAGCACTATGTAAAAGCACAAAAACCAAGTGCTTTTCTTAAGCACAATATTTTCCAGTTGATAAGATCTGCCCTTCAGTGAGTGAGGCCTAAAACTAACTCAGTTTATTTCATACTTAGGGTTAGTATTAAAAGAGTCCAATTCTGTAATGTCAGCCGCATATCAAGATTATGCAATCCCCAAGAAACCCCATTAGTAAGAATGTCAAATACGCTACAGTTCATACACGGTGGAGTTCCCCACAATTGCGACAGTGAGTGACATGATATAGAGTAATTAATCTGTACATTGCCACCGAGTTGGAAACTGCCCAAAGATCAGATGACATCAGGCAAACCGGTACACAGCTACACCTAAAATAGAATGACGGTATGATAATCTGCTCACAGTAATAGGATTTACCTCTGTTTCTTCTCCCAAAACATCTTCTTCATTTGCTTCTTCTTCAGCTAAAAGAATTTTTTAAAAAAATCCACAGATTAGTGAGAGATTAACTCCTAGAAGGCTGATGTCCTCCACACTAATAAGTAAGTTAATGTTGTAAAGATTCTATTCAGGTTCTTACATCAGGCCCATCACCACAATATGTAAGCATATACTCTAGGAATTGTTTTGGAGAAGCTTTGTGTTATACAAAATGTATACACAGACACTTCATAAATGTGGGGTGTTTTAGGGGGTGGGAATTGAGAGCAAAGAGGAAAAGAATACACCTTGAATCACTCAATATTACAGTCACTCTCCATACACAGACTTGGATGGGAGCTCCACATGATGAATTGGGCCTATCACCAAGAAAATTCTGAGGACTGTCTCATCAGGGAGATTCTCAGAGGCTACAGCCACAGGACAGCTCTTATTGCAAGAATATCACAGCAAACCCATGTAATGGGGACTGTTCACAACAGCTAGAATCCTATAAAAAGGAACCAATTAGGGATAGTTCAAAATTCCTGTAAAAACAAAGAGGCCACAGCTGGGCCTTGAGTCAACCTTGCTAGAGGGGCTTTCGAACGGCAAAGCTTGCTCCAGCCCAACATGTTACCCACCGTGTTCATCAAGGTAGGCCTGGAGTCTGTTTATGAGATCCTGTTTGTTTCCTTTCACCTCCAGGCCACGGGCAAGACATTCTTGTTTCAGTTCAGCAAGCTGCGTACCAGAAGAGACTTTCCATTAGCATACTTAATTCATTCAAGTTTGCAAAGAACAGGAGGAACACCACCAAAGCAAAAGGATCAAAACAAGCAAACAATCACCACCACAAAAGTTTTTTCTCTCCTGCTGATAATAGTCCACCTTAATTGATTAGTCTCTTAGAGTTGGTATGGCAACCCCCATCTTTTCATGTTCTCTGTTTCATACTATATGTTCTACTCTGTGCATCTGATGAAGTGGGGTTTAGCCCACGAAAGCATATGCCCAAATAAATGTGTTAGTCTCGAAGGTGCCACAAGTACTCCTCAAGTACTTATATCTGCCCCTGGACATTTCCACTGCTTGCATCCGAAGAAGTGGGTATTCACCCACGAAAGCTTATGCTCCAATACCTCTGTTATATACAAGGTGCCACAGGACCCTTTGTCGCTTCTACAGATCCAGACTAACACGGCTCCCCCTCTGATACAAGTACTCCTCGTTCTTTTTGCAGATACAGACTAACATGGCTGCCACTCTGGAACCAATAAGCAGACTAGATAAACCAAAGGCATTGGCACTGACAAAGAAAAGGTAATAAGTCTAATGGTTAGAGCTAGGGGGACCAGGGGTCAATGACTGGGTTCCTTCCAGCTTTTTCCATTGGCTCCCTTTGTGTAGCCTTGATATTTACTGTACCCCTGACATCTAGGATTCCACAGAAAATGTACTAGAAGGGAACAGTGCTGCACTAGAAGGGAGTCGGATAATCTACTAGAATTTTTCCATCACAATTCTGTAATTCTACCTGTGCCTCCATTTCTCCCATTTGTAAAATGCCTCAAGCCCTCTGAGGTAGATGGGCACTTCACAATCCTTGGACAAAAACAACTTGAGAAAGACAAAAGATGCATTATTAACAGAGGGTCTGAACCTGTGCTGTACTCCCCCTGAGAACTGCTTTACATCCTGCAGATTCTGAGTTGCTCTGGGGACTGGAACAGAAACGTTGCTGCAGACATTACACCCAAGGTTGCACAAAAAAGGCAGAAAAATTACATTGTTACTATAGTAACAATCTCGCTATCCACACTCCTTAAGTATAACCAAACCTTCCTACTCACCCCAAAATACCCAAGATACGAAGAGCTTCCAATCACTACATGCTACCATGAGTGTTATCGTAATAGTCAATTGAAAATTCTGAAGATAAGAGCATACAGGAGATGATGCCTAGAGCCCCAGGGACTGGGAGTCACGACTGCTGGGTTTTGAGAGGAGTGTGTTCCAGTAGTTAGAGGAGAAAACTGAGAGTCCGGACTCCTTGAATCTACCCTCAACTGTGCCAATGATTTATTGATCTCCCTCTGTTTCCCCCCAAATCTAAGAAATAAAAATATGTGCCTCTGTTTAACTCTTTCAGAGACATTAAGATGAAAGGTCCTTCTGTATGACACCATAGTCACGTTATTGAAACCACAGAAGTTAGAGACAAAAGAGCCATTTGATTAACCAGTCCATCTGCCTGGGCCCAATGCAAGATTATCCCCCAAGGAATTCTTTCTAGTGTTCTGCCCAGGCTAAATTTAAGAGTCCTAAATACTGGCTTCAATTGCAATCCTTGCAAGATTATATTTCAGTCAAACATCTTGCTATCCAAGTTTCTTCCCCAGCAGAATTTTGACAGGCCTGTTTATTAGCATCATACAGGTTTGGTGATATTTCTTACGAAGACAAAGACTAGAGGACATGCTGAGAAAACACAGAGTGTTGATTATTTTGGGTAGGTTCATATATGCACCTGAGGTGCAATGATTGATATTCGGCTGCCCTGTAATCAGGTCCCATCCTTATTCTTTTGCTTCAGTAAAAGTAATGCGCATTTAAGCATTTTTAGAGCGTGGCCCACGCTAGTGTGTGAAGGCAACAGCAAGCACACGCTAAGAGGCGGCGGCGCGCCCCACAACAAGCTAAAAGAGGCACCACTTCCGAAGCCCCAATGTACTGTGGAAATCCCATATTTGGGGGACGAGGCTGCCGGTGACCGCAGCTTCCCGCACTCCCCGGCGGCGGGAGGGGTTTCTCGGCAGCAGCAGTACTGGAGGTGGGTGTCCGGCCTACGGCTTTGGAAGATTACTACTGGCCCAGGGTTTGGGGAGCGTCTCCTGATTTCCTTCCCGCGGGCCCCCGAGCCGCCCGGGGCACGGAGCGGCCTGGAGCCGGGGCACCCGCGGGACGGGGAGGGGGCCGCACAGCCCCCTGGGATGCCCCCGCTAGGGGCTGGGCCCGCAGGCGCCCCCAGGACGGGAGCCCGCCCAGAGGCGCGGCGAGGGTCAGCCGCCAGGGAGCGGGACACGCACGTGCTGCTGGCGGGAGCTCCGCGCTCGGAGGCGGCCGGGGGGGAGGGGGAGGTTATCGGCCTATTCCGCAGGTGGGGGGAGGGGCTAGGCTCCTCGGAGACCGGGGGCCAGGCCCCACCTGCTATGGGAGCGGGGGGGCCCCGGGGAGGCGTGGCCCCTCGGCGCGCCTCCCTCCGTTACCTTCAGCTTGTGGAGCTCCACGGTCTCCGCCGCCATCTTGTCGCCGCCTCAGGTCGCTCCCGTCTGGCCCCGCCCACCCCGAGCGCCCGCCGCCCAATGACCCGCGCTCTTCCTGACCAGGCGCCCAGCCTACCTCTCAATATCGCGCCTTCCTACTGGCCCAGCGGCACCCGGCCCTGAGGCTTCCTATTGGTAGCCACCGAGGCAGGGGCGGGGACAGAGGTGAGCGACGGCGGCGCTGGCCAATAGGTGCGCAGAAGGCGGAGGTGGGCAGCCAATAGCGAGCGGCAACGGGGGTGGGGCGCAGGCAGTGGCACTTCCTGGAGACGAGCCGGGGGAGCTGTGTGGAGGTTCCGCAATAGCCGCCAGGTGAGTGAGGGGAGGGGGGTCTATTATAGGGGCCCGAGGGCTCTGAAGGGGGAAGGGCGGTTATAGGGGCCTGCCTGTAGGGGGGGCAGCTGGGGGCGGGGAGCTATGTAGGGGGCGGGGCACCTGGGGGCGGGGCACCTGGGGGCGGGGGGCAGGGAGCTATGGTGGGGGCGGGGCTATGGTAAGGGGCGGGGCACCTGGGGGTCGGGGGCAGGGAGCTATGGTGGGGGCGGGGCACCTGGGGGTGGGGGGCAAGGAGCTATGGTGGGGGCGGGGCACCTGGGGGTGGGGGGTAGGGAGCTATGGTGGGGGCGGGGCACCTGGGGGTGGGGGGCAAGGAGCTATGGTGGGGGCGGGGCACCTGGGGGTGGGGGGTAGGGAGCTATGGTGGGGGTGGGGCACCTGAGGGTGGGGGGCAGGGAGCTATGGTGGGGGGCGGGGCACCTGGGGGTGGGGGGCAGGGAGCTATGGTGGGGGCGGGGCACCTGGGGGTGGGGGGCAGGGAGCTATGGTGGGGGCAGGGCACCTGGGGGTGGGGGGTAGGGAGCTTTGGTGAGGGTGGGGCTATGGTAGGGGGCGGGGCACCTGGGGGTGGGGGGCAGGGATCTATGGTGGGGGCAGGGCTATGGTAAGGGGTGGGGCACCTGGGGGTGGGGGGCAAGGAGCTATGGTGGGGGCGGGGCACCTGGGGGTGGGGGGTAGGGAGCTATGGTGGGGGCGGGGCACCTGGGGGTGGGGGGTAGGGAGCTTTGGTGAGGGTGGGGCTATGGTAGGGGGCGGGGCACCTGGGGGTGGGGGGCAGGGATCTATGGTGGGGGCGGGGCTATGGTAAGGGGTGGGGCACCTGGGGGTGGGGGGCAGGGAGCTATGGTGGGGGCGGGGCACCTGGGGGTGGGGGGTAGGGAGCTATGGTGGGGGCGGGGCACCTGGGGGTGGGGGGCAGGGAGCTATGGTGGGGGGCGGGGCACCTGGGGGTGGGGGGCAGGGAGCTATGGTGGGGGCGGGGCACCTGGGGGTGGGGGGTAGGGAGCTTTGGTGAGGGTGGGGCTATGGTAGGGGGCGGGGCACCTGGGGGTGGGGGGCAGGGAGCTATGGTGGGGGCGGGGCTATGGTAAGGGGTGGGGAGCTATGTAGGGGGCGGGGGCACCTGTAGGGGGCAGCAAGGGTAAGAGCAGAGTCTGGATCAGGCGTCTCAAACTCAAATCACCACGAGGGCCACATGAGGACACTAACGCATTGGCCCGAGGACCGCATCTCTGACCGCCCCCTCGCTGCCCCCAGCCCCACTCCACCTCTTCCATGAGGCTCTGCCCCTTCCCCGCCCCATGCCAACCCCTTCCCCAACTCCACCCCCTCCCTGCCCCTATTTCAACCCCTTCCCCAAATCCCTGCCCCTCCCCTTCTCTGCCTCCTCCCCCTCCCTCCTGGCAAGCACCAAACAGCTATTTGGGGGTGGGAAGTGCCTGGAGGTAGGCAGAGGAGCGGGGATGCGATGTGCTGGGGGGAGGGGGACGGCGGGGGCGGGAAGCTTGGCGGGCTACATCAAATAACTCTGGCCCGCGTGCAGCGTGTTTGAGACCCCTGGTCTAGTGGTTCCAGCAAGAGGCCAGTTCTTGGACCCATTTCTAACTGGGAGGCAGTGCCCAAACCCCTATAAAAGTACTAATGGCTAGAGCTCTGGCTCAGGAGACCTGGGTTCTGTTCCCGGCTCTGCCATTGGCTTGCTCGGTGACCTTGAGCAAGTAATTTCCTCGCTCCGTCCCTCAGTTTCCCCATCAGTTGAATGGAGAGCATGATACTGCCCTCCTGTGTAAAGAGCTTTGAGATCCACTGACGAAAAGTGTGATTTAAAGAACTAGGTGGTGGTATTATTCTACTGGAAGGTGTGAGGTGCCATATAAGGGCTGAGAGGAGGAGCAGTGGGAGGAAGACATGGGATGCAGGATGAGCAGTAGGTATTGGGGGAGCAGGGCAGTATGGCCACAAGGATAGGGAGAAACTAGGACCTGAATTATAGAACAAAAGCAACTCATAGGGTCCCTGCAATTTCAGCTTTGCTTGGGGGTTTTTCCAGAGTCACTAACAAGTGCCACCCAGTGGATGAGAGGGGAGGGGGCTGGGAGTCAGGATGCCTGGCTTCTCTTCCCCAGCTCTGGGCAGGGAGTGGGGTCTAGTGGCTAAAGGAGGCAGCTATGCCTGGGTCCCACTTCTCATTGCCGCTACCTCCATTTGTGGCCATGGGCTGGTCATTTCCCCTCTCTGTGACTCGATGTTCTGCCAGTAAGATGGGGATACAGAGACTTACCAACCAGCCCGGGGTCTGTGAGGATTCATGCATTAATATTTATAAAACATCTGGGGACTCTTGGCTGCAAGATGTTGCAGAAGGACAAAGTATTAGAAAGAAACCTGGGATGGGCATGTGCAGAAAGCCGTGATCCCGAGCAAGGACGGCATCAGGCACGTGGCGGAATCAGAAAAACTTGTCGTCTCAGATGAATAATGTTTGACTCCTCTCCCACACCCCTGTCTCTCTTTCAGGATGAATGTTGGGGTGGCCCACAGCGAGGTGAATCCCAACACCCGGGTGATGAACAGCCGTGGCATCTGGCTGGCCTATGTGATCTCAGTGGGAATTCTCCATATCATTCTCCTCAGCATCCCGTTCTTCAGCATTCCAGTGGTCTGGACCCTCACTAATGTTATACACAACCTGGTGAGTCAAATCTCAGCCTCCCGGCTCGTTTTCCTGCACGGCTAGAGAGAGCAGGGTTAGACTCGGCTCCCTGTCCACCGGACCTAGAGGAGCTGGGATGAGGCCCAGTCCCTCCCTGCTGGGTCAGCACTCAGAGAGATGGAGCTATAGAGGGTGCTGTATTTGGGAAAGCTTAAGGCGATATAGGAAGTCCTGTCCTGACCCCCGCTGATGATCAGCTATGGCCTGACACATGACATTTCGTTATCCTTTGCCTAGTTTAGGAGCAAGAGCTCCTGAGTTCTGTTTCCAGCTGCCACCCTCTTAGGCAAGTCATTTTACCGAGGGAGAACTTACCTGCCCAGACAGCCCTTTTCTAAACCCAGACGTGGTGTTTGACTCTGGCCTCCTGTAACAATGAGTTCCACAGCTCAGCTGCCCTTTCGCTTTGTATCCTGTCCAATCCCTGCCCCCCTCTTGTGTTAATGATACAACAGTATAAGGACCCAGGCCCTCTCCTTACATCCTCCCTTCTCACCATGGACATTGCAGGTTATGTACTGGTTTCTTCACACCGTGAAAGGAACCCCGTTTGAGACGCCGGACCAGGGCAAGGATCGCCTGCTCACGCACTGGGAACAGATAGACTATGGGACACAGTGCACCTCCTCCCGCAAGTTCCTCAGCATCTCGCCAGTAGTTCTGTGAGTGTCAGTTCCCGCTGCGGCAGGTCAGCTGCCAGTGGTGTTTCATTTCCAGGACCTGCCTGCTCTGGAGGGGGCCCGTGGTAGGAGTGCTCCAAACCTGCCCACAGCTGCAGCTCCCAGGCATTCAGTGGGGCTCACTGCAGTTCCCCTCCTCTCCAATACGCCAGCATAGAAGCACCCTATCCAAGGCCCCAGCTTTAGCTGAGCAGGCGTGAATGGCTCAGGGAGAAGCCACCTCGGCTATAGAGTACGGCGCTTTTCAATGGAACTGGCCGGAGCCCTGCAGGCCTTGGCTAGGTGACTGCCCTCTGACTATTGCAACTGGAGGGCACAAGCTCTGGGGCCTGAAATGAACCAGTGGGCATCAGGTAGTCCTTGAAGGCTTGTGCACTACGCACCCCGACTGCTAGCAGCTGGCCCCATGGCTGGCAGCACAGAGGTGGGCTCTAGTGACTGAATGCTGCCCCCCCTCCCCGTGCTGGGGAAATGGTTCTGCGTCAGGCGTGAGGTGCATTGGCTGGGAAGTTTGCATCACCGCTTCTGCTGTCAATCCAGCCTCAGAAAGAGCTTTCATGTGCCGCCAGCCCAGCTGGGGGCTGGATGGCCACAGAACTAACCCTGCCTCTGTCTCTCTTCCAGTTACCTCCTCACCAGCTTTTATACCAAATACGACCCTGCACATTTTATAATCAACACAACGTCCCTCCTCAGCGTCCTCCTCCCCAAGCTGCCCCAGTTCCATGGCGTGCGCATCTTTGGCATCAACAAATACTAAGAGTCAGCGAGCCCAGCACTGCCAGGCCGGCTGCGAGGGAAGAGAGGGCCCATCCCACCAGCCTCCTGCTCTGGCAAAGGCGTAAGGAGCCCGGCATGAAGGTGCTGTCCTGACTGAACTAGGGCAGCGGCGCACGCGAGAGCCCAGCCCCTGCTTGAGCCACTTGTGGGGATTATTTTGCAAGGGGATTAAGTTACCCTCCCTAATAATCATCGGTATTTGGGCTTTATCTTTTGTTTGGGTGGAGAGAGAGAGGCAGCTGAGCTGTGAGGAGGGAGGGGGGTGTAAGTGTCACATGAGCTACCCTGTCAGCTGTCCACTGCTCATGGAACTGCGAGAGGGGAGAACTGCTGCCCAGCAGGGAGGATATAGCCCCTCTGTGCATCCTCCCCAGCTGTGTTTTATATAAACTTCTACTGTAATAAAGATGTTTTAGAGCCAACAGTGGTGTTCTTGCAAGGGGGCCCTAGGCTTAGAGGAATCAGCCAGGGGTGACGGTAAAGAACAGAAGATATTCACTGGTGGGAGAGGATATGGAGTGGATCCCACAACCCACGGCTCGTTCCTTTCCCCACCTCGCAGAGGAGACAGGCTTCTTCAAATCATATTTTAATTTAACAAAAGTGGTAAGAAAGAGATACACAATCATCTTAAAAACCTCCGTGCTCAGCCCTCAGGACAAAGGAGATGAAGCGTGCCTACACATGGCAATACAGGTCAGGAAGAGTGATTGATTGTCCAAGACTTATTTGTTTGCAAAACGTATTTAAGCATCTTAAGGCAGCTCTGCCCTGCAGCAGCCCAAGCAGATGCGCCTCCAGCCAATCCGCTTCCCCAAACCTCCACTAGTGCAGAGAGGCTGCAGAAGCACATGGACAGGAGCTCAGTTGCTCAGAGGCAGGGGAGAGAGGGAACGTGCCTATAACTCGGTTTCTGGCTCCCCCGGGGTGAACGGAGCTAGGCAGCCCTGGCAGCAGAGCCGCAGAAGGGGAGCAAAGAACAGGTGAGACCAGGTAGGTGCCCTTGGGCGTGGCTGCTCTTCTGTGCATGCTCAGCTCAAAGCCACAGCTGCAGTGGTGAGCCTGTGGCTTTCAGTGTACAGGGAGGGAGTCCCCAGCGAAAGAGGCTCTGGCATCTGCCAAAGGTAAGCTTTACTCTACTCGCTCATGATGAGAAGACGAGCTAAGGAGGCTGCCAGCCCAGCCGCAGATAAACTCCCCCTTGAACATGACGGGGTAAGGAGCAGCAAGGTGGCTGTGGCAGCTGCCCGAGAGGAGCCAACAAGAAGACACGAGCTTCCAGACTAAGAGGACATTACAATGCTGGAGCTCCCTCATTTGCTGCCCCTGTGCCCCAGCTAGAACGTTACCGGATGAGTGGTTCCCTCCGGGTATATTTCCAAGGCCCCTTAATGTACAGTTTGGGGTCACACAGGCACTACCAGCAAAGGTGTCCTTTGCAGCTGAGAACTAGAGAGCAAATCCCCAGCAGCCCTGGGTCTCCATTGGGAAGAGCTTCCAGGTGAGGAGAGATTAATAATGACTGGGATGGCTCAGCTCGGAAAAGAGATTGTGGGGTGGGGATATGATAGAGGTCTGTAAAGGTGTGAAGAAAGTGACTAGGGAAGTGTTATTTATCCCTTCTCATAACAAACCAACCAGGCATCACCCAATGAAATTAATAGGCAGCAGGTTTAAAACCAACAATGGATCCCACAACGCACAGTCAACTTGTGGAACTCCTTGCCAGGGGATATGGTGAAGGCCAAAACTATAACGATTCAAAAAAAGAATTAGTTAAGTTCACGGGGGAGAGGTCCATCAACGGCTGTTAGCCAAGATGGGCAGAGACACAGCCCTATGCTCTGGGTGTCCTTAAACCTCTGACTGCCAGATCTGGAACTGGAAGACAGGCTGGATCTCTCAATGATTACCCTGTTCTGTTCACTCCCTTGGAAGCACTTGACACCTGCCACTATCTGAAGGCAGGACACTGGGCTACGGGACCATTGGTCTGACCCAGTCTGGCCGTTCTTATGATTAGCTCCCTTCCGGGCCCTTCTAGATGATCAGTTGGATGCATGGCAGGATTACAGGGCTTTACAGTGACCATTCATCCATTGTGCACCAGTGACTGTGATTGGCCCCATGTTAAATACTGCTTCCTCCTCCCACCAACTTCAAACCTAGAGCTACCGTCCGCCTGCTCAGCTCTAGGTAACAGCCCAGGAGAGGGGATGGGGTGCCAGCTGTGGGCACCTCTGCAGCCCAGGGCAAGCCCTGGCAGAAACAGTCCAAGCTGCCCCCCCTGCCTCAGAGGGAGCACAGCTTGCACCCCCTCAGGGGTCCGGGCAGGCCCTGTGGCCCTGCATACAATCATGCTGCCCTCTCTGAGGCCGCCGCATTTGCACCCACCAGAGCTGGGATTTTTAGGGACATGGATGCACGTCCGCAAGGAACCAGCTAAAGCCCCTTGATTCATTTCACGTAACACTCCCCCATTAGCCATGTGATGCTGAGATTCACTCCCAGCTCAGTTGCCCTTAGACCCAGGTAGCCAGAGGCAAAGAGCTCTGCAGCCCTGGTCCCCATGTCGTTCAGTCCTGCTGCCCACAGTTCACTCTGGGAAGAGGAATCAGGGTTTGCAGGTGAGTGACACCTGCGAGGAAAGTCTGACGGAGAAGCCAGCCAGGTGGTTCCCCTCACACCCTTCAAATAACGAAAAGGGGCTCAAATAACAAAGCTCCTAGAGGAAGGCTGAGCTGGGAGGGTTTGTTTTAAAGAGCGTAGTCTTGTCATTCTAAGGAAGGGGATGAGGAAATACCTGACCTCACCCCTGCTGCCCCGTGCGGCCTGGCCAGGTGTTAGTTAACAGACAAAGGCAGCACAAAGATTTCGTGTGTCCGCCCCCAGCTTGGCACCTGCTGCTTCGTGTCACTTTGATAAATGAGGACGAGTGCCTGAGGTACTGTCCTAGTTTTCTTCCACTAGCCCAAAATCCAGCTTTAGCGGGGCCAGGCCCCCTGCTTGTTAGGTCCCCCTTTTCACAGCTGCACAGTGGTGTCTATACACAAGTTGGGTGTGAAGAGAATACTCTTATGTAAACCTACTGGGGTTTATTGTGCAGGGGGATGGGTAATTGTTTAATATACACTCACCACTTTAATCCTAAGGCAGAGCTTTCTGCTCACACCCACACAATTGTTTGTGTAGGCCCTACCCTAAATCCAATTCGTTTTGGAAATTCAGCAGTGGAATGCCATAAACAACCTGACAAGTAAAATGAGTCTTATTTCCTGGCACAACTTAAAAATCAGCTTTACTCCAGCTGGGGTTAAAGTAATTCAGCAGCAGCTCTCGGAGCTGGGTGCGCGTTAGCGACCGAAAGAGCAAACCTATGGAAGTTACAGAAAGTGCCTACAGAAAGCCGAGGTGTAATACATGGAACTGACTGACACTGCATGGGGAAGGGGGGGAAAGCACTCCCCCGTCTGCTCTCGGGTACTGAGCTGGATTTATCGCATGGGGGATTAAATAGAGATATGTACAGACAAAGAGGAACCCGCTGGTAAAACCCAAGACCAAGCCTTCAGTAAGGCTGGACAGTTACAGACCTGTCTAATACAGGAGCTTGCATGGCCCAGCAGAAGCAGACCAGCTTTTTGATGGGTTGGGGCTGGGCCTACAAACTTGACCTTGCTTCTTTGGAAAGTCAAGTCCCCGCGTATGTGAGCGGCTGGCAGCAGCCAGCATCCCTGGGAACAGTACATTCAATACTGGCCACACAGATCAGGAGACTTGTGAAGACAGCATCTCACCGCTGAGCTCCAAGAAACCTCGCCCAAGTCTCAGGACTATGGCCGAGCCCAGCTGTCAGGAAAGCAGGGCCCAGGGGAAATCCGCAACCAAAACCCGATGGAGGGGATAAGCATGAAGCTAGAGGCCAGCATGTGCTACCCGCCCAGCGGGAACAGAGCCAGTTACACCCCAGGGAGCACCCACCCCTGCCTCATTTCATCTCTGGGGCAACAGGCTTCCCCAGCCACTCCGCTGAGAGCACAGAGATGCACTGGCTCCAGGAGCAGGTATGGGTAACACCCTGCAAGAGTTAGACAAAGGACTCAGTCTGGTCTCCCAGGGCCAAGGCCGGGCTGCTCCCTAGGAGCATTCTCCAGTCAGCTGTGAGCTGAGCAAGCCGCCCTCCCGCCCTGGGGTTTCACGCTTGGTGTGGGAGGGGTCAAGAAGCCGATCTGCTGCAGAGGCTTTAGGAGGCCAAATCGCAACTCAGTTCTAAGGCAGCCTGCTCAGTCACTGTGTTTGAGGGGTTACAGCTCCCCACAGCTCTCGGAGGGCAGCGAGACGCAGACGTCAATGGGCGGGGGAATGAAGGGGAGCTGCGCATGAAAAGGGGGGGCAGGCGGATGGAAAGGACATGGCCACCTCCCAATGGCTCCCAGGTGTGGCCTTCATGGAAATGAAACATCCCCTGATTTTTAAAGTAACCCTGAAGAGATTCCATGGCTCTGTCCAGCTTCCCCACCCCACACCAGCAGAGAGACCCTCCTTCCACACACCCTGGGCTGGTGTCTCCTGGGGGTCCTGCAGGGCGCCCCCCGCTGGAGTTCTTTGGTATCACTGGGTCTGGTTCTTTACGCTAGAAGTTAACGGCGTCAGCCGGAAATTCCCCAAACGCGTGGTTGGCTTTTAAATATCTAACGAAAAAAATAGATTCTTCTTCTTGTAAAGAGCCCTTTTAGTGCCCGACCTAGAGCCCGGGACGCACCCAGCTGCCTGCTGGAACGCACACAGGAGCTTCGTTTCCTGTCAGTGTTTGTGGCCTCCTGCCAGGCCGAGTTCAAAGCGGCCCCCACCCGGTTTCTCTCCTGCACTGGCCACGCCGCTCAGCGCTGGAAGGGACGGCGCACTTTCTTCCGCCTTTTCTGCTTCGAGTCCCCTTTTGGGGCTGCACTCTCTGTCTTCGGGGCTGGAGCAGGAGTAGCTGCTGCCTGGGGGCTGGGCATCTGCCCCGGGGTCCCCTGAAATATGCGGCTGAAGAAGTCCTGCAGGTCTGCAGCCGAGGTGGGGCTGCCTTCAGAGGCAGTTCTGGGGGAAAACAAGTGTTTATAGACACGGCAATTACACCTGTAGTTGGGTGTCAAGAGGCAGATCAATGGGGTCTAGTGGTTAAAGCAGGGAGTCAGGACTCCTGGGTTCTATAGCCAGCCATGGGAGCTTTGCATGGGCTAGTGGGTTAGAGCGGCGGGGGTTGGCACTCAGGACTCCAGGGTTCTGTCCCCACCTCAGGGAGGCAGTGAGGGTCTAAGTGGGTTTGCAGGGGCTCCTGGGTTCTATTCCCAGCCCTGTCATGGACTCTCAAGTCACTCCACTCCCAGTCTCCTCGCCAGGGAGAGCACCCACACAGTGAGGGAGCTGTGAGGCTGTTAAGGGGCCAGATCCTGCCAGGGGCTCAGTGACCTGCCCTCCTGTTAACGTCAGCAGCATTGGATGGCATTTGGCAGGAGTCTCTGGGAGCAGAGCGCTCCCGTGACCCTTCCACCCAATGAGGGAGGCAGCTAGAAACACAGGACGGAGCGACAGATGATGGATTGCTGTGCAGCACTGGTTTAAAACACATCTGCAAGGACCCGGCGGGACGGTCCTCCAACAGCCACAGAAAGGGGGCTTGTTAACTGTACAGAAGAACCTGTCCTCAGTCCACAGGGTTCAAAGCAGCAGTGCAGTACTCTGCCACAAGGGGGCACTGCTCCAGGGCCCAGCAATAGCACAATGAGGAAAGGGGGGAGCTTTGCTGACCCCATCTAGGAGACTCCCGGGGGACACTGAGTAACTCGGCTCAGATTGGCCCTCTGATGGGGGGAAAGGGGGATGCCAGAAGGAACTCATGGCTAGCCACAGCTCCCCCAGAAGTGCTCAGGATTGGAGATTTGACCCATCCCCACCCACTCAGACCAAGGCGAGAGCATGAAGGAACCCGAACAGCATCCAGTACCAACCTCTGGCGTCCACCTACGCCGGAGTTCCTTGACCCAAACGATATGTGATACGGGACGCGATGGGTGTCAGGAGAGATTCCAACCCGCTGGCAGCCGGCCCACTCTGCAGACAGACAGGCAGGACAATCCGTCAGCCGGCTTAGCTCAGCGCAGGAAGCAACCACAGCTCCAGAGCCATGACACGGCCCGGGGCAAGCAGGAGGCAGCCACACCCCCACCCAAGGCTGGCATCCTCCTCTCCAGCTGGGCTCGGGATCCTGATCCCGAGGGGGAGGAGTGCTAGTCCCTGAACCATTAGGAGCAGAGGTCGGTTCAAACACAGGTTAATCAGCCTGGGGTCACTGCAATTCAAGGGGCTGGCAAACATCTGGCCAGGCAGCACATCCTGGCCCCACGCACGCCCCCCGTACCTGTGATGTCATAGACTTTCCCATCCATCAGGGCGAAGTAGGTGATTTTCAGCCCCAGCATGCTCGATTCGGCCCAGAAGTCTCCCTCCTTGGCAGGGTGAAGCTTGCCGCACTCGGCGCAGTAGCGAGCGCTGAGCGGATCTCGGTCCATCTCGAACCTCCTAGAGCAGCAGGGAGATTTTCAAACACCGTTCGAGCGGGGCCAGCTCTGCCATGTCACATCCCAGAGGGACGCATCCTCCCTCCCACAGCACCCTAAATTCCCAGGACGCTCTGGGACAACCCGCACCAAAGCACCATAGCCTTAAGTGCAGCTACCTGGGGAAGCCAGGACGAGCCCACCATCTGCAGGATTGTCTGGCTGAGCCATTCTGGCCGCCACACAGGGCCAGGCCCACTCCTGAGCTCCAGACCCCATGGAGGGGCAACGCTCGGGACACCAGGGCTGCAAGCGCGGGGTTAAAGCCGGCACCGAACGCCAGCACCTACTTGTGCTTCCCCTGGCACTTGCTGCACATCATGGTGTCCATGGCCTCCTTCAGGTCGTCCCGCAGCTTGGTGAGGAACTCGTTCATGGATCTGGTCAGCTCGCTCTCCGCCATCCGCTTGCTGCAATCACACCGGCATGGGGGTGAGTCCCGCCCCAGGCAGGGAGCCTGCAGGGGGAACTGGCCCAGGACAGCCTCTGCACCCAGCCCACGCCATTCCCCCTGGGCTCAGCCTCCGTCGGCAGCAGGGCCTGCTTTGCACAAGGTTCTTGCTGCAGCTGGCGTGGGGGCACACATCCTTACCACTTCCCCAGGCCACCACCGGCCGAGCCGTGGCGTCAGAGGCCCGGCACGAGATCAGCACTCACAGCACTAGGGAGGCCGCTGTGCCAGGCAGCCGGCCCTGGAGAGCCTCAGCTTTGTTCCATCAGACCGGGTCTTATGCACCAACGTGCTTCTAGCATGGTAAGCCCTCCTCCCCCCGCCATTCATTTGCTCCCGTCACCTGTGGCAGCTCCTCATTAACCCAGGCAGTAAGGAACCTAGGACACATTTGTACAGCTCCTAGCACAACAGCGCCCGCACCCTAACCCGGGCCCGACCGTAACGCAGATCACCGGGAAGAGAAGAGAAGAACAGCCTGCAGGATTTCACTTCTAATCGGACACCTGGAATCCCATGTGCCAGCTCTCCGACAGAGACTCCGGCCCCCTAACAGCGACTTCTCAAGGGTCTTTACGTACAGGAGGGTTCCCGGTTAAAGCCCTCATGCTCTGCCTTTGCTCTCATGGCCAACGGCTCATCAAAAGCCCTTGGTGCATCGCTCAGAAATTCCTGGCTGTGTTCTCCCAGCAGAGCACAGGAGCGTCACCCACTCAGGCCTGAAAGCAGCGTCTCGCAGTGGTGAGCATTGGAAGAGGACTGGTCCCACTCAAGACACCCGTCGGAAGGCGCCCTCCTTGCTCCCCCAGTCAGCAGGGGAAGTAGCAGTCCCAGGGCAGGCCTGAAGCCAGAGCACAGACTTCAGTGTGCAGCTCAGGTCAGCAAGTCATGGTGGGACTGAGTAGCACAGCCGAAGATCCCAGCCCACCTTCCTCCCCGTCGCCCGTCCCACACAGAGATGGGATGGAGGCGGCCATGTTCTCTAATCTGCCACCAGCGACCGCAGGCGCCCCTCGCGCCCGTCCTGCAATAGGGGCGGGAAGCGGCCCCCAACTCACGTCTCGTACTCTCTCCTCTTCTCCGGGTTGCTCACGATGTCCCAGGCGGCTCGCAGCACCTTGAAGGCTTCCTCCGCCCGCGGGTGCTCGTTCTTGTCAGGATGAACCTGCGAAGCAAGACACGGGAACCTGAGAACACCGAGAGGGTCCTTCGGCGCTGCTCTCGTCTGGTGCGAGGGGTCTGGCCGGGATGGAGCCCCCTCCAGGGACAGCACAGCACAGCCAGATGGGCCTGGGGGGGGGGGGGGGGGGAGAAAGAGAGGGGGTGCTGCATGTCCTCAAACCAGGCCAACTGGTCCACTCCGGTCTGACCGGGGCCAGGCTGCGGAGCCGGCGAGCTCAGCCCCCCCTGTCGCTCCCGGGGTCCCGACCCCTGACTGGCAGCGCCTCGCCTTCCTTCTCAGGCAGCACAAGCAGAGCAGCAAAGGCAGGAGGGCTCCCCATCCCAGCCAGCACAAACAAGGGGGTGCCCAGCTGATGAGCTGGGACAGGACGGCCAGCGCCAAGGGGAACCTCAGAGCCATGGAGCACTCCCAGCGCGGCTCCCGCCACGGCTCCACGGTGCTCGCAGGGTGACTCAGGACGTGCCGCCACCACCCCAGGGCGTCGGGCTGGGAGAGCGCTCCAAGGCACTGCTGTTCTGGCTTGCCAGCAGAAGCCCAGCGTCCCCCGCTGAGATACCAGGCAGCTCCAGGGACTAGAGTCCGTCAGCTGCTCAGTCCTGCAGCCCGTGCCAGTCTCAGCACAGGCTTAACTCGGGAGCTGCTGCCGGTTAATAACGCCCATCCCCATGCCTCTGGACCCGCCAAAGCAAGGGATTCGCAGGAAGGAATCGGGGTCTCACCCCAGCTCTGAAAGAGACACGTTACGTGGCCTTTGGACAAGTCTCCCTGACGGTGCGTGTCTCAGTTTACCCAGCTGTAATGTGGGGGCGGGGGGCTAAGCATATTGGGCCTCAGTGGGGAGCGGCCAGAGAAGAGTGGCTCACTCCGTCCCCGTGAGAGGACAGTCCAGCTCCAATGGAGTTCCCGCCTCATCCCCTCGGGTGCCATGTCCATCCCCCGCCGCGCCAGGGCACACTCACCAGCACGGCCAGCTGACGATAGGCCTTCTTCAGCTCCGTGTCTGAAGCCGTCGCCTCCAGCCCCAGTACCTGAAAGGGGTTCAGCTCTTCCTCGGGCACGTCGGCCAGGGCCAGCAGCCGTGCCACCTCCTGGCTGGGCTGGTAGCGCCCCGCTGCGCTCGGCTCAGGGCCAGCCACAGCCTCTCCCAGCCCATCGGTCCTCAGCCCTTTGGCTGCCCCAAGCAGCCCTCTGCACTTCTGCAGCAAGTGCCACGCGTACGTGCAAGTCCTGGTTTCTCTGACGAGGGCCCACGTCCTGCGGAGGGAGGGCGAGTCCAGCAGCGAGAGGAGCCGGGCCACGCTGCTGGTTCTGCCCAGCTTCCCCACCCCAGCCAGGAGCAGGGACTTGGAGACTCGCCAGCCCACCCGCAGGCTGCCCAGCAGCAGCATGAGCACCAGGAAGAGCAGGGCACCCAGCATCCGGAGCAGCCGCCCCAGCCAGTTCCCCCAGGAACCCAGCCACCGGGCCGCCTTCCCCGAGCTGCTCTTGGCCCGCTGGAGCCACGTCCTCATGCTGCCTTGGGCGGAGCCCAGGTCCCAGGCATCCAGCTGGCAGCACGTGTACAGCAGCCTCCCACCGGCTTCCACGTACTCGCCGCACTCATGGGTGACGAGCAGCACCAGCTTGATGAGCTTCTTGAAACAGGAGACGCAGACCCGGGCCAGCTCCTCCAGCTGCTTGGGGACCTCGGCTTTCAGGTGGCGCCGCCGGTCCGCATGGCTCCTCTTCCTGGCCTGCTTGTGCTTCCCCCCAGCCGGCGCAGATCTCCCCTCCCGCTTGGCAGTCTCCTTCCCCTCCTCCTTGTCCTTCGGGCCAGAGCGGTGCCTCTGACGTCTCCCATTCTTCCTGCCGCTGAGCAGCCTGCCAGAGTCGGAAGGGTCCTCGCTGGCCTTGGACCCGCCGTCATCTCCCTCGTCGTCCTCCTGGCCCTGCGGCCACGGTGCTGAATCAGGACCAAAGGCTTCGTCCTCGGCTCCAGGGGACTCTGACGCCCAGCGCTGGCAGGTGAAGCTACACGAGCAATTCCCCTTTTCCAAGTAAGTCCTGGAGGGCTCCAAACTCTCCCCTTGACAACTACAGGAACGTTCGTAACTGGGCAGACAGGAGGCAGGGGCACTGTACTCAGTGAAGTGCAAGCCGTCCTCTTCCAGCAACCCCATCGGTACTTGGTCACAGCTTCCATTCCAACCAACAGCCTCCTCTGCGGTGCAGGCAGTCCTCTGCCCGCTGCCTTCTGGAAAGCCCTGAGGGGGAGAATGGCCGGCCTCCTCCACCTTCCCCAGCCGCTCGGCTTTTGGTTCGGCTAGCAATGTCTCACGCACACGAGGAGTCCCAGCAGCAGCTGGCCCACGAGCCTCCATCGGTTCCACGCCTTTGGTGGCTCTGTGGAGTTCTCTCGGCCAGCTTTGACTTGGAGACGTACGCGCTGGGCCTTAAGAACCGCCGCATTCTTGGAAGAACTGGCAGCCGTTAGGCCAAGTGCTTCCCGGATCCCCAAAACTTGAGAACAAGGATCTGTTAAGCACACAAAGGCTGGCACTTGGTGCACCCCTGCCCTGGGAGAGCTTGCCACACCAGCAGCAGGAACTATCTGGTTTGGTTTCACACATCCCTCTTCCTCCAGACATCTGCTTCTCCACTGCCTTGCCCCGAGAGCCGTCCTGGACCAGCAAGGGTTAAGTTACAGCTGTCATTTTGTAGCCTTTAATCCTGAAAATTAAACAACATAAAATAAAATCAAAGGCACCAAAACCAGGCTCAAGGCCAAGATACACAGCGTGAGGGAGCGAAGGGCAGCCCTGGTCGTGAATGGAGAGTGGTCTCCAAGGCTTGTTCTCAAATCCACAGTCCATGCGACTGGACCTACCTTCTGACGCACACCGAGAGCAGAGCGGCCTGGGGGGCCCTGAGCTTCCCCCACCTCAATTCATTCTAGGCCAGCGGCAGCCACCCAACAGCTGCTTGTGGTGGAGCCACTGAGATCAGCAGCCGGTCGGATCCCAGGTATTCAGCTCTCAAAGGTCTACCACAAGTGCCAGTGAATTCCCCTCCCACCCCCCAGCTCTCGTGAGAAACCGACACCAGAGCTAGCTGTGGCTATACAGAACCTCCTCGCACGCAGCTTTCCCCAGCGCTGGCCCCAGGTTTCCTGCCCTGGCCCCAAGAATCAGAAGTGACCCTGTGGGGGGCTGTTCCTTCAACCCACTGGGTCAGGACGAAAGCACAGCAGTGTAAGTGCCTATGGGGGGAAGAGATAGTCACGTGCAGTCCTTTGACTGGGGATTACAAACCACCCCCATGAAATGGCAGAGTCCCAGTGAACCCAGGCTCTTGGCTTTCCAGCTTGGATTTAACCCTGTCAGCGGCCCCGAAACCCTGGCCCCAGACTTGACTCTCACAGGCCCTAACCCAATTGGGCGGTGTACCAGCCTCCTCGTTCCGGAGAGCCTCTCACCAGGGTATCGGGGCTCTAGCCGCTGCACATTCACACGGGCACTTCCCCGGGGCTGCCGGCTGCACTCAGAGACCCTGGTGGGATGGGCTCCAAAACCAGGAGATTTTAAACAAGCTGGGGGGGAGGGGGGCGGGGAGGGGGTTTATTGGCCTCGGACGGAGGAAGCGGAAGGACAGAGCAGTGGTCAGCGCACCAGGCTGGGACTTGAGCCCCATTCACGGCAGGGGTCCCTCGGCCCCCCCCCGTACAAGGGGGCTACCAGCCCCGCCCCGAGCCCCCGGGGGTCAGACAGACCCGGCCAGGTCGTGGTCCCCTCCCCCCCGCGGGGCCTCAGCACCGCCCGGCTCCCCCCACGCCGAGGGCTGGAATCAGGCGAGTGGGGGGGGGGGGTGTGGCGGCCCCACTCGCGCCCCTGGCTGGGGGGGGGGGCTGCCAAACCCGCAGTGCCGGGGGGGGCCACGAGGCCTCCGGGACCCCCCCCGGGCAGCGCCCGCTGAGAGACCCCTCGGCTGGGCCCCCCCCCCCGGGGCAGCGACCCCGCTCCACGGGTAGCGCCATGGAAGGGGGCTCAGTCCGCGAGGGGGGGGGGCAGGGGCTGCCCCCCACGTGGTGTTGGGGGGCAGACCCGGGCGGGGGAGGGGCTGCCCCCCGTGTGGGGGGAGGGGAACTCACCTGCGCCCGGGGGGGGGGGGGTGTCTCCTCCTCCTCCTCTTGCCCCCCCGGGTCCTCCTCTCTCTCCACTTCCGCCTTCCGCCCGCCTGCGACCGCGGCAGCTTCCACTTCCGGGGGAGAGGGCGGGGCTGCCGAGCGTCCCGCCCTCCCAGCTCCTTAAAGGGCCAGCGCCCCAGGAACCCTCAGCGGGGCTGCGCCATGTGCTGAGCGCGTCAGGCCTCGGCCAGGGATAGGGGCAGCGGGTTTGAATCGGGCCCCAGCTTGGCCCCATCCCCCGCCCCCCCCCGAGCCAGCCGGTCCCCCCCACCCCGACGCTCCATCACCGAGGGCGCTACCCAGCCCCCTCCCCAGCAGCCTCCGCAGAAAAAGAATCAAAAGCGACGGAGCCGGGACT
The DNA here is from genome assembly GCA_037349315.1 of Chelydra serpentina. NCBI lineage: Eukaryota > Metazoa > Chordata > Testudines > Chelydridae > Chelydra > Chelydra serpentina. The sequence continues at coordinate 149,872 of JBAIAC010000278.1, forward strand.
TCTGGGATCTAGTCCCGCTCTGCCGTGGCCAGCTGGGTGACCCTGGGCAGGTCATGACCCCACTCGGTGCCTCGGTTTCCCCATCTGTAAAACGGGGATCATGACTTTGTAACACACCGCGAGACCCCCCCGGGGAGCAGAGCTCAGTGGGACTGTTAGTGTCACGCTCTGTGGGGCAGAGGTGATCTCCTTGTTCTGGGTCTGTGCCGCACCTAGCGCCAGGGGGCTGCCAGTGCCTGTCCAGTGCCCCCACGACACAGAAACAGGTGGGAGATCCCCAGATGAGACGCGTCAGCCCTTTCTCCAGCTGAGAGCGACGTGTCCCTTCGAACCCCACTCCGGCCTGCTGGCAGGGAGGCAGCACCCACGGCTGTTTCGGTTGGCTCAGGGAAGGCAGAAGCAGATCTGTGCCGGGTGGCGCGGCTTTCTGAGCCTAGGCGCCGGGACTAGGAGTCGTTGGGGGGCTGCCGCACCCCCTGGCTTGAAGCGGTTTCCACCATATGCAGGGTTTACAGCTCGCTTCAATGGTTCTCAGCCCCCCCACAGTGTAGGAATGCTTCAATGGTTCCAGCCCCGCTGATTTCTGTCAGTGGATCCCGTAACCCGGGGAGGCAGAGACGAGCTCGGGAGAGTCCTGGAGACTTCGCAGCTGGATCACGGGCAAAACAACCCGATGCAGAGGAAGGAACAGTCGTTCACCCTACACACAGCTGGGGCCAAACTTCTCCCTGGCGCAACTCCACTGGGGCCAACTGAGTTGCACCGGGTATGAATTTGGCCTATGATCCCTCACAGGTCCAGACAGGGGCCTTCCAGTCTCCCAACTGCCCCTTTCCTCCAACCCTTCGGGACTTTCCTTCCGAGCCCCCGAGAAGATAAAGGCCGGATCCCAACCTCGGCTGTCCCGCGGTAAATCTGCAGTGTCTCCATTGGAGCCAATCTGGATTTACACCCATGTAAGCAGGACCAGGACCTAGCCCTACAATTGGAGGCAGAGAGGGGGACCGAGCCTTTGGGCTGAACCCTGGAGCCAGAGGGTCCTTTCTCACCCTGTGACCTTAATTAACCAACCTCAGTTCCCATTTTTCCACTGGATACAGTCTTCTTCCTTTCTGTCATAATGTGCATCACACTCCTGCCTGCTGTTAAACAGCCGGGGTGCTCCACCCGAGAAACAGCTGCATGTCCCTCCTGGGTAACTGATCCCTGTTGGTTGTTGCTGTGCACTGGTAAATAGCGGCCATGCTCCACCCCAGGGACAGCTGCATTTCAGTGTTGGACAGCTGACCCCTGTGAAGTGTTGCTCTCCTGGGTGAGGCGCTTGCCATGTGTACTTTGTAAATCATGTGGGGCTCCCCCACGAAAGGAGCTAAACAAAAGGAAGATGGTATCAGAGGTTCTTTGTGTTTCCTTAGCACAGGGCAGCCAACAGGCAGCCCGCGGGCCAAATCCGGAGCGCCAGGCACTTGTGAACAAACCCCAGCGTCTTTTCATTTACTTATTATCATGGTTATTTTTGTATTATTTTCTCTTGACCGAGAAATTTGGACATTGAAAAAAGATAATTGGCTCCCCCGGTCTTAGCAGCTTCTTTCCCAGGGTAGTGACTGGCTTCACCAGCGTTAACTCCTGCTCTGCCCCCCTCCGCCAGGTGGGGCCGCTGCGCTCCCGGTTCTCCAGCCCAGGAAGAGTGGGGCACTGGGGCTGGGACTAGATGAGGCAGCAGCTCAGTAGCAGAGCCTGGCCCTCACGGCTTGAGAAAGAATCTGACTTCGAGAACTGGGCAGAGGATGCTAGGAGTCCTGGCTCCCAGTCCCATGGACCAATCCACTAAGCCCCACTCCCCTCCCGGAGCTGGGGAGAGAACCCAGGAGTCCTGGCTCCCAGTCCCATGGACCAATCCACTAAGACCCACTCCCCTCCCAGAGCTGGGGAGAGAACCCAGGAGTCCTGGGTCCCAGCCTCCCCTGCTCTAACCCACCAGCCCCCACTCCCCTCCCAGAGCTGGGGAGAGAACCCAGGAGTCCTGCTCCGAGTCCCCCTGCACTAACCTCCCCCTGATGTGGCCGGAGGACATTGCTGACCCTGTCGCTAGCACGTGCAGCCCTCCGGGGGGTGCTGGGCCCTGCCAGCTCAATGTGGGGGGTGCTGCCCATCACTATGCAGGCAGGGCAGGCATTGGGGAGGCCCCTTAGGCTGTCCCAGCCCCTCTGCCAGGAGGTGCCCGCTGCCTGGCTCTGGCTGACGCAGCGGCTCTGGGGCTTGGCTGGCTGATCATGTGCCGCACTCCCTCGACCTCAGCGCTGGGGAGACACAAAGCTCCCTCTGTCTCCAGCGTCGGGGCCTGAGAGCTTCCACTGTGCCATGGAGGAAGGAGGGGGCGGGGGGGAGGGGAGCTGCATTGTTCCGAGACACGGGGGCCTCCCGCTCCCCCAAGGGCTGGGGCGTGAGACAGCGAGGCCTAGGACTGCGTTAGACCGAGCTCTGGCAGTCCAGGCTCCCGGGTTCTACTCACAGCCGCCCCACTCTGTGCCTCAGTTTCCCCACGGGTAACATGCCGTTCTCAGCCCGGATCCAGCCCTGGGCTCCCCCACCTCACCCCTGCAAGAGCTCTCCCAGCGCCCCTCCCTCCCGACCCGCATCCCCCTGCTCTCCCAGCCCTGGGGTCCCCCACAGCTCTCCCAGCGCCCCTCCCTCCCGACCCGCATCCCCCTGCTCTCCCAGCCCTGGGCTCCCCCACAGCTCTCCCAGCGCCCCTCCCTCCCGACCCGCATCCCCCTGCTCTCCCAGCCCTGGGCTCCCCCACAGCTCTGCCAGGGCCCCTCCCTCCCGACCCGCATCCCCCTGCTCTCCCAGCCCTGGGCTCCCCCACAGCTCTCCCAGCGCCCCTCCCTCCCGACCCGCATCCCCCTGCTCTCCCAGCCCTGGGCTCCCCCACAGCTCTGCCAGGGCCCCTCCCTCCCGACCCGCATCCCCCTGCTCTCCCAGCCCTGGGGTCCCCCACAGCTCTCCCAGCGCCCCTCCCTCCCGACCCGCATCCCCCTGCTCTCCCAGCCCTGGGCTCCCCCTTGGCCTGGAGATCTGCCATGCACCTTGCTCCTGATCCACCCAGAGCCAGACAGTCCCTTCACAGCCTGGCTGCAATCCGGGGGGAGGAGGGCAGGGCAGGGTGCACTGGGCGAGGGATCAGCTCTGGAGTGGGGGGGGGAGGCGGGTGGCAGCCTGCTTGGGGGAACCCCAGGGCCATGGGGCCCCAGGAGCGGTGGTTCTGCCCCATGCTGGGCGAGGCTCTGACCCTGACCTCCTAGGCCTGGCGAATAGAGTTGGCAGCTGGTGTTTCGTGTTCCTGTCCCTCTTGCATGCTGGGGTGGGGAGAGGCACCCGTGCCAGCCCCACACTTCACCAGTGGGCAAGGGGCTGCCCTGGCCTATTCCGCAGCCCCCTGCACTCACCGCCCCTCGCCCACAGGAGCCGAGCCCAGGCCTGGTCATCCCGGGCCTCCCCCACACACACACATACACACTCAAGGAGCGCTCTCTGGGCCCATGGGGCGACTAGGGAGCCGTTTTCAGGGGAACCCAGGAGTCCGGGGATCCCGTAAGGAGGAAGATGAGATCCAGCCGCTCCCCAGGCCTGGCTGGCAGAGAGACTCCTGGCGTCTCTGTCCCACGGGCCCTGTGGGAGCCTGGCACCGCGCAGACGGGGAGGCCGGGTCAGGGCCGGCCCAGCTGGCCAGAGCGGAGCTGGCTGGGGAGAGGGTGAGAAAATCCGGCTGCCAAGAGCCAGGCTTTGGCTGCAGCTCAGGCTCCCACAGGCTCCTGTGAATGGACCGGGCTCCTCCGCAGCTCCCCCTGGCACCGGGACAGTGCGGGGAAGGGGGGATGGGCAGGCTGAACCAAGGGGGGAGGGCTGGGGGGGCACAGACCAGGGGAGTAACCTGATGCTGGGAGAACGAGGTGGGGGGCACCCAGGTGTGTTAGAGGTGTGGGGGGATGGGCTGTCCCCAGGGATGTTGGAGGTGTGGGGGGATGGGCAGCTCCCAGGGCGGGGCTGGAACATGGGCCCCCCCCGGGACTGGACCAACTGCCCGGGAAAGCCAAGGCCCCTCCAGGCCAGGCCAGGGCCGGTTCTGGTCTCCCCGGGGCTCAGGGGCCGCTGGGGCAGAGGCAGGACCCGGGGGCAGGTTCCGGTGACTGTTGGCTGTTGCTGGAGCCATCTGTCCCCACAGCTGAAGCTGGGTCAGAGCAGATTGCAATGGGGGAGGGGTGTCTGGGAGCCAGGACGCCTGGGTTCTACCCCCAGCTCAGGGAGGGGTGTCTGGGAGCCAGGACGCCTGGGTTCTACCCCCAGCAGGGTGGGGGAGGGGTGTCTGGGAGCCAGGATGCCTGGGTTCTACCCCCAGCTCAGGGAGGGGGGTCTGGGAGCCAGGACGCCTGGGTTCTATTGCACGGTGCTCTTGTTCCCATTATGGCCAGGCCCTGGGAAGGGGCAGCGGGGCTGCCTGACCCCTGGAGGCCTCCCCACAGGACAGAGAGGCCCCTCTGCTGCAGGCCAGCTGGCGTCTGGCCGGTTGCTGGGACGCTGGCGTGGCTTCACGCACCTGCCAGGGCAGGCGGCCAGCGACCGCAAGCCCCAGGGGGAGGCAGGGCTGCCTGGGCTGCCCAGGACCGGGGCCAGGGCGGGAGCAGAGAGGGGCCGGCTCCACCTGCAGCGAAACCAGATCAGTCACCGCCCATGTAGTGTGGACACGGCCAGGACTCGGGAGCCCTGACCCCGGCGTCCCCCGCGCTCGCCCCTAGACCCCACCGCCCCGAGCCGGGCTAGAACCCGGAGCCCCGACCCCCAGCGTCCCACACGCTCGCCCCTAGACCCCACCGCCCCGAGCCGGGCTAGAACCCGGAGCCCCGACCCCCGGCGTCCCCCGCGCTCGCCCCTAGACCCCACCGCCCCGAGCCGGGCTAGAACCCGGAGCCCCGACCCCCGGCGTCCCCCGCGCTCGCCCCTAGACCCCACCGCCCCGAGCCGGGCTAGAACCCGGAGCCCCGACCCCCGGCGTCCCCCACGCTCGCCCCTAGACCCCACCGCCCCGAGCCGGGCTAGAACCCGGAGCCCCGACCCCCGGCGTCCCCCACGCTCGCCCCTAGACCCCACCGCCCCGAGCCGGGCTAGAACCCGGAGCCCCAACCCCCAGCGTCCCCCGCGCTCGCCCCCAGACCCCACCGCCCCGAGCCGGGCTAGAACCCGGAGCCCCGACCCCCGGCGTCCCCCACGCTCGCCCCTAGACCCCACCGCCCCGAGCCGGGCTAGAACCCGGAGCCCTGACCCCCAGTGTCCTCGGGGCAGGGGGCAGACAGCAGGGCCGGGGAGCCAGAGTCCAGGCTTGGCCCCGGGGGAAGTGACAGGCCCCAAGGACCTGGGCTAAGGCCCCGTTGGCGGGACGCTGGCTGCAGGCCGCGGGCCGGGGCCTTAGGCCGCGATGGCCCCGGGGACCTCAGGGCTGGAATCGGGTCGAATCGGGCCCAGGGCACCAGACCCGCTGCCCGCTGAAAGGTTGGGGTTCCCTGCCCTGCCATGGGGCCCCCGCCCCTGGGGCGCCGGGCCTGGCCCAGGGCACCATGGGGGAACCCAGCCCAGCCCCACCATGGGGCTGGGAGCCGGGAGCAGGAGTCTGGGGAGCGAGGGGCTGAGCCCCGGCCGGGCAGCACCCTTGGGTCCCCCTGGAGCCCTGTGGACGGGGCGCGGGGTCCTGGCTCCCGGGAGCCCCGCCCCCGGCCCCACAGCTCGCCCCTTTCCCGGCCAGACCCCCCAGCCGTTCCCCGGAGCTGGAAGGGACCGAGACCCGCCGGCGGGGGGGGGAAGGGGGGAGACGCAGAATCCGCCCCAGCAGTGGCCCCTCCCTGCCGCTCTCCCAGGACGGGGGGGGGGGGGCTCGGCCCCCTGGCTCCCCCCGGCCCCGCCCCCAGCCGCCCCTGCCCGGCCACGCGGTTTGCGGCCGCCCGGCTGATGTCACCCCGCAGCTGGTGCCGGACGGACCCGTCGGCGGAGTGACTCCGGAGCCGGACCGGAGCGGGGCGGAGCGGGGCGGGCTCGGGGGGGGCCGGGCTGGCGGCGCTTTGCGGCCCCGTCCTGGGACTCGCCCAGCAACAAAAGGAGCGGGCGGGATGCGCCGCTAGCCCCGGAGCGCGGGGCCCTTCCCGGCCGGACCGGCGGGCGGTGAGCGGGGCCGGGCCGGGGGGGTCCCCGAGCTGCGATCGGGGGGCGGGAACTGCCCGGGGCGCTTCGGAGAAGTTTGGGGAGCGGTCGGGGCCCGGGGGGGGGGCAGGGGAGCGGGGGGTGTGTCCCGGGCCGGGGGGGGGGCAGGGGACCGGGGGGGGGGGTTGGTGACTCCACTCCCCCCCCCGCTCTGTCCCCAGCTCGCACCGGGAGGGGGGACCCGGCTCTGGGGCCCCGCGGGAGCTTCTCAGCAAAACAAAGTATCGGGGGGGGGGGGGGGGGGCGAGACTCCTCCAACTTTCAAACAATCCCTGAGTATCGGGAATTCCCCCCCACCAACTCCTGGACCGGCCCCCCCCACCCCTGTGTCCCCCGCCGACTCCCGGACCAGGCCCCCCCACCCCTGTGTCCCCCCTGATTCGCGGACTGAGTCCCCCCCCCCCCCCGTGTCCCCACCACCGGCTCCCGGACCGAACCCCCCACCCCATGGGCTCCCCAACTGACCCCCCCACTCCCGGGTCTGCCGGTGCCCCTCACTCCCGACCTGCAGCCCCCTGCTCTCCCCCCTGCAGACCGGCGCAGGAGGCTTCACGGAGCGGGTCCCCTTTGCTGGCATGGCTGGTCGGGTGTGGAATTTCTCTGGCTCCCTCTTGGTTTAATCTCTATTCCGTTAAATCCCACAGGCCTTTCCCGGGAGAGCCGGGACCCCCCCTCGCTCACAGGCAACCCCCTCCTCTCCCCGGCTCTGCAGGGTTAGTGCACAAAGCCAGGGTCACTAGTGAGATGAGTTTAGTCCCGTCTGTGTCCCCACTGGTGTTTGTGTCTGTTGGGCGCCTCTGCCGCCAGAGAGAGCTGGCGGGGGGGGGGGGGGATTGAGGGGCCCCAGCAGCTCTGGGATGTTGGGGTTTAGGGCCCCCTGCCCCCGATCCCCGAGCAGGGATAGCGGAGCCCATCCCAACCCCAGCTCTGGCTCCAAGAAAGGGGGGGCCCTTTTGGCCCTGGTGCCCTGGGGAGGGGGTTGCCACCACAAACCCCAACTCCCCTCCCAGCTGGGGGGCAGCCGCCCCCCCTCCCCTCTGTGTCTCCAGACCCCACCTGGCTGAGGGCCCCCCCCTTCGGGCCCCCCCCCCCCATGGAGGGATTAAACCCCTGCCGGGAGAGGAGCCCCATTCCACAGAAGGGGAAACTGAGGCATGGAACGGGGACGCGGCTTGCCTGGGCCTGGCTAGACCAAGCAGGACCCAGTGTGGGGGACTCTCCTGACACCCCCTGCAGGGCAGGTTGGTAATGGGGAGCAAAGAAAGGCCCCCTGCTGCTCACAGGCTTTATCTCCCCTGGCTGGGGGGGCGGCCCAGTTCCCCCATCAGGTTCTGACAGGACGCTGTCGGAGACCCTGTCCCCGGGTGGGGGGGAGGGGGAGGCTGCCAGCCCCTGGATTTTGCAGGATTCCCTCATTTTGGGGGTGGGTGGGGCTGAGAGTAGCGACCCACCCTCGTTGGGGGGTGGCACCCCCAGGTGCGGGGGGATGTGCAGGTCGTGGACATTAGCTCGGGAGGTGAACCCTTGGTGGGGGGCTTTAGGGCAGGTGGGAGAAAGCTGGGGGGGGGTGTCTCTGTATGGAAGGGGGGGGCTCTTCCAGGGAGCCGCGGGGGCCAGCGAAGGTGCAGGCGGGAAGCAGTGGGGATGGGCACAGTATGAGGCCCCGCCCCAGGGGCAGCACACAGGAGAGATCGGGGAGCCCACATGGCTGGGGAGACCCCCCCCTTGTGCTCCTCTGATCTCCCTACCCCAGGCTCGCCCCGCCCCGAGGGGACGCTGCCAGATGTGTCCGTGTGTCCTGGCTCCGGAGCAGCCGCCAGATGTTAGGGGGAGGGGCTGGATGTGTGTGTTGATTCCAGCTGTTGGGGGGAATTAGTCATTTTTTCCAGGCTTGGGTCGTGTGAAGAGAGTAGCCTGGGGGGCGGCGGGGGGACTGGGAGGCGGATCAGACCCCAGGAAGGGGGTGCTCAGGGTAGATCTGGGCCAATGGGGTGGGGGCTAGAGGGAGGGGGCAGGATAGGGGGAAGAAAAGGTGGGGGTCGGGGGTTGACATAACTGTCTCGGGCTGCACGGGAGTGGGGGGCGCCCAGGAGCTCAGCCCTAGAGATCTGTGACCCCCCCCCCCCCATACCACCCCCCTGCAGGTTCCCTGTGTGGATGGCTGCAGGGCCCCGGCTCCCACCCCCCATGGAGCCCGAGTTCCTGCCCCTCGTGCTGACAGCCGAGCCCTGGGGCTTTAACCAGCAGGCCACGGAGCTGGGGCCAGGGGCCCCCGACCTGGACCCCTGCAGCCTGCCGCTGGAGCGTCGCTACCAGGCCCTGCCCGCCGCCATCTGCGCCCTCTGCTGCCTCTTCGGGATCGTCTACAGCGGCTTCGGTGAGCGGGCGGCGGGGCCGTGCCTAGGGGGCGTGGGGGGCTGGATCCTGGGGGCAGTGACTGCGGAGCTCCCCCCCAACTTCCACTGCTGCTCCTCACTCCCGACCTGCAGCCCCCGGCCCAGCTCTGCCGGTGCCCCTCACTCCCGACCTGCAGCCCTGCTAGCCCAGACCTGGGCTCCCCGAGCCCAGCTCTGCTGGTGCCCCTCACTCCCGACCTGCAGCCCCTTTTAGCCTAGTCCTGCTGGTGCCCCTCACTCCCGACCCGCAGCCCCTTTTAGCCTAGTCCTGCTGGTGCCCCTCACTCCCGACCCGCAGCCCCTGCTAGCCCAGACCTGGGCTCCCCCAGCCTAGCTCTGCCGGTGCCCCTCACTCCCGACCCGCAGCCCCTGCTAGCCCAGCCTGGGCTCCCCCCAAACCCTGCCAGTGCCCCTCACTCCCAACCCACAGGCCCCCCATCTCCTAGACACCCCCCGAGCCCCTGCCCCATGCGCTGGGTCCTGCTAACGTCTCCCCCTCCCCACCCCCCGGCCCCACTTCCCAGGTTACCGCTGCTTCAAAGCCATCATGTTCCTGTCGGGGCTTCTCTTCGGCTCCCTGGTCATCTTCCTGTTGTGCTACAAGGAGCGAGTGCTGGAGACGCAGCTGAGCCTGGAGGTGAGCGCGGGCATCGCGCTGGGCATCGGGGCTCTGTGCGGGCTGGTCACCATGCTGGTGCCCAGCGTCGGGCTCTTCCTGACGGGGCTGCTGCTGGGGCTGCTGCTGGCCACGGCCGCCCTGGTGGCCACGGCGCCGCTCTACCAGCCCCAGAGCCCGTGGGTGCCCGCGGGCGGCCTGCTGGGGCTGGCGCTGCTCTGTGCCCTGCTGGCCCTGCGCTGGCCGAAGCCGCTCACCGTGCTGTCCACGGCCGTCTCCGGGGCCGCCGTCCTCGTGGGCTGCGTGGACTATTTCGTGGAGCTGCTGGCCCTGCTGCAGCACGTGTACGACCGGCTGCGCCTGGCGCCCGCGCCCCCGCTCTGCTGGCACGGCTGGGCCGTGCTGGCGCTCTGGCCGGCCCTCAGCCTGCTGGGCCTCCTGCTGCAGTGGAAACTGACGGCCGAGGGCTACTCGCACACGGACGGTGAGCGGGGCCGGGGGGCGGCGAGCGGGGCCGGGGGGGGGGGCGGGGGAGACACGGAGCGTGGGGGGGGGGTCCTGTGCGTGGGGACCCAGGGCTGCAGGGCAGGGGCAGAGCAGTGGTGCTGGGAGCAGTGAGCCAGCCTGGGGGTGGGACCTCCCCCCCCCCCCCCCCGGTGCATTGAGACCCCCCCCTTCCCGGCCCGTAAAATCTCCACTGTCTCATTATGAGCGCTCGGAACAGGGAGCCAGGACTCCTGGGTTCTCTCCCTGGCTCTGGGAGGGGAGCGGGGTGCGATGGGTTAGGGGCGGGGGGAGGGCGGGGAGCAGGACTCCTGAGTTCTATTCCCAGCCCCTGATCCTCTCTTGGGTAATTCCCTCCTCTGGCCGTACCTCAGTTTCCCTGCCACCCTGAAGGAGTGAGCCCCAGCTGGTCCTGGGCTTCCCACCTCTGGGACCTGGCACGGGTGGGAGCCTGGCTCAGAGCAGGGGGGCCTGGCGCGGGTGGGAGCCTGGCTCAGAGCAGGGGGGCCTGGCTCAGAGCAGGGGGGCCTGGCTCAGAGCAGGTGGGAGCCTGGCTCAGAGCAGGTGGGAGCCTGGCTCAGAGCAGGTGGGAGCCTGGCTCAGAGCAGGGGGGCCTGGCGCGGGTGGGAGCCTGGCGCGGGCACTCACGTGGACTCACCCTCCCAGTGATCATCAGCCGGCGGCAGAAGCGGTTGCAGCTGCTGCGGATCCGGCAGAAGGAGGCCAAGAAGCGGCAGAGCCTCCCCCGCAGGAGGGCAGCTACCGGCGGAAGCCCAACCCCGTCAAGCGCTACGCGGGCGACGTCCTGGCCCCGGTGAGTGGGGAGCCCCCTTCTCCCCCACCCCGGAGGGATCATGGAGCCCTGCTCCCTTGTCGGAGGCTGACTAGCTCAGCTGGGATCCATGTTATACTCAGCTGCCGTGCTCCGCCCCAGAGCCAGCTGGGTTTGGGCAGGAGAGAGGCCCAGGCAGGCTGAAGGGGGTGGGAGTAGGAAGGGGGATGCCACAGGGGCAGTTTATGGGGTGAATCCTGGGCTCTCCTGCCTAGCCAGGGGCCATGGGATGAAGGGGGAGCCTCGCCCAGGTGGGTGGGCGGCAGTGGGCCCCCCTCAGCAGGCCCTGTGTTGACCTGTCCCCCTCTGCGCACCCAGAGCTACATCCAGAGCCTGCGGGATCGGCAGCTGGGCACCGGCACCGCCGCCCACACCGTCCTCGACCTGGACTACGACTGCGGCTCCACCGTGCCCCTGACGGCCCCCGCGCCCGGCGGGCGCCTCTGACAGGGGCAGAGGCTTCGCTTCATTCCACTTGTGCCTTCGGGGCGGAAGCGGCAGTGATATGGGGAGGGCGAAGGGGACACTTCACACCCCCCCACCTCACCCCTCCCGGCGCCCTCACCCCGGTCCAGCGCTGCCCGGGTGGGCTGGACACCTGCCCGCCTGGCCCTTTAAATATTCAAAGCAGCTGCCTGCCCCTGCCCCTATTGGCCTGTCCAGAGGGGAGGCGGGGCTCCGGGGGACACAGTTGGTTCCATTCCACCAGGGTCAGGTTGGGGACCCTGCTCTGGGCCTCTCTCTTTCAGAGACACCCCCCACCCCCCCAGCACTGGGGCAGAGCCCCCATTCCATTGCTGGGGGGGTTCTGCCTCGGGCCCCCAAGTTAAATCTCTCCCGGGGCCCGTGGGGGCTGCAGGCGGAGCAGCGGCGGGGGCCCAGACGCCGGGCAGAGGGGCTGGCCTGGAGCCGCTGCCGTGGCACAGAGCATTCTGGGAAATCAGCCCTGCAAAGGGGGGGGGACCCAAATCCCCTCCCCATTCCCCGGCTGAGGAGGACAGCCGTAGCCCAGCCCCTCTTAATGCTTCTAGCAGCACTTTTCTAACCTGCCGGCTCCGGCTGCCCCCCACAGGCCACGGGGGAGGGGAGTTCTGGCCCCACATCTCAGCCCTGACTCCCGAGGGGGGCGGGAGCCGGTCCCCCTGTTTATATGCTATGTACTGTACGGCGGGGGGGACATTAAACTGCCTTACAGACCAGGTCTGGCCCGCTGGCTCCGTGTGTCTGTCTGCAGCGCCTCCTCCAGGCAGCGAGCCCTGGGGGTGCCGGTTCCCGATCAGCTCCGGGCTGGGGGCCCCCGCTGGGGGGGGGGGGGGGGTTGCTGGATTTCCTGGGGGAGGGGGGGCTGGCTGGCGTGGCGAGAGGGGGCAGAAAGGAGCCGGGCCCCCGCTCCTCAGCCCCACGCTGCCCTGGCGCAGAGCTCGCAAAGTCCCCATGACGCTCAGCGCCCTGCCCGTGCTGGGGTTTATTGTGCAGGGAGGGAGCAGGGGCTCCCAGGGGTACAACGCCCGGGCAAGGCACCCAACCCCTGCCCCCCCATGTCCTGTCCCTGTGCCCTTCCCGCCAGCTGCCTGCAGGTGGCGCCTCGGGCCCATTAAACCCCCCCCCCTTTTCTTCTCCATCCCCTGCGGCCCCGACCCCAGGGTGTCCGGGCCCATCCCGCAGGGGGCCCCCCCTAGGCCTCGCACTGCATCCAGTGCTCGGCCGTGCTCAGCGGGTAGCCCTTCTCCACCCGCAGCTGCCCGTTGACCCGCCAGTACTGCCCCCCTTGAAGAAATAGACCCGGCCGTTCTCCCAGGCCACGGCCGCGTCCAGGGGGGCGGGCACCCCCGTGAACAGCCTGGAGATCTTCTGGGGGTAGCCGCCGAAGTCGCTCCAGGCCAGCTCGTCCCACTGCCAGTAGCCAGTGCCCTGCGCCGGGAGGCAAAGCAGAGGGGGAGCTGGCGGCTCGGCTCTCCAGGGCTAGATCCCCTCCCCTACACCGGGTACCGGGCCCTGGTTCTGCCAGGCAGCGCTGGCTGGGGGGGCCCCATCTTCGCCCAGCTCCTGGCTTGGAGCCAGCCATGCGCCCAAAGGATTCTCCCAGAATGCATCTGGCAGGATGCTGCGGGGGGGGAGGGGGGGGGAGGAAAGAGTTCCTCAGGACCAGCCCGGAAATGACCCCAGGGGAAGGAGACTGCAGGATGTGAACTACATGTCCCAGAATGCTCTGGGCCCAGGCTCTATTATAGAGCCCATCAGGAGGGGCGTGGTCTGCAAATACCAGGGCTGCGTTGCCATTGGCTGAGTGGTTATGCCGGCCCTGTTGGAATCTTTGCCAGCCAACCAGCGTCCTGTCCTGGGATCGACCCGCCCTCAGGCCAGAGGCGGCTGGTAACAAGGCGAAAGGCGGGACCCAAAGCTCCCTGCCCCAAGGGGCTGGCAAGGCGAGGGGGCGGGGCTGGGAATTCCCGCCCCAGCCGGCTCCACTTGCTGGGTCCTAAAGCCGCCTGGGCCGGTGGGTGCCTGGCTCCGGTGCCCACCCGGGCTGGGGCCCTCGAGAGATCAGCAGGACCCGGGCCCCGGCACCTACCTTGAAGAGGAAAATCTTCTTGTTCCCTGGCCAGTAGAAGGCGGCGTCGATCTTGGCCGGGACACGGGTCAGGGCCTTGGGGTAGCCGGGGTCCAGCAGGAAGCCTCGGTACCTCCAGACCTTGTCACCTGCGGCAGAAATGGGGGTGTCCAAAGCCGGGCCCATAAGCAGCCAGCCCACGGGGAAGGGAGACAGCCCTGCCCCCACCTACTGTTCCCCCATCCCCCACTGGTTCGAACAGCCCCATCTCCCCTCTCATCCCCCGGGAAGGCTTGTCCCACCTTTGAAGAAGTAGCTCCTGCCGGTGCGTGGGGAGTGCACAGCCGCGTCCAGCCGCTCCGGGAGCCCCTTCCACAGAGCGGAGATCTCCTTCAGGGGGCCGGCCCCGGAATCCGTCACGGTCCAGACATAGCCCCCGCTGAAGGCGTAGGTCTGCTTGTAAGGGCCTGGGAGGCAGCGGGGAGCAAAGGGTTAATGCCCGGTGGGCCGCCCCCTACCTCACAGATGTGGGGTGCTGGGGGGGGCGGGGGGGAAGTGCCTGAGCTCAGGCTCACGGCGATTAGCAAAGGGGGCACCGGCTGATTTTTAGGATGGTGCTGCCCGGCCCCCACCACTCATCAAAGGGTCATAAACCCACTGGTCCCGCCCAGGGCCCCATCCCCCCGAACTGGCAGCGGGTAGCCCGGTTCCCACGCCCGCTGGTTCAATTATTTGATATTAACGTCTGTAATACGGTCCCTCCCGGGGCCGTTCGCAGCCCCCCCCCCCCCCAACACCCGGCATCTGTCGCCAACCCCCGAGAATCTGGGGGGCTTTGGTTCCTCTCCACAACCCGTCGGGAACTCCCCCAGGAAAGAGCCCCCCCCCGCCGGCTCACCGAACATCAGGGCGTCCAAGCCGTCGGTGCAGGGGTCGGGCACCTTGGCAGGCGGCAGGCTGGGGGAGGTGGGCGACAGGCCCGGCAGGGTCCCCGACGGCATCACGGGCACAGCCTTTTTGCCTTAAAGTAACACCAGACCGTGGTTATTCCGGCCCGCCATAGACCAGGCGGGGGATGGAGGGGAAGAGGGGGCTGGACCCAGACTCAGGGAGACACACGGGGCAGGGCCCAGCAAGGAGGAGTGGGGTCCCCCCGTGGAACACCAGAGGGGTCGGGGGATACCAGGCCCAGCAGGACCTGGGGTGGGGGACAGAGCCAGCGGGATGCTGGCGTGGGAGCGGGGAGGACTCGGGGCGGGGGAGATCCCGGCGTCCCTCACCGTACAGGGCCCGGATGCCGTCGATGTCATCGAAGTGCAGGCGGAAACGGGGCCGGTAGCCGCCGTAGACGGGGGCCATGAGGGCGGCGGGGTAGCGGGAGTGGCCCAGGCCCAGGGCGTGGCCGATCTCGTGGGCCGCAATGATGCGCAGGTTGACGCCGTGGTACGTCCCCTCCGTCCACAGCTCGGCCTCGTCGAAGTGCACCGTGCCCTCCTCGGGGACGTCGGCGTGGGCCAGCACCTTCCCTGCGCCCCGGAGACGTGGCGTGAGGGCAGCTCCCCCAGCCCCGCCGTCCCCCTCCCACTCACTGCGGCACCTCCCGTCCCCGAGCCCGGCGCTCCCCGCATACCAGGTCCGTCGAAGGGGCGGGAGCAGGTCCAGGAGAAGGCACCGTGGAAGGAGAGGCGGATGTCAGCCGGACCGTGCCGCACCTCCCGGAAGGTCAGCGGGGCCACGTCGCTCCAGTACCTGAAGGCGGCCTGGATGGCCCCGCGGGCAGCGCTGGCCGCCATGTCGGGCGTGGAGCGGTAGATCCGGTAGGTCAGGTTCTTCCGGCGCCAGCGGCCTGGGGGGCAGAGGGAGGAGAGCGGCTGTGCCCGCGGGGAAGGGGTGGGAGCCACCGGCCACGCGGGGACCCGGCCTCCACCCCTCGGTGCCCGGCGGCTGGAGAGCACCAGCCCTGCACTGCCCTGGCATTTGGGGTCGAAGGGACACCCCGACACTGGCTCCGTCGCCCTGACCTTCACCTCTGGGCCTAGCCCCATAACGCCGACCTGACCCCTGCCCGTCCCTAGCGCCGTAACCTTGATCCAAAGCCAACACGACCCTAACGCCTGCCTAGCTCTGGCCGGACCCAGCCGTAACCCCGAGCCCCTCATCTGACTCCAGCTGGCTGGGTCAGGGTCTGCAGAACCAACTCCCCCCACCATGGGGTGCTGAGCACCCTGCCCCACCCCAGGCGGCCCCGCACTCCGCTCCCCCCACCCCCATGCGCAGTCCGTCCGCCCCTCACCCAGGAGCAGGTACTTGAGGGTTTTCTGGTTGAAGGGGTCCTCCACCCCGCAGCGTGGCTGCCTCATCTGGCCCAGGGTGGCCTCGTCCAGGAGGCCGGTGGCCGGCAGCTCGGAGGCCAGCTGGAAAGACCTGGAGGCGGGGGGCACAGACGGCAGGTTCACCTGGGGCGGCGCCGCTCGAGGGAAGGGGATTCCCACACGGGCTCCCCCCCGGCGCAGGCTGGGGGGCGCCAGGGACGGCTGGGTACGGCACAGCCCAGCGCGCCCGGTGCCATCACCTCTCTGCAGCACAGCACGGGCAGGGGGCGGGGTGGCACCGGTCACGCGCGTGCCACGCCCGGGTTCCGGCCCAGCTGTGCCCGTGTGCCCCAGCCCTGTCCCCTCGGCGCCCGCGTTACCTCATGGCCTCGGCGAGCTCGGCGTTGGTGAACTCGTCCGTCAGCCTCTCCAGCGGCTTCTGCAAATACCCGAACCGCAGCAGGTACCGCTGGGGGGTGAAGGGACACGGGTCAGCGGGACACTTCCAGCCCCCCTGGCCCCCATCAGTCACCAGGACCCTGGGCATCGCTACGCGGGCGGGAAACGGGGCCCTGACCAGAGATGAGCTGCGTGATCTCATGCCGGGCACTTAGGGGCTGGCATTTCCCATAATGCTTTGAGGTGCTCAAAACGCTGTCCCTTTAATTAAGGTGTACAGCCCTCCGGGACATGTGGGGAGGGATCATTGTCTCCATTATACAGATGGGGAAACTGAGGCAGGGGAGAAGACACTTGCCTCGGGTCAGTGCCAGAGCCGGGGACAGAACCCCGCAGTCCTGGCTCCCTGTCCCCTTGCTCTAACCACTAGACCCCACTCCCCTCCCTGAGCCAGGGATAGAACCCAGGCGTCCTGGCCACCAGGCCTGCATGAACAAGCTGACAGGAAATTCCCACGCCCTGCTTGGTGCGTCACAGGGTGCCTGGCCAGGCGGGGACATTGACCTTCTCTCCCAGTTGGGGCCAGGGCCACCCGGCTGGGGAGGAACCGGGGTGTCCAGCCCTGGTTGGCTGCCCTGTCCCGTTGGCCCCAGTGGGCGCAGACCAGCCACACCGCAAGGTGGCTGCATTGGTAGGTCGCCTCCGGCCCCAGCTCACCCACACCCCAGCACAGATTGGAACAGGTCTCGGAGCTGGTGTGGGAACGCTGGCAGGGCTGGGCTGGGGGAGCCCCAGAGGACTGTCAGATCAGGGTCGGTGGGAGCAGCAGCTGGGTGAGCGCCCCATACCCCAGTTCTGGGATAATGGGGCTGCGGGGTGGGAGTGAGGGGCACCGGCAGAGCTGGGGGGGATCCCAGGAATGGGGTAACAGGGGGCTGCGGGGTGGGAGTGAGGGGCACCGGCAGAGCTGGGGGGGAGCCCAGGAATGGGGTAACAGGGGGCTGTGGGGTGGGAGTGAGGGGCACCGGCAGAGCTAGGGGGGAGCCCAGGAATGGGATAGCAGGGGGCTGCGGGGTGGGATTGGGGGGCACCGACAGAGCTGGGGGGATCCCAGGAATGGGGTAACAGGGGGCTGCGGGGTGGGATTGGGGGGCACCGACAGAGCTGGGGGGATCCCAGGAACGGGATAACAGGGGGCTGCGGGGTGGGGATTGGGGGGCACCGACAGAGCTGGGGGGAGCCCAGGACCGGGATAACAGGGGGCTGCGGGGTGGGGATTGGGGGGCACCGACAGCTTTCCCGGGGCAGTTTCTCGGCACTTGCCTCTCACTTTGGTCAGCGAACCGTTCCGCCCCATGCCCGGTCCCCCCCGCGCCATCCCGGCTGGGTCCCTGGAGCCGGCCCCGACTCACCACGGCTTCCTGCTCCTCCGAGGGGTCGCTGGCAGCGGCGCTGGCGAAGAGGGCGAGGGCACAGACCTGGCAGAGCAGCGCCAGCCCAGTCATCCTCCCCGGCGCCTCCAGCAACAGCAGCCGATGGCGGTTTCTAAGGGGGGGGGCACTAGACACTCCTCCGAGCCCCTGGAAACCGTCTTTCTGGGCCTGGTCCCTCGTTGCCTCCTGCTGGCCGGGTTCCCTGCGGCCCTTCGCTCCTCTCCAACCCTCCCGCCGCTTTCCCAAGTTTATAAACCTTGAACAGCCAGGATGACTCATTCCAAACTAAACCATGTTGCAACCGCAGGGCAGAGCCCCCCGGGGGGGCCGGGGGGGGGAGAGACAGACAATTAACCCCTTCCTGTCTGCACAATGGACCCACCCAGCGCGGGGCCTGCTGGGCCTGGCGCTGCCCAGACACCGAGCACGGGACGGTCTCTGCCCTGCGCAGTTTGGGCACCAGAGTAGGAGAAAGAGGGATGTACCATGGACCCTGCCCTCCAGGCAGGAGGGAAGGGAATGGAGGGATAGAGCCAGTCACCTGCCTCGAGATAAGCCCAGAGACCTGGCTGAGAGGCAGAGTGCGGCCCTGCCACTCTGTGCTCACAGGGAAACTGAGGCACAGAGGGGCGTGACCTTTCACTGTGGCAGCTTGGGTAAGTTAGGGGCAGGAGCTTGGAGTGGGTCTCCAGACCACAGTCTAAACACCCCAGTGGAACTCGTTCATACCCCCTCCCCCGAAACATGCTGAGGACCCAGGAGTCCTAACCCCGAATCCGCCCAGGCCCTACCCCACTCTAACGACTAGGCCTCCCCACTCCAGGAAACAGAACGCAGGAGTCCTGACTCCCAATCCCCCCACTCTGCTCTAACCCCCAAGAGCCCCCTCCCTTCCTGGAGCTAGAGAAAGAACCCAGGAGTCCTGGCGCCCAGCCCCCACTGCTCTAACCACTAGACCCCAGAGCTGGGGATAGAACCCAGGAGTCCCAACTCCCCCCCCACCCATCCACCTGGGCAGCACTTCCTTCAACCCCCCCCCCCCGCCCCCAGGCCAGCTGCCAGCCCAGCCCAGCCCCCAGGAAACAGTTTAACCTTCAAGCACAAAAGCCGAACAAACACCCCCATGGCCACTGGGGTCCCTGGGGCTCGCCCCCCCCTCGGCCGGGCCAAGGGGCAGTCAGTGAGCCAGCTCTGCCAGGAACACCAGGCGGGCGATGACGGGTCTGGCAGAGTGAACAGGCTGGGAGGGGGAGCGGGTCGGGGGGGGGGGGGGGGGATGACACATGGCATTTGGATCCCGGCCGCGGCTCCGGGGCCGTCAGCCCAGACGAAGCCCCTGCTCCAAGCCGCTCAGCTGCTTTCCTCCCCCTGGGAGCAGCCCCGGGCCAGTGGTTAGAGCGCCAGGGGGGGAGGCCGGACCCCCGGGTTCTACGTGCTCTTAGGCAAGTCCCTGTCCCAGCACCGTGCCTCAGTTTCCCCATTTCCACCTGGGTCTGCACCTTTAGCTCTCCAGGACAGGGTCTGGTCTCAGCCAGCAAGAGGCCCCCCTCTGCCCCCTAGAGGTGGGGCAGGAGCTGGCCCATGGGCCGGTATTTACACAGCAGGGGGCCCCAGGCCACAGCCCCATGGCGGGTTCATGCCACTGCTGCAGCCACCCCAGCCTCCCGCAGGACCAGCCTGGCGGGACCCTGCTCTCCCCTTGCTTTGGCCCCGCCCAGCCACGCTGTCTGGGGAGAGCCAGGACGCCTGGGTTCTGTTCCCACACCTGCTGCCATCTCCCTGCAGGGCTTCAGCCAAGTCACGCCCTCCCTTTCGGCGCCTCAGTTTCCCAAAGAGAGGCAGCCACGCCGGTAACAAACCGTCCTCTGCACGCCCAGGAGACGCCCCCGCTGGCCAACCCCCCCACAGTGACACTGACCAGACCCGGGCCAGTCACGCCGGCATCGCTCCGGCTTAGTCACGCTCCGCTCGCCCTGGCAACAAACAAGACAAGCTGTGTTCTGCACCGCGTTGAGTCACTCACCCAGTCTGCGCCCTAAACACCCGTCACTGCCCAAAACCCCCCAGGTTGGGTCATGCACAGGGGGCTGCTGTCCCGGCCCCACAGCTGGTGAAGGGCAAGGGAGGGATGAGTCTGCCATCACGGGGGGTCATATTGTTCCCATGAGACACGGGGGGGCTGCTGCCCCTGGCAACCCTCATCCCACACGGGGGCAGAGGAGACACGCGGTCTGCATAGCCCCTCTCCCTTTCCCCTCCATAGCTCCCCAAGCATTGGGGAGCAAGGGGGCAGATGTCCCCACATCTACCCCCTGCGGGGTCTTCCGCTGCGAGCTACAGGGCGAGATGGACCCTGGCTCGGAGCTACTGTGCAGCTGGGGAAACCGAGGCATGGCCAAATCACCTGCCCACGGTCTCCGAGTCGGCACGAGAACCCTGCTCCCCCCACCGGGCACCCCGCGCCCACTGCACCGCCTGTCCCTGGCTGTGCCAACGCGCTGGCTCTGCGGCACCCACGGGCCAAGCTGAGCCCAGGTCTGTAGCCCCGTCCAGCCCGTTAATGGGGCTGGAGCTTCCGGCCCAGGCCCTACGGACACCCGGCTGCACCAGCGACCCAGAGCGCGTCAGCGTGTCACAGCCCCCGGGAAGGAGCCGACGGGGGGGGGGGGGGGGAGACGCCGCCCCAATGCCGAGGGGGCCGCTGAGCTGCTCTGGAAGGAAACCGGCCTGCCGCGTGGGGGGTGCACCCGGGCGGCTCAGCCCCAGCTTGTTAGCAAGGCAGCCGGGGACGGACACTGGTGGCAGCAGCGTTACCTCGGGACCAGCCCGCACACTGAACTGAAGAGGGGTTGGCTGGTCAATAGCGGGCGGCCGCGGGCGGAGCTGGGGCTCGCAGAGGACTCTGCCCTGTATTATTTACACCCCAGAGGTGATCGGGGGCCCAGCGCGCCGGGGGCTGCACAAACCTAAATCCCTGCCCCCCAGGAGCTCCCATTAGCATCCCCACCTACCCACAGCAGACAGGCACTGCCAGGCCCAGGGCTTTGGGGGAGACAAACACGCCAGGGGGATCTAGGCACTGGGGTCACAG
Organism: Chelydra serpentina; assembly: GCA_037349315.1. Lineage (NCBI taxonomy): Eukaryota > Metazoa > Chordata > Testudines > Chelydridae > Chelydra > Chelydra serpentina. The sequence goes on from JBAIAC010000278.1 coordinate 170,258, forward strand.
CCAGGCAAGTCGACTTTGTCAATTAGCCAGTCACCACACCCCAAGCCGGTCCCATCACCTGTCAAGGTTTGCCGACCTTTCCCATTCCAAGACCCTGTTATTGCTTAGAACTTGGCTAAGCTTTAACCGCTCAAGCTGAAATTCCCCACGCCCGGCACCTGCCTCCTGCTAAATTCTCCAGGGGAATTTCAACCAAAACGCTCCAGCCGCTTCCGAGAGCGAGGCGAAGGGGAGCAGGAGCCACGGGCCGCGTTCTGGAGAGCCCAGCCAAAGGGGAGCACGGCCTCACTCCCTCGGCGAAGCCACCAACAATCCCAAAAGGGTTTTGTTTAAACCCTTCGCAACCCCCCTCCCCCAAACAGACACAAATCAACGCAACCCAAAGCTTCATTCGGTGTCTGCAGCAGCAGGACACGCAGCCTCCCTCCCCTCTCCAGCAGCGCTATGCCGCGGCTTGGCCTCCAGCACCCCCCCAAAACGCAACCCCCATCCCCCGCCTGCACTCGAAGGCGAAACGTTCCTGGCTACCACTAAGGTTGAGCTGGCAGAACCCGCCCAGGTGCCCGCACTCCATGAACGGAGGAGGCCGCTCAGATCTCACTCTCGCGTGCAAAGTTCTCGTTTTCACGTGGATAAGGGGATGCTGCCCACCATACTCAAGGGACTAGACGGTCCCTACAGAGCCACCTGGCGGCCAGCGCCAGGCAGAACAGGTCGCCGTTTACAGAGGGCTCCAGCCAGTTACTCTTACACCAACATACCCCCCAACACGAGGGGCTGTGCTCACCTTCCTAGGGGAGCACTAAGGACTAGCCAGGGGCAGTCAGCCCCCCTCTCCTGGCTGCTCTTCAGCCTCCGCCCCCGACTGTTCTTTCAGTTACAGGAGGCTCTAGCAGCGAGACCTGCACAGAAAAAACTTGGAAAATGGGACCTGGACGGAGCCGCACCTTCCTGAGTTTGCAGAGAGCCTGAAACAATCCCTGGAGGGTCATTCCAGTGGGGGCGGTCTCAGATGCGGGTGAAGATATGGTAAGGTTCAGCACTGTTAACTAGTTCTCTGCTCATCAGATCATGGAAGAGAGAGAAAGCACCATATTCCGGAAAGCTACACAATCGACTGAGTAGCCAGGCATTCTGGTGAGGCCTTTACCACACTGTGGGGCTGAAGGGGGGTGGGGGTGGGTGGGCGTGTTGTCCTGAGAGAGGGGTGCTCTCCCTCCTGCACGCAGAGCGCAGACTCTCCGGGGAAGCCAACGAGACTCCGCGGGGGCCTGAAGGCAGCTTGGCTTGAAGGAGGAAAAACAAAATCCCAGACGCCGAGGTCACTACTGCAATTTTATTATTGCGTCATTTTTAAAAATCAAAGGAGTGAGTGAGTGGCTGGAACACAGAACACTGAGGACCTGGGAATCCTACGGGGCTGGGGAAACAGCCGTGGGGTGCTAGCCCCCCCCACCCCCTCCCAATAACACCCCCAGCCTTCCCTCCCTCCCCCCCCCCCAAATAAAATAATACAAAAGGAGAGAGGTATGTGAAAAGTTGTCGAGTTTCTAACATCGAGAGCTGGGAAAATTGTTCTTAAAAATCAGGCAGCACCCAACAAAAAACCCAGCAGGGACCAAGGAGGCAGCTGGGGCTCTGGTCACCACCCTGTGTGCACCGAGTCTGGTTCGGAGTCTCCCTCCCGGGCTCCCCCACCCCCTTACAAATCCAGCTCCAGGTCCTCCAGCTCCTCCTCCAACGCTTTCCGCCGCGCCAGCTTCTCCAGCTGCTCTTTCGTCGGCTGCTTTATCTCCCCCGAGTCCAGCCGCTGCTGCAGCTCCTCCACCTGCCGCAGCTTCTTTTTCAGGTTTTTCATCTTCTTTGTTTTCTCAGAGGCTGAGGAGTCCCCGTCCCCCAGGGCCTTTCCGCCGCAGGGCAGCTGCTGCGGGGCCGACTTACCATCCCCCGGGGGGCCCCTGTCCCTGCTGCTGCCCCCTGAGAGCGTAGCCTTCTCCAGTGACTGGATCAGTTCGTCCGTCTCCTGCTCCCCTTTCTCCTGCTGCTGCTTCCTCTTCTCTTTACGTTTCAAGTTCCTCTTGGCTGTCTTGGACAGTCCCGTGTCGCGCTCTCCGCCTTGGCGGCCTGCTTGCCCGGCTGCACATTGGTCTCGGGGCTCAGACCAGGGGGCAGGTCTGGTTTGCTTTTGAAAAACTTCACATACTTATTCTCATACCTGCACAGAACAAAATCCATCAGGACTTCCCTCTCCCACACAAAAAGGGCAGGAGCCGGCCAGCTGGTACACACGGCGGCCATCAGCTCCAGTGCTCTCCAATCCTATTGCAGCGGCGCCTTGGACACACCTGGAGCCGCAAGGCCATGTCTCTGCAGATCCAGCCCACCGCAAGAGGTGCTGAGAACCCACTGGCCCCCCAATGAGTCATGAGTGCTCAGCCCCTCCCATCAGGACCCACAGAACAGCAGCATCACTGAGCTACAACTCTAAAGGGCAAAGGAATCACAGCACTTGGCCGCCACCCTCGGGGCGGGAGGAGACGCCCAGGAACATTACAGGATTTGAGCACTGTTTGCGAGTACCTGAGCTCTGTGCCTGAGACTAGCAATGCCAGCAGAGGTGATCCTCGCCGGCAGGACACATCCGGAGCCCTGCCGAAGCCACCCACCAGAATGATTTATAAGGGGAGTTAATACATACCGCCAGGTTACATCTTATGGTATAAGAGGGGGTCAAAGTTGGTCGGGCACCTGGAAAAAGACTCAGATCTCACGATGTAACCCAACAGTACATACACATGGTTATAAATCATTACAGCCGAGGGGGCGCTGAGCTGGGGGGATTTTAAAGGGGCTTGATTTGGAAACGGGGGACAGCCTCTCCGTTTCACCGTTCCTGACAGATGTGGCCCAATGGAGACAGGAGGTTTGCTGCGCCAGGGCCCCTCTCGGATCAACTCATGCTGGGCCAGTGACAGGATGTCTGGTGTGTAAGAACTGCACACACACAAGCCAGCCCTAAGTGCAGCGTTCGGCACTTGCACGCTGAAAACACTTTGCAAGATTCCCGCTGCCAGGACTCCCTCTGAGGCAGGGCAAGGCCTCGGAAGACGGGGGCAGGGAGGCCATCTTTAGTATTCTCCAAAGGGTTTGGAGACGGCAGGTTCGACTCTAACCAACGGCCACATTCCCAAAACTTCGTGGCCCTATCTGGAAGCCCAGCAAGTTGACAGCTGATTGGCCTTAGGTTATAACGAGGAGTGGGAGCCACGGCCCACGTTTGAGAGTCGATGAGCCCCCACTAGGGCTGATGTACATCCACAGAACCATGCTGAGCCTAACCCCCATTCGAGCTCACTAATGACCTTTCTGTGGACATGGGAATTCTGACGCCAAGCCAGATGCCCTGGGAGCTCACTGAACCTGCTCTGCCATGGGAGAAGAGCTGGGATCAGCACTCCGGGGGCTGCCAGCAATGCCTGGCTTGCATTAGGGAATGAAGAGGATTCATAGATTTAAAGCCAGGAGACACCCTTGGGATCACCTAGTCTGGCCTGTGGAGCACCGAGCTCTCCTCTCTTTTTAAAGAACGTGTTTGGAACTCGGCCACAAAGCCGCCCATGGATCCTTTGGGGAAAGCGACGCCAAGCGGTGAGCAGGCCCCAAAGGTACAGCTGCCTGGCTCATCACACTGCGCCCAGCTAAGAGGTGGACTGGGGGAGGCCCGTTACCCTAAAGGGAAGCCAGCTGAAGGAGGGAGGGGTCTCAGGCCTATATGCAAAAACCAGCAGTTTAACTGTCCCCATGGGTTTGCACTGGTATACGTTATTTCAGTGAGCGTGGCTTTCTTCAGGTTAGCTTATGGCCTTTAAGAACAGGTTTAAGCTAAACCAAAAGAAACCACCCCAAATCCAAAAGAGTGCGCACACAACCGTTCGCACCAGCTTAACATCACACCTGAAGTGAAACCAGTGCAGCTTTCTCGGGTAGCCCAGCTCTGAGGAAGCTGAATGGGCCAAAGGGCCAGGCACACATTCGGTGCTGTGGACGCGGATAATCTCACAGCATCAGGAGCTGCCGCGGTTTTCAGATGCGAGGAGTTGGACTGTGTAACGGCCCACCCACTATGGGCCATGCCCGAGATCCCAGAGGCCCTCCCCTGCTCTCTGGAGGGGTCCACCATAAGGACTAGAAATCGACTTACACCGGCACTTCTTCTTGAGGCACGTATCCCTCCTTCACCTTCCTCTGCTTCCTCCAGGTCCCATCAGGGCGCTGCGTGGAGGCAATGTACTTCCCTGAAAGGTGACAAGCATCTTTGTCTGTGATGGGATATTTTAGAGAGGGGGGAAGGGAAAAAGTGATTTCAATATTCACCTACAGGCGTTGCAGCAACACAGGGCCAACTAAGAACCCCAGTCCGAGAAAAGAGGTCACCTCCCCCACCGTGTCTCTCTGGCAACTTTCAGACAGTTAACAGAGAAACTGAAAACCCGATTCCGCCCCCAGTCAGCACTGGACCCTCAGACGGGGAAACCGAGGCACGGAGCAGGGAAGGGAATGATGCCCGATGGGCGAGTCTAAGGCTGCACCAGCACGGCTGGGTCAGTGCGACCGTCCCGGTGCCGTATCCTCAGGCAGGGAAACGGGGGTTCGCTACCCCCAGGGCCGGCCCCGCGCCCCCCCCCCATCAGTGCAGCCCCCCAGGCTGCAGGGTGAGGAAACAGCCCAGCGCCATCCGGAGTGAGACTGAAGTGGGGGCACAGACACGTGACTGGTTAGGGGCGTGGGGGACAAAGCCGGGAGCTGCCCAAGACCAAGGCACAGAGGGGAGGGGGGACATGGGGATACGGGCTGTGGGGAGGGGCTCTCGCAGGGGGAGCGGGGGGGCAGGATAGGGGGACACGGGCCAGGCGGGGGGGGCGCGCGCTCGGGGAAGGGGGGTGAGGCCGGAGCGGGGGGGAAGAGGGAGCTGGGGGGGGGATACGGGCCAGGCGGGGGGGGGGGGCCCTGGAGGGAGGAGCTGGGGGCAGGATGGAGGAATACGGGCCAGGCGGGGGGGGGCGCGAGGCCGGAGCGGGGGGGGGGCCTGGCGGGGGGTGGAGGGAGCTGGGGGGGGGAATACGGGCCAGGCGGGCGGGGGGGCGCTCGGGGGGGGGGGGAGGCAGGAGCGGGGGGTGGGGCCCTGGCGGGGGGAGGGGGGAGCTGGGGGCAGGATGGAGGGATACGGGCCAGGCGGGGGGGGGGGCGCGCTCGGGGAGGGGGGGGAGGCGGGCGGTGGGGGAGGGGGAGCTGGGGGGAATACGGGCCAGGCGGGGGGGCGCGCGAGGCCGGAGCGGGGGGGGGCCCTGGCGGGGGGAGGGGGAGCTGGGGGGGGGGATACGGGCCAGGCGGGGGGGGGGGCGCGAGGCCGGAGCGGGGGGGGCTCCCCCCTCCCGGAAGCGGGTTCCGCACTCACCGGTCTCGTCAGTCACATAGGGAGTCGCCATCTTGGAAACGCGACCCACTTCCGGCCACTCTGCCCCGCCCCCGGAAGGGGCGGGGAGAGCTGGGCCCGAGGCCATCTTGTTTTTAAAGAGACGCCGACCGCCACAGGGCTCAAGGGGGGGTGGGGAGACATTTCCCAGAATCCTTTGGGGCTTAGGCTAAGCGAACCCCCCCCCCCCACACACACACAGAGTCACGTGGGACACAGGCCTCCCCAGGGGGTCATCTGTGGGGGGAGGGGTCACAGGTTCAAATCCTGCCGGGGGGGGGGGGTGGAGAGAGCGGAGTAGAGATGGGGCAGCCTATGGGGGCGTCAGGGGTTCGAATCCTGCCCTAGGCTGGCGGGAGACGGTGCCGCCCGGGCCCCTCGGGGGATGGAGAAGTGACTGTAGCCCCAGGCCGGGCGAGCGGGAACGGGGCATCTCCCAAGGGTGGGGTGAGGAGTCGAGGTTGAAACCCAGCCCCGCGCTGGCCGGGGCGAGGGGGTTGCAGATGGGCTGGGGGTCAGCACCCGAAGCCCTCTGCTTCCAGTGGCAGCCTCCCCCCCCCCCCGCCCGCCAGGAGCAGCAAACACCCCCCACCCCCAGCCGTGTCCACACACACAGTAGCAGCGAGGAGCCGGGGGGCGAGTCTCCCTCTGGACAGGGCATCGGGGCCACCCAGCCTGGGGTGGTGCATTTTCAGAAGGATGTGGAGGAAGTGGTGATGGCACCACCCAAGCGCCCCGAGGGCTGGAGAAAAGGCTCCCGGGGAGATGCCCAGAGCCTCCAAGAGACGATGGGGGAGGTGATTCGGGGTCACCAGCCAAGCCAGGCACAAGAACCCACCGTGGGAAGCCAAAGCCAGGCTGATTCCAATGGGAAATTAGGCTCAGAACGTTAGCGGGGGGGGGGGGGGAGGAACCCCTGGACCCTGCTCCCCACAGCAGTGGGGATCATCCATCGCTTGGGGGCTCCTGGCTTAGCCCCACGCCGGCTCCACACAGGGGGCACTGGGCCAAACCCTCTGTTCTGTGCTAGGCAGCTAGTGATCCAAGGGGCCCCTCTAGGCTCAAGACTCTAGAATGGATTATTGGATACTTGGGGTTGGAAACCCCGTGTCCATACGCCTCCCCCAGCCCCGACAACCCAGTGGCAGCGACAGCGGGGCGGGGAGGGAGGCCGGGGTAGCAGCACGCTAGGGAAGCTGCTACAGTGGCTGATCGCTTTCGAGAGTGATAGATGGTATTTCCACCCTTGCTGAGCTGTCTATCTGAGGCCCCCAACGGTTAGGATCTGAGCCTCTCGTTCTTACCCCACGTACCCAGTGAGGCCGGGAAGCGCAACTATCCCTGTCTGATAGGTGGCCTGGCACAGAGGCGCTCCGGTCATACTCCTGGGGCAGAGAAAGGACGGAAGCGGGGTTTCCCCCGTCCTAGACAGCGCCATAACCATTGGGCCATCCTGCCCCCCCCAGGAAGCGAGCAGACGGGCCGAGCTGACCCTTGCGGGATATTCCACCTTCGGATTAACACCGGGGATGACGTTTGCAACCCAGGAGATTCGGGGTTTGGTTTCGTTCCTTTTCTTAGTGACAGAGAAGAGCCACTCGCCCTCCCCAGGGCCAGCATTTCCTCCCTGCCACCACTAACAAGGCATCCCGGAGAGCGAGGCCAGATGGCAGGGGAAAGACCATTTCCCCGGGAGCTGCAATAAAGCCTCTGATTTGATTCGCAACCTCCAGGTCAGTAGATAATTATTTCCATATCAGCCAACAATCTGGTTTGAAAAGATCGGCTGGAGTTTCATTAACTAGTTACAATGATCAATCCAATTAGCAGAGCACAGGGTAATTTAGTTACACGGGGATTAGAGCCATTACTCAGGCAGGGAGCAACCGTAATGTATTTAGGCAAAACCCCAGGCGCTCCCTATGCGTTTAAAGCCATAAAGTTGCTTTTGAAAGAGGATGACAGCAGCTTAAAAAATAGACTCTGTAACCAGCGATGCCATCAGGCCAGCCTTCCACACACATAGGGCCAGCCTGCAGACCCCCCCATGGAGACCCCCTTTCCACCCCAGCGGGGCGTGAAACACAGAAGCACCTCTCAGGGCAATGGGGATCTCACTACCCTCACCTGTTGCATTAGGGTCTCCAGCAGCAGCCATAGTAGGGAGAAAAGGGAGCAGCTGATTGGACTTTATAGAGCCTTTGTGGGTGGGACCGTGGCCTAGGCTCCACCCTTCCACTTTTTCTTTGTCTGCTCTGATAGGTAGTAAGACTTGTAGTTGAATAGGGCGGGGGGGCCTTAACACTGCTACTGCTGCTTCAGCTAACCCTGGGGGAGACTTAACACCGTTTTCCCTGAGGCCTGGGCGGCATGGAGGTTTCCCGAGGGGAGCCAAAGGGAGGCCATCCAGCATCAGGGGCATTTCCGGCAGCAGGAGCAGGAGAGGGTGAGCGTGCGTTGGCGGGAGAACCACTGTGCATTGTGTTTGCTTGGCACCTGCGCTCCAAGGAGCTGACCCGTCCCTGCTCCCCGGGGCCCTGGTCAAGGGGGACGCTTTGTCACCCTCCTTTTACTGCTGGAGAAACTGAGGCCGAGGGGGTGGAGGTTTGTTCCCCAGAAGCCAGACCCACGACTCCCCAGGCCCTGCTCTAGCTGCTCGACATCTCTGCCTTGCTGCCTGGTGCCTCCTTTCTGCTGCTCCGACGTGGGGGCAGCCCAGCCGCAGGCCTTGGCCAATCTTTGTACTAAACTCCGTGGAGACAGACGGGCGCTGTCAGGCAGGGTGGGTGGTGAGGGATAAAGGGACTGGGTACGTCCCTCCCTTCCCCTCAACTGCCAGCACACGGCTCTGCCGGTGCCCCTCACTCCCCACCCGCAGCCCCTGCTACCCAGCCCTGGGGTCCCCCACAGCCCTGCCGGTGCCCCTCACTCCCCACCCGCAGCCCCTGCTACCCAGCCCTGGGGTCCCCCACAGCCCTGCCGGTGCCCCTCACTCCCCACCCGCAGCCCCTGCTAGCCAGCCCTGGGCTCCCCCACAGCCCTGCCGGTGCCCCTCACTCCCGACCTGCAGCCCCTGCTACCCAGCCCTGGGCTCCCCCGCAGCCCTGCCGGTGCCCCTCACTCTCGACCTGCAGCCCCTGCTAGCCAGCCCTGGGCTCCCCCCAGCTCTGCCAGTGCCCCTCACTCCCCACCCGCAGCTCCTGCTACCCAGCCCTGGGGTCCCCCACAGCTCTGCCGGTGCCCCTCACTCCCCACCCGCAGCTCCTGCTACCCAGCCCTGGGGTCCCCCCAGCCCTGCCGGTGCCCCTCACTCCCGACCTGCAGCCCCTGCTAGCCCGGCCCTGGGCTCCCCCCAGCTCTGCTGGTGCCCCTCACTCCCGACCCACAGCCCCTGCTACCCAGCCCTGGGCTCCCCCCAGCTCTGCCGGTGCCCCTCACTCCCGACCCACAGCCCCTGCTACCCGGCCCTGGGCTCCCCCCAGCTCTGCTGGTGCCCCTCACTCCCGACCCGCAGCCCCTGCTAGCCAGCCCTGGGCTCTCCCAGCTCCCAGGCTGAACTCCCTCGGTATCACCACCAGCCAGGCAACACCAGCGTCCCAGCCAAGCATCCCTCACGCCGCAGGGCTCGTGGCGCTAGGGCGCTGCTGCCAGCCCCGGCGCTCAATCACCGCGCTCCCGTCATCGGGGCACACCCCGAGGCGCCTCTGTGGGTGATCCGTATCGGCCGAGATTTGAGGTTTACCAGTCAAGTGCCCCGCCGGCTGGGCTGAGCTCTGATCCCAGCGAGAGATACCCACGCGCCTCGTTCGGCGGGAGGAAGCCGCGCTGCTGATCTGTGTCTGCTTTCCGCCGCCGCGAGCTGCCGCGTGCACAGACCCGGCTCGAGCTCCGGGGGAAGCCCAGAGACGGTCCCTCCGCCTGCCCCGTGCTGCTCCCGCGCCACCGCCCTGCGGCGAGGACCCAGCAGGTGTGGTGCTGAGCACTGGGGAGCCCGTGAGACACAGCACGGCCTTGGCTTGATCGTTCCCACCTGGGCGAGGGGGCGTTGGCTCCAGTGGGCCCAGGAGAGGGGGTGGGGACAGGCTGGAGTGCGCCCCATACGCCCCCCTTGTCAGTCCGGACCGGGCTCCAACTCCCTGGTTGCTAACACCAGTGCAAACCAGGGTGAAACCCACCGGCAGACTTTGCACGGGAGCAAGGAGGTTTGCACACTCGCCTGGCTCTAGTGTAAAGGACGGCACGAGGGCTCGAACACGTGGTCCGCTCGGGCACTCGTGTGACACAGGGGATCAAGTGTGAGTCTCACTTACACTCTGGCAGCAGGACGGGGCCTGAGAGGGCAGAGCGGGGGAGTGGCCAGAGCACGCGGCGGCTGTTCCCTGCTCCCCAAGGGCCAGAGGGAGCCATAGGAATTCGAGTGTAACTTAGAGCAGCCTCAGGGCATCTCCGTGTCTGTCCAGGTATTTCTGCGCACACACACACACACACACCCCTCTCGCTCCATTCCGCCGTGTCCCCCCCTTCTCCAGCTCACAGGTGCAGGGGAGACAGTCCTCGATGAAGCGAACACCCGCGGCATGTGCGTTTCTTAGAGCAGATGGTGCCTGCGAATTCCCACACGCCGCCAGGCAGCATCAATTAGCTCTGAGCCTGGCGCTTTCCGGGGCTACGCGGAGAGGTCGGTGGGCTGCCCAGAACAACAGTTCTGCTCCCGCTTTTTTGTGTGTTTTTCAGTCATTAGCAAAGCGAGACGAAAACCTCGCAGCGCTCCGCTCCGGCGCCCTCGGCCAGGCACAAATCCACAGTGGGACGACCGCATCATTGCTTCTGTTCTAGTCTCGCTCGGTCATTTCAGCGGTTAGAGGGCAGGGCTGCGAGTCAGGACTCCTGGGTTCTCATCCTAGCTTCGGAGAGAGTGTGGTCTAGTGGCCAGTGCGGCGAACTGGGCGTCCGGACGCCTGGGTTCTGTCCCCAGCGCCGGGAGGGGGCATGGGCTCGTGGTTAGAACACAGTGGGGCAGAAAGTCGGGGCTCCTGGGTTCTAGCCCCGCTTGAAGGAAGCAGGGGCTTATCTGCGGTGGCGTCAGCGCCGGGGCCCCGCTCTGCAGCGTGCGGCTTCGTTGTTTCCAAGCAAGCCTCGCTCCTCTTGCCTTTCTCTTTGTTCTCTGGCGGTTTCTCGCTCTCGCTCCGACGTGGGCCGCCGGGGAAGTGGGTGCCGCCCATGGGCAGGGCCCCACCTGTGACTCATCCCCGGGCAGGAACATACTTGCTTCTCCGCACCGTGCCTCTGCCTTCCCCACGCCCGCCCCCCTGGTCCCAACGGGGGTGAGCCTTCCCAGGGGCAAGCGGCACCGCTCTCTTTGCAGTCCCTAGGGTCCAACGCTGACCCCTGCCAGCTGCTGCCATTGCTCAACAGAGTCAGCCTTAGCAGGCTGCTGGTCTGTGCATGGGAAGGCTGTTGGCTTGCAAGGCATGCTGGGAAGGCTCCCCCCCCATCCCCGCCCCCGCCGAGGCCTGAGTTGGGGTGCATGGCTGGGGCATGCATTGTTTGCGGACACTGATCAGACACACAGATGAGCACCGTTTGCTGGGGAAGAGTCAACACGGCTTTTGTGAAGGGAAATCGCGCCGAATCCTCCCAGGTGGTCCAGTGGATCTAGGGGACTTGGGCTTTCGAAGACCTTTACCAGGGTCCCTCGCCAAAGTGAGCAGCCGTGGGCTCAGCGGGACGGTCCTCGCGCAGGCCAGTAACAGGGTAACAGGTAGGAAACAAAGGGTAGGAATAAATGGTCCGTTTTCACAGTGCAGAGTAGATACTGGGGTCCCCCAAGGATCACCTTGGAAAACATAATCCCAACGCTACACACAAAATGATGCAGCCTAAATGAGCTGGTAGCACTCGAGAGAGAGATCTCGGAGCCACTGTGGAGAGTTCTCTGCAAACATCCACTCACTGTGCAGCGGCCGGCAAAAAGCCAACAGACCGTTCGGAACCGTTAGGCCAGGGAGCGATAATTAGACAGGAAACGGCGTCAAGCCGCTAGATCAATGCAAAGTGCACTCACACCTTTAATATTGCATGCCGCCCTGGGCGCCCCATCTCAAAAAAGCTACATTAGGAGAATTGGAAAAAGTACAGCGAAGGGGCATGGAGCAGCTTCTGTCTGAGGAGAGATGAAAACGACTGGGACTTGATCTTAGGAAAGAAATGACCGTGGAGGGATATGACAGAGGTCTATAAATCGTGGCTGGCGTGGAGAAAGGGAATAAGGAAGAGTTATTTACCCCTTCACATACCTGGGTGTCACGGTCCCCGGGCGATGCTCTGGAACTGCTCCCTACGAAGCCAGGCCGGACTCTGGGGGAGCCTCCTCTCTGCGAGCCGACTGTCTCCAGACTCCAGGGCACGAAGCTTCCCCAGCTTCCACCTTCCTGGGTCTGACCCCGGAGCATCCAGCCTCCCCTGCCCCACCGGGCGCGTCCCGCAGCGAGTCCGCCCGGGCGGGGTCCTGGGGGGGTGTCCAGGGGGCCCTGCCCCCCGACTCCGCAGTCAGACGTGACTCTCAGCCAGCCAGTAAAACAGAAGGTTTATTAGATGACAGGAACAGGGTCTAAAACAGAGCTTGTAGGTACAGAGAGCAAGACCCCTTAGTCAGGTCCATCTTGGGGGGCAGGGAGCCCAGAGCTGACTCTCTCCAGCCCCTCCTCTGGCCCTTGTCTCTTTCCCTGGCCAGGAGGTCTCCTGGGCCTGATCTCTTTGTTCTCCGACACCTTCAGCTCGCACCTTTGCAGGGGAGGGGCCCAGGCCATCAGTTGCCAGGAGACGGGGTGTCGGCTATTCTCTCTGCAAACAGCATCAAACTTGCCCCCTAAGGCTCTGAAACAATCACACACCCTTATCCCACCACCTAGATACTTAAGAAATGCACAGGGGAAACTGAGGAACCCACATAGTATTCAAAGAAAACATTTAGAACATTCCCACTTCGTCACGCAGGGTCACCCAATGAAATTAATAGGCAGCAGGTTTCAAACAAACAAAAGAAACAACATGCAGTTAACCTGTGGAACTCCTTGCCGGGGGATGTTCTGAAGGCCAAAACTATAATGGGGTTAAAAAAAGAATTAGATCAGTTCACGGAGGATGGATCCATCACTGGTTATTAGCCAAGACTATCAGGGACGCAACCCCGGGCTCTGTGTGTCCCTAAGCCTCTGACTGCCAGAAGCTGGGACTGGATGACCGGGGATGGATCATTCGATAACTGCCCTGTTCTGTTCATTCCCTCTGAAGCACCTGGCACTGGCTGCTGTCAAAGAGAGGATACTGGCCTAGATGGACCATTGCGCTGACCCAGTCTGGCCGCTCTTACGTTTGACAAACGGCAAAGCTTTTAACAATACGTAGGTTCTAGTGGCCCGGTTCACGTCTCTGTTCAACACTGCCCTCTACTGGATGGGATGAGGATGGCAACTGTGTACCATAGCACCCGGACTGCTTTCAGCTATTGGGGATTCTCCTGGAAGGGGAGCAGCAAGCAGACCTGGGACCTAGCCTTGCTGTCACGGTGAAGTTATGAGTGTGAGTCATGGTGTGTGTATACACACACACACACACCCCATTCACAGTATATCCCAACCCACCTCTTCTCCGAACTGAGGCTGTCCCCCACTACACAGCGTGGCTAGGAACCCCCTGGACATCCCTATTTTTCAGACCCCCCCCCAATCTGAATGGTTCCCCCCGCCCCATTCCCGTTGGGTTTCACAGGATGGCACATGTGCTCCTCCCCCGCCCTGGCTGTCGTTTGAAGGCCTGACGAACCGGCCACCTTCGAAGAATGCGTCAGCTGGAGCAGGGTCGGCCCGTGCCAGCCCTTGTCCCCGCCGCGGCTGCGTGATTCAGCCGAGCTGGTACTTAGATTCCACAGCCGCATTGGCAGGGCTGGGAACGGAGAGCCAGGGCCACGGGCACCGGGTGTCCCGGGAGCGGAATCCCCCCCTCGCCACGTGCTGGGTGGCGGGGCCTCCCGACGTGACCTGGGTCCACGTGCACAGCCATTGACTTCGCTCTTTCCAAGGCCCGGGACGGGCGGCACCCTCGGCCGCGGGGGAGGGCTCCGGGTGCCAGGCGGGGCTCGGGGCGGGCACATCCTGCCCTGGCACGGGGCGCTCACACCGCAGCAACGGCCGGAGATCCCCAGGGGAGATAAAAGCGCCGCTTCCGCTGCTCGGCTCCTATTTCCAGCTCCGCTGTGGCTGAGCAACAGGCCGGAATGTCTGCCCCGTCCTGGGGGAGAGCCAGGGGGGGGGGGGGGGGGCTGCTTGATCTGCTCCCGGCGTGAGGAGCCGGGTGGGCACGGCTGCTAGCGGCTTTCCCAGGCTCTGTGCTAAACGGGGGGGGGGGGGTATAACTGGAGAGGGGGGCAGGGTCCAGCCCCCGCCCCCCCCGCTCCAGGCTGGTGCGCTGCATTGAAGGGAGCCTGCAATCCGTGGCGGGCGGCACCGCCTGGGGTCTCCATGCAGCGGGCCAGGAACTGCCCAGCAACTCTGCCACTAATTCACGGCGGGGCCTCGAGCACGTCCCTTCTCCGCTGTCGGCCTCCCTGCCCCCCGCTGCGGAGCCAGGCCGAGGCGCGAAGGAGGGCAGCAGGGGAACGAACGTGAGATGGAAACAGCTGCAGAGGCGGCATCGGCTCCCCGCAGCATTCGCGCCTCCCGCCCACACACAGACACGCTCAGCCGGCAGAGAAAAGCTCTGCAGCCCACGGAGGGGAAATTCCAGCTGCAGGGTTGGTGCCTCGCCGTGGGGCTCCGGGCCACGGTGCTTCCGCCCTCCAGCCTGGGCTCCCCTGTCTGCAGACGGCCCCCAGCAGGGGCGAGAGGAGTCGAGTGTCCCCGACCCGTTCAGTCCTCGGCCTGGCCTCTGAGCCTGGCCGGGAGGGGGCCCGGCCGTGCCGGTCACGTGGCAGCGACTACTGGCCACGGAACTGGATTTGAACTGGCAGCCCAGGGAGCAAGGCTCCGGGCACCTGAGTTACCTGCTCCGGGCAGCCTGCAAGGGCTTTCTGGTGGCCTGAGTGTAGTGAGTTTGCTGGGTCTCAGTCCAGTTCCCAGGCAGGACCCTTAAACCCCCAGCACCGAGGCCAAGGGCTGGCCGGGGCCCAGACTGAACTGAGGGTGTGTGTGGGGGGGAGGCAGCACCTTGGCAGCACACGTGTGCGCACAGATCACGCCCGTGGGAGAAGGATGAACGGCTCAGAGGTGACGGGGGGGGGGGGGGGTCCCCTCCTGCCGCCCCCTCGCACCTGGCAGCCTGGCCTGGATCCCAGAGAGCGCTCGGAACCCGCGCGCCCGGAGCGGGGCGCAGACAGGCGAGCGCAGGCCCGGGCAGGCCCACGCGGGCAGAGCCGGCACTCCCCCCCCGCCCCACGACACCCTGAGTGAGCCGACGCCCACACGCAGAGATCCAGGCTGAGTCCACCCCCAGCCGTGCACCCCGGCACCCCCTTTACACGCCCCGAGGCGGGTTCCTCCCACGCGGACGGACCCGGAACCCCCCCCCCCCCCCCAGCGCACGGACGGGGCCAGGCCCACAACTCAGTTGCCCACCTGGACCCATCGAGTCAGGCCTGTAAACAGCCCGAGATAGCACGTGGTGCTGGCGTCGGGGGCAGAGATACAGCCGGGCATGCGGGGGGGGAGTGTGTCTGTGACACCCCCCCCCACTCACACACACTCAGGGGCACAGGCCTGGCGAAGTCAGCAGCCGGCTCCCCCCCACCCTGACTAACCCGCCCCGGGGGGGGTTGGAATCTCCCTCCCCGCAGGTTTGGACAAACCCCAGCCGGGGATGGGCTGGAGAATCCTTCGTCCTGCACCGAGCGCCGGACCAGGCCTCTCGGGGCCCGGCCGGTCCTAGGGCCTTGGGGCCGCCTCAGGCGCTGCAGCCAGAGCCCCCTGAGTTTGGCCCTGAAGCCCCCCCACCCTCCAGCCAGCCCTGGGTTCGAGGCCCGGGGAATCCCTTCCGGGGGGGGGGGGGCTCCCAGGAAAGCCCAGCTGGCCAGAGGCGGGGGGGGGGAGGGGGTGTTGGATTCGCTGCCAGGGAAGGAGCAGGTGAGGCGGGGGGGCCCGTTCCGGGGGGGGGGGCTCCCAGGAAAGCCCAGCTGGCCAGAGGCGGGGGGGGGGGGGGTTGGATTCCCGCCAGGGAAGGAGCAGGTGAGGCGGGGGGGGGCCGTTCCGGGGGGGGGGGGGGGGGCTCCCAGGAAAGCCCAGCTGGCCAGAGGCGCGGGGGGGGGTGTTGGATTCCCGCCAGGGAAGGAGCAGGTGAGGCGGGGGGGCCCGTTCCGGGGGGGGGGGGCAGGTGGCTCTCCGCTGCGCACGGCGCAGGGCGCTGCTGCCCCTTTAAGTGGGCCCCCCCCCGGCGAGCCCCGCTCGAACGGGCTGCGGCAGGCGGGCCCCGCGGAGGGAGGTGCGGGGGCCCCGGGCGGGGAGGCGGCGCCGGGGCGGGCCGGGCTGTGATGTCAGCGGGGCTGGGCTCGGAGGGGCGGGCGGTGCCCCAGGCTCGCCCCGCGCTGCCGAGCTCGCCGCGCTGCGGACAAGGTAGGGCGCGCCCCGGGGGAAGGAGCTGCCGGGGTCCGGCCGGGCCCGACCCCCTCCCGGCTCCGCAGCCCCCGGCGCTGGGGGGGGCAAAGAAACTTTGCGGCGTCCCGGGGGATCCTCTCCCCGCAGCGCCGGGGTCCGGCCGCTCCCCGGGGGGGCTCTGGGGCCTCACCCCGCTCCCTGCAGCGCCGGGCACAGGCCCAGGGGAGCTGGCGGACGCTGCCCCCTCCCTGCCAGCCGGGGTCCGGCTCCTGTGCCCGGCGCTGGGCAGGGGAGGGGGCGTCTCGTGCCCCCCGGGTTCGATCCAGCCCGGCCCTGGTGGGGCTGCGGGGGAGGTGTCTGGGGGCCCCCCATTCATAGTATCTGGCCAGTGGCGACTCCGCCGTCCTGCCTGGCCCGGGCCAGGGGGCTCCCCTGGGTCCCCCCCCCCACTGTACGTTTAGAACCCGCCGGGCGGCCCCTGCCCCAAGGAAGCTGCAATCCCGGCCCCCGCCTGGCCAGCAGCACCGTGCCCGGGTGGGTCCTGCGCTCGCCCGTCTGCTAAGGCTCCCCCTGCCCGGTAGAACGGGCCAGGTCGGTGCCGGGAGCTGCCCCCAAGGAGCCGGGTCTGCAGGGACGCTGGACGAGGCGCTGGGCTCTTTGGGTGAGGGCAGCCCGGCGGGGCAGGCAGGGGGCAGAGGTTCGACCCGGGGGAGCAGCGAGGCAGGGCAGAGGGGGCGACCCCTGCCGGCGGCGATGGGCCTGCGTGGGGCCGGACTCTCCAGCCAGCAAAGCCCCCGGTGGGACACCCCCAACCCCAATCCGGTGCCTGCTGACCGCTGGCTCCGGGCGCAGCTGGTGAATCCTGACCCCCCAGGACTGATCGGCTGGGCTCACCCCTACGTGCCGGGACCTGCCAAATCAAGAGCCCGGCCGAATCCAGCGGGACTGGGCCTGGCACTCCGTGCCATGGGGGGGCACTGATGGTTGACCCTAGCTGCGGATCGGCTCCCTGTGGCCTGAATGTTTTAGGGGTTCAGCCTCCCGCGGGACCTGGGAGGCTGTTTTCTGGGTGTGGCGCCGTGGCGCCCCCGGGCCGCAGGTAATGCCGGCCCCGCCATCTTGTTTTACTTTTATCTACGTAACAAAAAATCCTTCTGGGGCTTCGGCCGGTCCGGCTCCCTCGCCGCCGGGGCAGAAACGGCCCCGAGCGGGTCGCGACCGGACCTCCCATGTGGGCACCTTCCTTCCGCGCTGGGACGGCTGAGCGAGTCCAAGGGACGCGGAACCCAGGAGTCCGGGCGCCCAGCCCCTTGGTGAACCTTCGGGGCGAGTTTCTGGGGCTGCCGTTCCCGTTCGGTCGGGGTTTGACGCTGTCTTTTCTGGAGCCCTGGGAGAAAGCGGCGCTGCGGGCGCGCGGGATGGGCAGGGTTTGTCCTGCCCCCGGCAATTCTCCTGAAACGGGAGCGGCAACCTCCACCTGGGTTCTCGCGCTCCTGCCATGTGCCAAAGTACACGTTTACCCAAGCGCTCAGAGCTCACTCCTGGGTACATAGCGCAGGGCGGGGCGGGGCGGGGGGGTCACAACCTGCCGCCGGAGCGATTGTTAATTAAGGAAAACCAAGTAACTTCCTGCCAAGAGCTGAACGGTGAACAAACAACGGGCAAGTTTCTAGTGCCTTTCCTCCCCCCGGCACTGGCTAGAGACAGGTCGATGCAGCCACCTCTGGGGTGAGGCGCAGCAGCTGTTTAGACCGGGCCCGGCAGAGAGGTGGGCTGAGGGCAGCGTCAGCACCACGCCGAGGGAAAAGTGCCCCCGTTGGGCCGGCAGCCCTGGGCTGTTTCTGGCCCTCCCTCGTCCAAGCGCTGACCCAGCTCAGGATGTCAAGCGAGGGGGGGGGGGACCCAAGGCTGGGTGGAAACCCCCCCCCCCCTTGCTCATCCCTTCTCTGGGTCGTGGGCGGGGGGCCTGGCTTGCTGAGGAGAGAGGCCAAGGGCTGAGCGGGCCATGGGGACCGCGGTCCCGGGGCGGGGGAGAGCCGTATTCACAGGTGGGGGTGGGTGAGTCTGGGTGATGCTCAGCTTGTGGCTGCGTGGAAGGGGCTCCCCCCGCCCTTCCCCAGGGCCTCCCCAGTGGGTGTGGAGCTGGGATCTGGGCTCTTGACCCCACCCTGGGCTGTTACTGTTCCCCATTTCCCCGCAGAAACGCCGCGTGTCACTTAGAGCTGCCTTGGGGCTGCTGTAACTCAGCGGGAGGCAGGCCAGGCCCTAGGCTATGGGGAGTGCAGTGAGTGAGGGCTTTGCCCTGCCCGTGCCTAGGAACAGGGTCCCCCGGGGTCAGACGCCAGGGTGATGGGCCCAGCAGAGGCTCCGAAGGCACTTGTTAAAAGCCGCAGCCCCCTTCCCCCTCCCCCTGGCCCCTGTGTGGCCCAGCAGACGGCCGGCCGGAGTATTTCCTTAATTCACGCCTGCTGGTTGGACAGGCCTGAACTCGATGGGGTGTTGGCCTGACAATGGCAGGGAGTAACCGGCTGCTGGTTCCTCGGCTCTGGCGTCTGGATCCGGCTGGGGGCTGGCGGGGAAGCCGGGGTGATCAGAGCTGCCGGGGGGAGTTCGGACCCACTTTCGGCCGCTCCAGACGGGGTCGGGGCAGCTAGCGCGAGTGAGTTAAAATGGAGAGTCTCTGCCCAGGAGTCCTGGCTCCCAGCACCCCCAGCTCACCCACCTTCCCTGACGCTTCTCCTCGCGCTGTCCCTTTAAGACCAGCCGGGGGGGGGGGCACACGACCCCCCCCCCGCCCCATCAGTCAGGTGGGGGCTGGCAGCTCAGCTGGAGCATGGGAGGGGGCCAGCCAAGGCCCCGGCTCCTGGCAGTGGGGCCAGGCTGCCCCTCCCTGCCCATGCCCGTCTGGGATGGGTAGGGCTAACTGGAGTGGGGTAGACAGCTGGGGGGGGCGGGGCGGGGAGTCTGTGTGCCTGGGGCTAGTCCCAGAGCAGGGCACTGAGCCATTCCCTTGAACTCCCACCCCTTCTGCACGGCTGGTCGGCCCCCTGCCGAGCCCTGGACCATCCCCCAGCCCCATGCGGGGCTTCACGCCCCCCCTCAATTGCCCCCCAGCTTGGCTTCCCCAGTGCGCCGATAGTCGCTGTCAGGGAAGCGTTTGAGGGCGGCTGGATCCCATTAGGGGATTAGCCAGGAATCCCAGAGGGGGTGGGCGGGGAGCCTGCCAGCCTGGGCCAGCACCCCAGCGTCCCCACCCCCTGCCTCTGGCCAGCCCTGGGCGGCAGGGCGCGTGGGCTTCTCCGTGCGCTGGCACCGAACCAGGGTGCGCGGGCTCAGCTGGGCCGGGGGGGGGGCGGGGGGCAGGATGTGATGCTAGGAAGACGGGCAGGCCCAGAGGGAGTCAAGACTCCTGGGTCCTTTTCCGGGTGCTTGTAGGCAAGTCCCTGCCCCTCCCTGCCTCAGTTTCCCCATCTGGAAAGCAGGGAGGATTCCGGGGAGGCTGTGGGGTTAAACTAGTGATTCGTGTGTACAAAGCACTTTCGGACCAGGACTGAGGGGCACCCACAGAGCTGACGGGGGAAGCCCAGGGCTGGCC
The DNA here is from genome assembly GCA_037349315.1 of Chelydra serpentina. Taxonomy (NCBI): domain Eukaryota; kingdom Metazoa; phylum Chordata; order Testudines; family Chelydridae; genus Chelydra; species Chelydra serpentina. The sequence continues at coordinate 189,909 of JBAIAC010000278.1, forward strand.
TAGCAGGGAGCTGCCGGTCAGGGGCTGCTAAGAACGGTCCCCCCTGCCCCCCCCCCCCGGCTGCGCCAGCGCTCCCTTGCCTTGTGCAGCTCCCAGGTACCCCAGCGCTTGCTGGGTGATGGGGCGCAGGGGGTGGGAGGCGTGAGGCATGTGGCAAGGGGGAGGCTGAGGCACAGTCGTGGGGGGGAGCTGCCCCCTTCCAGGCTGGGGAGCTGCGGCCCCCTGCGAAGGGGGGCGGGGCCATTAGCAGGCCAGCCGCCTTGCCAGAAATCGGCTGCTTGGCGTCTGTCGGCAGCACGAGCGTGAAATCTCCATCACGTTGGGATAAACCCAACTGTGATGCTGCCCTGCTGTGCCCCCCACGAGGAGCGATGGGGCTGGGCCTGGCATGTGCTGGTAAGGAGAGGCCCCCCCAGTGTCCCAAAAAAGGGAGCAGGTGTTGGGGAGCCCTCTGAGCCCCCCCCAGCCGATGCCCCGCTCATGGCAAAGGCTCGTGGGGAGGGGCTCTCCCCTGGCCAATGGCCCGACCAGCAGGGATCACTGGGAGCCAGGATCGGGGGCCGAGGAGGGCCACCGGCGCAGAGTGTGGGTCCCTGGTGTCCCTTCTCCCTGGCCTGAGCCCGCGCCTGTCGCCAATTGTCCCGGGAGCGGAGCCCATCCCGCCGGGGCCAGGCAGAGCCGGGCGAGGACTTGGGCTGAGTCCGAGCCGGGGATGGCCAGACGATGGGGCTGGGCTGGGGGGTGGGCAGCAGGACCAGGCCCCCTGCTCGGCCGCCCCCTGGGGATCAGGGTGTTGAGCTTTGGCCTCCAGCCCCGAACGGCTTCTCCCGGCATCTGGTTTCCATTTGCCGCGCTGGGCCGGAGGGCCGGGGCGGGCGGAGCTGGGCTAAATTTAGCGCCGCTGATGGAGTTAGCAGGACTCAGTAACCTCAGCATCCCTGGGATGTGTCCAGGGTGGAGTCGGTGCCCCTCCCCCCTCCTGCTAACAGCTATGGGGGGCTGGGAGCCAGGTCTCCGGGGTTCTTTTCTCAGTAGTGCTGCTGGCTCACTTTGTGTCACATCAGCCTCAGTTTCCCTAGCAGTTGGAGCAGGGGCCGGGTGGTGGCCACTAGCCCAGGTCCCCCACCCTGCCAGCCCCCTAGAGCCCCTCATGGGACTTGGGCCTCAGCCCCGGCCTTGTCTGTCTGCCCAGCTCCGCAGGAGGGCAGGGGTCCCCCAGCGGGACCCCCGGGCTCCCAGCGAGACTCCCGTTCAGCCAGGGGGCGAGGATGGGTAGCCAGGCCCCTGGGCTCTCGGCAGCTGCGGCACGGGCGCCAGGAGCCGTTTGCCTGGGCCGCGTTTCACGCCAGGACTCGCCTCCCCCTTTCCTTCCTGCCCCCCCTCGCTCGGGGGGGGGTCCCTGGGGGCGGGCACTGAGCAAAGCTGCCGTCAAAGCCCCCCCCCCCACTGAGCAGCTGCCTGCTCCCCAGCAGCTGGGCATGTACCTAGGGGGTGGGGGGCTGCGTGCGGGGTTGGGGGGAGCACAGGGGGGAGAGGTTGTGTAGAGTGATGGTGGCGTGCGTGGGTGTCGGGGGGGGGGGTATGTTGGGGGAGGTGGCACCGGCACCCTGTCCCCCCCCGCTCCCCCCCCCAGCTCTCCCTGTCCCAGCGGTTTGTTCCTCGTCCCGGGACAGCCCCATGTTTACCCTGGGAGGGAGGGAGTCATTTCTTAACCGGGGGATCCCTGTGGGCGCCCCCCCCCCCGCCCGCACTGCTCTAAAAATGGATCCACCGAAAGCAGAAGTCGTTTGTTAAAGGGCTTGGCCTGGCTTTGTCGTCCCCTCCCACAGGGAGCCGGCCCCACAGGGGGTGGGGGGAGGGGGACTGCTGGCCCCAGAGTAGCTGCCCCAGGTGGGGGGTGAATTGGGGGTTGGTTAGTCACATTTGGGATGAAAAGGGGGGGCCTGGGAATTAGACAAAGTCGGAACCCCCCCGAGTGCAGGGTTTTCGTGCTAACGGAACAGGGGGTGGTGCCAGTCGGGGTACAGGAAGGTTGACAGAGCGAACCACTGGCCCCCATGTCCCTCCCAGAGCCGGGGATAGAACCCAGGAGTCCTGGCTCCCAGCCCTCCCCCCGCTCTGACCACTGGCCCCCATGTCCCTCCCAGAGCCGGGGATAGAACCCAGGAGTCCTGGCTCCCAGCCCTCCCCCCGCTCTGACCACTGGCCCCCATGTCCCTCCCAGAGCCGGGGATAGAACCCAGGAGTCCTGGCTCCCAGCCCTCCCCCCGCTCTAACCACTGGACCCCATGTCCCTCCCAGAGCCAGCTGGGGATAGAACCCAGGAGTCCTGGCTCCCAGCCCTCCCCCCACTCTGACCACTGGCCCCCATGTCCTTCCCCCCAGAGCCGGGGATAGAACCCAGGAGTCCTGGCTCCCAGCCCGCCCCCCCCAACCACTGGCCCCCACGTCCCTCCCAGAGCCAGCTGGGGATAGAACCCAGGAGTCCTGGCTCCTGGCCCTCCTTCATTTTCATTGTCCTGTGTGTTAGCCCCTCAGCTCATATTCGCTCAGCCCTGGGCCCCCCTCTCCCTAGCCACTGCCCCCAATTTTGCACTCTTCCCCAGCAGCTCAGCTGGTGCCCCTCACTCCCGACCTGCAGCCCCCTGCTATCCTGGCCCTGGCCCCCCCACTCCAGCCGCGCTAGTGGCCCTCAGCCTGGCCTGGCTAAGCGGGTGAGTTACTGCCCCGGCTTGTCCTTGCGATGTGTTCCCGGAGTACAGTCAGTTGTGATTGATTTACTCCTGTTCTATAGCCCCACCCCCCCGTCATCCTGAAGGGCCACGTTTGGGGGGGCCAGGGCCGGGCTAGCAGGGGCCTGCGGGTCGGGAGTGAGGGGCACTGGCAGGGCTGGGGGGAGCCCAGGGCTGGGCTAGCAGGGGCCTGCGGGTCGGGAGTGAGGGGCACTGGCAGAGCTGGGGGGAGCCCAGGGCTGGGCTAGCAGGGGGCTGTGGGTCGGGAGTGAGGGGCATCGGCAGGGCTGGGGGGAGCCCAGGGCTGGGCTAGCAGGGGCCTGCGGGTCGGGAGTGAGGGGCACTGGCAGGGCTGGGGGGAGCCCAGGGCTGGGCTAGCAGGGGCCTGCGGGTCGGGAGTGAGGGGCACTGGCAGGGCTGTGGGGGACCCCAGGGCCGGGCTAGGAGGGGCTGCGGGTCGGGAGTGAGGGGCACTGGCAGAGCTGGGGGGAGCCCAGGGCTGGGCTAGCAGGTGGCTGCGAGTCGGGAGTGAGGGGCATCGGCAGGGCTGGGGGGAGCCCAGGGCTGGGCTAGCAGGGGGCTGCGGGTCACTGATAGAGCTCGGGGGGGACCCAGGGCTGAGCTAGCAGGAGCTGCGGGTCGGGAGTGAGGGGCACTGGCAGAGCGTGGGGGGACCCAGGGCTGGCTAGCAGGGGCTGCGGGTTGGGAGTGAGGGGCACCATCCATGCCGCTTTCGGGTCTCAGCCGTGCCATCCGGGCCGCGAGGGGGCTGGCGTCCCGGGGTGACTGTGCTCGGTACTAGCCCCATTAGCGTTAATGGGAGCAGCACGGCCCGTCCTCTCCCTGCCCCGCGGAGACCTCGGAGCACTTAGCGCGGCCCGGCAGCTCCCCGGGGTGCCCGAGATCGGGATGAACATGAATAAATCATCGTCATAATGGAGTGAGCCGGGGGCTCGGCGCGGGCTGAATATGGGGAAAACGCTGCTGCCGGGGAAGGAAAGTGGGGGGCAGGGACACGATTCCAGCCCCGGAGCAGGGGGCCCCCTGGCGCTAACGACCCCTCGCTCCCACTGAGCGGGAGGATCTCAAAGCACTAAGGGCTTTATTATCCCCTGATGGGGAAACTGAGGCACAGAGGGAGGCAGTCAGCAGAGAGTCCGGGGCCAAGCCAGGAATGGGACCCAGGCGTCCTGCACCAGCCATTAGGCCGCCGGTCCCAGAGCCGGGAACAGGGCTGGATGCAGTGTGGGGGGGGGGGGCACAATGCCAGTTGAGATCTGTGGGGTGGGGGCCTGGAGCGGCAGCCCCCCCACATGCTGCTCAGCCCTCCCCCCCCCAGGCATTGCGGTGGGCCCAGCCGGTCCGTACGCACTTTGCAGCCCCCTCTGCCGAGTGCCCCAGGCTGCACCGAGAGCCGCTTGGCCTGTTGCCAAGTCCCACCTCTTCCCCCCCCCCCCCCCCCGAGTTCGTGCCTCCGAATCAGATGATTTCTCCCCCCCCCCATCCCCATCCCCAATTCACAGCAGCGATTGGAGAACCCCCCCCCCCCGGCCCAGCCGTGACTTGGCACCATTAAATATTGAAGAGAGCCGGCGAAGTGGCCGCCCGCCGAGAGGTATAAAACGCTGGTACGAGCTGCCCGGCTCTGCCAGCTCCGTGCCAGGCTGCGGGGGCACCGGCCGGCCCGCGCCCCTCCCCAGTGTCCCGCTGCGGCGGGGTGGTTCTGCGCTGGGGATGGGGCTGTTATGGGGCAAACGGTGCCCCCGGCTGGCGGCTGGCGGCCAGCCCACCCCCGGCGGTAATTGAGTGACATCCCGTGAAGAGCCCCTGGCGCTGGGGGTCTCAGCCGTGGCGCTGGGGGGTCTCAGCCGTGGCTCTGGGGGGTCTCAGCCGTGGCGCTGGGGGGTCTCAGCCGTGGCGCTGGGGGTCTCAGCCCTGGCGCTGGGGGTCTCAGCCGTGGCGCTGGGGGGTCTCAGCCGTGGCTCTGGGGGTCTCAGCCGTGGCGCTGGGGGTCTCAGCCGTGGCGCTGGGGGGTCTCAGCTGTGGCGCTGGGGGGTCTCAGCCGTGGCTCTGGGGGTCTCAGCCGTGGGTCAGAAGAGGCGGATCAGGACATGGAGCTGTGGTGGCCCCGCTCCCGAGTCCCCTGGGTGCCCGCCCTGGCTCCCGGCAGCCCCAGAGCAGGGCACCCCCGGATGGGCACAGGGGGCGGACGGGCCTGGTGGCGCCGGGGGCTTGGCTGGCGCTCGCTGCTCTGGGAACCGATCGGCTCCGCTGGGGAATGTGCCGGCTCAGCTAATCCGGGAGGGGCACTGCCCGCGGCCCCCCCCCCCCCGGTCCCTCTTGCCAGCATCTCGCCCGGGCTCCGTCCCGCTCTGCAGCCTCGCTCCCCTGTTAGCTCCTTCTGTCCCCCCCCCAGGTTACCCCCCCCGGGCGTCTCCGTTTCTAAACCCCCCCCCCCCGCCCCCCCGCAGCCGCGGCCCGGAGGCCCCAGGACGTCATGTCGGCGAGCAAGGAGTGGGCCACCCTGAGCCCGGAGGAGTTCGCCCAGCTGCAGAAGTACATTGACTGTGAGTAACCAGCCCCCCATCCCCCCCCGGCCCCACTGGGGCAGGTGCCCAGGTTCAGGGCCCCGTGGGGACAGCCCTGCCCTCCCGCTGCCCCGGCGGGAGCAGGATCGGGCCCCGGACGGGGGGAGGGGACGGCATGGGGGGGGGAGCTCCCTTCACCCAGCCATGTCAGTGTTCACCCCACACACACCCCACTTCGCGCCGGGGGGGTCGGCCCCACTGGGCCCCCACCCCATCAGGTTCTGCGGTGGGGGAGGGGTCGCCTCTGTTGGGGATTTGCCCGGGGGCCTGCAGGTGGGGCCGATTTCCTGCCCAGGGTCGGGGCTGACCTGCCCCACCACCCATAAGGCTAGGAAGCTGGGGGGGGGCGGTAGAGCGGCTGTATTTGCCCCCAGAGCAGGGCGGGGGCCACGGTGGCAGGGCTGGGGGAGGGCTTGGCCCCGGGTCTGGGCTGCTCCCCGCTCCCGGCTGGGGGGGGGGCCCTGGGAACCTGACCCTCCCCCCCCACCCGTTTCTCCCCCCTCCAGACAGCAGCAAGAAGGTCCAGGACGTGCTGCAGGAGTTATACGGAGACGGCACTTTGGTGCAGCACCGGCAGGGAGACGTGAGTCCGGCCCGACCCCCCCCCCCCCCCGTGCCACCCAGGGGGGTCCCAGTCTGACCCCAGAGCCCCCCTGCTCTGAGCCGGGCTGGCCCCCTCCCTCCGGCTCGGAGCAGGGCCCCCCCCTCCCTGTGCCACCCGGGGGGGTCCCAGTCTGACCCCAGAGCCCCCCTGCTCTGAGCCGGGCTGGCCCCTTCCCTCTGGCTCGGAGCAGGGCCCCCCCGGCCCGGGACGCCCCCTAACGCCCCCCTCCCCGCTGCCTCCCTCCAGTCGATCGACTTCGAGGGCTTCAAGCTGTTCATGAAGAGCTACCTGGAGGCCGAGGAGATCTCGGACGCCCTCTGCCAGCACCTCTTCCGCTCCTTCCAGACCTCGCCCGGGGAGGCCCCAGGGGGGCAGCCGGGCCTCGGGGAGCAGCCAGGTAAGGGCACTGGCCCCCCGCCGGCTCTGTCAGCCTGGCTGAGCCGGAGGAGAATCCCCATTGGATGCTGACTGTACGGGGGATATGACACGCGGCGGAGCAGTTCTGACCCCAAGCAGCGGGGGGCAGTCACTAGCCAGCTTGCTGCAGTGGCCAGAGCTGGGCTGACGATAGGGCCTGTGTCTTGGGGCCCCCCCCCCAGCCTTGGGGAGGGGGGTGACATGGGGCACAGGCTGTCTGGGGTTAGGGGGTTGCAGCTGATACTGGTGGGGGGGGGCCTGCAGAGGGTCCCCCCATTTCCCGTCGCTGCTCACCACTCCCCCCCGCCCCCGTTGGCAGCTGAAGCCGAGGCGCGAATGGGCCTCGGGGCCCGATCTCCTGGGTCCCTGCTGCCGTGGGGGGCTGGGGGATTCAGGGCCAGCTCTGTCCCTTTGCAGCCAGCGGCCTGGTCTGCATCAACGACGTCTCCTGCTACTTCTCGCTGCTGGAGGGGGGCCGCCCCGAGGACAAGCTGGAGTGTGAGTCTGGGGCGGGGGGGAACGGCCGGGGGGGGGGGACGGCGGGCGGGGGGGGAACGGCCGGGGGGGGGGATGGCGGGGGGGGGAACGGCGGGCGGGGTGGGGAACGGCCGGGGGGGGGGGCTGTCCCACCCGCCCCAGCCCCATGGGGAGGCGACGAGGTCGGGGCAGCTCTCGGGCTCAGACCTGAGTCGGGTTCCTAGTGGGGCAGGGGGGCACAGCGGGGGTCCTTTGGGGGAGGGGTCAGACGTCTTTCCCCGGGGCGGGGGGCGGCTGACAGGCTGTGCTAGGGTGTGGGTTGGGTGGGGGTGGGGTGGCCATGGGGGGCTGGGCCTGGCTGGGGCCCCCCCACTGACTCCGCTCTCTTCCCCCCCCACAGTCACTTTTAAGCTCTATGACAAGGATGGGAACGGCATGCTGGACAGCTCGGTGAGCGCCGTGGGGCCGTGGGGATACCACAGCCCCCCCATCACTGTCCCCTTCACCCCAGTGCCCCCCACTGCCCGCTCTGAGCAGACACACACCCCCCCCCCCCGTTCCTGGCAGAGGCCGGGAGCAGCCCCTCCCCCATCACCGTGCCCCCGGCTGGGTCCGACCTGGCAGCAAGGGGAGGCCTCTGCCCCCCCCCCCCCAACGCCCCAGGGACCCACATGTGCTTCCGGCCTCAGGGCTGAGTGAAGGGTCCATCCCCGGTGCCCCGTCCCTGGGGGGTTGTCAGCCCCCCCCCATGGGCCGGTACTGACCCGCTCTGCCCCCCCCTCCATGGGCCGGTACTGACCCGCTCTGCCCTCCCCTCCATGGGCCGGTACTGACCCACTCTGCCCTCCCCCCCATGGGCCGGTACTGACCCGCTCTGCCCCTCCCCTCCATGGGCCGGTACTGACCCACTCTGCACCGCCCTCCATGGGCCGGTACTGACCCGCTCTGCCCTCCCCTCCATGGGCCGGTACTGACCCACTCTGCACCGCCCTCCATGGGCCGGTACTGACCCACTCTGCCCTCCCCTCCATGGGCCGGTACTGACCCACTCTGCCCTCCCCTCCATGGGCCGGTAATGACCTGCTCTGCACCCCCATGGGCCGGTAATGACCCGCTCTGCCCCCCATGGGCCGGTACTGACCCACTCTGCACTGCCCTCCATGGGCCGGTACTGACCTACTCTGCCCCCCCCTCCATGGCCCGGTCCTGACCCCCCTCCATGGCCCGGTCCTGACCCGCTCTGCCCCCCCCATGGGCCGGTCCTGACCCATTCTGCCCTCCCCTCCATGGGCCAGTCCTGACCCACTCTGCCCCCCCCTCCATGGGCCGGTCCTGACCCGCTCTGCCCCCCATGGGCCGGTCCTGACCCGCTCTGCCCCCCCCCCTGGGCCGGTACTGACCCACTTTGCCCCCCCCTCCATGGCCCGGTCCTGACCCGCTGTGCCCCCCCCATGGGCCGGTCCTGACCCACTCTGCCCTCCCCTCCATGGGCCGGTCCTGACCCACTCTGCCCCCCCCCTCCATGGGTCGGTACTGACCTGCTCTGCCCCCCCCCATGGGCTGGTACTGACCTGCTCTGCCCCCCCCATGGGCCGGTGCTGACCCGCTCTGCCCCCCAGGAGGTGGATCGGATCATCACCCAGATGATGCGAGTGGCCGAGTACCTGGACTGGGACGTCTCGGAGCTCAAACCCGTGAGTACCGGGCCGGCGCCGGGGGGCGGGGGGGGGGCGGCTGCCTGGAGCCCATAGGGGGTGGGGCGGGAGGGGTGCAGGACTGGGGGTGAAGCAGCTGCAGAGGGGGAGGCCCTTGCACCAGCTGTGGGGAGTCGGGGGCTGCTGCGGGGGGTGGGACATGGGGTCCTTGGAGGGGGTTTTCTGGGTGGGGGGCTCACCGGAGCCCCTGAGTCATGTCCCTGCCCCCCCCCCCCCCCAGATCCTGCAGGAGATGATGAAGGAGATCGACTACGACGGCAGCGGGACGGTGTCCCTGGCCGAGTGGCTGCAGGGGGGGGTCACCACCATCCCCCTGCTGGTGCTGCTGGGCCTGGAAGTGGTGAGTCCCGGGGGGGAACAGAGGGGGCGATCCCTGGGGGGGCAGGAGGATCCTGGGGGAGTGGAGGGGGGCAATTCTGGGGGGATAGAGGGATCCCGGGGGAGTGGAGGGGGGGGATCCCCGGGGGGGGCAGGGGGATCCCGGGGGGGATCGTGGAGGGAGGCAATCCCGGGGGGGGGGGCAGAAATGCTCTTTGCTGCGTGGGAATTCGACCCCCAACAATGGGGCTCCCCAGTGGGCAAGATGGGGGGCAGCCGGGGGGTGTGGCTGGAGGGCAGGGGGGGAAGCTCCCTACCCCCATCCCGATCCTTCTTGTGGGTCTGGGACCCCGCCCCCCCCCTGAGCCCTAATTCCCCCCCCCCCAACCAGTGGGAACCACAAGTGGGTAACGGCCCATAGGGGAGCCCCACCCCCCTCGGCGCTCCGAGGGCCCCGCCCCACGGCCCCCCCGAGCCGCCCCCCGACTCTCGTCTCCCCGCAGAACATGAAGGACGACGGGCACCACATGTGGCGCCTGAAGCACTTTAACCGGCCGGTTTATTGCAACGTCTGCGAGACCCTCCTGGTCGGGCTGCGCAAACAGGGCCTGTGCTGCACCTGTGAGTGCCCCCGGCGCGGCCCCCGCCCCGCCCCCTCCCCCTGGCGTGGCCCCCCCCGCCCCCTCCCCCCGGCGCGGCCCCCCCTGCCCACCCTCTGCCCCCTGGCGCGGCCCCCCCCGCCCCCTCCCCCTGGCGCGGCCCCCCCACGCCCCCTCCCCCCGGCGCGGCCACCTGCCCCCTCCCCCCGGCGCGGGCGCGGCCCCCCACCCCCCCGGCGTGGGCACGGCCCCCCTGCCCACCCTCTGCCCCCCGATGCGGGCATGCCCCCCCCGCCCCCTCCACCCAATGCGGGCATGGCCCCCCCGCTCTGCCCCCCTTCCCCCAACCCGGGCACGGCCCCCCCCTGCCCCTGTGCCCCTGCCCCCTGACACCGGCTCGGCCCCCCCTGGCCCGTGCCTGACCCCCCTGGCATGGGCATGCCCCCCCCGCCCCCTCTGATGCGGGCACAGCCCCCTATCCCCCTCTGCTCCCCGACATGGTCACAGCTCCCCCTGCCCCTGTACCCCACCCCCTGACGCCAGCACCGCCCCCCCTCTGTCCCTCTGCCCCCCGACGCGTGCCTGGCCCTCCTCTGCCCCCTGACTGGGGATGGCCAGGGGGATGGCCAGGGGAGGGAACCCCCCACACCTCCGCCCCCTGGAGAAATGGGCACCAGCCAGGGAAGGGCACCCAGAGGGCGTTGTGAGTAGTGTGGGGCTGGAGAGGGCAACCCCCCCTACCTCTCACTCAGCCAATGAAACACAAGCAAATCAGCATTGTGTCGTCAGCTCGATCTGCCATTGGCTGGCTGGTGGCCCGGTGGGTGGGGCGCCGGCCTAACCCCCGCCCACCTCCCTCCAGTCAGAGGTGATTGGCTGGCCCGCTCTAAGCCCAGCCAATCATTGAGCAGGACCGTGAAGGGGGCGTGGGGGAGAACAGGGGCGGGGCTAGAGGAGGAGCTAAGCCCCGCCCCTGCCCAGTTTGGGCCCCTCCTCCCTGGTCACTAACGGGCGCTGGTGCCTTTTCTGCCTCCAGTCTGCAAGTTCACGGCCCACGAGCGCTGCGCCCGCCGGGCTCCCCTCAGCTGCATCAGCACCTACGCCAAGTCCCGCAAGGACACCAGCGTGAGTGGGGGCCGGGGACCCCCGTCTGTCTGGCCACGTCCCCGCAACCCTCCTCCGCCCCCAAGGGCCTCCCACGCGCTCGCTAGCCCCGCTGTACAGACGGGGAAACCGAGGCACGGTGCGCGGCAGGGAATTGCCACTGACGGGCTGACAGACTCTGGACTGGAACCCAGGAGTCCTGGCTCCCAGCCCTCCCCCACCCCACTGTTAACCACTAGACTCCCCTCCCCTCCCAGAGCCAGGAGAGAACCCAGGCGTCCTGGCTCCCAGCCCACCCCCACCCCACTGTTAACCACTAGACTCCCCCTCCCCTCCCAGAGCCAGGAGAGAGCCCAGGCGTCCTGGCTCCCCGCCCTCCCCCACCCTCCTGTAAACCACTAGACTCCCCTCCCCTCCCAGAGCCAGGAGAGAACCCAGGCGTCCTGGCTCCCAGCCCTCCCCTACTCTCCTGTAAAACCACTAGACTCCCCTCCCCTCGCAGAGCTGGGGAGAGAACCCAGGCGTCCTGGCTCCCAGCCCCCCTCTGCTCCTAACCCACCAGCCCCCACTCCCCTCCCAGAGCCAGGAGAGAACCCAGGCGTCCTGGCTCCCAGCCCCCCCAGCTCTAGCCCACCAGCCCCCACTCCCCTCGCAGAGCTGGAGAGAGAACCCAGGTGTCCTGGCTCACTGCCCCCCTGCCCCCCCCAGGCGCAGAACCACGTGTGGGTGAAGGGCGGCTGCGAGGCCAGTAAGTGCGACAAGTGTCAGAAGAAGATCAAGAGTTTCCAGAGCCTGACGGGGCTGCACTGCGTCTGGTGCCACCTCAAGGTGGTGCGACACCCCCCCCCCCGGTGCCCCCGCCGGGCCCTGGGCGGGGGGCGGCCTGGGGGAGGTGGGGCCAGGAGCCGGCGCCGCGCTAACCCCCGTCTCCCCCAGATCCACGAGGAGTGCCAGGCCAGTGTGCCCCCGACCTGCGACTGCGGGGCCCTGCGAGACCACGTCCTGCCCCCTTCGGCCATCTACCCCGTGGTGCTGGTGAGTGAGCCCCCGCCGGGCGTACGGACCGGACCAGAGCCCCGCCGGGCAAACGACCGGACCGGAGCTCCCGCCGGGCGTACGGACCGGCCTGGAGCCCCAACCAGGGCTTTACGGACCGGACCGGAGCCCCCGCCGGGCGTACGGACCGGCCTGGAGCCCCCAACCAGGGCTTTACGGACCGGACCGGAGCCCCCGCCGGGCGTACGGACCGGCCTGGAGCCCCCAACCAGGGCTTTACGGACTGGCCCGGAGCTCCCGCCGGGCGTACGGACCAGCCCAGAGCTCCCGCCGAGCCCCCGCCGGGTGTACGGACCGGCCTGGAGCCCCCGCCGGGCGTACGGACCGGCCCGGAGCCCCCAGCTAGGCTTTACGGACCGGCCCGGAGCCCCCGCCGGGCGTACGGACCGGACCGGAGCCCTTGGCTAGGGCTTACGGACCAGTCCGGTGCCTTGGGAAGGCCTGTCAGGCTGGGGAGTCCCCCCTCCCCCACGCTGGGGCAAGACCAGAGGCCACTGGCGAGGGGCTCTGTGCCCCACGGGGCTTTGACCCCAAGCAGCAGCTCCACCCTTGAGCCCCACGGAGCCCCTGGGGACTGTTGGCTCCTCTCCCAGGGCCCCGGCCCCCGGCCCCCAGGTGACGCCCTGGCTCTGGGTTCCAGGAGAGGCAGAACAGCCAGAAGAACGACGGCGGGACCCCGGTGGAGGAGATGCCGCAGCCCCTGCACCACGCCCGAGGGCCAGGCGCTGCGGGTGAGTGGGGGGGGGGCTGCCCCCCCAAGGGCGCTGCTCTTCGGCTGGGAGCTGCAGGGCGCGGCCACTAGGGGGCGACGAGAGCCTGGTGCCCTGAGCAACCCTGTCGCCTGGCCCAGTAGGGGGCAGCAGCGTGTCGGGGCGCTGGGAGGGTGGGAGCCGGCTGGCGGCCCTTGGGACACTGCGGGGGGGTGGGGAGAGCCCCAGCCTGGAATAGGGCCCCCCCCCCCCCCCCGCCCCGCCCCGACTGGGTAAGGCCCCACGGCAGAACCCCCGGCGGGGGTGGGGCCGGGATTTCGAGTAATGAGGGAGTTTATCCCGGCCCAGAACGAGGTAACAACCCCCCTCCCTGCCCCCCAGGTCAGCTATTCCTATCCGGTGCCCCTCACTCCCGACCTGCAGGCCCCCGGTAGCCCAGCTCTGGGCTCCCCCAGCCCTGCCGGTGCCCCTCACTCCCGACCCGCAGCCCCTGCTAGCCCAGCCCTGGGCTCCCCCAGCTCTGCCGGTGCCCCTCACTCCCGACCCGCAGCCCCTGCTAGCCCAGCCCTGGGCTCCCCCCCCCCTTCACAGTGGTCCATACACACAGAGGGCTCTCGCTATTGGCTCATACAGGGCGCAGTGGCTCCCTCTGGTGGCAGAAGGTGACCATGCAACTTGGCCACAGCAGCCGCCTCCCCTGAGCAGGTGCTGGAGTAACGGACGGTTTGGTTGGGAGCCGGTGAACCCCGCCACGTGCAAACCCCCGCCACGTGCAAACCCCCGCCACGTGCAAACCCCCGCCACGTGCAAACCCCCGCCACGTGCAAACCCTGCCACGTGCACTTCTTCCCGCGCCCGCTGTGGCACTAGCACACCCAGGCTTTGCCTTGCCCCCCCCCAGCCCCTCGGCACGCGCCGCGGATCCGCACTCGGGCCCTGCTGCGGGCGTTGGGTCGTTTCCTGGAACCCGTCTACGGTTTGCTCCGGCCACTCACACGCGTCTCATCCTCTCGTTTCCCCTCTCCCGCGCTCTGTAGATCATCCCAGTCCCCGACACCCACCCCCTGCTGGTCTTTGTCAACCCCAAGAGCGGCGGGAAACAGGGGGAGAGGTAAGAGAGGAGGGGTCTAGCAGAGGGGGCTCTTGGGAGCCAGGACTCCTGGGTCCTGTTTCTGGTAGTGCGAGAAGTGTGGGGGCTAATGGTTAGAGATGGGGGGTGGGGGCTGGGAGCCAGGACTCCTGGTTTCTGTTCTTGGCTCTGGAAGGGGCGTGGGGGCTGGTGGGTCTGAGCAGAGAACAGGGAGCTCGGACTCCTGGGTTCTCTTCCCAGCTCTCCGGGTGACCTTGGGCAAGTGTCTCTGCCTGTCTGTGCCTCAGTTTCCCCATCTCATATGATGGGTGGAGGGGTTTGGGAGGGTTGTGCCGAGGTTGCCGGGCGACAGTCTCGTTACCATGACGTCGTTGCTACACCCTGGTCTAAGGGACGTGCCCCTGGACAGCTGCCCCCCTCCCCTCCCGGCTGCCTGCACCCACCTATGATCTAGACTGTGTCGGGGAGGTGGGGTGGTATCCATGGCGATGCCCGGTGTGGGTTCTAGAGCTTGTCGGCGCCACTCCTGACCCCCCCCCCCCGTCTCCATGACCAGGGTGCTCCGGAAGCTCCAGTATCTCCTCAACCCGCGGCAGGTTTACAACCTGATGAAGGGAGGCCCGGCCCCCGGGTGAGTGAGACTTCAGGGGCCCCTTTCGCGGGCCGGCCTCGGCCCTGCCCCCTCCGGGGCAGCTCCACAGCATGACTGGGGGGGGGGGGCGAGGGTCAAAGGGCATCGGCCAAGGGAGGGGCATGGCGGCACCCGGATCTGGGCTAGCAGGGGGCTGCGGGTCGGGAGTGGGGGGAGCTGTTGGGGGAGCCCAGTGTGGGTCGGGGTTTCACTATCCCTTGGGGAGGATCTGGCAGGGAATTGGGGGGGGGGGGGGGGAATCCGGGCCCCGGCGCTGACCCAGCTCCGTGTCTCTGGTCTCAGGCTGAACTTTTTCCGGGACGTGCCGGATTTCCGCATCCTGGTGTGTGGGGGGGACGGCACCGTGGGGTGGATCCTGGACGCCATCGGTAGGTGGATGCCGGAGGGGGGGAGGGGCAGGAAACGGGGCTCCATTCTCAGCCCCCCCCTTCTGCCCCCCCTCCCCCCGCTGACCCGCCTCCTCCTCTCCTTGCAGATAAAGCCAACCTGCCCTGGCGCCCCCCGGTGGCCGTGCTCCCGCTGGGCACCGGCAACGACCTGGCGCGGTGCCTCCGCTGGGGAGGAGGTGAGTGACCCCCCAAACTCAGCCCTGTGGCCCCATCCAGCCAGGTGCCCCCCTGCCCGTCTCTGCCCCCCCTTCGGGAGCGGCGGGGGGGGGGCGCCTGGCACTGACCCCCTCCCCCTGACCCCCCCCTCCCCAGGCTACGACGGGGAGAACCTGGGGAAGATCCTGAAGGACGTGGGGAGCGGCAGCGTCCTGCCCATGGACCGGTGGCTGGTGCAGGTGACCCCCGAGAACCCCGCGGAGAAGGGGGACCCCGTCCCCTACGAGATCATCAACAACTACTTCTCCATCGGCGTGGTACGGCCGGGGGGGGCTGAGCCTGGGCACGGGGGGGGGGGGAGGGAGCCCAGGATTGGGGGAGGGTGGTTTGGGGGGGCAGGGGGGAGCCCTCAGGACGCTCAGGGCCCCCTCCCTGGCCCAGGCTCCACATGCAGGAGCCCGGCTTGGTGTCGCCCCCGTCTGGCCAGCCTAGGAACCGCGGGGGGGGGGGGGGGCTGCTCAGCTCCCCTCCCCCGATACCTGCGCCAGGCTCTGAGTGCGTCGGTCTCGTCTCCAGGACGCCTCCATCGCCCACCGGTTCCACCTCATGAGGGAGAAGTACCCCGAGAAATTCAACAGCAGGTCAGCTGAGGGAGTGGGGGGCTGTATCCTAGGGGGTGCGCAGGGGCCCTGCCCGCTCCAAAGTACCCCGAGAAATTCAATAGCAGGTCAGTGGGGGGGGGGGGCTGTATCCTAGGGGGTTCCCAGGGGCCCTGCCCGCTCCACGGCCCCCCTGCTGGGATGGGAACAACCGGGCCCTTCCCCGCCCCCCGCCCCTCCAATGCCCTGCCCCCATGGCCCCCCCTGCTGGGACGGGAACAGCCGGGCACTCCCCTTCCCCCCCCCCCCCCCCGACACCCCCTGCTGTGGTTTGGCTCGCTCCGTTTTCCACCCGGGGCTTGGGGGGCTCTTTCCCCTCCAGGATGAAGAACAAACTCTGGTATTTTGAATTCGCCACGTCCGAGACCATCTTCGCCACCTGCAAAAAGCTCAAGGAGTATCTGACCATTGAGGTGAGGGACGGAGCCCAGCGCCCCCTGCTGGGAGAGGCCAGGGCTGGGGGGAGCCGGGAGCCCCCCCACCGCCAGGGCTCCTGCCCCACCCCCTCACAGCGCCCCCTGCTGGGCGAGGCCAGCGCTGGGGGGAGCCGGGAGGCCCCCCACCGCCAGGGCTCCTGCCCCACCCCCCCACAGCGCCCCCCATGGGCAGCGCCCGGGGCTGGAGCATGACTTCTTGGCCGGGTGGGCGCCAGGCGGCCTCTCTGGGCTCGGGGCTGGCTTAACGAGGTCCCCGGTCGGTAACGAGGGCTCCGCCCCCCTCTCTCCCCCCAGTGCTGCGGGCAACCCCTGGACCTGAGCGGAGCCCTCTCGGGGGTTGCCGTCCTCAACATTCCCAGCATGCACGGCGGCTCCAACCTCTGGGGCGAGACCAAGAAGCCGCTGGGCGAGGCCCGGAACGCGGCCGGGGGGAGCCAGCCCCAGGCCGTCACCGACCCAGAGTCGCTCAAGACCTGCGTGCAAGGTGCAGAGCTGGGGGGGCCCTGCGTGCAAGGTGCAGAGCTGGGGGGGCCTGCGTGCAAGGTGCAGAGCTGGGGGGGGGGCCTGCATGCGAAGTGCGGAGCTGGGGGAGGCCACGTGCGAGGTGCGGAGTGGGGGGGGGGGCACGTGCGAGGTGCGGAGCTGGGGGGGGCTGCGTGTGGGGTCTGGGGGGGTCTGTGTGCAAGGTGGGGGGAGGGGCCTGCATGCGAGGTGCGGAGCTGGAGGGGGGCCTGCGTGCAAGGTGCAGAGTGGGGGGGGGCCGCGTGCAAGGTGGGGGGAGGGGGGGCCTGCGTGCAAGGTGTGGAGCTGGGGGGGCTGGAGGGGGTGGGGGCCATGGGGGCAGGTAGTCATCTGGTGGGCAGAGTTAGGGGCGGGGCCTCAGGTGGAGCAGGGGTGGGGCCATGTCCCTGCCTTTTCTGCCTTGACTCCGCCCACTGGGTGGAGCCGTTAGAGCCCCGCCTCCTTAAAGGCACGGCAGCCTATTTGGGGGCTGGGTGGATGGGGCGCCCCCCAGAGCAGGGGCACACCTGCCCCCCCCCAGCCCCGCTCACTGAGGACTCGTCCCCCGGCCCACGGAGCTGAGTGTGGGGGCTGGGCTTGGTCATGCATGGGGGGCCCAGCGCTGACGGCCCCTCCCTCCCCACAGACCTGAGCGACAGGCGGCTGGAAGTGGTGGGGCTGGAGGGCGTGATCGAGATGGGTCAGATCTACACCGGGCTAAAGAGCGCAGGCAAGCGGCTGGCCAAGTGCTCGGAGATCACGCTGCGGTGAGCGCCGGGGGGGGGCCGGGGCAGTGGGGGGGGGTGTCTTCCAGAGGGGGGGGCAGTCGGCCCCCCATGATGCTAAGGGAGGCAGGCTCGGCCCTGGCCCCCCACTCCTGGGACCCGCCACGTGTTGGGGAAGGTCCCAGCCCCCCACGGGGGGGGCAGGGTTGTGGGGGGTGGTCTGTGCCTCTGTCTCACGCCGGGGTCTCCGCAGGACCCTGAAGTGCCTCCCCATGCAGATCGACGGGGAGCCCTGGATGCAGCCGCCCTGCACGGTAAGGAGCCGTTTCGGGGTGTCCCCCCCCCGCCCCCGCAGTCCCCAGAGCCAGCCCTGCCCCCCAGTGGTGGGGATCCGGGCCCCCTGCGGCTTTCCCAGCCCCCGCGAGAGGCCTCAATCCCCGCCCCCTTGGCCGCGCCAATCCATCTTGGGGGGCGGAGGAAGCCGGGGCCGCCTGGCGGTGGGAGGGGGGGGCAGAGGGGCGTTGGCTCCGGTGCCCCCCCCCGGGCAGAGATGGGGCCCGTTCGGAGTGGGTGCGGCGCCCGGGTGCCCCTCACCCGCTGGTCGCATGGGGCCGGGGCTGGCAGGTGTCATTGCGGTTTGGAGCTGGGGGGCTGGGAGCCACGCCCCCCCCAGATGGGAGGTGCCATGGGGAAGGGGGCAGGTGCATTACCAGGGAACCTGCAGGGTGGGGGCGGTGTGGGCAGAGCTGGGGGAAGGGAAGCACCCGCCCCACAGCCTGCCCCAGGCCCCCCCCCCCCAGCGCGTCCTCCCCCCACTCTCTCTCTTTCAGATCACGATCACCCACAAGAACCAGGCGCGCATGCTCTTGGGCCCACCCCCCCGCTCCTCCAGCTTCTTCGGCATCAAGAAGGGACCCCAGGAGTCATAGGGGGGCCCAGCTGGGGGCCAAGGACCCCCCCCCCAGCCCCTGACGCGGCCCCCTTGGCTCTGAGCGGGGGACAGCCCAACCACAGGGGCGCTGGGGGGGTTGGTTCCTGGCCCCCCCCCCCCGCCCCGCCGGTGCAGCCTGGATGCCCTGTATAGACCCATTGCGTCATGGGGGGGGGTCACACCTGTGGCCCCCCCAGCCACGGCCCCTTCCCGGCCCGGGCTCCACTGCTTGCCAGCCCGGGCCGCCCACGGTAGCGAGCGGGGGCGCGCGGGGGCCCTTGTCTAATCCCTCCCCCGCTCGCTGCTGAGAGCGCTGGCCCTGACTGCCCCCCCCCTCCCGCCCCACTGGGTGTTTCTGCCCCATGCGGCGGGGGGGGGGGCAGGGGGCATATGTACCTGCCCCATCTGTGCAGCTCTGCCCCCTGTGGGTGGGGGGGCAGGGCAGCAGCGTGCTGGGCCCCCTGTGTACCCCACATTCCAGCCCCCCCTATTTATTGCCCCACAGTCCGACCCCCCCCTTGAGATTTCAAGTGCCTCGTCTTACTAATAAAGGTTGGAGTTTTTGTTCTCCCCCCTCCCCGTCGTCGCTGTTCTGGGCACAGCGTTGGAGGTGCTGGGTCCTGACTGCCCCCCGCCCCCTCCCGCCCCCTGCATCGCCAGCTCCCCCCACCCCCCCAGCATTCAGAACCAAGCAGACGCGGGCGGGAGGTTGAGTGTTTAATAGCTGGTAAGGACAAGGGCACCCGAAACCCCCCCCAGCTGGTGGGAGGGGAGGGCTCCCTCTTTCCCCCATGCTGCGGGGGCAGGGAGCAGTGCGGCTCTGGGGCTGGGCGTGTCGGGCATCCCAGCCCCCCCCCCTCCCGACTGGCAGGAGGAGGGGCTGGGCTGGGGCTCTCCGGGGCCGGGTCCTTCCCGGGGGGTGTCGCCGGCTCTAGACCACGGCTCTAGACCACGTTGCCGCTCAGCAGGGGGCTGCTCTCGCCGGTGGGCCCGGGGCCGAAGGCCTGGCGCAGGAAGAGACGCAGGGCGGCGCGGTCGGGCAGCCAGGCCCGGGGCAGGGGGCTGCGGGCGGGCCCTGCGGGCAGGGGCCTGTACTTCGCACGCCTGCCAAGGGGCAAAGAGAGTGGGGGGGTCATACCTGGCCAGCCGGGGCTCAGGGCTACCCCCCCCCCCCCCAAAAAAAAAACCCACCACATGGGGGCTGGCTCCACAGGGGGCAGCCCACAAAGCTCCCATTGTGCGAGTGAGGCACCGTGCCTCAGTTTCCCCCTCCATAACTGGATGCTCATAACCCTCCCTTGGTGCAGCGGGGAAGCTCTTTGGGGCCCTGATCTCGGCCAGGGGACGCCGGGCAGCGCCCGGCCCCGGAGGGGGCTGGGATCTCGGCCAGGGGACGCCGGGCAGCGCCCGGCCCCGGAGGGGGCCCTGATCTCAGCCAGGGGACGCCGGGCAGCGCCCGGCCCCGGAGGGGGCCCTGATCTCGGCCAGGGGACGCCGGGCAGCGCCCGGCCCCAGTCTTAGCTGGGCACCTCGGTGCTGCCGCCCGGAAAGCCGGGCTGGGCCGTGGGGTGGCTCCGTCAGCTGCTCCGGCTCTGGGAGCGGCGGGGGCTGGCGGGGCCCCGGTGTCCGCCGCGGGCAGGGGCCGGTCTCACCTGTAGGCGTAGGACGCAGCCCCCAGGGCCACGGCCCCCAGCAGGAGCCCGACGATGAGCGTGATCCGGGGCGCGGCGGGATCGGCACCTGCAGGGCACAGACACGGGCAGCGGTGAGGCCGGGGCCGGGGCCGAGCCCGGGGCCAGCCTCTCCCCCTCTGAGCCGCCTGGGCCCCAGAGCGCGGGGGGCCGCCCTCGGGGGCCGCCCCGGCCCCTACCTGGGATGCTGACGCGGGTGCTGGCGAGGGCCAGGCTGGCGGGGTTGGCCAGCGAGACGTTGAGGCAGTAGAGGCCGCTGCGGTTGAAGGCCTGGTGCAGCACCAGCTGGCAGGCGGGCGCGGGCGGCACCGGGCTGCAGACGCTCTGCTGGGGCGTGAGGCAGGCGGGGTCCAGGACGGTGGTGCAGACCTCATCCGGCAGGCTAGGGGGGGGGAGAGGGGGCAGGTGAGGTGCAGGGGGGTGGGAGGCCCCAGGTGCCCCCGGGGGACGGGATGATGCTGGCGGCGGGGGGGACTTGGCCCGGGGGATCTCCCCAAGTGCGCGGGGGAGCAAAGCCCAGCTTCGAGGTTCTGCTGCAGGGTGGGGCCAGGCTCCAGGCCCTGGTGTGAGGGGGGGGTTGGTGCGTGAACCCATCCCCCCCAGCTGGAGCCAGGCCCCCCCCTGGTGCCCCCTACCTCCCCTGGCAGGTCACGGTGAGCTCCACGACGCTCTCGCCCGCCGCCGGGGCCAGCGGCACGACCTGGACGATCTCCACGCTCTCGATCCCCTCTGCAATGGGCGGGTGTTAGGGGGGCAGGGCCCTGCCCTGAGCCCCGCCCAGCCATGGCGCCCCCCCCCCGGAACCCGTCACTCCCCTGGAAACAGCCCCCCCCCATGGAAATGGCCCAGCAGAGGGGCCGGGGGCTGGCCCAGATATAGGGGGTGCAATGAGAACAGCTGAGAGGGGTTCCCCACACTGCCGCATTCCCAACCACATGGGGGGCAGGGCAGCCCCCCCCAGTCAGGGTGAAGCTCGGCCCAGGCCTTAGTGCAGACTAACCCCCGGATCTCAGCAGCCGCCCCCTGCCCCGAGCCCAGTCGGGCTGGGCCGGCCCCTCCCACACCCGCTGCCCTGTGCCCAGCTGGGGCAGAGGGGGCATCCCCATAGCTCAGGGCCAGGGGCTCGCTGGGACCCCGCGGGGGCAGGAGGCTCCACGCCCCCCAACTCACGGACGATCTCCAGCTCCGTCGAGAAGGTGCCGTATCGGTACAGGAGACAGCCGGCGGGCGCCTGCCGCTTGGCCAGCACCAGCGTCTCGGGGGTGGCAGGATCCGCGGTGACGACGGCCACGGCTGCCGAGAGACAAGAGGCTGAGAGAGAGGAGACCCCCCCCGGACAGCCCCTGCCCAACTGGCGAGCCCCTGGGTCACGGCCACGCCGCCCGGGGGACGCCCGACGTCCCGGCTCTGCCCCACCAGGTGCAGCCGCGACCCGCTGCCCTCCACCCTCTGGGCCCTCGGTGCCAGGGCCCCGTATCCAGCTGAGCTGAGCCGAGCCGCCCCGGCCCGGGCCGGACGCTGACCAGCGTCCCTCCCCAGGCAGCCCGGGCAAGGCCCCTGCCCCCCATGGGCTGAGATCAGGCCCAAGCTGCACCCCTGAAATCATCGGGGAGCGGGGGGTCTTTTGTGTCAGCCCCGTGGGACGCCCCCCCCATGTGAGGCGAGCACCCACCTGCTGCTCCCAAGCTAGTGTCGGCCACGGTTCCTGCCACACTGGCCGGCGGGTTGGCCACGGAGGATGCTGGTGGCGAGGTGCCCGGCGGGTTGGCCACGGAGGATGCAGCCGTAGGTGGCGAGGTGCCTGGCGGGTCTCCGGCGGCAGAGACGGAGGCAGGGAGCGGCGGATCCGCAGAAGCCGCAGCCAGGTCTGAGCCGGCGATGACGACGGTGACCACGGACCCGGGTGCCACGCCGGGCACGGTGCCGGTTCCCAAGGCAGGCGTGGGAGCTGCGGTCCCGGCAGCGGGCGTGGGAGCTGCGGTCCCGGCAGCGGCCGGGGTCGCAGCACCGGGGAGGGTGGTGCCCGTGCTGGGCACCCCGGGGCTGGGAGGGACGGAGGCTGTGCCTGCCGGGGGCGTCGCTGGCTCGGCCGTGGCGGTGGGCACTGCGGGCAGAGAGAGCGAGAGCTGCAGCCGGTCCCAGGCTGGCACCCGCGGCCCCGCCCCAGAGACACGTCCGCCACTTACCTGCGCTGGGCGCCGGGCCCGGGGGCTGCGTCGGGCTCCCGCTGGGCGCCAGGCTGGCCGGAGCCGCGGCGGAGCTGGGCTGCGCCGGGGGGGCCGTGGTGGGGTCCCCGCAGGGCACGGGGATGGCAGCCTGGAGCACCACGCGGGGCCGGACGGCGCCGGCCGCCAGGTAGGTGTGGGTGACGGTGCCGGCGCGGGAGATGAGGGTGCCGCTCCCGTCCCCGAAGTCCCAGGAGTAGGAGACGTCGGCGGCCTGCAGGTAGCGGCTGGGGTCGTGCAGCCGGACGCTGAAGGCCACGGCCCGGTTCCGCACGAAGCGCCGATCGCCCCCGTCCACGTCCAGCACCTGGGCCACGTCCACCGCGAAGGGCACCTGGTCTGGGGGGGCAGGGAGAGTCCAGAGCTTGGTGGGAGGGGTCCTGCCCCCACAGGCCCAGGCCCCCCTGCAGCCCCACAGACCCTGTGGCCCCTTGGAGCCCCACAGACCCGGGCCCCCTGCCCCCTGGGGTCCCCTCTGCCCCCACACACCCGGGCTCCCTGCCCCCTCCTGCCCCCACACACCCTGGGGTCCCCCCTGCAGCCCCACAGACCCTGTGGCCCCCTGGAGCCCCACAGACCCGGGCCCCCTGCCCCCACAGACCCTGGGGTCCCCCCTCTTGCCCCCACAGGCCTGGGCCCCCTGGAGCCCCACACCACCCTGGGGTCCCCCCTGCCCCCACACACCCGGGCCCCCTGCCCCCTCCTGCCCCCACAGACCCTGGGGTCCCCCTGCCCAGGTTCAGGAGCACACATGGCTCCACCACCCTGCCCTGGGACCTGCTCGGTGCCCCCCCCCCCCGGTCAGTCGCCCCCCAGCCCTGCCCAGCTCACCCGTGATGCTGAACTGGGACGTGGCCCTGCCCATGGGGATGAACTTGTGGCGCCCGCGGAAGTGATAGACCTGCACGTCCATGGCGTAGGAGCCCAGGGCCACGCCGGCCGTCTCCACCGTGAGCCGCGAGGAGGGGCCGTCCACCACCTGCCAGTACTGCCCTGGGGGGGGGGGGCAAGGTCAGGGTGCAGCCCAGGGGGGGGTAGGGGCCACGCGCACAGACTCCAGCTCTTACCGGAGAGGGTCCTGTAGCGTGGCCTAGTGGTTAGAGCAGGGGGCTGGGAGCCAGGACTCCTGGGTTCTACCCCCAGCTCTGGGGGGAGGGTGGGGGCTGGGGGGGTTACCAGGAGCCAGGACTCCTGGGTTCTACCCCCAGCTCTGGGGGGAGGGTGGGGGCTGGGGGGGTTACCAGGAGCCAGGACTCCTGGGTTCTACCCCCAGCTCTGGGGGGAGGGCGGGGGCTGGGGGGGTTACCAGGAGCCAGGACTCCTGGGTTCTACCCCCAGCTCTGGGGGGAGGGTGGGGGCTGGGGGGTTACCAGGAGCCAGGACTCCTGGGTTGTATTCCCAGCTCGGCCCGTGAGTGTGACTGGGTCTCGCTCTGGGCCTCGGTTTCCCCATCTGGCCTCACGATAGGAAACGCTGGGAGAACGTTTGCTCGGGACTTTGAGGAGTGGAAGACCCCGGGGGCTATCGTGGGGCACTGGGGCCAGCCTCAGGCTACTGCTCCCCATGGGGCGCCGGGGGCCACCCCTACCCGTGGGGCGGAGGCTTCTGCCATGGCCCTGCTTTCGGTGAGGCTCCGCGCCCTGAGGGTGGACAGGGGGCACAGGAGGGGCCGGGCTCTCACCCCAGCTCCGCCAGACGTAGACGAACTTGCTGCGCTTGCCCCGGGCGCTGGGGGGGAAGGGCTGCCCGTCGGGGAAGACGCCGCCCGGGCCCTCGCCCAGCTCCTCTGGGAAGACAGCGTCGCCCTGTCTCACCCGGGTCCCTGCAGGAGGGAAGGGGGCAGTTAGCAGGGCCTGGGGGGGGGGGGGCACCCCAAGGACCAAAGCTGGGACCGTCAAGGGCAAAATGGGGGGCAGCTGCAACTAGAGCTTTCCACTGAACTGGGGGGTGGGGCTGGGATCCCGGACTCCTGGGTTCTATCCTGGCTTGGGGAGGGGAGTGGGGTCTAGCGGTTAGCGCAGGGGTGGGTCTGAGAGCCAGGACTCCTGGGTTCTGTCCCCAGCCCTGTGTGGGGAGGGGGTTGCCCTAGGGGCAGCCAGAGCTGGTTCTGCCCCCCCCGCCCCCACTGCCAGGCCCGGGAGCAGGCTGGGAAGGGGACAGATCACTGCTGGGCCGGCAGATCCTGAGTGGGGCTGGGGGTGGGACCTGGGGGCAGCCGCTGCCGGGTGGATCCGGGGCCCTGTAATTACCGGTGTCGCTGGGTCGGGGAGAAATGTCTGGACCCCGGCCTGGGAGCCCCTTAGCTCTGGCCCACGCTGCCATTAGCAGCACTTCCGCCCCCCAGCTCCAGGGGAGCCATGGGGCAGGCTGGGCCGCCTGCCCCGAATGCTGCCACTGCCAGATGGTTCAACCGCAGGAGCAAGGAAATCGGGGAACCTCCTGGCACCGGCAGCACCCGGGGGTGGGGGTCCAGCCCCCCAAGAGGGTCCTTTCAAATCCAGGGGACGAATGCGGACGGCTTTCAAGGCAGCTCCCTATAGAAATCCCAGATTCCACCCTATAGAAATCCTGGAACCACTGTCACCCCCATCTAGAAATATCGGGCCTACAGCCCCCCCCCCCCCCGGAAATACGAGGTGCCCCCCCAGCAATACTCTCTGCCCCACGTCCTGCTGAAATAATCCACACTCCCCTGCCCCCCCACTTAGAAATAGCAGGCCCCTCCCCAGCTCCAGCCGGGCCCGTTGCCCAGGCCAGCTCCCCAGGGGGCACGAGCCCCCACATCCCGTGCTCTGCTGGGGGGGCGCGTCGCGGGGGCGGGGGGCTCACCGTTCACCGTGCAGTCCTGGCTCCACACGACCCGGCCGTCGGGAAGCACCGTCTGGTTGCCGGGAAAGCGCAGGGCGATGGCGAAGGTGGCCCTGGCCCCCGCCATGGTGGGGGCGTCGTTGCTAATGTCAAAGGTCACGGTGCCACCTGGGAGCGAGAGGGGAAGGCAGCCAGCTGGTGGGGTGCAGATCGGGGGAGGGGTGCAGCCCCCCCACAGCGTTTCCAGCTTGTCACAGGGTGAATCCTTCATCCCTAAACCCCCAGCTCTGCCGGTGCCCCTCAGTCCCGACCCGCAGCCCCCTGCTAGCCCAGCCCGGCCCCCACCCCCAGCTCTGCCGGTGCCCCTCACTCCCGACCCGCAGCCCCTGCTAGCCCAGCCCGGCCCCCACCCCCAGCTCTGCCGGTGCCCCTCACTCCCGACCCGCAGCCCCTGCTAGCCCAGCCCGGCCCCCACCCCCAGCTCTGCCGGTGCCCCTCACTCCCGACCCGCAGCCCCTGCTAGCCCAGCCCGGCCCCCACCCCCAGCTCTGCCGGTGCCCCTCACTCCCGACCCGCAGCCCCTGCTAGCCCAGCCCGGCCCCCACCCCCAGCTCTGCCGGTGCCCCTCAGTCCCGACCCGCAGCCCCCTGCTAGCCCAGCCCGGCCCCCACCCCCAGCTCTGCCGGTGCCCCTCACTCCCGACCCGCAGCCCCTGCTAGCCCAGCCCGGCCCCCACCCCCAGCTCTGCCGGTGCCCCTCACTCCCGACCCGCAGCCCCCAGTGGCACAGCGCTGGGCTCAGAGGGGCCAGCCCCTACCTCTCCAGCAGTTCTGCTGCCGGGGGTCGCCCTCCTGCCAGCGGGGGTACAGCTGGGCGTTCCAGGACCCCTCGGCCGAGGGTGGTCGGTTCCGTCGGTCGCTCCCCTGGCCTCTGCTGCCGGCCCCTGGAGAGAGATGGGATCCGAGATCCAGAGCTGGGATCGGGGCGGGGGGGGGGGGTAGGATCAGACCCTGGCCCGACCCCCCCGCCAGGGCGGATCAGGCTAGAACAGAGCTCCAGCATTCCCCAGAGGCTGGAGGGGAGGACTTGAGGGGGTGGGGCTGGAACCCAGGACTCCTGGGTTCTGTGCTGAGCTCTGGGAAGGGGGACGTGTCTCGTGGGTTAGAGCAGGGAGGGGGAGGGGAGGGGGCAGGACTCCTGGGTTCTGTGCTGAGCTCTTGTGTAGACTCTGAACGAGGTGCTTTGCGACCCATGGTGGGGAGGCTGGGGGGTGGGGGGGTGGGGCAGATAATTCCCCATAAGGAGGACGGTGGGAGATTCGCTGCCCCAGAGCCCCGGCCGTGGCAGCTGCCCCCCGGCGACCTGGGCACGGCCTGTCTCTTGGCACCCCGGCCGTGCGGGCAAAGGGGATTCCAGCCGAGGCCCTGCCAGGGCCCAGCAGACACGCTCAGCCCCGCGGGCCCCCAGGCGCCTCCAGGCCCCGCTATGGGGCTCCATCGCCGCCCCAGCTGGGGGGCGGCTCCACCCTCCCCGGGCCTGGCACCCCGGCTGGCTGCGCGGGGAGCATGTGACGGGTCTTCCACCCAGCACTTGGGGCTCCAGGCAAAACCCATCACGTGGGCCTCTAAATCCTCCACTGAGCCCTTACATGTGACTCTCAGCTGAGTCCCTGGCGCAGGACGCTCCAGACAGCGCAGGGTTAATGCCCCCCCACACCACCCCTCAGTGCGGAGGGGGAGAGTCCCAATCACCCCCTGCCCAGGCAGCTTCGGGGGGCAGCCGCCTGCCCTTCTGTATCACGCCTGGATAGTGCGGCCCACTGGGGGTGAAGGGAGGGAGGTCGAGTGGTTGGAGCAGGGGCTGGGAGCCAGGACTCCTGGGTTCTCTGCCCGGCTCTGTGAGAGGCGTGGGGGAAAGTGGGTTAGAACAGGGCTGGGGCTGACTCATTGTGTGACTTGCGTCATGTCCCCGTCTCCCTTCCTGCCTCAGTTTCCCCAGCTGTAGGATGCGGGGAATGCCAGTGACCCCACGGTGAGGCTCAGCACCTGGCAGTGAAGTGCTTTGGGATGCTTGGGCCGGGAGGGGGAAATGGTCTGACTTTCAAACCCCTCCCCCCCCACACCAAGCAGACGTGGGGCCGGACAGGCGACCCACCCCCCGCAGTGTCGCTCCGCCGGGAAGCGAGGCTTTCAGGGGGGCTCCCTGCTGCAGACAGGCCCTAGGGGAGACCAGCAAGGGCTAAGGGCGGAGAATCAGCTGCCCCCTGAACCTGCCCCCTTAGGGGATCGCCCCGGCAAGCCCCTTGGCCAGGTGTCCGGACCCCGATGGCCCAGCGGAGGCCTCCCGTGCTGTGGGTGCAGTGTTAGTTCTCAGCACAGGGTTGGGGAGCCTGGGGGGAGGCAGCAGGGTCAGCTTGTGGGGGACTGCAGGGGGGCAAACAGCAGGGGGGCAGAGGCCTGGATGCAGGGGTCAGTAGGTAGGTGGGGGGAAGGGTCCTTTCAGCAGTAGGTTGGGGTGGGGGAGAGGGGACATCCCGGCGCCCGGCACAGCGCAAGGAGCTGTACGAATATTGCCCAGAAGCTGCCGCCCCGTCTCCTCCCCGTCAGCCCCAGGGGCAGCAGAGAGAGAGACCAGGCCCCCAGGCTCCCTCCTCCTCTGGGTCCCCCTCCCCGATTCAGCCCCCCACATGCATGGAGCAGGGCCCGGCCCCATTCCAGTCCTTCCCAGAGGCCAGGCTCTGAGCCAGATCCCCACGCGGTTCGGCTTTCCCGCTGGCTCCCCCCGGCCCCCGTTAATCCGGCAAGACGATTCCCAGCGGGGCGGGGACGCATCCCTGCTCCGGCCCGGGGGAGACGCCGGGACGAGGCGGGTTAAACCCACCGGAGCACCCGGAGGGAGCCCAGCCCGTCTCCCTACGCAGCCGCTCGGGGGCAGCCAACGGACGGCGCGAGGCTGGCGCTGCCCCCTGCTCTGCTCTCCAGACTGGCCTGGCGCAGAAGGGCCCCCCCCCCCCCCGAACAGGGACTTTAAGGTCCCTTCACATTTTAGCATCGCTGCATCCAAAAGCACCTATCCCCTCCCCCCCCCCCCCCCGAGAAACGTGCTCCCCGCTGCAGGGAGGGAGCTGGGGGTCTGGGTCAGTTATTTAAGATGAATTAACCCAACAGGGCTCTTGGCTTCTCCATTCGCATACCAGACACCCCCCCCTCCCCGACCCGTCTCCCATTCAGCTGGGACCGTCGCCCCCCCCCCATAGCAATATGGGAAGGGGAGAGGGAGTGTCAGGAAGTTTGGGGTCCCCAGTGTGACCCCCTGATCTAGGCCATGGCAGGTAAATGCCCCCCTTGACCCCCAAGGGTAAGACCCTACAGATAATCCCCCGTCCCCCCAACACACACACACACACTTTGAGGCAGATGGAGACTCTGGGGGGTTTATCGGTACCAGCCCCCAGCGTTTTGGGGTCAGGAATGAGGCGTGGGTCAGAGAGGACCCTAGAGATCCCGCCTCCCCCCCGCCCTCGCTAAGCCCGACGACCGGGACCCTACTCACTGCGTTGAGCTGCAGCCGCAGCCAGAAGGGCCCAGGCAGCCACCAAGTACCAGCTCGTCCGCATCTCCCAGCCCATCCTTCGCACCCGCCCCGCGCGCTCCTGGACCCCCTCGACGGCAGAGAGGCAAAGCATCCCAGCTGCCCTGTATAAGAAGGTATCCTCATTTGCATAGCCCCGCCCCTCTCCTGGCACAACCTCATGAACGTCTCATCCCCCCCCCCCCTCCCTCAAGCGGTGGGGCGTGCGGGCGAGATCCAGTCACAAGTTTGTGTTTCTAGCACAATGGGGCCTCACTAGTTTTGCCTCCCAGGAATTTCACGGGGAGAAGAACAGACACGGGTTTCCGCTCTGAGCAGAAAGCGTCTCTAATGATCACAGAAGGACAGGAGGGACGAGTAACCCCGTGATGCAACTTCACTACAGGGTCTCGGGGTGACATGACAAGTCGCTCCGGCACTGAGCAAGGCAGACGCCACTTCGCTCGTGACACCCAGCTGCTTGTGTTCACCCTCTCCCCGATACGGGAGCGAGGAGACGGGC
This sequence comes from Chelydra serpentina, assembly GCA_037349315.1. Classification (NCBI taxonomy): domain Eukaryota; kingdom Metazoa; phylum Chordata; order Testudines; family Chelydridae; genus Chelydra; species Chelydra serpentina. The sequence goes on from JBAIAC010000278.1 coordinate 218,586, forward strand.
AGCACGTTGAAAACTGATCCGCGGAAATGTAAAACACAAATTAGCAGGTGGAACTCACTGCTACAGGATACTGAAGCCAAGCACTTGCCTTCCAGTGGTACGTCCCGTAACACTAGTGACTTAGACCAGGCCAACATACAGAGCTGATAGTGCTTTCGTGTGTGTCCGAGCTTGGAGCTGCAAACTAAACCGATAGATCCAGTTGTAAATCGCTAGAGGAGGGTGCATACGGGGAGCGGGGGGGGGGGGGGGCGTGTCACTAAATCCATTCAATTCTCAAACCAATTGACGTTAAACCAGCGTGACTCCTGTGTGCAGAGGGCTTCGTTAGCTTGTGAACGGAACGGAACGACGCGTCTGATCACCCCGGGCCGTGGGGTGAGCGCTCGGCAAAGCGAGGGGAACCGGAACTGCCGGTTAGCAGAACAAGGGCAGGTAATTTGAGGGACCCCAGTGTACTAATTTGGTTCAGAGCTGACCCTGAATAGAACGAGCTGTGACTCGTTACAGGGCAGTTCTGATGTCACGGTGCCTGGCAATAAACCTTCCCCTGGCCCTGTTTGCAACCCAACCCGCACAGCCTGGGGAGAGCCGGAAACTGACCAACGTGACACTCACCAGCCTGTTTCCCTTCCACACACAGAGCATCAGTATCAGAGCTGGGAGGCCTGCAGGGAGCTGGGGGTGGCTAATGGCCCCAAAGGACGCGTTCGGGATTAGGCAGTGGATTCGAGCCGCTGTGGGGTTTTCGGTGGGTCCCTGAAGTGAGGCACGGGGCAGAGCTGCATCTGGGGACTGGGCAGCGGGGCTGGAGCCCAGGTTTCTGCACTGGAAGCTGGGGTCTGCTCCGACCTCCATTCAAGGGAACAGGAACTTTGTACCTGTTGTAAGCAAACAAGTCACACTAAAGAAATACCTGATGGCATCACCCATTTCTGCTGCAGACATGAAACGGACCCGGAAGGCCCCAAAATCTGCTACTGCTGAGCAAAAGGGGCAGCTGTACACATGTCAAATCCTGTTCTGAACCCTGGTAAGCTCTCGGCCTTGGCAAGACCTTGTAGCAGTGAGTTCCGCACGTTAACTGCGGAATTAGGATTAGTAACACAGGGGAGGGAATTTGCTTTTGAAATGTATCATTTTAAATCCGTCTGTGTCCCTTTAATAAAAGGAACAAATTAGGAGGGATAATTCACAGCAGTTATTGAGTATGACCTAGATCGTCAGAAGTACTTAGAAGCCGAACTCCCATTGATTTTAATGGGAGTTACATGCCTAAATACTAAACACTCAGTGAGGTCTCAGTGGTTACAGCAGAAGATGGTGTGTCAGTCGAAGCCCAGTTTTACCACTATGTGTGACAGGAGGCAAATCGCTTAACTCCTCTGCGCCTCAGTCTTTCCTCCTTACAATGGGTCTATTTATGTGTGGTTCTAGCCTTTTAAACGGCACGAATTGAACGGTGAAAGTGAGAGGCGCACAGCGAGGAAGGGACTGGCCCACGTCACCCAGAGTAGCGGTCCTCTCCCACCTGCTACCGATCTGTGGCTCCAAAATGAGACGCCGCTGACAGTCGACGGTACAGATCCTCCTAATGTGACCCTCCCGCTCCCTTCCTACAGACTTTGGCCAGCAATGAAATCGTTCCCAATGGCCATCTGTGACATGCCTCCGACACACAATCACGGGGGAGGCTTTGTCCCCCGGCGGCGGTGGAAGGCTGCCCCAAAGCAGGTCCCCAGGGGATGTCAGACTCGGTATGTCCCTGGGCTTTCCGAGCAGACCAGCCAACGCTCTCCGAGACACACACAGAGCGGATGGAGCCGGGCCCCTTCGGGGAGGAGACCCCCGGGCTCCGGGAAATGAGAGAGAGCAGAAAGGAAGGAGGAACTCCGCTGCCTTCCACCGCCAGCTCCTTTGTCGGCCGGATTCAAGAGCCCTGAGCTGGGGCTTCTAGGCCGCGGTCGGACCTTCTCATTGATCAGCGGCTCAGTCTGGTTGTGCTGCCCCTGCTCGGCGTGGCCAGGGCCGGGCGCAGCTCAGGGCGCACGAATCCCCTGGGGGCGAGGCGGGCTGCTTTAGGCTGCTAGGAGGAGGAGGAGGCCGTAGGCCTAGGTCCTCAAAGGAAGTTTGGAGCCTGGATGCTTTTCAGGAGCGGGGCCCCAGTGGTTTGATTTTTGGAATGGAAGCCGAAAGCCCAGTTTGAGCCTTGGTCACTCACGAGCGAGGTCCTCGGGGCTTCCGGGGCTCGGTGCAAACAGGGTCCTGAGCGGGGGCCCGTGTCACGAGAAATAATAAAGGAATCGATCCTGATCTTAACCCTGGGAATCCCCCTTCATATCCTGCCAGGCGGGGCTGGGGGGTTCCCCACGCAGGGCAGGCGGGGGAAGGGGGAGCTGCTCCCTGGGATAGGGGGAGCACCTGGACGTAACCCAGTAGGGAGGGGAGTCTCCTTAGGGAGTGGGGGGACCTGGCCCACTCCCCATTAGTCACAGCTCGGAAGGGGGCTCAGGGAATCCCGGGGGGGCGGGGTCTGGGGAAATCACCCCAATAATAAACATAGCTGGGGAGCAGCCACTGGACTGGCGCGGGGTCACCTGGGGCTGCCCCCACTGACACCCAGCTGGCGGGGGGGGGTCCACCTAGGATTTAAGCGCAGCTCGGGGTGGGGTGGGAAGCAGCCGCTTTCTCGGCGCCTGCCCCTTTAAGGAGACTCCCACCCCGCTCCCAGCGTCCCCCTCCCAGGCGCCAGCCAATGGGGCGGCGGGGTGGGCGGGGCGAGTGGAACGCGGGAAGCGGCCGGGCGGCGCTACATTGTTGCCGGTTGGGGGGGGTCTGTAACCGCCGGGGGCTGCGGAGCGCTGTGGCCGGGCCGCGATCCCCGGGCCCCGCCCCGGCCCGGCCCCATGGAGAACTTCCAGAAGGTGGAGAAGATCGGCGAGGGCACCTACGGGGTGGTGTACAAGGCCCGGAACAAAGTCACCGGCGAGGTGGTGGCGCTGAAGAAAATCCGCCTGGATACGTGAGTGGGGGGAGCCCCCGGGGACCCCCCTGGCCCGGCCGGGGGGCCCCCCGCCCGCAGCTCGAGCTTTGGGGGGGGGGTCCCTGGAGTGGGGCCCGCGGGCGACGCGTCTGGCCCCTCCCGTGGGGCTGCAGATCTGGTCCGAGGCGGGGCTGGCCTCCGGGAGGGGGGGCGGGCCGGGGTGCCCCTGGGGAGCCGCCGGGGGGCGGGAGGCAGGCCCGGGTGTCACTGGGCACGGAGTCACGTGGCGAGGTGCATCCTAACTGGGCTGGGGCTATTCGGCCAGGGGTGGGCAGGGCGCAGTGATTTCCCTACACCCCCCCCCTCCTGAATTTCCCCAACACACCCCCAGTTTTGTGAACTAGTTACATGCCGATTTACTGACACCCCCCCCCCCAGTAAATTCAAACACCCCCCCCCTAATTTCACTTCCTGGGGAGGCCACTGGTAGGGCGCCGCTGGGAGCCAGGATAACCCTTGGGTCAGCGGCGCTGGGAGGGGGGCACCCCTGTTACTCCCTCCAGGGGGGCGCTGGATGGTTCGGTTCTCGCTGGGGTCGATCAGCAGCCCACCACCAAGCTGGCTAAGGCAGGGGCCGGTCGGCCCTTCGGACGACTGGATGACGTCCCTCAGCTTTTTCTGCAGCCCCATTTCTGGTGGAGGGGTAGGGGGGGTTCTTCTGTCCCATAGGCTTAATTAACGCCCTGACAAAGGTCATCCTATGGAGATGAGACCCGTCGGTCACCCGCTCCTGGGCATCCGCTTTCAGCCTTGCCTGGAGTTCACTGACACAGCCGTTCTTAAATTGTCCGGCTTCCATCAGAAGGTCCTGGAAGAAATTCTCTTCCCAGGTGCAGGGAATGAATATCCCAGCTGGCTTTGCCTCTCAGCCGCCCGTGTGGGTCATGACCCACGTAGGGTGACCAGATGTCCCAATTATATAGGGACAGTCCCGATTTTGGGGTCTTTTTCTTATATAGGTTCCTGTTACCTCCCACCCCTGTCCCGATTTTTCACACTTGCTGTCTGGTCACCCTAGCCCCACGTGCAGGCTTGGGGGGTCCCGTCTCAGTCACTGTCGCTCTTAATGCGGGGGCAGGTGAGTGGGTCTCAGGGCCGGTTCCCAGTGGACGACTGCCCACACGTTGAGTAGGGGGCAGGCGGTTGAATGAAGGCTGCATCTGGCCTCTGTGCCCGGTTCTGGTGTCCCCAATCCAAGGAGGGTGTTGATCTGTGGAAGAGGTTCGGAGAAGAGCCAGGAGAAGGATGAAAGGATTTGAAACCCTGCCGTGTAGTGACAGACTCAGGGAGGTCGGTCTGGTCAGCTTAACAAAGAGCAGGGCGCGGGGTGACTTGAGGCCTGTCTGTCCGTACCGACGTGGGGACTAAAGATTTGCTAATGGGCTCGAAGGTCTAACCGGGCCAGTGGCAGGAAGTTGAAGTGAGACAAATTCTGACTGGAGATGAGGCACAAATCTGTAAGGACGAGGGGCGCTCACCGTTGGAGCAGCTTCCCAAGAGCTGTCGTGGATTCTCCATCACGGGCCATTGAGTTACCAAAACCCTTCCGGGCCCCCGTCGTCGGCAGCTCAGCCAGGAGGCCGAGGTCCCAGTGGGCTGTGGAGGCTGGGTTCCCAGCCCCTGGTCGCTCCTGGCTGCCTGCCTGCGCTGGTCCATACAGGATGGGCAGGTGGGCGCCACTCACTGGTCATGAGTTTCTGGTGGGGAGATGTCCCCGGGGCTGGCCATGTCCCAGTGTGACTGGAGCGGCTCTGTTGTATTTCGCAGTCGATGCCCGAGTCCAGCAGCTGACGCTCTGGGTCTTGGGGCCTAGGAAAGGGGACGTTAGTTACTCCCTGGGAGGGGATGTGGCAGTGCGCAGGGCAGTGGCTTTGAATAGCCCTGGACCCCCTGGTTCCGACCCAGAGAGCGGGTCTAGTCCTGCGGGGTGGATGCGCTCAGGGGCAGGATCCTGTCGGGGCCCCGTCAGCGCTGCACAGATATTCACAGTCACTGGGGAGGGCAGGAGTTGTGTCCCCGTGTCCTGAGCTGCCCCCTCTCCTCGCTGTTGCTTCCACCCCAGAGGTGGCTGCATTTCCATGGTGTTGCATCTCTGCATCTTATTGCTGCTGCACGAGGCTGGAGCCCGTGTGGGCTGGGGCTGGAGTTCTTAGGCCGCCTGGTGTAAGTGCTTTGGTGTCACTAAGGTGGGGCTGGGGTTGACTGGAGCCCCAGACCTTCTGCGTGTCTCCAGGCTCCCTGTGGCTTCCCTCCCCCTGCAGAGAGACGGAGGGTGTCCCCAGCACGGCCATCCGGGAGATCTCCCTGCTCAAGGAGCTGAACCACTCCAACATCGTCAAGTAAGTGTGGGGGTGGGGTGGTGAAGTGAGTTAACGAAGTCCCTGTAGGGTGGCATCACGCGGTCGCCGAGCTACTGGGATCCAGAGCCCCTCATCCCCCGGGGCTGGTGGGGGCCCGCTGTGGCCCCCATCGTAGTTGGTCTGGGCCCGGCTCCCCAGCAGGCCGGGTGCCCCACAATGCTGCCCGCTGCCAGGCAGGGCATGGGACGCGGCCAGTGAACGCCCCCGCCCCTCCTGCGAGGGCCTCTCCGGGGCAGGCGCGGTGACATCTCCTCGGTCCTCTCCCGGCGCTTGCAGGCTGCTGGACGTGATCCACACGGAGAACAAGCTCTACCTGGTCTTCGAGTTCCTGCACCAGGACCTGAAGAAGTTCATGGACTCGTCCTCCATCAGCGGCATCCCTCTGCCCCTCATCAAGGTAACCGGCCCGCGGCTCAGCCCCTCCCCCAGCATCCGCTCCCCCCCCCTGACCTGCGAGCCGAGGTCCCCTCTGACCCCAGCCCTGTCTGCCCCCCCCCCCCCCTGCAGAGTTACCTCTTCCAGCTGCTGCAGGGCCTGGCCTTCTGCCACTCCCACCGGGTGCTGCACCGCGACCTCAAGCCGCAGAACCTGCTCATCAATGCCGAGGGAGCCATCAAGCTGGCGGACTTTGGGCTGGCGCGGGCGTTCGGCGTGCCGGTGCGAACCTACACCCACGAGGTGCGTCCGGGGGGGGGGCCTCCTGCCTCCTGCTGGGAGCTGGGATCCAGGGGCTAGGCAGTGAGATGGGGGTAGGTGCCCCCCGATGGGCTGAGTATCCCCCTGCACCAGGACCCCCGGCTCCAGCCGATCCTTCCCCCTTGCAGTGCGGCTGTGACAGGCTGCCCATCCCCCTGTGGACTCCTCCAAGGCTGTCATGCCACCACCTAGGGGGTGGGAGAGATCCGGCTGCACCCCGGTTCCCAGATCCATGGCCTCACACTGCCCTGCTCTGTTCCCGGGCCAGAGTCCTACTAGGGAGAGGGGTGTGTAATGGTTACCCCCACAAGGCTGGGAGCCCGGACTCCTGGGTTCTAGTCTCAGCTCCGCCAGAAATTCGCTGCCTCGCCTTGGGTGAGTTGCCCCTTTCCATGCCTCAGTTTTCCCCATCTGCAAAATGGGGATTATGACGTTTCCCAGGGAGCCTATGGTGTATAAATCCCTGTGGGGTCCGTGGAGCGGAAAGGGTGAGAGACGTCCCGGTCGTGATTAACAAGGATCTCTTTCCCCCCCCCCCCTCCCCACTTCGCCAGGTGGTGACTCTCTGGTACCGGGCCCCTGAAATCCTGCTCGGCTGCAAATACTACTCGACGGCCGTGGATATCTGGAGCCTGGGCTGCATCTTTGCCGAGATGGTACGTGCCCCCCTGTCCCCTGGCACGTGGTTCTTCCCGTCCCGCCGTCGGGGAGGGGCCCCCTGTGCCCCCTGCTGTGGGGGGAGCGAAACAAGCGCAACCCCCGTGCTGGGGGCTTGATCCTGCCCCTACAGAAAATCAGGTGTGTCTGTGAAATGGGGGTGGGCTTGACCCTGCTCCTCTCTGTTCCTAGCTCGTCCTGTCACATGCTGGGGGAAGGAGAATGAGTTTGTTACACCATCCTGCCTCTTGCACCCAGCCACCATTGGGCCCAGCGGGTCTCGCTGCCTGGCCTGTTGTTCGTCCCCCCCCAGCTGTGAGAGGCAGCATTGAGAGTGGGACGGGGCAGATCCCAGCCTGGCCGGATCTGATCAGGGCCCCCCCCCACCCCACGCACGCTGCCAGAGCTGCTGATGGTGTCAGATGGGCAGCCTCCGCCTCGCTCCCTCTGCCCGGGGGCGGCTCTGGGATGCGCTCGGTGACGTCGTCCCGTCCCCGGAGAGGGGTGCTGACCCGCCGAGCGGGAACCAGGAACTAAAAGGGCTTTGTTGCGTTCTCGGGGGGGTGTGCGCCCTGCCTGGCATTTCCCCCACCCTGGGGGAAGGGGCTGTGCTGGCAGTGGGGGTACGAAGAGGTGTGTCATGCGGAGCAGCGTCTGCATCACGGGGTGGGCAAGAGGGGAGCCGACCACAGAGCGGGCTGTTTCCCACGGGAGCCAGCTGGCCTTAACCCTTCGTGCCCAGGTCACCCCCGCTGGGTAGAGGCTGTGCTGCAGTGGGGGGGTCAGTCACGAGGGGACGATTCGGAGGGTTAAGGCCAGAGGGGGAGCAGGAAATGATCCACGCCGGCCATTAACTCCCCCGTGCTGAGCCTGGTAACTGGTGTGTGACCCAAGCATCCCTGGCCCTCAGATCTCTCCCCTGGGGCAAGAGGAGGGTGGGAAAGCCCCCCGCCCTCGTAGCTTTGAGCCACTGGGAGGTGGGGCTGTGCTGGGACGTTGCTTGACCCCTCTCCTGCCGTCCAGATCACCAGGCGAGCCCTGTTCCCCGGAGACTCGGAGATTGACCAGCTCTTCCGCATCTTCCGCACGCTGGGCACCCCGGACGAGGCCGTGTGGCCGGGGGTCACTTCCATGCCCGATTACAAGCCCAGCTTCCCCAAGTGGGCCAGGCAGGACTTCAGCAAGGTGGTGCCCCCCCTGGACGAGGAGGGGAGGAAGCTCTTGGCTGTGAGTAGCTGGGGGGGGGCGTTCCAGGATTGACCTTGGTTAGTGCGGGGGGAGAGGAACAAGGTTTCTCGGGAGAGTGCGGGGCTGGATCTGGGGACTGGAAGGCACCTGCCCCTCCACCGGTGCTACATTGACAGCAAGCGGCCTCCCCGCACTTCCCCCCCCACACTGGGGCAGCCTGAGACACCGGGTGGGCGGGGGTGACTTTTCAGGCCACACACTCAGCGATAGAACCAGGAATAGACCCCAGGTCCCCATGCTGTAGCCGTTCCCATCCCAGAATTAGAACCCAGGAGTCCTGCCTGCCAGGCCCCTCCCGCTGTGAGAGCTGTTAGCCCCGGCATCCGGACCAGAGTCCATCCCATTGTCTCCCTACATTCCCCCTGGATCCCGTCTCATTCCCTGTCCTTGGTGGTGTTAGAACAACTACCACGTTCCACCCCAGAGGCAGCTGCGCTACAGCCTGGGGTGTGACCCAGCTTGGTGCTTCACGATGAAAGTTGCCATAGGAACGACAGGGTACCTGCCGGTCCCGTCCCCCACAATAACCACCCACCCCTCTCCTCCCCAGCAAATGCTGCACTACGACCCCAACAAGCGGATTTCGGCCAAGTCAGCCCTGAGCCACCCCTTCTTCCGGGACGTCACCAAGGCCGTCCCTCACCTGCGCTTGTGAACTGGCTTCGGGGAGGTGGGCTGGACCAGCCAGGACTCTGCTGCCCCCATGCTGGCTCTGTCTGGCCTGCACCTGTATCTGGATCCGTCTCCTGGGGCTGGGCCTGTCCTGGGGGTCGTGTGACTCATCCCGCCCCTGTGGACTTGCACTTAGCCTCCCAAACGGAGGGGGCGGGACCCCCCAGCCCAGCCCCCATTGCCCTGGCTGGAGCTCCTAGTCTGTGGCTTTGACCCTCCCTGGAGGGCTTGGATTCCACTACCAGCAATGGGACCTTGCTGGCTGCTGCTAGGAGCGTCCCGTCCCGTCCCCCGTCGTGTCCCCCCCCCCCCCCCCCAGCCGCCCGGGTGGAGCCCCTTCTCCTTTCACCTCCCTCGGCATCCCCCATATGAGACTCTCACATCCTCCGGAGCCCCCCGAATTTCTGCTCCAACACAGGGTGAGCCCCCCTGGGACCCCCCGCGCCTCCTCGAGGGGTGGAAGGCAGGGAGGGTCTGGCTGGGGACCCAGCCCCTCCTACCATCGAGCTTGCTTCAAACCGGATACGCTCAGCGGGCCCCGGTGAACTCGCCCGCCTGCTTCCTGTCCAGCACCAGGGACGTGAACTGCAGCCGGGGCTCCTGGCGACGCCTTGGACCCTGCAGATTGGCTGCCCGAATCCCCAGTGGCTCTTTGCGTCGGGAAGAGGGGACCACAGGAGCGGCACACGTCCCCAACTGCTCAGGCGACACGTTGTAAGGGCTGATCCTGCAGCGTGTTGGGGGCCGCTCGGCTCCCCTCCTCCCCTAAGCAGGGACTCTGCCCACTTAGCATCCCCTCCCCCACCTTAGTGTCCCACGGGGCCCAAGACCCTCGCGTGTCCTACGTTGGCCTCCTCCCCGCGGGAACATCTCACCAGGCGTGACCTGATGCACGGAGCTTCTGCAGGGAAGCAGCAGCTGAAAGTGATCGTTGCAGGCTCACTTTCAGCTGAAAGGCTCTTCTCATGGTCTCCCCGCAAGACGCCCCCCTAGCTTCTCTCCTCCCTGGAGGGCTTTGAAAGCAAAGGTCTTTGTCCCCGAAAGCAGCCCCCGGCCTGACGGTGCTGCAGTCTCCTCGGGCAGATTCTCCACCCGCCGCATTATTGGCCGCTCATTCTGTGGCACTTCCTAGGGCCAAGGGGACGGATCCTCGGTGGGCGTCGATCAGGGTGGTTCCACTGATCAATGGATCTAGGGCAGCTTATGCCAGCTACGGGTCTGACCCCAGAATCTGACACACACCTCACTAGGGCTGGTGCCAGCCGGGCTGGTCCCCACACGCTCTGGAGGGCTGTCTCCTTGTCACTTTTCCTTTGGCTCAGATCTTCCCACGCCAGAGGCGCTTCAACACATGGGGCCAGATCCCCAGCTGGTGTGGACAGCATAACTCCACTGCCTTCAGCAGAGCGATGCGCATTTACACTCGCTGAGGATCTGGCCTGTGAAACGGGCACATACACCCAACCTGAGACTTTAATTCTCCTTTCCTGTGGGCTTCCCCAGCCCCCATGGTGTCTGCATTTCCCTGGCAGATCAGCTTTGGCCACCCAGCAACGAATCTCACTTTAAATCCACAAAGAACGGCCCAAACCAGGGGCCGCTCAAGGGGTTGCGGGGTGCTCCTGAGTCTGGGTTGGAGCAGTCTTCCACTTAGATTGTCCTGGAGGGTGGGGAAGGGTGACACCCTGTTCGAAAGGATCCCCCGTCACCTAGCCCTCGGGGGCAGCCAGATATTCAGTAGCCACTTCCTTTAAGTGCAATGCAGATGGGGTGTTTGAATGGATAGTAAGGCTACGATCCAGATCACTGCGGTAGCAGCTATTGCTCCGGGCAGCTCTCCACCAGAGTAACGTGATCTGTTTCACACGAGCTGGTAATGTTTCCCTACAAACAGACTCGTTGGTAAAAGCCTGGAACATCCCATGATGCGGACGGTGGGCTGGTGTCCCCTGCCCACCTCCAAACTCTTGGGGATGGGGAGGGGCTAGGGGTGGGGGGGGGGGGAAATCCACATCTAAACCAAAATTGATCAGTTGAAAATAGATGAATAGACTATTTAAAAACAGACTTAGTGTATTTTATAGTAAAGTATTTTATATGTAAGGGTTGTTTATAAAAGTATTTTAGAGGTACACATTCATATTCAAGGCGAGGGGATTGATCATTAAGGGAAGCTGTGGATTTAGCTCATAAGCCACATGGGCCTTTGCCAGGTGAGGGCTAAAAGTCAGAATGGTTCTGTTCCTATCACAGCTATTTTGATCTCTTGTATCTTGAGTTTCTTTAGAGCAGAAAGGTTGCGTCTCATTTCCTTCCACAGCGGACTAGCTTTTTTCTCTCAATTCAGTTGCCTAAAGAGACTTGTAGGGTTAGGACAGCAATGTAAAGTGCCTGATGGGAACCAGTTTGAGGAGGGAGAGGAAATTGAGTCTGAGCCCGACGGCAACAGAAGGTGGAAGAGAATTCCCCCAAAACAATGCTCCTGCCAGTTCCTGATGAAAACAGAGGGAAGGAGAGATGGAGACGGGGGTTAATAGCTGTAATGACACAATATTTGGGAGCAGGAATATATATTTTTTTGGACTGGAACAAATAGGGAAATATTTATAAGGCCGTGTTAGTTCTAAAGCAGAGCTCTGGATTTGTATAAAGTTTGTTAGACAAGCACCGGGGAGTTTTTGTAAGCGAATATTTTTAAAAAACAAACCCTAGAATATATTTGTCGGCCTTGATTTTTGTAATCCTTTGTAGACTGTTGTTTCTTACCAAATGTTACAAATATTATGGGATTGGTTTATAAATCATTAAAAATATTTGTAGTTTTAACGTGAGTCGGGAATGTGATTTTTTTTTTTTCTCCAAAGGGGATAGCTACAGAGGAAAATATCTTCTATTAGCTGAGAGAGGAAGTCCTGTCCAGTGGGTAGGTCACTTAGAAACAGGTTCTGTTCCCAGCTCTGCTACAGACCTTGGGCAAGTCACCCAGGCCCACATCCACAAAGGTATTTAAGTGGGCATTAGGCACCGATTTCAATGGGAGTTAGCCACTCCAATACCTTTGAGGCTCTGGGCTTAAGAGGTGCTAGTCATGGGTCATGCCCCATTGTGCAGACAGCCCCTGCCCCAAAGATCTTACAATGCAAGATGAGAGACAACCGTTGACAGAGCATAAGCAGGATAGTACCAGTGACATGCACGGCTAGACTAGGGCCCATTAAGTTTATCTGGGAAAGAGCAAGTGCTTCCTTTTTTAAGAAGTGGAGCGATTTTAGTGCTGAGGGCAGTAGGCTAACAGCTCTGCCTTACGGTAGGTGTACAGCTGTTGGACGAAGCTCTCATTAGGTCTGGCAATGTTGCAACGGGCCCCCCACCTTGCTATGCCAGCCGTAGGCTCCCTGCCTATCCCTACGGATGCCCCTCAGTCCCCACCCACGGCCCTCCCTCCTTTTGCAACCTTCCTGGACTAGCAGCTGCTATTTTTGCTGAAGGGTTGTGAGCTCGTGGAGACGGGGCACCCGGCCCAGTTGGGGGCTGAGCCGGGCCTGCACCTCCCGTCCTATCAATAAGCAGGGGGCTGGCAAGACGGGCTCAGGCCCTTTCCTGGGTCACAGCAACAGCCTGTTAGCCTCGTGTCTCCACAGGGCCCGGTGCCCCCCATGGGCAATGTGCCCCCTTGGGCCTGGCCTGCCCAGGCTGGCTGCTGGTGGCTTGGCCCTTTGGTGCCTCAACCTAGGCCCTGCCCTGGGTTGTCAGCCCCCTGGGCTCCTGGTGCCTGGATCCTGCCCTCCCTAGGCCCCGCCCTTATCTGGGCTACACCTGTAGGCCCCTCCCTCCCTGGGTTACTGCCTAGGCTCCTCCCATATCTGGGCTGTGCCCTTAGGCCCCTCCCCCAATCTTAGGCCCCTCCCCTATCCCCGGGCTCCATCCTCCTTGGGCTCCTGGTGCCTGGCCCCACCCCCTAGATTGCCCCTCTGAGCCCCTGAACCATCGTCTATTTTTAGCTCAATTAAGCTAATTGGGGAGAGGTTCATGACAAGGTCAAAGGTCAGATTCCCAGAGGCCTCCGTGCGCACACCTTCCTTCTCAACCCCACCCTGCCAATCATTCCCCGGCTCGTCTCTGATTGGCCAGCGGGGAGGCGGGCCGTCTTTTGCTAGGCCAGAATAGGGAGGGTGAGGCGCCGTCAATCATCGCTTGTCAATCACCGCGTTCTGGTCTCAGATTGGTAAAGCTGGAGGCTGTCTGCCCTGTGATTGGAAAGAGGGAACGGCATTCCTGATTCTGATTGGACAGTGGAGCTCGAGGGTGCCGCCCCTTTAGGTCACCTTATTTGTTGTTGCCGCAGCCCCCCGGAACAACTGCTGTTTCATTGGCCTCAGGGTCCGTCAGTTAACATAAGATCCACCCCTATCATGACGTTCTTCCATTTTATTGGTCCGTTAGTCCCATGCTGCTCCAGTCGTCATTGGCCACATTTTGCGCCCGTCCCGCCATTTCTGAGCTCTTATTGGTGACTCGAGTTGGGTGGCGCGGCGGTGCCTTTTCCGGAGCGGCAATTGGGCGAGGCGGCGGGCAGGGGCGTGTCCGCCCGCCAGGTGCCCGGCACGGATTGGCGCAGCCGCTGCTTAACCCCGCCCACCAGAGGAAGGTTTGGTTGAGAGCAGCTGTTTGTGTGTTCGACACTTTAGGGGCCGAGACGGGGGGAGACGGAGCTGGAGCCGCCTCAGGTACCGGGGGGGGGCCTGGTCCGTGGGGGGGAGGAGAAGAGTGGGGGCTGGGTCCGGGGGGGGCCCTTGGATGGTTGGGGGCTGGGCGCGAGGGGGCCTGGCCCGTTGGGGTGCGGGGCGGTCTCTCCACTGAGGGGGGGCTGCGCCGGTGGGGGGGGGAGGGGCTGGAGGAGGGATGGGGTCTGGGACCCGGGGGGGGCAGGTTTGGGGGAGGGGGGCAGGGAGGGGGTGACTGGGCTGCTGGGGCCAGGCTGGAAGGAAGGGGGGAGGTTGGGGGGGGGGGTGGTTCTCTCGGGGGGTACCAAAGGCCTCAGGGTGCCCCGGGGTAGTAGGATGGACGGGGCTTGGCAGCTGGTTCCGCTGCCCCATTGGGGGGGGATCAGGGTGTGTCTCCCTGTCGGATGGCAAAGGGGCTGGGTATCCCCTCCCCCGCCCCGGGGCTGGGGTTCTTGGGGTCCCAGCAAGCTCTGTGGGCCCCCCCCCCCGCTCTGTCTGCCTAGGTGAGACTCCAGAGACGCCCTTCCGTCTCCCCTGCCCCCCTCTGCTCACCGCCTCGCTTGAGGCCTGGATGCACCTGTCCCCGGGGCTGGTGCCTGAGTTGGTTCTGGGTCCTCACGCCTGCCCATGTTGCTCGTGTGTGTTTCCCGTAGTGAGGGACGATACAGCACAGATCCCCCCCCCCCCCCCTTCCTGGTCAGCCCACCAAACACACCAGTAGCTTATAGCTCTTAACAATAGGGACACCTGGGCAGGGAAAACACCGCCTCGCTGCGTTTCTGTTCTTGCGAGCAGACCTGTGCACAGTGTATCATTAACATCCAGGGCTGGTCTGTCGACTCAGCCTCCAACGTGCTCCTGGCTGGGCATTGCTGATGGTTCCACTAATCCTTGTAATTAGCCCCTGGGTAGTGTGAAGACGGGCATATTAGAAATTCATGGCTAGACTCCCACAGCCCTGGGGTGCTTCTAATCTCCGTTTTACAATTTAACGCCATTAAAAATGCATTGGAACGGGAGCTCTTCCCAGAGGGACAAAGTGGAAAAGTGATAAATACTTCTTTTATTGGAGAGAGCAAAAGGGACTCTGCCTTCTAAATAGGGGCGGCTGGGAAGACGGGATAACCCGGGATGCCATCAATGATCAGGTTTGTCTCATGGGTTGTTTCTACTGGGGCTGATTGCCAGACTCCACCTGGGAATATGGGTTAGTCTCTCAGCTGGAATCCTATGGCTGTCTCCAAACATAAGTAGAGGCTACGCACGTTAGCATGCGATATGTGCTGGAATGTTTATTTCCAGGGCACGAGTGCCCCAAGGGCTCTTGGTATTTAGGTTAGTTCTTTTCCCTTCTGGGATGGCCGCAGTGCAGTCTGTTCATGTTACATGTGTCTGTGTCGAACCGGATACTTTATTACTTGCATGTCAATTAAGGAAAGGAGGAAGTGAATCATGGAAGTTTAGAGATTGGGGAGGCCTTGTAGATCATCCAGTCCACGCTTATACTAGTGTGTAATTGCTACCTACAGTCCCGTCTCCTGTATCCAGGCTAGTTTTAAATCTCCAGAACTAATGGTGCTTTCGCCCGTTCTCTCAGGGGGCATGTCTACACTGCAATGTCAGTCCGGGGCTAGTAGAACTCGAGTTAGCAGACCCTGGGATTGTTAACCTAAGGTTTGAGCGTCTACACTCATTTTTAACTCCAGGTTAGGAATTGTAGAATGCTGGGGCTCCAGGGTCTACATTTCGTTTTGCGGGCCCAAGTTCAACCACCCATATCCCAGACTTCCTAGCACCCTCCCGAAGTGGGGCCGCTCTGGTCCTTTGTTTGTGGTGCAGTGTGGGATAACGTGACTGTCCAGACTAGGACAAAGAAAGTCAGTCCATGGGATTGTGGAATAGGTCTGGCGGATTCCCACAGTACATCTACGTTGTGATAAAATATCCATGGCATGAGAGGATGGTCTCACAGCATGGGCTCCAGCCCCCGCCTGAATGTCTACACTGCAGTTTTTAGCCTTGGGTGCCTGAGTCAGCTGACCTGGACTTTGAGACTCAGTGGGTGCTGTGGGTTTTATTATCGCAGTGTAGACATCCCCTCAAAGCACAAGTCCAGTGGGTCTGCATCTACACTGCAAAGCAATAGGGCTTGAACCCTGGGTCTGGGCTTGACTCCGCCTTGGACCCTCCGCCTCTGTGGGATCCTGGGGCCCTGGGTTAGCACCATTTGTGTGTAGACAGAAGGAGGGTTAGGCCTGAGCCTGAGTTCAAACCCTGGGCTTAAATTGCAGTGTGGGCTTACCCTGACAGCTCTTCCATCCTTTAGCAGATCTCCCCTGCTCTTGGGAAGCTTTTCCTGGTATTCGGGCTGAGTTTGCCTCCGCTTAACCTTGTCCCATTACTCCTTGCCATTGGCCCAACCGTTTTCATTCTCCCTGCTTACAAAGTAATAATCCAGTGATGTGAACAGCTTCCTCTAAGCGTGATGGAGGTGGGGGAAGCAGATCTCCTGCTCTCACAATGGTTAAGCCGGTTCACTCCTCCCAGTGCTGAAATCCTTAAGGGTCGCAGCTGCGTTGGACTCTCTCCACCCCTACCCTGAATTTTCCCCTAGTCTTCAGCTCAGTCTCAGAAATATTACTGTGGCTTCACATGTGCAACGCTTCCCCCCCCTGCTTATTAACGTTTGATGGCTGGCTTAGCACCCATATGAACTTTCCTAACTTCTTATGGAGGGAAAGGGAGAGATGCTGCATTGGTAATAGCTAGAGCAAGGGACTCCTGGGTGCCCCTGTCAGCTTTGCCACAGCTTCACTGCGTGACTGGGGAAATGGTGGCACATAGAGGGGAAGTGACTTGCCCATCTGTAAAGAGGCAGGGACGTTTAATAGACCCTGACCCCCGAAGGAGGATCAGCATTGCCAAGTGACTGCTGATCAGCTCCCTACGCTTGCCTAGAACATGGCTGTGGTGGTGTTGGCCCTTAGTGGCCAGGCCAGTGTGGCAAGGAGAGCTAACTCTCAAGTCCCCTCGTAGTTAAATAGTATTTAAATCAATACAGGCTCTTGCTAGAGACAAATTGTGGGGCCATTATTGCCTCTGTTCTGATGTCTGGGGGAGCGTGGCAGGGAATACCCTGGCCTGTCTGGGGAGAGAGCCCTGCCCTCCAGGTGCTGCTTGTGGGTCTAATTTCCAAAGTTTGCTCTAAACTCGGCACAAGAGCTTTCCATGCTGCATACAACATGCTCACCCCTCTCTCCGCCAGCCTGTGTCTGACGGCAAAGCCCGGCTTTCTTTTACACTTGCAACAAGTGGTTGCGATCGAAGGATGATCAGACGCTCTGGCAGGTTCATAGAGACAAGTGACAGCTTTGTGGTGGGGCGCCTAATAAACCCAGTGTCCCTTAGTCTTCCAGCAATGCCGTGAAAGCTTACCAGCCAAACGCTCGACGGGTGTCTGCAGAGCTAGTGCTTGCCCAGGGTGAGACGTTTTATTAAGACTTGCAAAATTCGAGTTGATCCTTCCCCAGAGCACTACATCGCCCAGCGCCTGCAGAAAACAAGCTTTGATTGAACAGCATTGCTACATTGTGCTGGGTAATTCCATCCATGTATCGCTGCCTTCCACTGCTCAAGTTCTGTGTGAGTGTCGCTTTCATTTGGGGACAACGGTGCATTCCGGGGTGACTGCCGTTGTTGTACAGGATGTTCCTAATCTGGCCCTTGATCCACCGGATACCAATATTGTGAGTCAATGAGCATTACCTAGTTAATGATCAGCGGTGTGGAGTGACGACACGGTACATGCCCTGGAGACAGAGGTGCTAATTAGCCTGGCGGTGACTCTTCAAGCTTTGTTTGGTGACTGTCATTGGAACGCAGCTGGGTAGAGGTGACTGGACTGCCGCTTAGTTCAAAATCCAGGATCCATATGGAGGAAAACCGGGAGGCAGGAATGTTGGCATTTGAATGGCAGCTGTGACACCGGACTCGTAGCTTCAAACCCCCATGTAGACAAGACTCTCCATCACCTGTTGCAAGTGGCTCTTGGGCTTAGTTCTCAACAGTAAACTGGAGGGGAGGATACGTGTCTCTCCTGGGGAGGCTGAGGATAAACTAGTGTGTAAAGCGCTTCGAAGAGTAGAAAGGCCGTGTAGTGAACATCGCTTGTCTGAACAGCGGGTTTGCCTGTGCCCCTGTTGAGAAGTCTCGTACCTGGATGGGGAAAATGGCAGATCCATTGCAACCTTATTAATAAACAGAACAGACTCGCTGGGAGCACAGCCCCGATACAGCTCCCGTTACCCTGGGCGCGTCACCGGGGCTCTTCAGGAACATCTCAGAATCAAGAGTAGTGGCTCCCTTGTAATATGCTCTTGTCCTCTCATTCCTGTGAGGAACCTGATCCTGCAGCCCTTGCCTGGCAGAATGCCCGCTGAAGGGAATGGGGTTCTGCACTACTCGGGTTTGCACCGGGGTCGGATCTGTCACTCCTGTGTTTCAGGGCTCTGAAACATTGCATCCTCTTCGCTGTCTGGCTAGGTGATAAAGCGGGGTGGGGGAAAGAGGGCTGATGGCAGATTTAGCCCATGCATGCGGCTTTAATGGCAGTGGCTTATGTTGTATGTGATTAAGACATAGGAAAAGTAACAGTGGCAACAGGAAAGCAGTTAACCCAGACAGGCTGTTGCAACTCCAGCTCCTGGGGGTATCTCTTCCCTGAAACACAGTTCTGCTACTGAAGCTCTTCATGACTATGGATCACATTCATCCCTGCTGTGACCCCACTGAAGTCAGTGCAGAGAAAGTGGGGATGATCTGATCCAAGGGTGGATAGCTAGCTAGCTCCCTACACCATGTATTCCTCCTTTCAGTGCCATTAGTGGGGGCAAGGAATCTGTAAAGGACTGGGCTGTGCGGGTCTCTTTCCCAGTTCTTTCACCCTGTACTGTCCAAAAGAAGCTGAACTTGCTCAGTGCGTGAGAGCCAGCTGTTGAGGAGCTGGGCTCCTCTTTTCGGGGCGACAAAAGGCTCAGCCAGACCGACTCCTGAATCGCTAATACAGCGTGCCTTGTCGGCTGCCGGGTTGAAGCTGTGCTGGCTGGTGTTAGAACACCTCGATTGTCATTTGTGCAAGCTCAGGATTGGGATGTAAGTCACTGCCCCAGAATAAAACGGGGCTCCCAGGGGATCACCAATTTCTGAGCTCGCTGTTGGTTGCCGACTGAAAACGTTGTGCTTTGGTTGGTAAGTAACTTTCTGGACAGTAATTGTGGTTCCAACAGCTGTTTAATATTAGTAATTACTCTGGAAATGTCCAAAGGTATGGACCAGCTATGGCTGGTTACGCTGATTGACGGAAAGATCTGAAGAGCTAATGGGGTTGGATACCTCATGCCAGTTACTTCAGGTAGTCAATGGAAGAGCTAAATGTGGGCAGTAGCCTTTTAAAGAAAGGTGTCTATATAATCTATAGCAGTGGTACTCAGCCAGGGGTCTGGGGCCCCCTGGGGGGCTGTGAGCAGGCTTCAGGGGATCCGCCAAGCATGGCTAGCATTAGACTCGCTAGGGCTCAGGCCAGAAAGCCAAAGTCCCGCCACATGGGACTGCAGCCCGGGGTCCCGAGCCCACCAGCTTCAGCCCAGCCCTGGGTGAAGCCTGAGAAAGGTAGCTCTGTGGTGCCCCTTGTGGTGTGGGGCCATGGAGTCTTTATAGCATATCCGGGGGAGGGTTGAGAACCCCTGATGGGTAGGAGCCCCCTTGCTTCAGAGGAGGGCTTTTCTGACTGCGTTTCTTTGAGTTAAAGTCCTTGCTATTGGTGGGAGCTCTGTATTTAGTAAATACGAGTGGATGGATGGATCAACTCTGATCGCATGGAGGGGTGAGTTCCTGGAGCTTTCTTGGGACTGTTTGAATGATTTGCATTACAGCAGTGGCTAGGGACCAAGAACGGGGCCTCACTGTTAGGCACTATGCAGAAGAGACAGTCTAAAGAGTGGCTGTAGCTTCCCTTCTCCATGCCAATCACTGGTCTCTGGACAGCAATAGTCCAACAGGCTTTCTCACTTTCCTGGGTACCTCCATGCGCTGTGTTGGTTTGTCTGCTCTTGTGACGGTGTGTGCACACCTCACTTTCAAACACTGAAGAAGCTTGGTCTTGTTGTGGGAAGGAAAGCCAAGTAACAGAAGCTCTTAGGAGCTCTTGTGCGAAATAGCGTGCCGGTTGAACGTTCTTATGCCTGACACACGGCTCTGCCAGACTCACTTTATGGCCGTGGCAAGTGACTTCATGTCTGTGCGTTCCCTTCCTCCTGTCTGAAATGGGGTGCTACTCTCAGGGGCATGGGGAGGCTCAATTCAGCTAGGTTTGTAAAGTGCTTTGAGATCCTTGGTCTTGGAAGGCCCTGTCTGAGTGCAGAGAATTGTTGTTGAGACGTGATCACTTTATCTGGTACCGATTTACTAGGCACTTAGGTGACCTGAGCTGCAGGGAGGAGGTGGGTAACTTGACTTCTGGCCGCGTCTTTATGATGTAGAAGAAGCTGGAAAGTGTCTGTACGTTAGACTTGCCCATCCAGCCACCCTGGAAGACTGCGGTGACTTGGGGAACGAATGAAATGAGTGCATCGCAAGGGCGTGAAAGCTGCAGCAATTGAGGAGAAGGGATTTTTGTCAGATTGGTTACCGCATCTTTTATCACCTGCTACCCAATATTTAACACGCACTCGGGAGAGAGAATGAACAGTTAAGGTGCCGGAGCTCGGACCTCCAGCATAGAGGGAAGGCCAGACAAGGTTCCTGATTGCTGCGGAAGCCTTCAAAGGCAAAGCCACTTAAAAAACCCAAACAAACCACCCTTTGCGGGTCTGTGGTGACTGGCTTTGCAATGAGGTGGTGCTGTTATCGACTCCTGGCTGTTTCTCTGAAACGTCCTTAGTGTTTAGCCTCTTGTGACTTGCTTAAGCCAGCGTACAAAGTGCTGTAACGAACCAGTGATTGGCAGGTTGAGATGGAGGGTGGGGTGACCAGCAATTCACCCTTCGGGACAAGCAATGGGAATGTCTTCAGAGTTGGAGAAGCCCGGGATTCTTCTGACCCCAAGGGCCGGACTTCCGAAAGAGAGTGGCTCTCAATGGGAGGCGCTGAGGACTTTCAAATCTGGCTCTCATTGTAGTTGCTAAACCCTCCTCTTGCTCCCTCTGTATCTACTTCTCCCCGTCTGTGTCTGGCCTAATTTGAAGCTTTAACCCAGCGTCGCTGCGGCCTGCGTTTTTCCTGGCCACGCGAAGCAGAGAGTTGTTTCTAAGCATCAGAACACTGACTGTGCCGGCTGCTTCTCCAGAATCACACAGGACTCTCCCCAGGAAACTCTCCTAGGATGCTGACGAGGTCATTGCTTAATCAGTCCTCTCTGATATATTTAACAAAACAAGGTCCTCAAAGCGGAAGGAAGCATTTCCCTGTCTTTAGCCAGCTCAGCACCAGGAAAGCTGAACATGCAGTACTTGGCTTGCTACCAGGCAGCTTTGGCCGTTACGGGCTTTGAAACCTTTTCCCATTGTTCTTGGATTCTTGCTTTAGAAAAATAAAATGGTGACTGTTCCTCTTCCTTGGTGGGGCTGGGAAGTACTGGGCTGCCCAGCATTGGATTTGTACAAATCACAGTGGTTACAAGTATCAGAGGGGTAGCCGTGTTAGAAGAGACAGAGTCCTCCTGTGGCACCTTATAGACTAACAGACGTATTGGAGCCTAAGCTTTTGTGGGTGAATCCCCACTTGGTGGGATGCATGCAGTGGAAATATCCAGAGTAGTTCGTTAGCATTTCCTGCCAGGTTTTGGCCTTTAGTCTGCTTGTCTCAAAGCCGATGGGGAACAGGAAATGGCCAGGCTTTTCCAGGCTGCTCGCTGATGAGTCTTCAGATGACCCTTGTTTTCTTGTATACTTGGCCCTGTTAATGCTAACAAATCTTTGCTCCAGGGTCTGGCTTACACACCAGACTTGGATCTGATCTCTCACCTCAAGGCCTGGAAGTGCTTCCTTTAGGGTTTGAACACAGAAGGAAAAGCCTGAGACACTGAAAAATGGCTAGTGATTTTGTTTTGGGGGTGTCTGATTTAAGAGGTCTCAAAGGGGCCTGAGCGCACAGCCCCTGACTCGGGCCTCTTGAAGGTGTCTCAGATTTGATAGCCACAATCAGGCCACTTCTGGAAAAATCTTGGCCCAGTTGCCTGCATTTGAGAAACCCGTCCGCCCTTCGCTCCAAGGTCACCAGTGCTGGCTATGGAATCCAGAAATGGGCTTTGGAAAGTAGGTAGGCAAACCAGCCACCACATGTTTTGCTAAATTCTCCCAGACTCCTCGCTGGTGGTGAGAATCCACTGGAATAAAAGGCTAAACTGTGCCTCACTTAATTTAATCTGTTAAATGGTGAAATAAAGAGACTCTCTGAAGTTTAATGCCGTTTTCTTCCATTGCTCCCGATGTCTTTTTTGCAGTTACTACTGTCCCAAAGCAGATGTAGGGCTGTTTGAATGAACACAGTTCAGCATACATTGTGTTCTAAAGGGATTCTAGTGAAGAAGCATTGCTAGCATGCATGTGTTTTGAGGTCTTAAAACGCAT
Source organism: Chelydra serpentina (assembly GCA_037349315.1). Taxonomy (NCBI): domain Eukaryota; kingdom Metazoa; phylum Chordata; order Testudines; family Chelydridae; genus Chelydra; species Chelydra serpentina. Next base: position 240,610 of record JBAIAC010000278.1, read on the forward strand.
TTCACATCCGGTGGAAAGAACCCTTTATCAGTCTCCTAGTGCATTGAACAAAGGATTGCGTTGAAGTCCTGAGAGACCGTAGGGACCTGAACTCTCAGCCACTGGCAGACCGGAGGCGTTGGCTACACACAAACTGGAACCAAAACAAGAGTCTAGTTCACACCTCTGTGATGCCAGATGTCTGGGTGCTTATTTCAGATTGTCCTATTTCAATTAGAATCTATTCCAGTTATATCCCTACCTGGTTAACCCCTCTCTGCCCACCACTGGCCACCCTTTGAAATAGGATCTTCTGTTGACTCTACATGTACCAGCTTTGCTAAACTTTGGATGCTTCAGATTTCAGAGTGGCGTATTTAGGTCTAGTCTAAACCTGTTCCTAGTTGACGTCACTTGAGCTGCAGTAGGTTGTTCACACAGCCTCTGGCACTGGTGTATCGAAATGGGGTTAGATTGGTTTAAGTAAAACCAGCACAACTCTGGGTGTAGTCGACCTGTCTCGCCGCGTGTTCCCCCTGAGCACTCCCAGCAGTATGGTTGTCTTTTCACCCCTTGCCTGGGTTGGGGGAGAACAACTTTTGGCTGTGGGTAGTGGCCCTGTGAAACTGACCAGGGTTGCATCAATTCACTCTGCTGCAAGAGCTGGTAATGGAGCTTTTTCACAGGGAAGGTTTTAAAATGGGGGGGGGGGGGTGCTGTTTACTGGGCAGGGAATGTGGTCTGCCTGTAGCCCTTGTGGGGGGGTGCCTGTACTGCTCACGTGAATGGGGATCTCAAAATACATAAACAAAAACTGACCCGACTGTCCCTCACGTAGGAGTTTCCCTTCAGAAGGGCGGGGATGAAATAGTTCAGTCCCTCCTGCCCCCAGAGAGCCATGGGGCGGGAGGGGAGACCAGCCGGTGTGGAAGTTCAGGCCACTCACAAGAAACAGGAGGGATGCATTCAGGCTGCAAATGGGGCCTGAGCTTCTTGCTGAGTGACAGAGTTCTTGAATCCTCCTGCCCCTTCCTAGACCAGGTCAGAGGCTCTGCCCCGGCCCTTGGCCTCACATGGTGCAAGGCGCGTTCCTATCCAGGAGCTGTTTGCTACATCTCCAGGAATGCAAGTGAGACATCTGCTAGGATTGCTGACTCACTCAGTTGTAAGGATCCAGCTTTTTCTTTCCCTCCTTGGCCCGACTTCTGCTTGTCCGCTTGCTGCTGCTTTAAAGCTCATCCGCCAATGAGGCCTCTCTCTACCTTAATGTATGGGCGAATGGGAGCTCTTGGCAGGAAAGGGAGCGTGGCCTAGTAGGCGCAGTAGGCGAGTCGGACTCCCGGGTTCTATTCCTCGCTCACCCTGGTGTGTGGTATGGAAGGCGGTTACTGGTCCGTAAATTGGGGTCTGAGTCCCTTGTGTGGGGCTGTGTTTGAGGTTTGGTCGGGTAATTGCTTTCCTGCTGCACTCGGCTTCTGTACGATTGGAGCGGAAGGCAGCTCATTCCGACTGAGTTAACGTCCGAGACCGAAAAACTCGGAGCCCTTCAAACCCTGTCGTGTTGTATCTGGGCCGTGTGCTGACTCGTCTCCCCCTCTTGTGTTTCAGGAGAGTTGAGCCACTAGGATACTGATCCTTGGCTCAGAACCAAGCCAAGAGCTGGTCACTGGCGTGAAGGTTCTCCAATCCGCTGGGCCGCAGGGTGTGACCGGAATCCAGGCCATGACCAGCAGAGGAGCCGCCAGGCCGAATGGTCAGTCCCAAGCTAGTAAAATCTGTCAGTTTAAGCTAGTGCTGCTGGGCGAGTCCGCGGTGGGGAAGTCCAGTCTGGTGCTGCGCTTCGTCAAGGGTCAGTTCCACGAATACCAGGAGAGCACCATTGGGGGTAAGTGTTTTGCGAGAGCGCGGGGAGTGTATCGGGGTAGACGCAGACTTCCCCACGGGCCTCTGGAGCGCCCGGCTTCCTTCGCTCCCCACCTGATTGGGGGGGGGGGGGGGGGCAGCTGCCCTTGGTTGGCCCCTGCAGACCCAGTCTTATCACTATGAGCCTGTAGCGCCTTCAGAGAGCCCAAGTGAGTAGCAGGGATGAGGCTCCATGCTAGTTGGCTTCACGAATCCAGGCTCCTTCCAGAGCTACCTGCAGCCTCACTGTATGTGGAAGGATGCACCCTGCCTCGCTGGCGCTCCTGAAAGACTCCCATAGTGCGTGTGAAGATGGTACAGCCAAGAGCGCGATGCCTCTTGGAGTAATAGGTGGCATGTCAGTATAACGGGCAGTGAGCCAGTTTTGTCCAATGGCTCGAACGGAAGCAGGAGTTGAGACCCAAGTTCTGTTCCTGCCTTTGCCACAGTGTGTGTGCGCGCATGGGTGAGTCACTGCCCCCTCTGTGCTTCCGTTGCCCCTTCTGTAAAGTGGGGACCATCCTGACCCACCGTTCATTGAGAGCTTGGAGACTTGCAGTAGTGGAGTGATCATGGGGTGAATCCCCCAGGAGACGTGTTCCTGACTCCGTGAGCGCCCGGCAGTGGTTTGACACCCGGCTTGCTCACCACCTGCGCGCTCAGTCTTGGCTCGTGTAGAACCTTCTGAATGTGTTTTGCCTTCTCTCAGCCTGTCTTTCCCCTAGCTCAGGGGGACCGATCGCGCGCTCACATGGCCGGACAAATCCGTAGACCTCCCTTAGTGCGTGGAACTAGGAGCCAGGACTCCTGGGTTCTGCTGTGGGCAAACACCGCCCCGTTGTGTCCGTTTCCCTCCCTTTGCCAGGGGGACTTAAGGGTCAGTTAGGTTTGCAAGTCCCATGCAAAGCCTTTTGATCGAGGGAGGGCTGCATACTCCCAATCCTCTGGCCCCAAAAGCTGCAGGGAGTGGAACTGGGCTCCTGAAGCCTTGTCTTCGAAAGGAGCTAGGGCTCCCAACTTAACACCAGAGGGTGCTGTGCGCCTCTGAAAAGCCAGCCCCTTTTAACACAATTGCTAGTCCCTCTTGAACATGTAGGTCACAGCGTCCCGCGCACGACAGCGCCGGGATGTGCCAACCTGCCTGGACACAAACCCTGTTCCTGTTTGGGTGTGGCCGTATCCACCCTGTGTGATGGATTGGGAGAAGCTAGTGTCTGTCAAACCCCTTAACACAGCCATAAGCCCCCAGCTCCTTCCAGAACACAGAACTGGTTCTTGTTTGCAGACGCCATGTGAGCCCTCTTTGATCTCTGGATAAGGGGTGAATGTTAATGTCCACACTTGAAATGATTAACCCGCTACTGTGTGAACAATGCCTAGAGAGGCAGCATGCGCCAAGGTCCTAGATCCGGAGTCAGGAGACCTGGCTTTGCCCTTGGGCGAGTCACTTCCCCTCCCGGGCTTTGCCTGTCAGTCTCCTTAGATTGACAGCTCTCCAGGGCAGAGGCTCTCTCGCCACATGCACAGATCCCAGCACAACGGTCTGAGTGCTGCTTGTCTCCTTTCCTCTCGACAGCGGCATTTCTCACACAGTCCGTCTGCCTGGATGACACGACAGTCAAGTTTGAGATCTGGGACACAGCTGGCCAGGAGAGATATCACAGTCTGGCCCCCATGTATTACCGGGGGGCACAAGCTGCCATTGTGGTCTATGACATCACCAACCAGGTACATTTGGGGTTCTCCCTTTGCTGTCCTGGTGCCGGGGGGCATGGGGGGGCCCTGAATTGTCCCACTCTAGGAGGAAGGACGGTCTCGGGGTTAAGGCAAGGAGCTGGGAAACCTGGGTTCTGTTTCTAGCTGGCCCGCTCGCCGCCCAGAGCCTGGCAGGTCACTGACTTCCCGCCGTTCCCTTCCAGGAAACGTTTGCCCGAGCGAAGACATGGGTGAAAGAGCTGCAGCGGCAAGCCAGCCCCAATATCGTCATAGCCCTAGCGGGCAACAAGGCCGACCTCGCCAACAAGCGCATGGTAGACTACGAAGTGAGTAGCTGGGGGTTTGTGGACTTGGCTAAGGCTTCCCAGCCCCCCGTCGCCACCTGAATTCTGCCCCTGGCCTTTGAAAGCCTCTTGGCATCTAGCTGCAGCAACACGGGAGTCTCTCTGCTCTGGCCAGGGGCTGGCCAGCAAGCAGCTCTTGGGTCCGTGGGCGTGTGCTCCGTCAGGCACTCCCGATGGCGGTGAGAATCTGAGTGTGGTGGCTGCACTGGGAAGGGGGAATCTAATCCTCACAGGAGCGGGGGTGTCTGCAGCAGCGTAGCTGCCCACAGCAATGCAATGCTTGTCGTGTCGGCAGCCCCTCTGAGCGGCACGGGGTGTTCTCCACCCCGCCCTGCGAGGGGGATCACTGCTCCCGTCTCACCGGCAGGAATCCATTCCCACTGCTCAAAGGGCAGCCCGCTAGGCCTGTAAGCACAGCCCAGCCCCTGCAAAGCGCTGAGCAGCGTAGCCTCTGCAGCGGTCTCTCGAAGCCTGCGATAGTTTGCTGCTTCCTGCCTCCAGTCCAGTCGTGGGTAATGGTCCATCCCTGGAGCTGCTGGCTTGGCTGCAGAGCAGAGGACCGTGGCCTCTTATGTGGAGGCAGGTCTGTCCATGCCTGTAAAAGGGCCTCGTTGGTGGGTCTGGCCGCCACTCACCCTTCCCACGCCCTCCAGGCGGGAACCCCCCTGAACGGTGGAACTTGCGTCTGTTACAGGAGGCACAAGCCTACGCAGATGACAACAGCCTATTGTTCATGGAGACGTCGGCCAAGACAGCGATGAATGTGAACGATCTCTTCCTGGCGATAGGTAAGGTGTGGGTGCTGGACGGCACCGGCTCCGGGACGGTAGATAGGCAGCAGGTGCCCCGGCCTGCTGCAGATCCACCAGGCTTCTGTGTTGGGAGACCCACACCAGGTGGCTGTGGGAGGCAGTTCCCACCTGAGCTCTGTAGAGACGCTGATTCATCCAGTCAGGGTGGAGGGCTGGAGCCCATGGGGAAGCCCCTGTTCCTGTCCTGCTCCAGTACCATGGGACTGTGGACGTGAACTTGGTTACTGAAGGTGTTTTGAGCGGCGGGAGCTGGACGGCTGAATATTCCATAGGGAAGCAAGCGGTGATCTGCCATCCGGCTCTGGTGCTGCGGTCAATGTGGAGGCTCCATGTTGAAGCAGCATTGGCGTTGGAAGGCTCGGAGGGGACCGGTGACGAAGCTCTCCATTGGGGCAGTGCCAGGCTGGTCTCTGCAGTTAGATTAGGCTGCTGGGTCTCTGTGCCCTCGGAGACCGTCCGCGTCTCTGCTTGGTCACGGAGCCGGCTGAAACCTTGGCTCCTTCTCGCATCTCCAGGGCCGCCTCATTTCTGATTCTTAGCATCTCGGGCTTTAGCGCCTTCAAATCCATCTCGGCAAACACAAGCCCCGGGAGCTGCTGCTGGCGCAGAATGTGCAGCGCCGGTGACGTTCCCAGCTCTCCGCATCCATGTGCAGGCCCTGGGAGCTCGGCTGGCTCCTTCTGGCCTGGATGGAGCTAGTAGTGATAGGCTGTTGAGCAAGACCTGCACGTGAGCTTTGAGGGACGCAGGAGCGACTCCAGCCAGCTCTCCTGGTGCTGACTAGCTCTCTAGGGCCGTGGGGGACACGAGCTGGGTTCCCCAGAGAGCAGCGGGGTGGTGGGGGCAGCTGGGAGATGGCTCTGAAATCCGGATTTGGGCCACCTGAGAACCGGCCCAGGTGGAAGGTGGCCGGTGCCGTCGCTGTGTCCCAAGGAGAGGGGAGGGGTTGCTGTTACAGCCCCTCTCCATTGGCCTCGCTCACTCTCCCCTCTCTCCCCCCCTCCAGCCAAGAAGCTGCCAAAGAGTGAGCCCCAGAGCGCGAGCGGCGTGGCGGGAAGGAACCGAGGGGTGGACCTCCACGAGCAGACCCAGCAGAACAAGAGCCAGTGTTGTAGCAACTGAAGGGTGGCTTTCGAGAGAGAGGCCGGCGCGAGACGAAGAGCTAAGATATAACCTCCATTCCCACCCCCGTCCACACACTTCACCTCCCCTAACACCGGCACACCGCCACCCGTCTGAACCGAATCCCTCCCGACGCCTCTAACTGCACTTTTTAATGCTTCAGAACCACCGCCAGACATCTGGTCCCACCACTCCAGTGACAGTGGAACTAGATCGACCGGGGACTTAACTTCCAAAAAACAAACTCTTCACTTTGTATTATAGGTGCAAATAGCTACCTAATTCTGATTGATTCCCCGGCTCCTTCTCCCGAATAATTCCTCCCTTCCCACCCCCCGCCCTCTTTGCTTTGGTAACCCTGTGTTCTCGGTCCTCTTCTACCTGTCCCCCCTTGATTTAATGCTGGGGGGAGGGGCCCAAAGGAGGTGGAAACTTAATCCTTGTAGGTTTATTTTATGAAGAATAAGTTGAACGGGGACCTACAGAAAACGCTGTTTTCTGAGGGTGTCTTTTGTGGGTTTACTCTTTAATTTTTCTCCTGGTTTTTTTTCATCTATTTCAATGTGGGGGGGGGGGAGCTGCAGTGTCCTTAATTTCTTCCTGGGTGGCCTTTCCGTCATGGGATCGGAAGCGATGGGGAACGGGAGGGAAGTGAGGGTTGGAATCCTGTGATCCAGCAGGGTTCTAGCTACTGCGGATCGCTATGAAGCTAATGCAGATGATGACTTTTCCGTGCCGCTAAGTCTCAGTAGCATGACTGGAATCACGAAATACGCTGCAAGACCCCGTAGTCCCGCTGATCTTGGTAACGCCAGGCCGATGCACCCAGCATCATCTGCTGGATGGATTCTGCAGCTATGGGGCAGATGGTATCGTTAATACTGACTTGGGTGGGGGGGTGTAACCCCCAAGTTCCCGCTGCAGCCGGTATTTTGCAGTGATCCGCCCCTCGAGCTCCTGGCCTCTCCCAGCTGCTGGTTTTGTCTTCCCCTATCACCAGCCGCGCAAATTCTCTGGTTTGCACTTTAATCTCCCAGTCTGTCCTGTTGAGCTAATCTTGCCTTGGGCCGCGTTCAGTTTAAGCTCTCTGGAGGGCTCCTGAGGGAGACGGGGTCGGGGGGGTCACCGCACTGATTTCTGCTGTTTCCTCCACCAAGAGGAACCCACCAAAGGTTTTATCCTCTGGGCTCTAGTCCACTCCTATGTCTTGTTAACTGCAGAGCCCCGTGGTGTGTGCCGGGAAACGGGGCTCGCTTTGTCTGTTACACTTCAGATCACTTTAGAATGGGTGGGTCGTAAGATAGTCACGGAGCAGGAGTGTCCCCTCTTTGTCTGTAGGAGGGGGTGGGAGTGGTGAGCGCACTGAGCAGCAAACCTAGGGAGCTCCAGGAGGGACCTGGGGCTGGGGGTTTGTGTTGGAGAGGAGGTGGTGAGGCCATGCAAAGGCAGAGGGCCTGTCTTCTGTCCTGCTCCTGGGAAAGGCAGCTGTCCTGCGTGCGGCCCCTTCCCCGTCGGTCTCCCCCTGCAGGGTCTCCTTGCATCAAAGCACAGTCCGGTCTGCGTCCTCTCCGCACGCTGCAGGGGAGGGGTGTCGCCGCTCCCAGGGAGCGTCAGACCCACGCCTGCCCCGGTTCCGTCGGTGGGCCTGGCTGCACATAGCCGCTGTCTCTAGTGGAACACACTCAGCCCCACGGCAATGCAGACTCTCCCGTGCGAAGTAGCAGCATTTTTTATTCTGGCTTTAGGTAGTGCTTGTTCCGGTTGGGCTGTATGGGAAGCCCACGGTGTAGTCCTTGACTAGCCGATCAGAGCAGCACCCCTGTAGCTTTGTTAACCATGGAGCTGCTCATAGCAGGAACCCCTGTTTCACAGCGGTTGCCTGTTCGCACGGGGTTCCCTGGGGCTCAGTGTGCCCCAGCAGGCTCCCTGCCCGGCCGAGGGGGAAACCAGGGCACGGAGTCGCTTGCCTCTGGTTCCGAGTCGCCCTGGGGTGTGCGGTGACCTGCCGAGGATCCTTGACGCACCGTTACAGCCGGCACTAGCTGCTGGCTTTTCTTGGGTGCCTCAGAGGCTGCCGGGGCTTGACAGGGCCCCAGGCTGAACTTTGCCTCTTGCGGGAATCTCCCAGAGCAGGGGCAAAGGGGATCTTGCACGTCCCCCTGCACCTGTTCTCTGGCTAACCCGCCCCGGTGCTGTCCGGCCTGGCCCCTTCCGCCAGGTCTGTCGTGTGTTTAAAATCTGACGTCCCCTCGGTGCTGGTGCTGCTCCCACTGCCCCGGGGAGAGCTCGGTCTCGGGCTGAGATGAGGATGCTGCCCTGTGTGTTTACTGGAGGGGGTGGCTTTGAAGTGCTGGGGTCTCTCCCCAGTCGGGTGCTCCAGGGGGAGAGGTGATGCCCTCCCCTAGCACTCGCCACATTGGAGCCCCAGGAAGCAGGCTCCTGTCCTGGTCTCTTTGTGGTGTCTAGGTCAAACAGAGTTGAAGTAGAGAAACAGCTTGGCAGGGGAAGCCCCAGGCTAGCCCCAGGGGTGGTGGGAAATTGGTCAGGAAGTGGCTGGGAGGCGGAGCTAGCGCCCTTTCGTGGGGCCAGAAGGGTGGCGTGGCCTCATGGGTGTCCGGTTCTTTTCTCCTCCGATCCCTGCCGTGATGTGACGCGTAACTTCCCCCTGCCACTAACACAAGGGCGGCGTTGGCGGTTTGGGCTGAACTTGTAACGTACGTGGGGGATCAAAGACTCTGCTTACCTGGGCCACGACCAAAGCTCTTCACGCCGCTGGTGGAACACACACAGCCTGGGGCCAGAGTCCTCTGCATTCACCAGTGTCCATAACCCTCTTACAGGAGCGTTGGGGGTTTTTTCTGGCTAAATCCCTGGACCAAATTGGGACACTGCAGCATTTGAAAGCCTCCCCCGGCCCCCCAATCCCGCTTGCCTTTTTTTTTTCTGATCAATTTTTTTTGCTTTGAGAGAGCTCCTACATCGCATTTAAAATAACAATCACGGTAACAGAATTCAACTGCTGATTTACCAATGTATTTAATGTAAGTAAAAAAAAAAAAAAAATCAGTGTATTAAATGAAGCTGCTGTTTTATTGTGTCTGGAGCTAGCTGGCTTGGGGGGGGTGGGGGGGGCGATATGGAGGGTTGGCTTCTCCGTCACGCAGAGAGCCTGCCCGCCCTCCCGGCTCTGGCTCGTGTTCTCTGGGTGGGATCAGGGGAGCAAAGGAATCGTTTCTAAAGCCGAAGCCAGCCGGGCTGAAATCTGCTGCCTCTCAGCCCCTGTCCACGTACCCCAGGGAGAGAAGTGGGGGACAGCTGAGGGGAATTTTACCTTACCTTGCCTTCCCTGGGCCTCCCCCTCACGCCCGAAGAGTCTGTGCGCAGGGCCAGCCAGTGAGGCAAACCGGAATTGTCCAGGGTCCCCCAAAGGCAGTTCCCCTGCGTGTGGGCCCAGCTCCCCCAGGCCTGGCACTGAGCACAGCGGGGTGAGGACACCCCATGGCTGTTGCAGAGCTGCTCTTGCCTCCCCCTTTCAGGATGATGGGGGTGCCTGGAGCACTCGACAGGATGTGGGGGCTTAGGCTTGTCCTGTGGCTGGCTGGGCAGCAGAGGGGGCAGTTGAGCAGGCTCTAGGCTGAAGCTCATGGCTGGCGGGGCCTGGCCTGGCATCGGCTTTAGCGAGGTGCCTGTTGGATGGGGGTGAGCGTCACAGCCACTGCCTGCTCCCGAACACGGCCAGTCAGAGCCTGGTTCCCCAGCACCTGCCTGCACTTGCTTTGCTGTGACTTCCTGGGCTCCCCGCTCGGGGGTGTGATAGACCAGGGGTTTGTCCCCGCTGAGGGGGCGTGACGGGCAGGAAACGGCCGGCCGGCCAGGCTACAGGCGCGCTTCTCAGGAGCTGAGACGCGCGTTTGAGGCCCGAGTGGGTGGGACTGGGTGTCTGTCTCGGGGGCACCAGCTGCTTCAGGCTGCAGGTGGGTCAAGGGGCCTGAGCCCGTGCATTTCCTAGGCTCTAGCCGTGTCTGTTCCTAGCTCCTCTGCCCGGAGGGTGACCCGCGGGAGCCTGGAGTGGGAACGCACGGTGGAGCAGGGTCGCTGCCTCTCCGCCCATCTGCCCCCACCTGATAAGAGCTGGGCTGATGTCACCATCCACAGGTGCAGAGTTAAATCAACGGTGCCAGGAGGGGTCAGCTGGGGTCCTGGGGGCGGGCGAGGGAGCTTGTGACTTCTGGGGGGGGGGGGGTCCTGTGTGGCCACGGGCTGGCCTAGCCCTGTTCCTACTGGGCATGATTGGTACCCAGTGGCCTCCTGCCTGGCAGGCAGGGCTGGTCCTAGAGCAGGGGCTGAGATGCAAAGTGGGGCAAGCCCCCGGCTCTCTGTGGGCTGTGCCTACCTGAGGGCAGCCGATGCCAGAGCCCCTCTGCCCTGGTCATGAACACTTCTGGCTGGTTCTCGGCCACGTTTTTTGTGGGCCCGGCCTGGGGCAGGGGGTGTAATGGTGTAATGGCTTTGCACGCGCTCACCAGCGTGGTAATGAGCGTAGGGGCCGAGGCTGGGCATACTGGGCGCTCAACAAACTGGGCGTGGTGGCACCTTGCAGCCCTTCTCTCCCTGCGTGTGCCGGGGCGGGGGGGTTTGGTGAATGGGGGGGGGGAATAGAATCTGCTCCTTCCCAGCTCTCAGCCGCGCCGCTCCGGCCTGATAAACGTTATCTCGGGCAGCAGGCGCTGGCCGAGGCTGGGCCCTGCCTAGATCTTGGGCAGGGCGAGGGATCCCCCGAGGGTTAGTTCTGCCCAATGGCCTATTGCTGGCCCTGTGCAGCTACCCACTCCCCCTGCCTCCCCATGCATTAAACTTTCCTCTGGCTGCAGAAGCCATTCACAGGGAGGGGCTGAGCTGCCTGGTTGAATGGGCCAGGGGCTGCATGTGGGGGGGGGGAACGTTCCCAGGGCACTAGCTGGCTGGTTGTAGGGCAGCTGCAGCCACCTCCCCACACAGCTGGGTCTGAGAGGGGAATTGCTGCCCCTTGCCCGCTGCCAGGGGCGTTCCTGGCTGTGAACCGTGCTGACAGGCGAATGGCCACGGGAGCGATGGCTGATGGACTCTTGCACCGAGAGGTCCCGGGTCCAAAGCCAGCTGCCGGTGGCACTTGCCAGAGTTTGCTCCTGTTTATTGGCCCTGCTGGCTCTGGCTTCCAGGGGTTGCGTCTACAGAGCAAAATGTGTCCCTACAACGGGCAGTAACTAGCACCACTTCCCTCCTTCCCCCCCACCCTGCCCGGGGAGGCAGCGTCCGCTGCACCGCTAAGGACGCAGCGAGCCGCAGAGCCAGATCCCTCTAGGGCCACCGCTCACCTGGGCTTGCTCTGGCTGCTGCTTCCGGATCTCGGGCTGGCTTCTCGTTCGGGGCTGGTGGGGTTATCGCGGGGAGAGCTCTCCCCGGCGCGGAAGCGTGTCTACGCTGCCCCTGTCACAGCAGTGCCCCAGCCGCACTTTACCCGGACAAGGGGAGACTGATGCCACCTTTGCAATTCTGCTCTGGGGCTGCACAGGGACCGGGTTGGCTCCCAGTGGAAGTTAGAGCAGTCTCGGGGCTGCTCTAACGTACCCTGGGGGGAAGTGGAGAACAGCTGTAGGCCAGAGCCCCCTATCCCGCCCTGATCTGCCACCTAGCGGCCGGGGCTACTATATAGCCCTTCTACAAGCTCTATGCCTGTGACAGAACCCCACCCCCCCCGGGCAGGGGCCCGTAAGTACCTGGACCTGTTGGAACGGTGTCACAGGACCTTAGCACAGGGCAAACACCTGCATTCAGTTCCCAGCCGCGAGCAGCCCCTGGGGCTGGGGGCAGGGGGTGGGAGTAGGTTGTTAACATAAGTGGGATATTTGGGGGTGGACAGATGGTCCCCGCCTCCGCTCCCTGGTGTAGCCATGAGCCCCCTGCGGCTGCCAGGGGAGAGGAACCGCATGTAAGCGATGGTACCGCCCCAGCCCGGTCCCAGCGCGGCCGGGCCTTACCCCTTACATCACTGTGCCTGGAGGCTGGGTTTTGCCCTGATCCCCCACTGAGCTAGGGGGAGGGGGCTCAGGTGCCCTGAGGAGCCCCCCCTGCACTCCCAAATCCCACCCCCCCTCGCTGCAGCACTGTAAGAGCCGGGGATCGGGGCGACTGGCCCCAGGGATGCTACGTTGCTACCCCGCCCTTGCCTCTGGCGTGGGAACCAGTAGCCACGTGCTGCTCCTGGTGCAAGCCCCGCCCCCCCGCCGGTCCCCCCTTTGCTTCAGCGGCGGCTGCGCGCGGCCTCTGGCCCTTTAAATCGCCGCGACTCCCCCCCCTCCAGGGGGCGGGGCTCGGCTCCACCCCTGATGTCACTCACCGAGGCCACGCCCTTCCCCTGCCTTAAAGGCGCAGGCTCAGGGCAGGAGGCAGGTTACGGGGCGCGGTGACGTTCCTTTCTCCGCGCGCCGCGGTCACAGGTGGGAGAAGCGGGGGCCTTGTGGGGTAATTGCGGGGGGGTGCCCTGGGGGCTGGGGGGTTCATGGAGGTTGCTGGGGGGGTGCCCTGGGGGGCGCATGGAGGGTTGCAGGGGGGGGTGCCCTGGGGGGCGCATGGAGGGTTGCTGGGGGGGGGTCCCCTGGAGGCTCATGGAGGGTTGCAGGGGGGGGTGCCCTGGGGAGCTCATGGAGGGTTGCAGTGGGGGGGTGCCCTGGGGGGCTCATGGAGGGTTGCAGTGGGGTGGTGCCCTGAGGGCTGGGGGGTTCATGGAGGGTTGCAGGGGGGGGTCCCCTGGAGGCTCATGGAGGGTTGCAGGGGGGGGTGTCCTGGGGGGCTCATGGAGGGTTGCAGTGGGGGGCTCATGGAGGGTTGCAATGGGGGGCTCATGGAGGGTTGCAGTGGGGGGGTGCACGTTTGGGGGGGCTCCAGGAGGTGGCATAAACATCCCCCCAGCTGGCTGATGGGGGCGGGTGCCCCCATGGGTGTTTGTGGGGCTGGTTCCGGGGAGGGGGGGGAGGTGACTGTGCATGGCCTGGGGCAGATGGAGCTAGATGCTCTTTCTGGACTGACTGGGTCCAAATTCCTCCCTGCTCCCGTCCCCTTCTCCCCCAGCCTGGGGCAGCCTGGCCCCCAGGGCCCGTTAGCTGATGTGCAGTTAGTGACTCTGTAGCGGTTATTTTCCCTGGGGAGGGGGGCAGGGGGTGCCAAGCCCAGCTCTGACTGGCTGATCCAAGCACCCGGCTGCAGCCCGGTTTCTCTTTCAGCCGGTTCGTAGATCCGCTGCCGAGAAATCGCCGTCGCCGTGGTTAGATCCCCATGGGCCGGGGCGTCCGCATCCAGCCAGGAATCTGGGCAGGTTCCTAAGTCACCTGGATCCCGTGGTGCCGGATGCCCAGCACTGGGTGTTGACGTGTCCACCTGCCTCGTCCCGACACAGATCCCGTACGTTCGCCCCCCGGGGGGTGTTTGAACACGAGGTTAAGGGCTGGGGCGGGGGACGCCACGCACAGTTGGTCTGTGCCGCGCCGTGCTCCCTACCCTGGGGGTTTAGCGTGGAAGGACGAGATCCTGCTGGGGAACAGGGGCCGCTACCGTCCCCAGGGAGTTCAGATCCCTCTCGGAAAACGAGGCCTGCGCACTCCCGAGAGGCTGCATCTGGCAGGGCCTAAGCCAGGAACTCGGCCAAGGTGGAGCGGGGCTCGGCTGCCCCTTCCAGCCGCTGGCTCAACGTCCCGCCTACCTGAACCGTGGTTCCGCTTTGCGGGCGGCTTCTCCGGTGCGGGTGGGAGGGTCGGCCCGAGCCAGCCGCGTTCTGCCCTGATCCCTTTGCTGGCTGGTCCGGGAGCTCTGGCTGGGACGTGGCTCCTGGCCGGTGGTCTCAGGTTTGAGCTGGGACCCCCCCACCCCTGGCAGAGGTTTGCTCCTGGCTGTGGGATCTGGGATACCTGCACCCGGGAGGAGCAAGCTGCTGTGTGTCTCTCACCCCCCCCATAGGGACTGTTCCTGCCTTGCTCGCTCAGGCGACTCCGGGGTTCGTGGGTTGGCAACGAGGTCGTTTATCTCTTGTTCTTTCGCCCCCTGCACAGGTCCGGCAGAGATGCTGCTGCTCAGACCCGTCATGAGAGGACCCTGGGTCCTCCTGAGAACGTCTAGGTATGAGAGACTCTACTGAAATCACTACAGCTCCCCCACTGGTCCAGCCCTGGGCCCCACAACACTGCTGGTGATCCTCAGTCCCGCCCTCAGCCCCCTGCTAGCCCAGTTCCCTGCCTCCCTCAGCTCTGCCGGTGCCCTTCAATCCCCAGCCCCCTGCTAGCCCAGCCCTGGGCTCCCCCACCCAGCTCTGCCGGTGCCCCTCACTCCCCAGCCCCCTGCTAGCCCAGTTCCCTGCCTCCCTCAGCTCTGCCGGTGCCCTTCAATCCCCAGCCCCCCGCTAGCCCAGCCCTGGGCTCCCCCCCAGCTCTGCCGGTGCCCTTCAATCCCCAGCCCCCTGCTAGCCCAGCCCTGGGCTCCCCCCCAGCTCTGCCGGTGCCCCTCACTCCCCAGCCCCCTGCTAGCCCAGCCCTGGGCTCCCCGCAGCTCTGCCGGTGCCCCTCACTCCCCAGCCCCCTGCTAGCCCAGCCCTGGGCTCCCCCCCAGCTCTGCCGGTGCCCCTCACTCCCCAGCCCCCTGCTAGCCCAGCCCTGGGCTCCCCCCCAGCTCTGCCGGTGCCCCTCACTCCCCAGCCCCCTGCTAGCCCAGCCCTGGGCTCCCCCCCAGCTCTGCCGGTGCCCCTCAGTCCTGCCCCGCAGCCCCTAGGATCTGAAAGGGAAAAGCAGGGGAGGGAACTAGCAGGATTTCCTTTGGGATTCTCTTTAGGGCCGCTGCCGCTTTGACACCTTGCCAGGATTTTGCAAATCACCCAGGGGCTCTAATCTAATCTCTGCAGTACCCCTGCAGGCAGTTCTCAGCCCCATGGGAGCCCCAGCCAGGGAGCAGGAGGGTTTTATCTGGCCGGGGAGATCCCTTTATGGCGCTATGGCTGCCGTGTTATCTTATCAGACCCGTGGGAGAGGAACCCTGGGTTAATGTTTCACCGGCTGCTGGACTGGGAAGGGCGGGAGCCCAGTGGCTGGAGGCTGAAATGCAGCCACCTCTGGGGTGGCAGGCGGCAGCTGCTTAACAGCTGCCCAGCAATGGTCGCCCAGCGAAGGACGTGAACAGGGCTCCCGGGTCTGGCTGAACTTACAGGTGTTGTTTTAGGGAGGCAGAAAGTGATTAGCTGGGTTGGAAGTGGGCCAGGAATGCGGGGGAAGGGGGAGAGCGCCCCGCTCTGCTCCCCGCAGCACAGCGCCCCCTAGTGCCGCAGTGGGGTCGGCCCTGTGCCGAGAGCGCCCCCTGCTGCACAGCCGGTAGGTTTGGGGCAGATGGCCGGCAAGCAGGATTGGCGCTGGGCTAGCGCCCTGGGTGTCCCATAGACCGCAGGCAGGTCGCTGGGGTTTTTTTGCCCTCACTGGAGTCCTGGTTTCTCCCCCAGGTTGGCAGCTGTGGCCTGGGGGTCCCACCCCCAAGTCTGCGCTGCCTGGACCCCCTCCCGCGCTCATGGCACCTGGAGCGCTGGCAACGGCAGCCGGAGACGGACGGTCACGGCCGTGGGGGCTCTGCTGGGCTTGGGCGCCGGCCTGGCCTATGGAGAGCACCGCAGGCGGGTGAGGAAGGAGCTGGGACCAGTGGCCCCCGGAGCCTCCGTGGAGGGGGAGGGGCCCGTGCTGGGGGCGGGAGGCACGGAAGCAGCAGGGTGGGGGGCAGAGAGTGCTGGTGCTCCGCTCTGTGCCTCAGGGCACAAAGATGGCATGAGAGCCGGACGGGCGTCTTGGGGAAGGAGGCCTGGTCTAGTGGTTAGAGTGGGGGCGCTGGGAGCCAGGACTCCTGGGTTCTCTCCCCGGCTCTGGGAGGGGAGCGGGGTCTAGTGGTTAGAGCAGGGGGGGCTGGGAGCCAGGACTCCTGGGTTCTCTCCCCGGCTCTGGGAGGGGAGCGGGGTCTAGTGGTTAGAGCAGGGGAGTGGCAGCTGGGATCCAGGACTCCTGGGTTCTATTCCTGGTACTGGGAGTGGGATCTAGTGGGTAGAGCAGGGAGGGAGGGAGGGCTGGAAACCAGGACTCCTGGTCCCACTCCCCGTGTTGCCCCCGATGTGCTGAGCAGCCTGGGCCGTGTCCCTTCCCCCGCGGAGCCCTGTCCCCCCGAGGCGGGTGAGGGGCCGGGCCCCCAGAGGCCTGCGGTGGATGTTGGCGGACGCCCGCTTGAGCCCGTCTGCCCGTCTCTCCGCAGGCGGCGGCCGAGGCCGGGCCCGGGGCACCGCCCCCCGTCTTCACCCGCCAGGAGGTGGGGCGGCACCGCAGCCTGGCCGAGCGGGTCTGGGTGACCTACGGCAGCGAGGTCTTCGACATCACCGACTTCGTGGAGCAGCACCCGGGCGGCCAGAGCAAGCTCCTGCTGGCGGCGGGCGGAGCCCTGGAGCCGTTCTGGGCCATGTACGCCGTGCACAACCAGCCCCACGTGCTGGAGATCCTGCAGGGCTACAAGGTGGGGGAGCTGAGCCCCGAGGAGCCCAGCCTGCCCGCCCCGGGGGACCCCTACGCCGGGGACCCCCCTCGGCACCCCGCCCTCAAAGTCAACAGCCTCAAGCCCTTCAACGCGGAGCCGCCGGCCGAGCTGCTGACCGAGAACTACCGGACCCCCAACCAGCTCTTCTTCAAGCGCAACCACCTGCCGGTGCCGGCCGTGGACCCCGCCAGCTACCGGCTGCGGGTGGAGGGGCCGGGGGGGCGGGCGCTGGCGCTCTCGCTGGCTGAGCTGAAGAGCCGCTTTCCCAAGCACGAGGTGACGGTGACGCTGCAGTGCGCCGGGAACCGCCGCGCGGAGATGAGCCGCGTCCGGCCGGTCAAGGGGCTGGAGTGGGGGGTGGCGGCCATCAGCACGGCCCGCTGGGGCGGCGCCCGGCTCCGGGACGTCCTGGCGCACGCCGGCTACGCCGAGGAGGAGGAGGAGGCCGGGGAGCGTCACGTCTGCTTTGAGGGGCTGGATAAAGACCAGAGCGGGGCGGCCTACGGCGCCTCCATCCCCTACCACACGGCCATGGGCCACGGGGCCGAGGTGCTGCTGGCCTACGAGATGAACGGCGAGGAGCTGCCGCGGGACCACGGCTACCCGCTGCGGGTGGTGGTGCCGGGCGTGGTGGGCGCCCGCCACGTCAAGTGGCTGGGCCGTGTCTCCGTGAGCGGGGAGGAGAGCCCAAGTCACTGGCAGCGGAACGACTACAAGGGCTTCTCGCCCGCCGTGGACTGGGACACGGTGGATTTCACCACGGCCCCCGCCATCCAGGAGCTGCCCGTCCAGTCGGCCATCACGGAGCCCGCGCCGGGCGCCACCGTCCCCCCCGGGGAGCTGACGGTGAAAGGCTACGCCTGGAGCGGGGGCGGGCGCGGCGTGGTCCGCGTGGACGTCTCCCTGGACGGCGGCCGGACGTGGCGGGTGGCCGAGCTGACGGGCGAGGAGCAGCGGCCGGGCCGGGCCTGGGCCTGGCGGCTGTGGTGCCTCACGGCCCCCGTGCCCCCCGACTGCACGGCGCTGGACATCGTCTGCAAGGCCGTGGACGCCAGCTACAACGTGCAGCCCGACACGGCGGCGCCCATCTGGAACCTGCGGGGGGTGCTGAGCAACGCCTGGCACCGCGTCCGCGTCACCGTGGCCGAGGATTAACGGCGGGGGGGGGGTCCCGGCCGCTCAGTGGGCGCCAATGGCCTGCAGAAGCACAGGGGAGACGTCCTCTGCCACCCTCGGATGCATAGAGATGGGTGGCTGAGTCCCTAAAACAGATCCACCCCGCCCCAGAGGGAGCTTGGCGAGGCCGTTTCAGGGGCAGCTCCCCTTCCACCCCCCCAGCCTCTCCAGGGCTCCCTTCTCAGCGACCTGGCCTAGGAACGATCCTCTCTGGAGCTGAGCAGAGACCCTCCGGGAGGAGGCAGAGGGCACAGACGGGCTGGCCCCAGAGTGGGCTAGGAAGCCAGGGGCTGCGGCCCTTTGTGAGCTGAGTTTGGTGGGTCTCTGCCTAGTTCCCACAAGGATGGGGGACGGGGTCCTTAGCACTGAAATACCGATCCAGCTGGCCCCAAGTGGCCCCTTTGCTGGCAGCCCTGGCCTGGACCGGGCTGCGGGGACGGAGCTTCTCCCTGGAGCGGCTGGGGTGGGCTGGCATGGGCAGGGGCAGGGGGAGGAAGCTGTTCCGGGCCTGGGGCTAGGACGGCAGCGCCCAGTTCTCCTGCCCACGTCCCCCCATTAACCCAGCGTAAATTCCCTCCCTTTCCCCTCTGGCAGCCCTCCCCTTCTCCCCACCTGCCCTTAGTGCGCTGGGCCCCCTCCGCGCCAGCCTGTGCCCGCTGCGTGCCTTCTGGTTCAGAGCCCGTTCGTCCTCTGCCCCCCGGCGCTGCCCCAGTATTGCCCAGCGCCCTCCTGCCACGTCGCCGGCCTGTTCGCCAACCTATCCGCTGTGTCTCGGCCTGGGCCCTTCCTCGTTGCTGGGCTCCCCCGCAGGGCGGGGTGAACACCTTGGCTCGTCCCGTCCCCTCCGGGGCGCTGATACAGGCCGTGCCAAAGTCCGATTGCTTTACAGCCCTGGGAATTGTCAGACGCAGGCGGCCATAAAGATTGGGCTGCGTTTATGGACTCACTCGTCTCCATTTACAGGGCTGCTGGCCGCCCACCAAGGCTTCGCGGGGTCAGGCTGAGGTCCCTGCTCTGAGTTGCGTGAGGCCGATGAGCTCGGGGAATGATCCGATTTCTAAACGGATCAAACCACCACAGCCAAACTGCCCAGCCTGGCTCTGCTGGTGCCATGTGCCTCGGGGGCTGGGATCGAGAGGAGGGTGAGGGGACTTTCCTCTGATCCCCCAACAGGAAGATGCCACATAAATGTCCCCTGTGCTGTGGGCAGCGGCTCCCTCGGCTGCTCAGTCTGTGGAAATGTTAAAAGCCATAAGCTGTACGCTGGCCGGGGATTCTCCACCAGGATGTGCGGCTTCCCCAAAGTCGCACTTTTTTCCCCAGGAAAACTTCAGGCTTTTTTTCCTCCTGACGTTTTTCAATTTGCCGTTGAGAACATTTTAAAATAAAATCTTTTCTCTGACTCTGCCCCGTCTGGTTTGTCGCAGTCGACTGAAATGGTTCGTTGCAGGTTAGTTCAGGGTTAATCCGCACCCCCCCGCGTGCTGCCTCTGGGGCTGGAAGTGTGGGGCGGGGGGGAGTCCCCCAGTGGGCCTGGGGACTCAGCACACACTGGTGCCCCCCCCCCACCCCCCCCCCCAGCCTGGCAATGAACCAGGGGAGAAATGGGCTCCTGCCGCTGCACATGATTCAGTGAGGCACAAACGGGGCCTCTCCAAGAAAATACACCGGATCCGCCTGGGCCTCAGCCCCCTTCCACCTCGGGCGAGCGCGCGGCGAGGGAGGGAACGCGTCAGTCCCGCGCCCGGGGGCGTGTCCTCTCACAGGCAGAGCAGAGCATGTTGGCTCGGGGCAGGAGGGGGGGCGAGGGGCTGACGGCTCAGGGGGACCCAGGGATGCTGAGGAATGTGGGGGGGGGGTGTCAGGCCCTGCCACCTGCTGGCATTGCCCAGGTTTGACTGAGAGTGGGGGGGGAATTCTCCCCTCAACAGAGCGTGTGAGAGAGACTCGGGGAGGCAGCAGGGCCTAGTGGAGACAGCCTGCCCCCATGTTTATGCAGCACCAGGCACAGCGAGGTCCACTCGCAGTCGAGGTGTCTAGATTCCCCTATAACACAAGCGGCAGCGGAGCCGAGCGAACCTCCCTTGGAGTCAGCGGAACTCACTTCCACAGGCTTTTGATCGGGGCCCGTAAACAACCACCCTAGACACTGGGCTACTCAGCCTGGCCCTGAGCCAGACACAGTGAGTCGTGGCTAATGGATTCGCTGGTATGTGCTGTGTGAGTGGGAGGGTTCACCGGGCATTTAAATCAAAGGGCAGAGAGCGAGACCTGAGACCACTGCCTAGTTGAATGGTCAGGGGAGGCCGGGAGCCGTGGAAGGAAGATGTGCCATCACTGCAGCCTTTCCATGGTCCTGTTAATAACAAAATGTTACCTTCTCTAGCGTTTTTCAGCCTCTCTACCCGCCACTGAAATGCAGCCACCTCTGGGGTGGAACGTGGCAGCTGTAGAACAGCACGTCACAAGGCAGCAATGATTCCAGGTGGGGAAATGAAGAGGAACATTGTACACAACTGGAACGACAAAAGGAAACAGACTATAATGATCAGGGCCAGAACAGGGGGGAGGGATCGCTCAGTGGTTTGAGCATTGGCCTGCTATAAACCCAGGGTTGTGAGTTCAATCCTTGAGGGGGCCACTTAGGGATCTGGGACAAAAATCTGTCAGGGGACAGTACTTGGTCCTGTTAGTGAAGGCAGGGGACTGGACTCGATGACCTTTCAAGGTCGTTCCAGTTCTAGGAGATTGGCATATCTCCATTTATTTATTATATAACAGGGCCAGGGCACTGAGGCGGATACAGACTGTCGTGGGGTCTTTGTCATCTCTCTCTGGTGCATTGATTTGGACCCAGATCCTCAAAGTGCCTAACTCCCATTGACATCAGCCAGCACTGACCATCTGCCCTCATGGGATTTCAATGGGAATTAGGTGCCTAAATGCCTGAGGATCCCGCCCTCAGTGCTAGCTCCAAGGGCAGACTGCCACCTACCGAGTCACCAAGGCACTTCAAGTGATGCAGGGCCCCAGGTTGCTGAGGGAGAAATGCAGATGAGCCCGGCTACCTAGGAATCAAACCTGACCCCCGGGGTAACTGACACCAGGGGCCTTAAAATAACAGGCTGTAGCCGAGAGAGGGTCCCCTCACATATGGCAACACTTCAGATTCCATGCAGCGAGCCGGCAACGCTTCGAAGTGGCTCATGTCTGGATCAAAGGGAAATTCTGGGAGCAAAAGGTCACTTGACTCTGAGTCAGCTCTGAGGCTCTGCGCCATTTGCATATTGGAACAAACGATGTAATTAGCTAATTTGGTCAAAAATTCCCAGCTCCAAAGAGATCGGAATTCGTGCACGCAGGGAATCTCTTGCGTCCTTCGGACAATGCCTCGGGCTTGAAAGGGAATTTCAGTCTGGGACTGACCAGGCGGGAGAGGGGGGAAAGGCTGCGAGAGGAAGCGGCACAGGGACAGTCGCCGTTTGAGCTTTGGTAAGAGTTCTGACGGTGACCATGACGTCTAACTTGTAGTGCCGTAAGAGCCCCACTGTGCGAGGTGCGGTACAAACACACAAGAAAAGACCTTAAGGTCTAGGCCACGTAAGCAGGTGTCGCTCCCAACTGAAGCCTGAAATTGCACCTGTTTGGGCAGGAGCGAATCTGGCCCATCATCCATATTTCTTGTCTTTATTTTCCGTAATGAAATTAATTCTGCTAAGCGCAGCTCGGTAATAACCCTACTCTCAGGGTGGCATTTTGCAGCCAAACGTTCAAAAATGGCCACTGATTTTTGGGAACTCAACTTGAGAGCCCCCTGGGTCCGAGGTGCTGAGTATCCACTGCTCCTGTTGACTAAAGGCAGCTTTGTTCTTTTAAAGGGCCAGGACCAAAATGAAACCGGCTCTGGTCCCAATCCTGCAGTGAGTTGTGTGCCGGCCGAACCCTGTGGAAAAGCAGAGCGCGTTGCTGGATCGGCAAATCCGCCGGTTGTTTTGGGTCCGGCACTAAAAAGACAGACAGCAACTACTAGAAACAGGTGAGAGGTACAGGAAACGCATGGTGGCACAGGGAGGCCGTGTGTTAACAGGCAGGGGAACACACACACTCTGCATGTTCATTAGGGAGGTCACTGTCATCGATCAGTCTATCAGCCCTCACAGAGAGTGCCGATCACAACACGTCAGATGTGTTGTTCTAGCCAGTCTCATAGACTCATAAACTTTAAGGTCAGAAGGGACCATTATGATCATCTAGTCTGACCTTCTGCACAACGCAGGCCACAGAATCTCACCCACCCACTCCTGGAATAAACCCCTGACCTATGTCTCAGCTATTGAAGTCCTCAAATCCTGGTTTAAAGACTTCAAGGTGCAGAGAATCCTCCAGCAAGTGACCCGAGCCCCATGCTGCAGAGGAAGGCGAAAAACCTCCAGGGCCTCTGCCAATCTGCCCTGGAGGAAAATTCCTTCCTGACCCCAAATATGGCGATCAGCTGAACGCCGAGCATGTGGGCAAGACTCACCAGCCAGACACCCAGGAAAAAGTTCTCTGCAGTAACTTCTAACATCCCATCATTGACCCTTGGTCCTATTTACCACAGTCCTCCAACTACAGGCTGTCAGTAGCACCGGACACCCGATTGACATAGCGCACAGCAGCCTAGAACTCCTGAGCGATCCGCCAACCGCAGCCTCCCAAGCAGCCGGGATTACAGGCGTGCGCCACCACACCGGGCCGTTAGGGGGGAATGAGCGTAATCATCAGTTTGCTGGCAATTAATGTGTAATTCCTTAATGCAAATGAGTTGGGAACTAGTTATGCACTAATGAGTCATTAATGTTATGCCATCCTCACTGGTCTGTAATCGACGCGCCAGATTTCTAGCAACCGATAGAATCATAGAATCTCAGGGTTGGAAGGGACCTTAGGAGGTCACCTAGTCCAACCCCCGGCTCAAAGCAGGACCAATCCCCAATTTCTGCCCCAGATCCCCAAATGGCCCCCTCAAGGATTGAACTCACAACCCTGGGTTTAGCAGGCCAATGCTCAAACCACTGAGCTATCCCCCCTATCCCGATGGTCGCTCGGTGTCTGCCAATGACTTGTATGTCACACGTTGCTGATGAATGGCGACTCTTCCCGCCAACCTGTTGTCCCGCTGTCTACCGAGGGTGGGGGGTGGGGGTGATGATCAGCGGATGATCGATTATTGATCGGACGGTGATGATCGATTATTAATCGGACGGTGATCAATTATTGATCGGACGTGATGATCGATTATTAATCGGACGGTGATGATCGATTATTAATCGGACGGTGATCAATTATTGATCGGACGTGATGATCGATTATTAATCGGACGGTGATGATCGATTATTAATCGGACGGTGATCGATTATTGATCGGACGGTAATCAATTATTGATCGGACGGTGATGATCGATTATTAATCGGACGGTGATCGATTATTGATCGGACGGTGATGATCGATTATTGATCGGACGGTGATCAATTATTGATCGGACGGTGATGATCGATTATTAATCGGACGGTGATCGATTATTGATCGGACGGTGATGATCGATTATTGATCGGACGGTGATCGATTATTAATCGGACGGTGGTCGATTATTGATCAGACGGTGATGATCGATTATTGATCGGACGGTGATGATCGATTATTAATCGGACGGTGATCGATTACTGATCGGACGGTGATGATCGATTATTGATTGGTTTGACTTCGCAGCTCCTTTGGTGAGCCACATACACACCGGCAGGCCGGCGCGGGGCGGGCGCGAGGTCAGGATCGATTACCGATCGCTGCCAATACGCGGATCGATCACTGTTCATCGATTCGCTCCCACGCTTCCCTCCGCCGGGGCCCAGCCCTGCCCATCGATGCTCTCGGCCGCTGGCCCTGCTCCCCCAATCGATGCTCTCGGCCGCTCCTGCGGCCACCTGGCTATCGGCGCGCTTCGCCGCGGCCCCCCCTGGCTCGATGCTCTCGGCACTCGCCTGCTTCCCTGGCTCCCCTCGGAACGAGGCCGCTCGCTCGATTCGTTCGGCGCTCGGCTGCTCCCAACGGCCCCCCCCCTCCCACGGAACGATGCTCTCGGTCGCTCCCTGCCAGCTCGATGCGCTCGGCGCGCGGTTGCCCCCGCCTGTCTCCTGGCAGTGGGACCGGAAGTGGCTCGGGGAGGGGAGGGGGGCCCGGTCCCTCCTCAGGTGAAGCCGCCGCCGATGGAGCCGCCGCTGCGGAGCCGCTGAGCCCCCCCCCAGTCCCCACCCCGCAGCGGCCGGGCCGGGGGGCCCCTCCCCCGCAGCCCCTCCCCTCAGGTGAGAGGGGGAGGGGCAGCCTGGCCGGGGGGCGGGGGACCCGGAGGGGCTGGGGGTGGCTATGGAGAGGTGATGTGTGTGTGGGGGGTGGGCTGTGGGGAGGGGATAGAGGGGGGGCTGTGGGGCGGGTCATTGGGGGCGGGGCTGTGGGGAGGGGCTGGGAGGTCTGAGAAGGGGTGGGGGTGGGCTGTGGGGAGGGGATGGAGGAGGAGGGGTAGGCTGTGGGGAGGGTCATTGGGAGGGGGTGGGCTGTGGGGAGGGGATAGAGGGGGGGCTGTGGGGCGGGTCATTGGGGGCGGGGCTGTGGGGAGGGGCTGGGAGGTCTGAGAAGGGGTGGGGGTGGGCTGTGGGGAGGGGATGGAGGAGGAGGGGTAGGCTGTGGGGAGGGTCATTGGGAGGGGGTGGGCTGTGGGGAGGGGATAGAGGAGGAGGGGTGAGCTGTGGGGAGGGTCATTTGGAAGGGGAAGGGGTGGGCTGTGGGGCAGGGGGTTGGGAGGTCTGAGAAGGGGTGGGGGTGGGCTGTGGGGAGGGGATAGAGGAGGAGGGGTGAGCTGTGGGGAGGGTCATTGGGAAGGGGAAGGGGTGGGCTGTGGGGAGGGGGGTTGGGAGGTCTGAGAAGGGGTGGGGGTGAGCTGTGGGGAGGGGATAGAGGAGGAGGGGTGAGCTGTGGGGAGGGTCTTTGGGAAGGGGAGGGGGTGGGGTGGGGGGTTGGGAGGTCTGAGAAGGGGTGGGCTGTGGGGAGGGATAGAGGAGGAGGGGTGAGCTGTGGGGAGGGTCTTTGGGAAGGGGAGGGGGGGCTATGGGGAGGGGCAGGGCTGGGAAGATTGGCAGAAGGGTTGGGGGCAGGGTCAGCTGTCCAGGAGTGGAGGGGAGCTAGGGGAGGCAGGGGAGAGGCAAGGTGGGTACCCAGGCATCTCGCTGAGAGGAGAAGGCTGGGGTAATGGGGTGGCGCGCTCAAAGGGGAACTATTGGGAAGGGGGGGAATTGGGGAGTGTTTCCCTGTTGCTCAGGAGTCCCAGACTTCCTCGTTGAAGCCCCTTTTCCTCATGTTTTAGGGGGTGGGGGCGCTGGCGTGAGAGGGGATAGACTGGGGACATACCTGGGTCTGTCTACTTTCCCTTCTCGGTTCCTCTCCATATACGGCCCTGCAAGCTTGGTAGCTTTGGGGGACGGGGGGAGACAAACCCTTGTTTTACTTGTAGTTACTTTTGGAAAAGAGGAAAGAAATACTCTCTCAGTCCCCCCCTCCCCTCCAGCCTTGTTACCCTTCTCCCTGTACGTTGGCCGCTCCCAGCTCTCAAATGGTCCTGTAGTTTGAAATGATATTCCTCTATAAACCTGACTGTTTCGTTGGCACATGGTGGCACCAGGCACCCTGTGGGGGTGT
Organism: Chelydra serpentina; assembly: GCA_037349315.1. NCBI lineage: Eukaryota > Metazoa > Chordata > Testudines > Chelydridae > Chelydra > Chelydra serpentina. The sequence continues at coordinate 265,964 of JBAIAC010000278.1, forward strand.
GGGAAGAGTGAAGGGTTTCACGTTTTTAGAAATGCAACTAAAGTTTCTTATTTCTAGTCCTTCAGGGACAATGAATCTTGTTGGATTTCCATAAAATGGCTTTGCTTCCCTGCTTCAGTCCAGTGTCTTGTAGGTTGATTTGTCTGCTCATCTTGCATTCTTGGAGGAATTTCTTTTCGGTTGGGCAAAGTAACTTACCCTTTTCCTAGCCCGGCAGATGCAGCCGTGTGCACATTGTATTACTTACAGCTGGCGTGATGGTGAAATGGAATAGTGTCCTGTAATGCACACGCACAAGGTGGCGGAGTTAAGGTTAAGGCCGCTGTTGGATAATACTTAGCACTTTTCATCTGAGAAGCGTGAAACTGTCAGGTTGGTGTCTGGCTTAGATTATGATTTTCTGCTGCATAGTACCCGGCTACTGATGTATGTTGTTCGCCTCATAACTGAAGATGACTTTGGATCCAAGCAAAATCTAAATGTCCTTCCCACATGAGGAGTATGGTCTCACTACAGCACACACAAACCCTCCGCAAAAGCATTCCTTACTGGGACGAGGCATTGTCTGCAGGCGCCGTTGAGAAATTTGGAGACCCAGTATGACGTGTTCACTAGGGCCCCACCCACTCCCATTTCACTTTATTTATGCAGAGGTGACAGATGTGCTCAGGGCCCCGGTACAATTGCCCCTCCTTCCCCCGCATCAGCCCTGGTTGTCCGTGCAGTCTGTGTGCATTTCCACGGAGGCTAGGTTGGGTTCTCCAGCAATCACAGAGGAGGGCTGTATTAATTCTTCTCTATCCACATTCAGTACCTCGGCATAGATAGGGGCCGTGGAGACGTAAGGAAAAAGGATCCAAATTTCCTAGTGTGGCCGGGGTAAGGCGCATGAAGACACAGCAGCAGCAGCTTTGTGGCGAGACGTTCTTGGACCACAAGCTGTTGTTGGAGTAACGTAGCTGCCTCGGCTATGTACTCCTCTGTCTGGTTCTGTGGCTCTCGATGTTGAACCTGAACTCTCAATTGAGTTTACCAGGCTTAGAAGTGGCCTGTCCTGGAACCTGTGCCCTAGAAACAATGATATTTCTTATCTGTGGTTTAGCTGCCCCCAAAGAGAGGGATGGTCTTGTGACCAAAGCACAGGGCAGGAGTCCCTTGCTGTGTTCCTAGCTCTGCCACTGACTCAGTGTGTGTCCTTTGGGAAGTCATATCATGTCCCGGTGCCTCAGTTTCCCTATTAGTAAGGTGGGGGTAATATCTTGAGGAAGGTTAAGAAAATGTAACGCTTTAATCATAATATTTGTAAAGTGTCTCAAGGTCCTCAGATAAGCGGTGCTGTGTTAGTGCAGGGAGCAATCCCGTCCTCGTGTCCTGAGTCTGCTCCTCTGAAACAGTAGGTTTGGCGTACAGAAGTGCCAAAGGCAGTGTTATCTAGACAAAGCTTTGGGGTGTGCTCAGACTAGGAATCAAGGTGTGTTCTTACCACATGTTCAAGTCCTAAAGACAAGGCAGTCTGTAGTTGTCATGTGTATCAGCAGGTTGAGGTACATGCTAGGAAACTAGAATGCCTGGTCTTCCCTAGGATTCCACCTCATGTTAGCTAGCGTGTGGTACGATCACTCCCCTTTTCGCTCGGTGAAGACCAGGGCATGGTCATCGCTGAGTATCGAGAGGAGAAGGGTAAGTGTTGTGCTCGCTTTGAACTGGTCTTGTGCGTGTAGTGAGGGCCCCAGCGCAGATGGGATAATGATTTTGAGTTTTGTCTTAGCGTTCGCTTTCAGGACTCCATGAGACCTCCGTTAGTCATGCCCCACAGCTAGCAAAGGCTGAGCTTGGAGACCTCGTGAAAGTGGCACTGTTTAGAGTGGGAGGCAGCTTGGCCTAGTAATTAACTTGATTCCCCCAAAAGCCTTAATTCCTTTGGGAAATGTATACAGCAGCAGCTTGTACTCTGGTGACGGAATGATAGGACCACAGATATTCGGTTTTGGTCTCCCATCCTGTGAGATGGAAATGGGGTTATCCGAGGTCACCAGAGGGAGAAGCGGTAGAAGGTATTGGCATTGGGGAAGAGAGCACGTGAGGATTATTTATTCTGTTTCCGGTGGATCAATTCAGTTGAAAGCTTGTCTGCGTCTGGCATTGGTACAGTTAATGTTCGTCAAGTACATTGTGTTTCTACACTGCCTCATGTTGGATCTCCAAATATTGGTGTTCAAAAGTGCAGTACGCCTTTATTTGTAAAGGTCGCTGTCACTCGGGTGGTGGGTGGGAGTGGGACTGACTTTCCATTTGTCTGTGAATCCGTCTAGGCAAATGCTGGGGAGGTCGGGTTTTCCTTCATTCCCTTAGAAATAAAAGAAGCTTCTTGCATTTCATGCTACCTCTTGTAGTTTTCAGCATAGCAGCCCATGATTATGGTTATTAGTTATTCAAATTGTGGTAGTGCCCAGAGAACGCATCAAGGACCTAGATGCCGTACAAAAACACGGTGAGAGGCGGTCCTTCTTTTTATGCTTTGAATTCAAACTTTGGGTTTAAAAGTTTTTTAATCTTCGTGTTTAAGAGAAGTAGTTGAACTTACTATTTTACTATGCCTCCATCAATGGCCTTTAAATAAAAAGTATATTGCTGCATGGGAAATGTACACATTCTATTAGCATTATTAGAAAGTTACATCTCTGGGAGACTCTTTCCAATGATAAAATCCTAAAAAAAAGCACATTTGCTTCAGTCGATTATAGTTCTTGTAACAGTTCATATTTTATATAAAGCCACTAGGACCTAATTTTGTGTGTTGCCCAAAGGAAATGGATTTAGATCTCTAAAGTGGTTTATCGTATCACTTGTACCCTGCCCCGATTTTCAAGCATTATCTTTATAGAAGGGACAGAATTTTTACTCGTATTTACGCAGACTTTAGACTAGGAGACTCCAACAGGGGAGTTATTTAAGAGCTGCCTGGTGTTAAATGTGCTTGTCCACTGATGTTCTTGGAGGGAAAAATATCCAACTTATCCTTATAGCCTATGAAGCTGCTAAGTGTAAGAAAAAGGTGGCGGTGATGTGTTGACCAGAGCAGTAAAGGGGACCTGTTTATTCGGATAAGTCCCTACTACAAAGGGATCTCACTAAACTGGGTGACTGGCCGACAAAATGGCTGATGAAATTCAATGCTGATAAGTGCAAAGTAATGCACGTTGGGGGGAAAAATAATTCCGACTATACATACAGAATGATGGAGTCTGACTTAGCTGGTACACTCAAGAAAGAGATCTTAGAGTCATCGTTGATAGTTCCCTGAAAACATCTGCTCAACGTGCAGCCGCAGTCAAAAGAGCTACCAATGTTAGGCACCACTAGGAACGGGATAGACGATAAGACAGAAAATACCATAATGTCACTATTATAAACCCATAGTATGGCCACACCTGGAATACTGGTCGCTTCAGCTCAAAAAGCTACGTTAGAATTGGAAAAGGTGCAGAGAAGGGCATTGAAAAAGATTAAGGGTATAGGACAGCTTCCATCTGGGGAAAGATTACAAAGATGGGGACTGTTTCTGTTAGAAAAGAGATGGCTAAAGGGAGACATGATAGAGGCCTATAAAATCATGACTGGCAGGGAAAAAGTGACTAGGGAAGTGTTATTTACCCCTTCACATCACACAAGACCTAGGGGTCACCTGATGAAATTAACAGGCAACTGGTTTAAAACAAACAAAAGGAAGTTCTGCTTCACACAGCGCACGACCAAACTGTGGAACTCATTGCCGTGTTGTGAGGGCCAAAAGTATAAGTGGTTTGAAAAAAACAATTAGATAAGTTCCTGGAGGACAGGTCCATTAATGGCTATTAGCCAAGATGGCCAGGGACACATCCCCATGCTCCAGATATCCTTAAACCACGGACTGCTAGAAGCTGGGACTGGATGAGGATGGGGGTGGATCACTCGAAATTGCCCTGTCCTGTTCATTCCCTCTGGGGCACCTGGCAGTGGCCACTGTCGGAAAAACAAGAGACTGGGCTAGATGGCCCATTGGTCTGACCCAGAATGGCCGTTCTTATGTAGTAATCTTCTGTCGAGTGGGTGAGTTAGATTTATTTCTATATCACATTTTTCTCCCTTTCCTAAAGCAGTAACTTGAAAAGGCTGCAGCTTAACACTTAAATATTACATTAAATTTGCCCAGTAACACCTCATTAGATGGCACGCTTCATAATAAGCACCCAAGAAAATCAGTGGTCCCTTCCCAATTCAGAAACAATGCACAGGTAGACGCTGCCTTTTGGTCTAGTATTACATTGAATTCATTTTTCCAATTACACTGCAGGCTGTTTACTAATCTATTACAAAGCATTAAATCATGAAAACTCAACTGCAATGGATAAAATTAAGGGACAAAGACAGCGTCATGATGTGCTAGCTCTGTGTTTTGATTTTCTCTATTTACTTGCTAATTTGTCAAAATCACTCAGCTGCAAAGGGTGTTCTCCAGTTCTGCTCTACCAGATAACTGCAGCTAGCCGCGGCAGTGTGTGAGTATGCACTCGGAGCTCTGAAAGCAGCTTCCTTGGCATTTAAATCATTGGTAGTTTGATTAAAAACAAACTTTTTTTTTTTAAATCCTTTGCGCTGAGCTTATTTCTGAAATGCTTCCAATAACCCAAACTTTAAAAACAAACAAACAAAAAAACCCGGTTCATCCGATGAACGTCTGTCTGCAGCAAAGGTGGAAAAAAGTCCTCATGCTGGAAAATAAACTGCTGGTGATGGAAACAATGGGTTGGAAAAAGAAAATACAGGGGCGTTTATGGCTCTTATTAATTCTTACCCGAGCAGATGCTAATTATGGCTGCGTCTGCCCTAGATCTATTTCTTCACACGTCCCACAGTTGAATTTCGACTGGCGGTATGCTTGTATAAATAATAATAATACCCAGCACTTATGTAGGGGCTTTCTCATCCATAAGTCTCAAAGTGCTTTACCAAGGAAGTCAGTATCATTATCTGTAGGATGGGGAAACTGAGGCACAGAGTTAAGATGACTTGCCCAGTGGAGCTGGGAATAGAACCCAGCTCTCCTGGGTTACCAGTCCAGTGCTCTGTCCTCCTAGGCCATGCTGCCTCAGACCATAGTCCTCTTCTGGACTCTGTATATGTTAGCACTCCCACCATTAGTATTTTGGTTGGAGCTGCAAAGGTGCACAGACCTCTTGGGTAAGTTTATCCTCTGTCAATGACTCCATGGCTGACCAAGTCATTAGAAGAATGAAGATGTTCTGGAGAGTTTGCTTTTAGACATTTGCTTTCTCCTGTTTGAATGATCCACTTGTTGAGCTGACACTGCAGTCAGCTTGTGTGTTCTTCCTGGACAGCCCTATGTTGGAAGGAGAAAGGTGTAGCCTATGTTGAAGTGTTTGCTCTTGGTATTTATTTCCATGGGCATGTTTTCAGGATTGGGAATGTCTCCAGCTGTTCCTGATTAGCTTCATGTCAGGACTGAACATATTCCAATTATATCCTGTCACCCTAGTCAAATAAATTGTCTTCAGTTTTCAATTGGTAAAACCACCATAGAAAAGTCCAAGCGGAGAGAGGTTCTGCAAATCTTTGAAGTGATGTCGCTTATGAAGCACTTGCTTGTCTACTGATCATTATCTCAATTCCTGGCATTGGGCTTTGTGTCTCAAAGTGCTGTCCAGCCATTAGCTAATCCTCATCACATCAGTTGTGAGGTGAGGATCTTCACCTGTATTTTACAGATGGGGAAACTGAAACACAGGAGATGAAATGTACTTGCATTATCAGTGGTGGTTGGGCGTGCCACTCTGAAGTTCTTGATTGCCAAACCTGATGCTCAGACTGCTAGACTATGCCATCTCTCTGGTCTCTTGTGTTGTAGGAAGGCAGCAAGGATGTATTTCAAAGTTCTGACAATGCTTCCTTATGAAACCAAGTTCCTGAAGAAAGTTTAATAATATAAAGCTGGCCCGCAAAGGAATAAAAAGTTTGTCATTTTTTGATTGTATTTTATTTACTTATTGCTTCCTTGTGATGATAAAATATAAGGTTTTTGCTTGGTTTTTTAACCATCAGCAATATCAAGTCTCATCTGTCTTGTTTTTGATGGAAGGTTCCTGGAGGACTAGAAAATTGTTGTGGGAACTTTCTTAGCACTCAGTTGAAGTACCAGTTTGAATCTTTCACACACAGCTTTTCTCCCAAGAGTGCATCAGATGTTGGAGTTAAATAGGTGCTTAGAAAAACAATGTTTGGAATAAGTCTGGCTGAAAAATAAACCTCAACAAATCTTCCTCTTCTTAATTGCTTAGCTTTCCGTTTTTATGGCTGATTCTTAATGTAAAACATTTATTGGTGGTGCAGAAAATAAACCAAATTCCTATTGCAAAAGGAAAATAAAATTAGAACAGGAGCATAAACTCTGGCAAATCAAGTGTAAAAGTGTAATTAGGGAGACCAAAAAAGAATTTGAAGAGCAGCTAGCAAAAGACACAAAAACTAAAAACAATTTTTTTTAATGTACATCGGAAGCAGGAAGCCTGCCAAACAATCAGTGGGGTCACTGGACGATCGAGTTGCTAAAGGAGCACTCAAGGAAGACAAGGCCATTGTGGAGAAACTAAATGAATTCTTTGCATCAGTCTTCACTGCAGAGGATGTGAGGGAGATCCTCACACCCGAGCCATTATTTTTAGACTGACAAATCTGAGGACCTGTCCCAGATTGAGGTGTCAGTAGAGGAGGTTTTGGATCAAACTGATAAACAATAATAGGTCACCGGGACCAAACGGGATTCACCCAAGAGTTCTGAAGGAACTCAAATATGAAATTGCAGAACTACTAACTGGTATGTAACCTATAGCTTAAATTGACCTCTGTAAATTGGAAGACAGCTAATATAACACCAATCTTTTAAAAAGGCTCCAAAGGCGATCCCGACAATTACACTCCAGTAAGCCGATTTGTTGAGGAAAAGTCAGCGTGGCTTTTGTGAAGGGAAATCCTGCCTCACCAATCTATTAGAATTCTTGTATGGGGTCAACAAATATGTTTGAGTGGATTTAGTTTACTTGGACTTTCAGAAAGCCTTTGCCAAGGTCCCTCACCAAACGCTCTTCAACAAAGTGAGCAGTCGTGGGATAAGAGGGAAGCTCCGCTCATGGATCAGTAACTGGTTAAAAGATAGAAAACAAAGGATAGGAATAAATTATCCGTTTTCACAGTGGAGAGAGATAAATAGTGGGGTTCCCCAAAGATCTGTACTAGAACCAGTGCTGGTCAACATATTCATAATTGATTTGGAAAAGGGGGTGAACCGTGAGGTGGCAAAGTTTGCAAACGGTACAAAACTACTCAAAATAGTTACGTCCAAAGCTGACTACAAAGGGATCTCACAAAACTGGGTGACTAGACAAGTAAATGGCAGATGAAATTCAACATTGATAAATGGAAAATAATGTACATTAGAAAACAGAATCCCAACTATACATACAAAATAGTGGTGTCTTAATTAGCTGTTACCACTCAAGAAAGAGAGGTTGGAGTTACGGATAGTGCTCTGAAGACATCCTCTCAGTGTGCAGTGGCAGTGCAGAAAGCGAACACTGTTAGGAACAGGATAGATAAGAAGACAGAAGAGATCATAATGCCACTATATAAATCCATGGTACGCTCACACCTTGAATCCTGCCTGCAGTGCTAGCCGCTCCATCTCAAAAAAGGCATATTAGAATTGGAAAAAGTACAGAGGACAACAAAAGTGATTAAGGGAATGGAACAGCTTCTATCTGAGGAGATATTAAAAAGACGGGGACTGTTCAGCTTGGAAAAGAGACGACGACAGACGGATATGATAGAGGTCTGTAAAAGCATGGTGTGGTAAAAGTGAATAAGGAAGTGTTATTTACCCCCTACACCTAACAGAAAAACCAGGGGTGACCTGCTGAAATTAATAAGCAGCAAGTTTAAACCAAATATAAGGAAGTACTTCTTCACACAACGCAGAGTCAACCTGTGGAACTCCTTGCCAGGGGATGTTGTGAAGGCCAAAAGTGTGACTAGGTTCAAAAAAGAATTGGATAAGTTCCTGGAGGATAGATCCATCAATGGCTATTTCCCAAGATAGTTGGGGACCCAACCCCATGCTCTGGGTGTCCCTATACCTCTGACTGCCAGAAGCTGGGACTGAACAACAAGGGATGGATCACTCAATAAATTGCCCTGTTCTGTTCATTCCCTCTAACACATCTGGCAGCAGCCGCTGTCAGAAGACAGGCTGCTGGGCTAGATGGACCATTGGCGTGACCCAATATGGCCGTTCTTAATTCAGAAAACCTATTGGACAGTTATTAGCCGTGCGGATTTAAAAGCAGCTTGAAATTTCACTTCTGCCTTGCAGTTTGGATTAATGGTAAAATAACAATTACATGTAAAGGGTCCTTATCTGAAGAGGGCTTTGTCTAGGGAGTGTTTGTAACAGGAGAGGAGAAATGTCTCCAACCACAAAAACTGCAGCTTTCTATTTGATGAACGCAGTTTGGCTTGAAGGTGTTTTTTCCTTTTTCATGAACATAACGTGATAAGTGTTAATGTCTTCCCTCTTGCCTGTGAAGGAAAATACATAAGTTCTCAAACATATTCCATCAGGTACAGACCCTACATGGGCTTGACTGAAAAATCAGAATATTTTATCCAGTGTATGTTACAGGCTGTTGTTTAAAAGTTTATTCTGTTGCTTTTTTAAAACATGGCCTTCCTGGTTCTTTTTGCATTACAACTTTATTTGATATCATATTTCTTATACCAGGTATATCCCAGAACAAAGTTCAAAAACAGCTACAGAGGGGGCAGAGAAATTCAGAGGTTACAGGCAGGAGAGAAAAGATGGATTTTAGCTGCAATTTGCCGGAGGATGAAGTCAGTTCTAACACCAATTGTTATTTGGATGCCACCTTTTTAATTTGGGTTCTTTCAGTATTAATAGGGCCATTTTAAGGTCACATCCCCCACTGTAAATGATTGGAAGCTAAGTATACATCCTGAAATATCATCTTAGCCCTCCACCCCCTGTGCAGAATGGGGGCCCTAAACTCACGCAATTATAACGTATTTCCCCAGCTCTTTCAGCATAATAAGTGGAGGCATGCTAACCCTAAAGGTCACTGAAAGATTCTCAATCTAGACAAGATCCGTCTCCTTGAAGGGGAGGATGAAGCGAGTCCGTTTTAGCACCACCGACCCTGTGAGTATCTTGTTTTCTTTGCCCCCGTAGTGGAGGGAAAACTAAATGCACCGCACTATGAAGCTGGCTGTGGCAAGTTTGTTTCTGAGTTGAAAAGCACAAGCTGTTGCTTTTGCCTTGATTAGTGGATTCACTGAAGCTGGAAGTTTTCAGCGCTCCTTGCGATCTGTCGAGTTGCTTTTGTCGGTTAATTGTTTTCATGCCATTAAAATGTGAGGGTGTTCATTTGAACCGTTCCCTAGGGAGACTCCTGTTTATCCCAGCTCACAGCTTGAGCGGCACAAAGAGTCCAATTTGTGCATCTTAAACAGTGAATCATGGCGAGCACAGAAATAAAACGTACGTTCTCTCCAGGGAGACGATACGCATGCAGATCAACTTGGAGTGTTCGGGCTCTCGTGAGGACCTGAAGAATCTGAATCATTATGGCCAGGCTTTCCATAAGCTTTCTCCAGAAGGCAGGCGTCTTCTCGTTAGGGGTTAATGTTCATTGTGATCCTACTTGTAATAATGCAGATGCCTCTGTATAATTTGGTTGGAATTTAGTGTTCTCGCTCTTGCAATTATGGCATCAGGAATCTGAAAAGTGTTCCACGGCTGACGTTGGGATGTTTAAAATGCAGAGCACTATTTCACAGTACTTAGGGTATTGCCAGAGTAATGGGATGAAATTAAGAGAAGAAAAATTTAGACGGTCTTCCAGTGAGAACAATAGGACTGTAGAATTGTGTCCCTAGGGACTGATGGAATCCTCATGGTTTGAGACGCTTGGAAGTAGACAGGAGTCTGGGGACGGATGGACTGGGTGTGACCTAACAATACTTTTCTATCTCTTTCATAATCCAGATAACTACTAAATACACAGTGGTCCATCCTTTCCCCTCCCTCCATATGGCATTCCAGTCCTAGCTTTTCTCAAAAGCCCGTCTCAATACAAACTGCATCACAGTGAGATTGGAGATTTTGCTTTTAATTGGGCTATTTCTGAGGTTTTTTCCCCCCTGAGTCTTGTCACTAGGGGAAAAGTCCTTATTTCAGAGGAGTTGAGAACGTCAAGCCATTCTAAAGCCACGCTGCTCTAATTTTAGTGCATTAAGTTCCTAACGCTCAAACTGCTGCTCATGTCTGAAAGCTAGGAGGACAGGGTAGGCATTGGCCTGCTCTCTGCTACAGTAGCCGTGTGAGATGGGATGGCTCAGTGGGCAAAGTGTGAAGTTTGACATGTTTCATGTCCCTGTAGCAGCCAGGTCAAATCCCCAGGAGCGTGGACTCTACCCTCTTCCAAGGAGAGAAAGTGTTTTGTGCATTTTGCTCTGGATCGTTCACACCAGACCTTATAAACCAAGAAGGGTCATGTCTCTTCTGTGTGGCCACCAGAGATCCCATGGGATACTTTTCTTAAGAATAGGGGATCCTCCAGTGACCTAAATATCCCCTTCCCTTTCAGTTGTGCAGACCATTTTGGAGGCAGCTGCATTTCATAGGGGCTGATCATTCAGCCTTTGTAAAAGGCTTTGGGACAAAGGTAGTGCTGTAAATACAAGCGCACTCCTATCAAGCAGTTGCTAACTGGCGACTGAGAGCAAACCTGACGGAACCATTTGATCTTCCTTTATTAGTAAATTCCTTCCAGACCCAGCGCATGTCACCAAAATGTAAAATTCATCCTTTGAAGCAATCAGTTTCTTTAAACCAGGGATTGTTTTCAATCACCTGGCTTTGCTGACTTTGAGATGTAGGGTCTGATCAGTGCAGATGTTGAGTGTGTGTGTTTGTAAAAACGTGTCTCAGAAAAAAAAAACCCCAACAAAACTGTTTATTCAGCTGAGGGTCCTTGAGGCCAGTCATTGCTAGTGAGTTTCGATAGTAGTGCCTTATTCACTAGATGTAGCCAGTCTTCCAAAGTAAAAATTCCTGCTGGTCGGCACCTGGCTTGGCCAACTGCTGTAAGGAGTTCCCAGTTCTTTTCTCCCCCTTTAAAATACAGAGATGGCGTCTGAGCCTCGCTTCCTCGATGTTGGGCGCAGACTCCTGCTGCTGGTGTGAATGAGGAGTAATGGCTGCGGAACTGGGCATTACTAGACGATTACTTAGCGTGTGTGAAATTAGTCGATCTCGCTCCTGTTCCTTGCACAGTTGAAAACAAAAATTTGACATTGTCCTCGTCTTGGTCAAGAGGCCAAGGAATGAATGGGGGCCCAGAGCTCCCTCTAGGACGGGGCTGGGGCATACTTGGGGGGTACGGGGAAGCTTGCACTGCTTGTGTGTTCAACTGATGATGCTCTGGTGAGCACCAAGTCGGTGGAAAAGCAACGAACATGCTGGCTGCAGGAGTAAGTCTGCTTCGGCTTGTCCTGAGTGTGGCGTTACAGAGCCAAAGCAAACTCTGCTTTGTAATGAACAAGGGTCTTATGGCGATCGATGGGGCCGTGTTAGTTCAAGTTGGCGTCGACAGAACGTGATTTGAAGTGGGCACCTGCTTTATTAAACCATCAAATAAATCGGGGAAACCTGAGTAATGGACCCACCTCATGCCAAATAATCCACTCTTAAACCTCAATAAACACTCCTCTTTTGAAAGATTTTAGGATGATCCCTTTGTGTTTTGTTGTGGGGTTTTTGTTGAGTGTTTTCAATGGCTTCTGCAGAGTACAGGGAAAGGGGAGGGAGAGTGCACTAGCTAAAAATTATTTTTATTAGTGTGTCGTGTGCCCTTTGTATGGAGCCAGGCGAATCCCCAAGTGCGTGTGCATAACAGTAAACAGCAAAATTATGGATTCAACAAAAATAAACCTGCAGGAGGTACAGTTACTGTATAACCTGGTGTTGAAATATATATTTCAACCTAAACTGTTTTCATCTCGTAAAGTTAATCGCCACTGAGGGTAGGAAGCTTTTCCGGTATAATTCAGCCTCAGAACTGGAACTGGATAACTGGCAAATCCAGCGTTTTGAGTAGCAGGTAGAGCAAGGGCCGGTTGTTTCTAGTTGTTTTAAAACTGGGATGACAATAAAAGAAGGGAACCTCTCTGCTTGATTTTTTTTTGGGGGGGTCAGTTTATTTAGCGTGATTAACTGAAAATGTTAGTGACGCGTCAGGGACCGAGTCCTCTTGTTTATCTATGAAATAGGAGCCAACAGCCACATAAACTCCCCCACACTCCCACCATCAAGGTTTGTCTTCGGTCTGGAGATTCCATGCCACCTTTAGGGCTGAGAGGGCAGTTTCTGCTGTGATTACCAGCAGCAGAGCCCATTTTAGCATTTGTAATGGGGATACTTGCGTTACTGGAAACTGACCGGAGACCCACCAACGCACAGGACAAAGACTGACAAATAGCCACCGCTGCTGACCTGGCCTGGCTTTAAACTGGCGACCCAGGAGCAAAAGGCTCCATATCGTCAAAGCCAGCTTGTTGTTATGGATGCTTTTCAACTCAGTGGGGGTTGGCAAGACCTAAACTTTATTTAAAAATGAGTAATTAGATCTGGTGGGTTAATAGAAAGTGATTAGTAAATAAATAAATATGTTCTGCTTTTCATCCAGGGATCTGAACATGCTTTACAAAGGCGGTCAGTAACCTTGTCCCTCCTTTGCAGGTGAGATACAGAGTGACCTGGCCCAGGGCACCCAGGAGACCAGGGGCAAAGCTGGGACTAGACCCCCGCTTTCGTGAGTCCCAGTCCATTGCTCAAGCCACTAAGTCCGGTCTCCCTGGCTATCCTATCCATGTCAGTACTGATCTCCTCTACGCTGCCAGCAGTTTGATTCTAAAATTGTAACGTTTATTTGAGTTCCTTTGGTTTAAAAAAAACACCCCTCTCTAAAATGGGAATGATCAGAAGGGGGTAACTCAGATGATTTCTATGACCTTTTCTTTTTTTAAAAAAAAAAGCAGTTTGCACTGGCTTTAAGTAACATTTGATCATTGAAAAAAGGAGGATAAAAGTTAATTCTGTTGTTTCCCCCCCTTTGTATTCACATTCTGCAAATCGCATTTATTTTCCTTCTCAAGGAGATAATTCATCGCAACAAATTATCACTTTTAATTGATCTCTGCAGTAAATTCTCCTCGTTTCTGAACGTACCAACTGCCAATTACAGCGTGAATTCTAAACAGCAAAACTTGTGTTTTTGGAGGCTGTACTCATTTTGTTTTTTAAACAACAAATGTAATTGACAAAAAGCCATTTGGATGTATAAAATGTTCATTATCTCTGCAGGGCACCAAGTAGCAAAATAGAAGGCAGATTTTGCTTTTATTCTAGTGTGATCTGTGGAATGGCTGTTGCCAGACTGCTCAGCGGGGCATTGGGTGCTAGTTTTTAATCTCATTGCCCAAAGAAGCGTCCTTTTCATTGATAAAATGAAGCTGAATGCTTCAGTTAAACACTTCTCCCACTCCAGACTTCATGTACCTGCTGCCACCCCATTTGTACCAGCATCAGTTTTCAATAGTGAAGTCCCCTGTTGAAATGGGGCATGGCAGCAAAGACTCAGGTGGATTAAATGAATTGTCTGTACAACTGCTATCATACCTCGCCACTTGAGGTTTCAAATTAATTAACAACGGCCTGTGGGCGCTTGTCCTTCTGGACCAGTGAAGTTTGAATCCGGTCTTGCCTTGTCAGTTCTCCTGGCGCATCTGACAGCTGCTTTTCCCCTGTCTTGCCCCACTTGCAGTGTTACCAGTCTGACTTTTAAGAACGAATGCCATTTGAGAAACAGACGCCCATGTAACTGCTACAGAACTGTGGTGGCAGAGAGCTGAAGGCAGGAGCTCAGATGAAAACACACACTATTCCTTTTGTTTATTGGGAATCATTGCTTGTTAGGTGGATGCTATGTGCTGCAAACGGCCAAACCTTCCTCGCATTGACCGCTGTGTAATAGCCACCGTTTAAAACCAGGTTTTGCTTTCCAATAGAAAGTTGTTTCTCGGTGCCTAGGAAGTAGCTTTTTAGTGGGCGATATACATTTAGTTCCAAAGCAGGGATCAAATCAGAGTTTTAGCTAGTTCCACTGTGTCAAAGTCAGTGCTGCAAGCCGGCAATTATAAATCAAGGCTGGGTAAGTAATTCAGCCACTATCAGAGGTTCATGGGCCCTTTACTAAAGAGGTGGTGTCTGGAAAGAGATTCCAGCCCTGCGTTTCCAGAGACTTGCTGACAGAGCTCTGCTTTCTCTTTCAGCAAAGTACCGTAAAGATGGATATAGAAGACTGCAATGGCCGCTCCTACATATCTGGTATGTCGCTTACTTTGCTGTTGTCCGATATTTTGGATAGCTATATTTCAAAAGGCCTTTTTCTGATGCTCAGTAGTTACCTGTGGGAGGCTAATGCCAGTGTGTTGCTTTGCTCCACAGCTCTACCGTAAGGCAGATAATGTATGGTGGTGATATTGACTGGTTTCCGATTATCTAGCGTATCTTGTTAATACGAATATCTGAAAAGTATTAACACATGTTGGCATTCCCCTTCTCAGCAACAGACACGTCCGCTGTCAGTAAGGACAGTTGCAGAAACTGAGTTAGACTTTAGTTTGCCAGGATCAACCTAATCATACCAGATTTTATACACTTGGCTACTCGTGTGTGATGGTCCAGTCTGTTCAGGGTGCAATTCCAGGCCAGTGAGGGGTTGTGTCCCCACTTGCTATGCAACGCTGGGTGCCTTACAAGGCCTTGATACTGTAGTTCTCAGCCTGGGATGCTCACGGTCAGCAAGAAGCGTGCAGATCCCATCCTGAGTGTCTGTGCTTAGACAGCCATGGTTCAACGGTCTGGATATAGCCCCACTCTGGCTTCCACCAGCCTGGGTTACAACCAGTGAGATGACCCCAGTGCACCCCCCGTCCTGAGTTTCCCCTAAACCGTATGCCTTGACGTGTCCAGCCCTCTCCCGGCCAGCTCGGGGAAATAATAAGGTTGATTTGCTCCTGTGAAGAGTCCCATCCCACCAGCTCATCACTTTAACTGGAGTTAATACTCACTGCCAGTTCAACACAGCACTGGCTTGGTCTATAGTAAAAAGAACCCATTTTAATAACAAAAGAGCATGAATCCAAGGGAATAAAGTGAATCCAAGGGAATAAAGGTAGAAAGGATTCCAAGTAACACACAACAAAACATGCTTCCAATAGCCAAGACTTCACTTACCAAGCTATTGTCTGGTTTCAAGGTAAAATCCTTACCACGTGCTCCCAGCAAGAAAACTCAAAATGGCTAATCATACCACGGCCAAGACCTTGTCACCAAAGAGCAACAGGCTAGCCTCCCTTGTCTCCCCAAGGGAAAGAGATCTTAGGGGCTCTCTTCCCCTTCTCTCTAGTCCAGTTCCCACAGACTGCAACCCCCACCCCCTTGGGTTGAAGGACCCTAGAGACTGGTACACAGCTGCCTCCCCTACCTCTTTGTCTGGAGGGGAGCTGTTCTTCTCTTCTTCAGCCACACGTTTTAAAACATACTATTAGTGAGTCTTCATAATTCCTCCTAGAGTGTTAATACTGACATTTCCCAAGGACGTTAATCTCCAGCGTGTTCCAGGCATTCATAAATGACCTGATATTGTATTCAGTCAGTTGATTCAGTTGTATATGATTTGATGTTTAGACCCCTCCATCGCTATAGCTCAGATAAAATTTCTCTTCCCTGCTGGGATGTAACCATGCTGTCTCCCCCCTTCCCCCCCATGTGTTAGCTTGATAGCTTTATTTGTCTGTAAATGCAGTCTCATTGTCTTTCCAAGTACTTTGGAAGTAACTGCCCGGTAGAGAAACCACATTCTTTTGTGTAGGGTGGAGTAACTCCTGTTTGACTGGCAACCATATTTTAAGAATTATACTCTCAGTTTCTGTCCATAACTTTGCACCAGTTTCTTGCACCTACGTGACACATTGATATTCATAACCAGCAAGGTACGAGCTTTCCAATGACATTACATGGCACCTCTGATACAGATTATAACAATAGTGAGTTGGGGGATGCTGGGCTGGCCAGATCGCAGGAAGCCCCTTGCCCTCTCCGCATGGGCAGTTCTGAATGTCCTAATGTGCTAATCTGTTTGGTGATCATTAGTACCACCAGACTACAGGTCAGATCTCGGCCCTCGCTGCAAACGGAAGGAAAAGCATCATTCCAGTGTCGTCTGACTTGGCCTGCAGTACTAGATAGTCGAAGGAGTTTGGTACCCTGCTTATGTTTAGAGGATGGCTATTTTAGTCTCTCCTGTTAGACGCCGTTCTTCTGCACATGAAGACACAATGCTAAACTTGCAAACACATGTGATGTTTAAACCCCCCGTGGCGGCTCTGAAATATCTGCCCTGCCAAACACTGCGCTATTGTTCGTCGGAGAGTGTTGAGATTAAATCTGGAGCTCAGGCCGGGTTTGGAGCCGTGCAACGTTGCGCGGGGAGAGGGTGAGGTCTGTGCGTGGGGTGAGTTCACCTCTGTGTTGTCGATTGATTGTTACGATCTGTTGGGAACAGGAAGGCCCTTTCGGGTGTGGGGCAGAATGATCGTGCCAGGCATTCAGTGACTTGTGAACATCTCCAGACGTCAGAGTGCCAGTGGGTTTCAGAGACTCGAGGGTTGCCGCTGGAAACCAGGTGCCTAGTCTTCGTAGGTGAGAAGTGAATGCTAGCTTGGTGGGGCCCTGCAGCTCTCTAGTGGATACGCGTCCATGTCATCGTCTTTCAGTTTGAAATTCAGTCTCTGCTCAAGGAAAGCCTTGGGTTAGGATAAGGGTTGGGGTAGATTTATCAATTATAAAGCCAGAATGGAGCACTGAAGTCGTCTGTCTGACCTCTTGCATAACCAGCCATAGAGCTTCCCTGAATTCAGATTGTAGATTGAGATGATAGGCCAGGGGTTCTGAAACTGGGGGTCACGACCCCTGAGGTCGCGAGGTCATTACATGGGGGGGTTGTGAGCTGTCAGCCTCCACCCCAAACCCGCTTTGCCTCCAACATTGATAATGGTGTTAAATATATTAAAAAGCGTGTTTAATTTATTATGGGGGTTGCACTCGGAGGTTTGCGATGTGAAAAGGGTGGCCAGTAAAAAAGTTTGAGACCCAGGGTGATAGGCGGATAGAGCTGCATGAGCAGTGACCAAGAGACCTGGACTCCCAGGGGTGAAGGTGGGAAGTGAAGTGCATTGATAGAGCTTTGGGGCAGAGTCGGGGCTGTTAAACGGGGGTACTGCCACCGGCCAGGATTGGGGTACACTGACGGAGCTGGGCAAGGACCCTTGAACAGTGTCTATTTGTATGAGAGCCCTTCCCGCTGTGGCTGACAGAATCCAACGAGCCTGAGTCGTTTGTCGTTTTTTGGTTTTGTTTTTAAGAAAAGAAGCTTCCTCTGCTCCCTGGAGGCTGGATTGTTGGTTTCTGTCGGTGCTTTGCTGCTCGGGTCTGGGCCGCCGGGATGCCCCCTTGTTGAGTCACGAAACGCTTCCGTGAGGAGAGGCCGGTGGCTCGTATGGCGTGAGGGTGGGCGCTTGCTGGAAGCGGCTGCTTTGCTAGGTTAGTTCTGTTTCCCACTCGGCAGAGCGGCGTCTCCCTGCTTTGCAGCCGAGTTTGACCATGCCTGGGTGCACGCTGCTCAGAGGTTTGCATTGTCTTGCAAGCTGTTGCTCTCCTTCTCTTTGGGAATTTTCTGGTAAGCCCCGCCCCTCCCCGCCGCCTTTGCAGCAGGTCGCTGGTTGCCCCTGAACTCCATGGAGATGCTGTAGTTCCGTAAGAATGCTTGAAATGAAAAGAGAGCAGCTCCCTTGATGTAATTTGAATCCTGCGTGAGTTTAGGGTGCGGGAACTCCGAATTGCAAGCAGCTGCTGGCAGCTTGTCAAGGAATAAAGTAGCGAAGGGCCTGATCAAGGAGGGAGGAATTGGAGTCACACAATCAAATTCTCTTCTTCCTTGCGGGGTGGCAAAGCTGTCCGCCCTGTAGCCGCCTGGTGCAAGAGGGAAGTGTGACCAGAAGGAATTCAGAAGCTGCTCTATCCTGGCCTGTTATCCCAGGTTGCAAAGAGTCATTGAGCCTGGCTAGCTCAGTTGGTAGAGCATCAGACTTTTAATCTGAGGGTCCAGGGTTCAAGTCCCTGGTCAGGTGATTAACTACTCATTAACATCCTAAAAATCTGTCTCTTGAGAGTCCTCTTTGATGGGGGGAGGGATAGCTCAGTGGTTTGAGCATTGAGCATTGGCCTGCTAAACTCAGCGTTGTGAGTTCAATCCTTGAGGGGGCCATTTAGGGATCTGGGGCAAAAACTGGGGATTGGTCCTGCTTTGAGCAGGGGGTTGGACTAGATGACCTCCTAAGGTCCCTTCCAACCCTGAGATTCTATGATTCTATGTGGTCAGGGATGATCTGAGACTAGACACATGGGCATATCTAGCAGGAAACCTTTCTCCGGGAAAACGTGAACTAATGATAGCCAGGGGATCGGACTCCACCTTCCCTTCTTACTGATGCTTTGATACCACATTGGTAGGGGGCGAAAGTCAGGCCCAGTGGAAGCCGGTGGAGTTGCACCTACTTACACCACATCTAAATTTGGCCCACAGTGCAAGCCCACAACGTGGTGAGTGGAGCATGGAGTGGTGGCTTCAGCAGAAAGGGTCATGGCTTCTCTTGATCAAAGTCTGACCCCAAACCTTATATTCAGTCTGTCTTTGAAAGTGAATTTAGTGCCAGTGAGAAGTACCTGATGGATGGTGCTGGAGACTGAAGTGCTCAGCTACAGCATACCAAGCCCTGCCCTGAAGGCCCCCTTTTGGGAGGGGTGGGGGAATTCACTCTCCGGGGCCCATTCAATCCTTGACGTCACAGTTTAGACGCTCTGCAAGAGGGAGCCGTGTGATGTTCTCAGCGGTTACCTCTCTGCTAGGAACCAGACCAAGAGCCACCCAATCATTTGATTCGGGTCCTGACTAGCCAAGGGTCAGGAATGACTCGAATTGGTTCAAAAAGAAAAAAAACAAAAACAAAACTTGTGTCGAAACTCTTCCACAAAAACCGGCTCTGTAATTAAAGGGAAACTTTCACGTGGGAATTTCTGGTTCTGTCAGATTGTCAGGCTTTCCTTGGAAAACTAAAAACCTGAAAATGTTTTTAAGAAAATGGGAACTTTTTCTGGGAAAATAAAGTACAGTTTTTGATCAGCCCTGGTAATGACTCAGTTACTACCAATCAGGGGCAATAAACAACACATATGGCATATTAATTCCCCGAGGCAGCAAGTCCTCGGGTTGTAGAGAGAGAATACTTTCTTTTTAAAAACCATGGAGAGAGAGTAAGAGCCATTCTCTGTGATTAGAACTTTGCTGTCCTGTTACCATCAAACACGTGTGCTCTCTGACACTGGGACCGTGGGGTCCTTGCTACCTACTGACACCGTCTGATTGCCTCGCCTCTTGCCTGAGGTGATTGCTGGATGCAGAGAAGGCTGGGGGTGTGTGAGGCTGGGCGCGTGGGAGCAAGGACTCCTGGGTTCTGTTCCCAACTTTGCCGCTGACTCGTACGTCAAATCACTTCTCTGGGTGAAGCTAGTTGCTTTCGGTTTCTCTTTGCCTCAGTTTCCTCATCTATGAAATGGGGATAATAGCATACAGAGGCTAAGTGAGGTTTAATTACTTTGGACAACAGATGCTATAGACGAACAAATGGTTATTTTGTGTTGTGTGCAAGACTTATGCACACGTTTAGTTAGTGAAGTGTTACCTTACGCTGCCTGAAGTCTTACAGCTGGAAGAGTTAGTCTCGTCAGAGTTTTCAACGTGAAAATCAGAAGCCATAGACTAGTCCCTCCGAAAAGTAGGTCAAAGGAGTGGGACAAAGCTGCAGTTCTTCTCTTTGTGTGTATTGAAAGGACACCTGCTAATTCCATTGTGAGTTCCTGGGCCTCTTTGATAGGTGCGGGTGATTTATCCAGAGCAGTTAGCGTGATCTCCCTGGCCGGGTGAAGGAAAGGGTTAAAGTCCTCTTGGAAGAGGGGGCACTTGGCTGTCTCGGAGCTCCCCGGGACACAGGTCGCTTGCCAGGGTCTGGATTGCGTTAAATACTTCCCCACCCTCCTCAATCCATGACTTAAGATTTAAAGACGCCCTCCCCCTAAAACCCATTCCCGAAGTGTTCCCCTGCCCCAGTGTTCTGTCATTAACTGGCTGCTGCTTGTTAGAGGCCTAGACAAGGGTTCAGTGTACGTAGAAAAACACTCCCTCCCGCCCCCCGCCCCCCCCCCCCCGTTGTATTTCGTGGTACTTTGCTCAGTTGCATCTCGTGTGCGTGGATTGCGAGGCCCGTGGTGGCAGATCTGTGGCTTCGCAGTGTGGGGTGTGTTCCCCCCGCTGCAGCATTCAGTCCCCCTTGTCACTGCTCCGTGCGTGCTGGGTGCCCTGCCGCCATTCTCCATGGAGACAGGGCTCTAGGGTTAGCACCTTTTTGCCTTAAAGGGATGGCCCAGCCTTGTCCTCTGACTGGCTGTGCTATTTTCGGACACGTGCGCACACCCGCCGAGCAGCCGGGGGAGCGAGCGTGCATCTCTGCAAAAGGGGATGCCGCAGCCCTGAATTCCTGCTAACTGTGCCGCTTGCCTGTAAAATGACGGCCGTTTCTCTCACTTCCAGGAATCTGTTCTTCCTGGAAGGTGAGTGTCTGAGTTCACCCTACCACTGCCATGCAGACATGCACACACAGCCTGTATCCCAGTGCTGTTTCCAAGGAGTTGGCTGTGAGATCACTCCGGGGTATCTTCAGCAAGGTAGAATAATGTAAGTGAAATGGGAGGGCTGGGGGGGAGAACTCCGTGCCGTTTCTGGCTCTCTTTCCGTTGGGTGTCGTCGGAGGTGGGGAGGAGAAAGGGGGCGCGGGTTCTTTAACACGCCGTGCAGAAGAAATATCTTTAGATGGAGATTAAGCGATTGTGGGGGGGGGGGGGGAGAGGCGACGACAGGGAAACACTTGACCATTTGAAATGCTACCGCAGGCGTCTGACCAAGGAAGAATGACAAAAAGGCAAAGGCTGGCAGGGATGTGGGAACAGAGCATGGTTTATAATCAGAAGTGCTAAGTGCCTTTAACAGAGACCAGGGTGCCCCTGTTCTCTCCCCCCCCCCCCCCCCCAAGGGCCTTTTCTGAGAGGCTTTGCGGCTGTAGAATGAATGCTCTGGGCATCTAGTCCAACCGGAACGCCTAACTCGTGGCGGCGGCGACTGAGCCGACGCTGGGTCCGGCTCTTACTGAACCCTGCAGCATCACTGGGTTTCTTAGTGCTGTGTTTGGTTGTCTGAAATTGTCTCGTTAACCTCTCCTAATTCAGAGCTAATAGCCGTTGTCCAGGGTGCGTGGCTTCTGCTGGCGATGGCCTAGGACTCAAACTTGCCGGCAACATCTTGAGCCAGTCAAAGCATGGGGGCTAGGAGGATCTGGGGGATCTCAAGCACCCCAAGCCAGGGGCACAGAAAATCTCTCTTCAATTATTGCTCCGGGGTGGGGCTGGAGGGGGCAGAATGCTGCTCTGTGCGGAGTGGTGATTTGCAGCCCGCCACTCCCATTTCCGGCTTGGCCTCCTGATGCAGCATTCCCTCTGGCCCGTCAGACAACGGGGCGAGCTCGACGCTGTGTGTGTCGGGGCACGGGCTTTATCCAGATGCAGCTATTGGAAACAGTTTTACCATCTGCATTAAAAGTTCACACTGCTACAGCCTTCGTCATCCCAAAGCACCTTGCTAACTGTGTTCATGCCGCGCCACTGAGATGCAGCCACTTCTGGGGTGCAGAGCATTGGGGTGCAGAGGGGACATTGGCTCGTGCGCCTGCACATGCGCGCTGCCCCAAAGGTTCTCGCGTGTGTGTTGGCAGCAGGTGGGCTCTTGGCTGGTAAGGGTTTGTCCAAGCAGGAAGCTGGGCAGTGCATCATTCATCACAGGAGGGGGAAGAGCTGAATCTGCCCTGCTGGATTGAATTAACCCCTGCCCTCCCAGGGCTGATTTTCTGACAGCCGCCTTGTTGTGGGAGATGTGTCGTCCCGTCCCGTCCCCCCCCCCCCCCCCCCAGTTGGTGATTGCAAACCAGGGTGCGTCACGTGCTGGCTCACGGTCAGACCTCTGCCTGGGGAGAGCTTCACCCTGTCCGACTGCTGCCACGTTGTACTGGCAAAGGGACTCCCTTGGGAGCAGTCCCAGACGCTTGCGTAGCCGGGGGGCCAGTACACCTGTGAGCCACCTTTCCACTGAGGCCCGGCAGTCGTCCTTGCCCATAGATACGTGGCTCCTTTCAAGTGTGCTGGGGTTGTCTGTCCACTAACCACTTCACTGCAAAGTAGCACCCAGTTTGCGTGGCACCTGCAATGTACCTAGGTCCACGGCCACCACATTCCCTCCCGGTAAGGAAGGGTTTGTCTTGCAGTGAGCAGCACGCTAGTGTTTGTCTTCTGACACCCAAACTCGAGGGGCCTGAGGTCCAGCCGGAGCCTCTTTCCCGGCTCCGCGGCTTTGGTAACGAGGGAGATGATTTCACTGACTGAAACCCATCTTAAAAGCTGGCAGGAGCAGCTGCATCTCATGTGTGTTCCCTGCTTCTTCTTCCCGAAGGTAGTGGGGATTCCTCTCTGGAGAAGGAGTTCAGCTCGGCGATCGTGGGACCCACGGTGAGCACTCCAAACAGCCAGCACTCCTCCCCGAGCCGCTCCCTGAGTGGTGAGTACGCCGTCCTCCTCGCCAGATGCAGCTGGCGCCGCCGGATTAAGGCGGGGCTCTCTGTTAGGCCGACCGGGAAGTTTGGTGCAATGAGTTTCCTTAGAATTTGACTCTTCAAACTGAAGAGGATAAATTCTGCCTTCAGTTTTTGTGTTCATAGCCGCAGCGGGGTTACTTACCTGAGCTACCGGCCTCTCTGCCTTGAGGTTTAAAGTCACCCGTGTGTAACCCTTCCTTCCGGGCTAACTTCCATACTCCCCAAATAAGCCGGGCCCAGAACCAAACCAGCCGCGCGCTCCCGCCTCTGGGGCGGGGGATAAACCCTAGGGGCTGCATAGGAACGAGGTGCTCATGGC
Source organism: Chelydra serpentina (assembly GCA_037349315.1). Classification (NCBI taxonomy): domain Eukaryota; kingdom Metazoa; phylum Chordata; order Testudines; family Chelydridae; genus Chelydra; species Chelydra serpentina. Next base: position 289,284 of record JBAIAC010000278.1, read on the forward strand.
AACCAGCAGGTCCGATGGTTTGGAAATGGAACAGGGGCCACCTCCCTGTTACCCCTCTCAATGGGAGGTGGGGCAGGTGTGGAGTTGGAGGTGACAGGGCGGTCTGCGCTCGGATCCTGCGGGGAGTGTGTGTTAGCAGGAGAGGGATTGTTTTTGTAGCTATGGTAGCCGCTGGGAATGTTGAAACGAACCTCTTCAGCATGAGACCGACGTATGCTCCCCTCTGCAGACACGTGGTTAAAAGAGCTAGCAATGTCTGAAACAAGGTCTTGGTGCGGGAACGTGACTCTGGACACAAGCAGCCCTGCCCTCGGGACACTCTTACAGCGCATGTGCATCCAGAGCCTTGTGTAGGGCGCCCGGCTTGCTGAGCAAGTGTCGGATATCTGGAAGTCCAGGGGTACGCAGTGCCAGGTTGGTGAAGGAATGGGCAAAACAGAGGGCTAGGAACAGCCACTCTCAAGGGGCACTCACACATGTTGGTAGGGTTGGCGAACATGAACTCTTAACCTCGGGCCTAGGAGATGGAACGAGCATGCTGCATTCCACTGAAAATCGAAGGCGTATGCCGCCTTAACGCCAGCCATGACCGATGACTTGCAACCTCTCATCACCTGAGATTGCAGGTGTCGTCAAGTCGATCCAGTTCCTGTTGGTTTTTTTTCTCCTTCGGCTCAAGATCTGTTTTCAGCGCTCTCTGGAAACGTCATTTCCCTCCTCCGCGGAACTTTAACGTCACAGCATGGAGTCACATTGGCGTGGCCGCTAAAGGCTTGTCTGTGTCAAGCGGCTGCTTTCTTCGACTTTTGGGTGTGGCTAGGATGAGTGATGAGCCAGGCTGGGGCGGGGAGGAGCAATGGGGTTTGGGCGCTCTTCCGATTGAAAGTTTGTAAGGTGAAAGATTTCAGCTCCGTCTCTGCGTTGTGACTGAAATCTTTCTCCACCGTCCAGGGGAGAATGAAGCTGCTTTTTAAAATACATTTCAGAGCCCACGGTAAATTAGGCAGGTCTGATTTCAAAATTGCCCCCAAAATCCTCAATCTACTCGCCCACCCTTCACTGGGGCGATTGCTGTGTCACTTGCATGCCAAAAATGGCATGGCCCGAGGATAAGTGGAACTTAGCAAGGCTGATTTACATGCTATTTACATCACAAGCTTCCTGGGCAGGGGCCGAGTCTCCCTACAGCTCATGCAGCACCGAGCACTGTTGTCCCTTTAATAAAAATAGCATGAAAGCAAGAGAACCGAGAATTGATTCCTGCTCCACTTGCAAGCCCTGAGTTCAGTTCTCCCCAAGTTGAAACTGAGCAGGCAACGTCGTTCGCTGTGATCTCTCCTCTCTCCTGTAAGCACGTCATTTCCTTTCTATAAAAGAGAAATTGCCGTATAGTTCATCCACTTCCACCACGTGCTTCTAGCAGCTCCCAGATGCTTGGATCTGGAGGCTGCCCTAAGGGTGTTACGACAAGTTAGACCCAAAGCAATAAGGTTGCACCAGGGTGGATTAGCCCTAGTCTGCTCCCCTTTCTCCTCTATTATTTGGCATGTGGCTCTTGTCCTGTTAATGGTTAGAAGGCCCCCCCAAAGAATCAAATTTTAGGTCTCAGGCAGGAAAACCCAGAGGCCCACTCAGCTTTTCACTTGGTCATAAGCAGAGAGAATCTAACCCATGGACCGACCTGAAGCAAAAGAGAGCTCTCTTCCCCTTTAACAGAGGGATGCTGGTGATGGTATTGCTCCTGATCTGACTTGACTTCACAGCTGGTTCATCCAGCAAGCATTGTGCCCCCGAGGAGTGGGAATATTATCTAACCTGCTCTGCCAGCGGAGAATCGCGCTCCAGCGAGACTGGACTCTGCACTGGTTCTGAAAGGAGAATGGCCGAACAATAGGCAGCCTCCCTCTGCCCAGAAAGAAAAGAACAGTCCCCGGGGGGATGGAAACAATCAAAGCGCAGCAAACAGCCGCGTATCCGGGCAGCTCCTGCCAAGGGAGAGGAGCTTTTCACTTCGTGTTTGTGCACAGAGGCGTCCGTTCATGCTGTGTCTCCAGGATGCACCCAGCGGAATGTGGCGTTTTGTGAACTTTGTGCTTTCCCCCCAGAAAGTGTTTCAGCCCCAGGGTCGATCCCAGCCAATGCCCAGCAGCAGGCTTGACCGGTGGCATGCCAGGCAATCTGCTGTTGCCCAAGTCCGAGCAGAAGCTTTGTTCCTCTCTCCAAGAGATTTTTTTGGGAGGCGGCGTTGTCCATTAGCTACAGTGGGGACTGGCAAGCCAGAGCCCAGCTCAGGCACTGACCTATAGCAACCTCACACGAGTCCCTTCAACTCCATTTCCCCCATCTGTGAAAGGGGGCTGAACCCCCTCCTGCCTTCGGGACCTCCTGGAGCTCTCAGCTGTCTAAAGAGCAGCATCAGGAATCCCCAGAGGGAATTCCCTCTAGTTCCTGGCTGATGGGGATGGCTTAAAACAGCAGGAAACTTCTAAGCCGAATCATGCACAGACCTTGCTCTCCAGGCAAAATGACACCCACATGGAGACGCTGTGTCTTGTTAAGGGTGTGACTAGAGTTAATGAGCTGGGGTGCTCCCTTCTGTCTCCCCAGCCACTCTGAAAACGACCCTTCCCAGGATGGCCTGAAAGCACCAAAGATCTGGAGAGAAACTGCTCAGAAAATGTTGGGGAAGGAGCAGGCTGGGGACAGGGAGACCCACGAGGCTCTACCTTGCTCTCAACAGAATAAGCAGGGAGCTATCGCTGTCCAGTTGCCTTGTGTCTTCCGAAGGCCGGTTTGATCTGTGGCATTCCACAGATCATTCGAATAGCTGGGAATGTAGGTCACGGCTGGCATCTCCTTTCCGCTTTCCAGTCTCAGCCTGTGATGCCACAGGAGCGAAGAAAGGTAGCAACCAGGAGGCCGTGGGATGCGTGCAACCGTGGGGGGCCTGGGAAATGCGCTGGAGATCAGGTATCCTGTGCGGTGTCAGTTAGAAACCCCCCACCCCCCAAACCGTGCTGGATAGATTACCTTGTCCCTGCAAACCTCTGTGGCCAGTACTCTCCTCCGCATTCCCGCAGGGTGCAGGGTGGGGGTGTACAGTGTAGCCCCACTTCCAGACGCGCCGTCATGCAGCAGGACCCATAGGGGACTCTCCTGCCTTTTCACGGCCCCATCCCTTCTCCCGCTTGGTTCTGAAAGTGTATTTCACTAGCCCCTCGCCAGTCTGGCCAGCCACCGTTTGTAGAACTCTCCTCCGTAATGGCCCGCACCATTCATGTGTCTTTCCCCGGCTTGCCACAACCCCCCTTTTTTCCAGAGGCTCTGGATTGTTCCAAGACCTTTTTAGTAACCCAGGGCCCTATTCCAGAGCATCTACCGTTGTATCTACCTAGCACCCCCGCCAGGTGTGTCTGCATCTGTGTTCCCTTTCCACGTCCATGGTACTGTTGTGTGGCTGCTCACGCTCTTGTTGACTTTCAGGGAACTGCTGCTTGGATCGCTGAGCTCCCTTGCGAGTGTGACGTCGGCACAAAGCGCTGCCCGAGGAACGAATGTCCCGTGCTGGACATGTGCTCTGGCAGCTTGGCTGGCACTAGTGGGAAAGTGGAGCGGTTGGCATCAGGCGCTCGGTGCGCGGCCTGGCTCCCTTTTCCTGCTTTTAACTCTGTGATGGGTCGCGTGCCAAAGGACACGGGCCGTCCCTTCGTTCTCACACAAATGTTCTGGGGTGATGTGATTTGCTGGCTCTGCTGTGTGGCTGCCCAGCAAATCACCACGTTCCGCTGTCAGCGCTCAGACGTGGTGGCTTGCCCGGGGACTGCTTTCGGAACCCCGTCGTCTTCCGCTTCCTCTCGACTGCCCCTTCTCACCCTGGCAATGGTCTTTCGGCGCCGCTTACCAAGCCTGACTGTCGAAAACAGAAAAGTTTCTTGTTCCATTTGGCCACTTTACTGTTGTGTTTCGATGATTGTCTCATGACTCTCAGCTCCTGCGAGCCGTCAGTTTCTTTAATGTCCTGCAATGGGAGGTTGCCCGGTTTTCCTGTGGAAATTGGCGCAATCCAGGAAATATCATGAGGGGTGGTGTCCTTATGTACCCGTAACCAGTCGCGTCACTGTTTTCTTTGCCGTGACACCCAGAATGTCCGTGATATTCCTTGTTTTAAACTGCTGATTGCGTTTTCTCCCTGTATTGTGTGTTTATGGATTGTCCCTCCCGTCCCCGTGCAGCAAACTCTATCAAGGTGGAAATGTACAGTGATGAAGAAGCCAGCAGGCTGCTGTCGCGGGACGACCGCCTCATCGAGAAGGAGGACAGCGTGATTGTGGAGGACTCCCTCTCCGAGCCCCTGGGGTACTGCGACGGCACAGGGCCGGAGCCTCACTCTCCGGGCGGCATCCGGCTACCCAACGGCAAGCTGAAGTGTGACATCTGCGGGATGGTGTGCATCGGCCCCAACGTGCTGATGGTGCACAAACGCAGCCACACGGGTGAGCGCCTGGCGCAGAGACGCTAAGGACTGAATGGGCCGTGGGCACTTAACATGGGGGGGACGGGGAGGGGACGTGTTCCCTGCCGGGCTGTCAATCCGGCCCCCCTCACCCAGCCTGACGTTTCGGGGCAAACGTGGAAAAGGATTTTGTAACCCGCCCCGCCTGGGGGGGGGGTCTCACGAGCTGCTTGCGTTTCAGGAGAGAGGCCGTTCCACTGCAACCAGTGCGGCGCCTCCTTCACCCAGAAGGGGAACCTCCTGCGGCACATCAAACTGCACTCCGGCGAGAAGCCCTTCAAATGTCCCTTCTGCAACTACGCCTGCCGCCGGAGAGACGCGCTTACCGGCCACCTCCGCACGCACTCAGGTGGGTAGCTCGTGGGGCCGCACTCCTGGGTTCCCTCTAGCCTAGTCTGCTCCCCCATCACCGGTGGCCACCTCCCTGCTGCGAGGGAGGGAAGTGCTGTTGTCCTCCGTTCACAGAGGGGAATTGAGACCCAGAGAGAGTAAGAGCCTCGCACAGGGTCACAAGGGGACTTGAACCCATGTGCCAGGCCGGCACCTGAACCGCTGGCCCGGCCTTCCTCCTGTGTAGGCCTGTCTTCCCAGCTGGCTCTATGGCTTTGAGGGAGTCACTCTGTGTCTCTGCCTGAGCCGGTGAGTTTGGCGCAGTGGGACCCCCCAACTGGTGTCTCGCCAACTTCCCTGAACGGACTGAAAACAAAGTGGTTTCTCCCTGGCCCAGGACGGCACTCGGCCCTCTGGGGGCCGCCCCTCCATGTTGAGAGGAGAGCCCCCGGGATTGCCTTCATGTGTTCATGCTGGTGTCCTCACTCTGGTGCACCGCTGGGCCGGGCCTGTCCGGTGGAAAGAAGCGGTTGGAGTTTTCTGTTGTTGTTTTGATGGTGTCCTTTTCAATGTGGCATTTGAGACGGGGCTTTTCCCCTTTGGTTCCGTGATGTAACAGCTGGCTGAGGGCGTGGGGTGGGAGTGAAAGAGACCGGCTCCCTCTGAGCTCCGCTCGTTTTCCCTCGACTCGTGTGCAGGAGTGTCTGCTCCGCCGGTGGGGTTTTAAAGTTCACCCAGGTGTTTGAAGCCATCTGTGACTTTCTCCTGTTTAACCTTTTGAGTGCCAAAGGGAAACAGGTGTCTCGTGAGCTGGCTTCCTCTTTTTTAATTTTTTTAAAAAGGAGTGGGTGCAAAAACCAACCTCTGCAGGAACTTTTCTGATCAGGGTCTTGCCCAGGGTCCTTTATTGAGCTGCCACAGAACTCTTTCCCCTTCCGCAGCCTTGATGGAGAGCCCTGATTATATTCACATCCCCACGCCAGGGGCCTCATGTTGCAGCCCCCTAGCTTTCCTTTCCCTGGGGCTGAAGGCTTTGTCTCCCCATCTTTTGGGAACCTGTCAGGTTCCATCGGTGACTTGCCTGAAGATGCCAAAGGGACAGCTGAAAAACGTGAGGCACCAGCAACCCCAGAGCGAGAACCCCTGCCCAGGGACTGATCTCTGATTAACCCGCAAATGGGCTGCATTTTAGTGCTCTGTTGTTTGGTAGGTTTTACAGCAAGTTAGTGGTTTGGACCTTAATGTTTCTGCAGGGCAGGGAATAAACTCTGGTGTCTCTGCGTAAGCCGTAACTTAGCAAAACAAAGTCGAATTGCTGGTGAAATGCTGGACTGAATGTGGCAGACGTTTCTATTGTAACCATTCTTTTCTGACCATCTTGACGCTGTTCCTGGTCGGTTTCACCCACCGGGGCGAAGTGAGATTAGTGGCTTAGGGCTGCAGGGATAACGGGGAGCCAGTAACAAGAAGATCTTTTCCCTCAGACCGTCCCCGCCAAAAAATAAAATAAGTCAATGGCTGGGAGCAGAAACCTTAATGAGACTCACTCCAGAGGGAGCAAAGAGCCTGTCTGGTTTATCCAGGCTCATTTGGAGGTTGAGAAAAGCCAGGTAGCAGCGACCGCTCTCTTCTCTGCACCGAGACCACTGTACATTGCCAGGGCTGGCTGAGCTGCGGCCTGTTTGCCTTGAGGCCTTCAGTCTACAGCAATCAACATCAGCTGTTGCCCTCCCTTCCACCCCCAGCTTCTCCTGGTTGTTCATGGCGACAGCTAATAATGCCGGCTCCGCTCGGTCTGTTAGGGAGCAGCCCGGAAGGTACCTGCCAAGCTCAGCACAAGCTGAGTTCCATCTTGTCTGGCGCTGTTTGTTTCCGAACAGGGGAAAAGTTACAAAATGAGATTTAAAAATAGCAGAATACTTGCTCCGTGTGTGTGTCGCAGCACCAGCAGGTATCTCTGTTGTCCCTGCATTCATAGAGGGGTGGCTGCTAAGGAGCAGCTTCAAAAAGGGTGAGTAAGTGCGGTGTTTTGGCAAGAGAGTGGAGCACAGGAATTGCCATACAGGATCAGACCTGTAGTCCTTGTTTAAGCCAGTACCCTCTCTCCACCAGTGGCCAGGGCCCTTTGCTTCGGAGGAAGGTTCCGGGAATCCCCTAGTGGACAATTACAGAATAATTTGCCCTTGAGGGAAGTTACTGCCTGACCCCCTGATGACTAGTGGCTGGCATATGCCCTGAGGCATGAGGGTTCCTGTTTGTCTTATTCTCTCTGTTGTACCTGGAAGGTCTCATTATCTATATGAATGTTTTTGTTTTAGTTCTCTAAGCTCTTGGCCGTGGTGATACCTTGGGGCAGTGAGTTCCGTAGGTTGGTTTGTTCATTGTGTTACTCTGCCCCGTTTTGGGAGCTGGGTGTGCATAAAGGTGAAGTGACTAGCCTGTATCAGCTGCATCTTGCAGCACGTGGTTGTGAATTGGGCCCTTGGCCAGGGATCCAGCAGTTGGCGTTGCTTGGTGGGTCACGTCGGCTCTGAGCTCTGCACGGCGAGCGCCGAGGCTCTTGGCACTTCTCCTTAACGTGAACGTGGTGCTTGTGAAAAGGAGCCCTTTGCCCTGGCTGTTACCTGGCAACATGCAGGCAGAAGCAGGGCAAAGGGTCCATCCCTGTTCTAGGCCGTGCCGCCTCCTAAGCCAAGACTGTCCAAACATAGCCAGTTACATGCTGGACAGATCAGCCATTCGAGTCGGGGAGGGGGGCTGCTACACGTCTCCCCTGACGCTATCCGTTGATCGTAGGCTTTTGTCCTGCCACCCATGCACTTTCCATGGCAAACAGATTGGCAACAGCAGAGTCCCTCGTGGCGTTCTTGGAGTGAAGTCGGGATTCGAACCCAGGTCTCCTGCCTGTGCTTCAGAGGCGAGTTGGTGCAGTCACAGGGCTGCACTAACGTCCCTCTGCCTCGTGGCACAGGAAGGGTTACCTTGGAGCCTTAGTTCTTCTTGTGTCAGGCCTGGTTTAGAATATCAAACAACATTAATCTTTAGAACAGCTAATTATTAAGAAAACGGCTCATCCGTGTGTGGATTTCTCAGCCACAGAAAGGTGGCTGCCCTGCCTTGCTGGAAGGGAGCTGGGGGTGGGTTTTCCTCCCCACCGCCTTAGCTAGAGGCATGTGCGTTTCATGCTGTCCCTCTTGGGCATGTCCCTGCTTTCATCTCCGAAGACAAGCTGTCCACAAGAGTGAGGTTTTAAAATCCAGATCAAACGTGCCGCGTCGTTCTGAAATAGATCAGACGCCGCAGCCCACACCCGGGACAGCTGTGATGAGACTCCCGTCCCTGGAGACCGCCCTCTGTTTTAGCGTTTGCTGCTCCTCGTAGCAGCTTGTGTTCATATGAGAGCTTCCCCCTGTTTACTGTCGAGCCTCTTCTGAAGAAACTTTTTTCCCTCCTCAGGATTTGGCTGGACAGTCAAAGTAACGCCCTCACTGCCTTGAAATCGTTACACGGGGTTCACTTGGCGTCAGCTGTGCGTTAGGTGCTTTACAAACAATTGAGCCAGGCCCGGTCCCTGGCCGAAAGAGCATTCAGTCAGGTGACAGATGGAAGCAGGGATGGTGGGAAGGAGGCTCTCGAAGACACAAATTATGCCCAGAAATCCTATAAAGTAGGTACGTGATATTGCACCTGTCTTTCAGCTGGGTAAACTGAGGAAGAGAAATAAGGTGACTTGTCAGAAAGCCAGTAAGTGGAAGACCTGGGAATAGAACCCAGAAGTCCAGTTCTCTAACCATTACATCATCCTGCCTCTTTGTCACAAATTCCCCCCATGGGTCATGCATGTTCTGCCATCTCTTTGTGAAGAACTGGGAGCAGTCTGTCCAGAGGACCCTGCAGTACAGGCCAGCTCAGTAGAGAGAGGAAAGCGTTGGATCTAAGGGCAGATTCCCCCAGAAGGGAAAATAACTGGGGGGCTTTTCATCCTGGAGCTTCAAAACTCTGGCCTAGAAAACCCAGCTCAGGACCCCAGCCTGGTTTTCGAAAGGTTTTTCTGAAGCCAAAAATAAATGCAGATTAAAAACAAAGCAACCAAGCCATTCAGAGAGCTATTTACATAAGAGCTAAGAGAGCTAGACTAATGAGAGGCAATGGAACTTTTAGTCACATCGCTAGCATCAAAATAGCTAAAGATTTGGTAAATAAATGCATATTTCTAACACAAAGCTGCCTGGCTGTGGTTGCAGACTACATTAGCCCATCTCCCTCAGGGCTGGGTTAAACAGATTTTCAGTTGCTGTATGAAAATAATGCTGGTTTACAGCTGCAATCAACTCCTCCAAAGTGATTTGTAAGGAGGGGTTTTCAGGCTGCAATTAACACTGACTTGTTAGTTCCAATAGCCTGGACTGCGCTTTGATCCAGCACCGAAGCTGGGGAGATCATGGAGGAAGCCAAGTGTGGAGATGGCACTTGCTTTCTCATTGGGTAGGGCATCAACAAGTGGCCCCTGCGCCTGACATGCCGTACTGATGAAGATCTTGGACTTAGTTGCTCCACTTTTGCCAGCCCCCTGGAGATCCAAGTCCAAACCCGTCCATCCTCTTCCTGTATAACCACAGCAATGGTGTGAACCTTGCGGGCTTCAATGAAGATGCACCAGCCTGAATTTGGTCCCTGTACTCCAAGCCAGTTCCTTGTTGTGACGTTCCCTTGGTCAGTTCAAACAGTGGCTTGTGCAGACTTACTCATTGTGGCTTTGCTGGGACAGAGGCTGTTCCTGGGGGTCTGGATGTTGAGTTACTAGGTGCCCAAGTGTTGTGGGGCCTTGGCTGTATTTGGCATCTTCCCAAGAGCCCGATACTTGCACATCACTTCCCGCTATTAGACTCCAAAGCCAGACATTTCCTGCAGTGTCCTGTGCGTGACTGGAAGTGTAGGATCCTAGACATGCAGGGCTGGCAGGGACCTCGAGTGGTCAGCAAGTCCAGCCTCTGCGCTGTGGCAGGACCAGGTAAACCTAGACCAGCCCCACCAGGTGTTCGTCCAACGTGCTTTTAAAAGCTTCCAACAGTGGAACCCTATTCCAGAGTTTAACTCCCCTTGGAGTTAGGTTTTCCTGATGGCTCCCTTGCTCAGTCTCCCTTGCTGCAGATTAAGCCCATTACTTGTCCTACTTTCAGTGAACATGCAGAACAATCGATCACCGTCCTCTTTGTAACCGCCCTTCATGTATCGGGAGGCTGTTCTCAGGTCCCCCTTCGGTCGTCTTTCCTCCAGACTAAACCTGCCCGGGGTTTGAACCTTTCCTCAGGGCAGGTTTTCGGAAGAGGTTTTCGTTGCTCTCCTCTCAACTCGTTCCAGTTTGTCAACATCTTTCCTAAAGTGCGGTGCCCAGAACTGGACGCAGTTCTCCAGCTGGGACCTCACCAGTGCTGAGTAGAGCGGGACCGTGAGCTCCCGTGGCTTACATACAGCATGCCTCTCAAAACACCCCAGAATCATATTAGCCTCTTTTGCAAGTCCATTGCCTTGTTGACTTGTATTCACACCGTGATCCACTAGAACCCCCAGATCCTTTTCAGCAGTCCGACCGCCTAGCTAGTTATTCCCCCGTTTCTAGTTTGTGCGTTTGATTTTTCCTTCCCAAGTGAAGTACTTTGCACTTGTCTTTATTGAATTGCATCTTGTTGAATTCAGAGCAATTCTCCAGTCTGTCACGGCTATCTGGAATTGTAAACCTGTCCTCCAAAATGCGTGTAACCCTCCCAGTGTGGTGTCATCTACAAATTTTATAATTTAGTTACAGTTACATTACATTGTAGACTGCTTTGCAGTCTTCTACTCGGAAATTGTGAAGTGGATATGCGGGTGGGCAGAGGTTGGGGTCCTGTGTTTTTAGCCAACTAACAGTAATATTCTGATTCTGGCCCCATTTACTGGAATCTGAATCGCTTTGCTAGAGTTCTCCGAACCATTCATAGGAAGTGCATGAGTGGAGTGAACTCGTCAGATACAGTGGCGTCTGCATCACGGATGCAGTTCACTTCCACAGCAATAAACTCCCGCGAGGGGATCGGCTTTTCTGCTTTGTCTAGATTTTCGGTCTTGCCCAGCTGGGCACATTGGAACTAACGTGTGACTGACGGTGAGAGAGATTTGACTAGTAAGCCCCGTCCTGGGGCCCCGGCTGCAGTGTGGAGTGTTTCGTCAGGAGTGGGGAAGGGCCTGAGATGAGCTCAGGTCTCTGGCTAGAATTTAAATGTACCAAGTGCTGACCTAGGATGTGGTTACAGAAGCTAGGCTTGTATAGGTTTGTTTATTCTGGCCTATCAGCACCACTAGGGCTGCTCTATTTGCAAGTCAGTACCTGCCCTGACCCCCAAGATAAGTGTATCCTTGTGTCCCCACTCAGATTGAAATGAGGAAGCTTAGGATGTATTAGTTCTCTTAAGATCCCTTCCCATGTTGGAGAACTGGGTAGCACAACCCTGGGTTCTTGACCTGTTCCCTTGAGACTGGATGTGGCGTAGGAGCGAGACCAGAGGACTGGCAGTCACCCCGTCTGCCGCTGACTCTCTGACCTCACTCCCTAGCTCTGGGCCTCAGTTTCCACCTTCTGTAAAGTGGGGGTAACAATACTGGCCCTGGTCCCAGAAGCTTGAGGCTCACCTAAGGTGTGCGAAGCACCCTTGAAGTCCTCCAATGAAAGGAGCTTTATACATAGGAAGTGATTTTTATGAGAGTGCAAAACTTGAAATGGTAAAGTTCCAGCTACGTGAGCGGATGAGGGGCAAACATATTTTTTTCTTGAAAAATCAGAGTAGTTAAAGGTTAAACCACACGTCGCAAACCAAATAACCGTTTTCTGTAACGTGACTCAATAAGTCTGGTTCAGGCAGGTCTGAGCATGGCGGTTTCAGCGAGGGAAAAACTCCACCGGCGCCTCAGACCCCAAGATGGTGCATTGGTGACGCAGGTGCCAGCGTATCTGATGAGCGACGGTTTCGTTCCACGCGGGCACTTCCTCTGAATGGTTCGGAGAACGCTGGCAAAGCGTCTGAGTCTCGCAGAGGGGGCCGGTATCAGAATATTACTCTGGTAGTTGGCTAAAAACGTAGGAATCCCCCCGCCACCCCCGCGCACACTTTACGATTTCAGAGAAGTAGACGGCAAAGCAGAATCCTACTCGAGCTCCAGTCTAAAAGGGAACTCAGGAGTCCCTCACTGTACCCATCAGACCACGCTCTTCCCCGGGGTGCATCTCGCCATCGGCGGGAATGGCGTATTCCAGTTCCTTAGCTGTGCACTTTGTCCGCCCCCTCGTCTCGGGAACAGCCCTCCCTTTCCTGGCAAAGGCTAAAGCACGGCTTAGTGGGTAGAGGAGGCGGCCTGGGAGTCAGGACTCCCGAGTTGTGTTCCTAGCTCCACTGCCGACTTGCTGCGTAACCTCGGGGCCTTCGTCTATGACCCGGGGAGGCAGCTTGTCACGGCCCTGCTTAGTGGGCGTCTGGTCCAAAGTACTGTAAGCCGCTGTGGTGGCTCACGCAGCCCCTCTGCTGCAGAGCACAGGGCTTGTCAGGCGTGTCGAGCGTTGTGACGGTTGCCGCTTATCTAGAACTCGGGTAAAAGGCCTTTGAAGGGCATCAGGGAAGCTCCACGCTCCCTCGAGCGTCTTTGTAGGGAAAGACGTGTCGGCCTGGCCAGTCCCGCTCCTTGCCGGGGCAGAACTGCTCCACCCAGGGCAGTAGGTGGCCAAAATCACTCTCTGGGGGGACATAATAAATAGCCTCTGTCGCCACTGGTCCAGCAGTGCAGGATCTAGGCAGCTTCCAGACTCCTCTGCCATCAAACACTGAGGGGAGTGAGCAGCTAGGGGCCGGTGCCCCATGCATATGGGGATAAAAGATTTTGAGTGTCGCAGCTAAGAGTGAATGAGCCGTAGACGGCATATTACATTCACCTGGATTCACGTCCACAAACGCCACATCTGGCCCATCTGCCCTTCTGCCGTGATCTGCCCCCTTCTCTCTTCCCTTTTCATTCCATTGAGCGTATCCCTGCCTGCCGAATGCCCCCTCCCCAAATGGAGCTCACGTGACGTTTGCCGCCATCACATGGATTGCTCTGCTTGGGTTTATATCCTCCTTTGTCCTGTGTCGACAAAGTTCTTCCGGGCAAGGACTGTCCCCTGCTCTGTTTGTACCTAGCAAAACGCAGCTCCAGTCTTAGACTCATAGACTTTAAGGTCAGAAGGGACCATTATGATCGTCTAGTCTGACCTCCTGCACAACGCAGGCCACAGAATCTCACCCACCCACTCCTGGAATAAACCCCTGACCTATGTCTGAGCTATTGAAGTCCTCAAATCCTGGTTTAAAGACTTCAAGGTGCAGAGAATCCTCCAGCAAGTGACCCGTGTCTCATGCTACAGAAGAAGGCAAAAAAACTCCAGGGCCTCTGCCAATCTGCCTTGGAGGAAAATTCCTTCCTGACCCCAAATATGGCGATCAGCTGAACCCTGAGCATGTGGGCAAGACTCACCAGCCAGACACCTAGGAAAGAATTCGCTGTAGTAACTCAGATCCCACCCCATCTAACATCCCATCCCAGGCCATTGGGCATCTTTACCGCTGATAGTCAATATTCTTGGCTGCTCCTCGGCACCAGGATTCATCATAATGCAGCAAATTGTCTTAAAACAATGCAAAAGTGCTTCCTGGTCCTCAGCACAGCCTGCACCAGATGCTATGGGGTTGGGGTATCTAGGACGGCTGTCTGCCCCTGCAGCGGGGTAACAATTATGTCTGCAAATCTGTCTGCCTCTTGAGGTGCCCAGCTAAAAGTGCCATACGAATTCATCTGTGCATCCTGCCGACTGCCTGGCTAGCATGGCTCTGCTGTGGCTGGCAACCCTCACGGAGCAGAACTGAGTGGCCGAACCTGAGATAACCGTCAGGTTCTCAATGGGGAAATTAGCAGAGGTGAGAGTGCTGCCCCGGACCCATCCCTTGCCAGTGCTTTCGGAGCCCACAGGCTCCCAGCCGCCATCAGTCACCAGTCAAAACCGGCCGGCCGTTCTGTGGTGAGCTGCAGCAGGCCTGGCGCGGGTGTGCTGAGAGATGTCACAGAGCGCTGGGGATTTCCAGCAGGCTGCGGCAGCACTTTTCAATATTGCCCTGGCTTCTTCCGGGGGCCAGCCCTGCAGACCAGCCGCACGTAAGCCAGAGGGGCGGGGCTGGGCAGCTGAGAGAGAGCAGAGCGCGCACCGGTAAAGGACGGGTCAGCGGAGGCTGCTGTCCTGAGCCAGCATTCCACAAGCTCCAGCCTTCCCCTCCCCTTTCAAAATCCAGACGCGCCGGACGCCTTGTTGCTGTCCAGAGACCGCTTGGGAGGAGAGAAACCTTCCACAAGGGGAAGTGAGAGCCACTGCACCAGATTCAGTAACATTGTGTTCGGGATGATGCGGGGCAGGACTCCTGGGCTCTGATCCTGGCTCTGGAAAGGCCGTTCGCCCAGTGGTTCGAGCCAGGTGAGTGACCTGGGTCCGAGTTCCTAACTCTTCATGGATCGCTGCAGTCGTCAGCGAGACATCTTACCTGTGGTGGCCAGCTGTTCCCTGATCTGTAACGAAGGGATCGCGCTTGCCTGCCTCCTACGAGGGCTAGGCCAGGCGTGCCGGCGTGTTTGTTTGTTTCGGAGGAAACGTCTCATCGGCTCTTGGTTCAAAACAGTCATTTTAAATCTGACGCACGTGAGACACTAACTGGTGCACTGGACAAATTAGCAAAGGTATCTTATAAAATGTCACGGAGTAAAATGTAAAGGAGGAGGGTGCATTTGGCGTTTGCAAGAAGGGCCTGACTGATTTGGTGCCCAGCTCAGACATGCTGTGGCATCAAACGCCAAGAGGCGCTTGGATTAGTCAGTGACACTGCACATCAGTGTCCGCTCCTTGGCAAATCCGCCTGCTTCGATCCCAGCCCTTAGCCCCTCTGCGTGGCTGCAGCACGTGTGGCTGTGACAGCTTCCGGGTAATCTCTGGGTTCTGTGTGGTATCTGTTTTGATGGCCAGGATCTGTTTTTTCATTTTTTCCAGTCTCCTCCCCCACAGTCGGCAAGCCCTACAAATGCAACTACTGCGGCCGGAGCTACAAGCAGCAGAGCACGCTGGAGGAGCACAAGGAGCGCTGTCACAACTATCTGCAGAGTCTGAACACTGACCAGCCGTCGCTGGCCGGCCAGCAAGGTCAGTACCTTGCCCAGTAACTGGCGAGTGCGTAGCTGCTCCCCGTCCAGTGCTTAGAGCAGGGGGGAGAGTCAGGACTTCTGGCTTCTCTTCCCGGCTCTGGAAGGGCATGAGGACTAGCGGTTAGAGTAGGAAATTGGGAGTGTGGACTCCGGGGTTCTGTTCCCAGCTCCACCACGGACTCTAGATTATGTAACGTTGGGACACGGCACGTCCCCTTGCTTTTTCCCCACCTATGAAATGGGATAATGGCTCTTGGAAGCGGGAGGGCGTAATTAATGGAGATGTGTTTAAATCAAAATGCTCTGGAGACCCTGGGACAGAAGGTGCTATGCGTGTGCGAATTCTTAATATTGCGGCCCAAGTAAGTGCGAAGTATTCCCTCGTTATGAATCTCCCCTTGCCCGGAGCCTGTGGTTAGGTGAAGTGGCTCGCTTGGAGCATGATCTTACGTCTTTTTATAAATCATTCTATTAGGAGAAAACTCCTTAAAGCATTTCCCGTTAACAAACAAAACTTTACTATGCAGAGCCACGCTCTAGCCTCTCTTTGCGACAGGGGATAGATAATCTCCAAACTGATCAACACCAAACTAACTGTGCTCTGAAATCTAACAACCCCCAGCTCCCGAATTGGCACCTCCGTGGTCAGATCGTTCTGCATGCAGACCACCCAAAATGGAATCGGTGCGCGTGTTCCTTCGCACGCCGGCCCCCAGCACACCAGTGTGTGTGGGCGTGTATCTCGCAGGCTTTCTGGGCATCTCCGTCAGCTCTATGGAACTGAAACTTGTGCTCAGCTTGTAAGATCTGGCTAGTTCCAGCATCTGCACCTTGGTTCAAAGGAAAAATCAACCCTAAAGATCACAAAGACCCGCCCTGCTAGGAAAGCGTAACCTGGCTGATGGGCTGTCAGAGCAGAGCAGCCGGCTTACGGCCAAGCTTTCTTTTTGCAAACCTCCAGGACCTGCTCCATGGCTCTCCCCAGCCAGGGCAGGAGAATCCCCCGGAGCGAGGGCAGATCTGACACTCCACTGGCTAAAAGGCCTGTTTGTCTGAGTTTCTATCAGCCTCTTTGTAGTTCCAATTTCCCGCACCTCCATTATTGTTTCTAGGCTGCCAGAGACGTAGGTGGCGCTTCACAGCCACGGGAAGGGAAGGCTCTGCCGAGGCCTTCACAATCCAAATTAAACACAACCCCAAGTGGGAGTCGGATGCCAGATTGGGACCCGGCGCTGTGGGGAGGCCGGCCGGGGAAGGCAAGCCGAGGAGCAGCGCTTGCCCTTTCTTCCCCAGCAGGCTGCAGCTCTCAGAGCACTGTCCACGTGGACTCGGCTGGCGGTAGCAGGGTCTCTGGCTCTTCGCCCAGAAAGCTCTGCCTGGGAGTGGGTCTCCCTGCGGGGCAAGGGGGGGCGGTTGTAGAACCAAGTGTCAGGCCAGCCCCTGGGATGTCAGGCGAGGGCGATAGTCAGTAACGCTTTAACCCCGAGTAGCCTGCAGCGGTGAGAGCGACAGACTGCCGCCGGGGTGGAGACGCCTCTCCTGCCACCAAGCCCTTCTCTAGCACTGTCACTGCCGGGGATGCGAGAGAGAGTCCCTTCCCCAGAGCGGTTACGGTGCCCCAAGGCCAAGCGGGGGGGAGGGGGCTGCTCAGGCAAAGGAGCGTGTGGTGGGGTTGCTGGTGGTGCCGTCGGAGGACTGATCGGTGGAAGAAGTGGGTTAGCTTTTGGCTTGCAGACTGGGCCAGGGACAGTGGAGAAAAGGAGAGGTGGGACCTTGTGCCCCGCTCTTCACCTGCCCCGCCTCCAGCCCGGGGAGTGGAAGCGATCTCCCTGGTCCTGTTCGCCCCTCCCGCATCGGGGATTGGCTGAGTGGGTTTCCCTTGTCTTGGCAGGCGATGAGATGCGAGACCTGGAGATGGTGCCGGATTCTCTGCTTCACCCCTCGTCCGACCGGCCGACGTTTATCGACCGGCTGGCGAACAGCCTCACCAAACGGAAACGCTCCACACCTCAGAAATTTGTGGGTAAGGGGCTCCCCCTTGCTTCCCGGGAAGAGCAGAGGGAGAGGTGAGGGTGGGGTTGGCAGCAGTTCCTTGGCCTCTGCAGGGCCCCCTCTGAGGAGCGAAGGCCCTGTACGTACTAACGCCCCTGACCTCACCCAGCGCCTTTCATCCTGCAGGCCCCCAAAGCCCTGTACAGACAGGGATCCTGCACACACACCCCGCCCCCCGAAATCCAGTCACCGCCAGGTTGGGGGAACTGGGACCACAGCGGAGTTGGGAAGGGGGCAGGGTAGAACCATTCCTCCATTCGAAACGGCCGGGGGCGTTTGGGAGATGGCGGGGTACGTCTGAGGGCTGGCCAGGGGCCTTCACTGGGAAGCCAGTGCCCACAGCAGCACTGGGCCCCGCTGAGACAGTGCGGTCAGTGTGTGCGCACAGCAGGGCCCTGATCCTACTGGGAAAGGGGGAGCACCCCGTGCTGAGCCCCCCTCCCCTCCACGGCTGTCACTGCTGAGGCCCAGGCCGGCGTGGGTTGCCGTGTGAAGGGATCCCGGGCTGCGCCGGGCGGAGCGGAGCCCGTCTCTAGACGGAGCCCCTCTGCGGAGCGTGTGGGGCTGGCCCCGGGTTCTGATCCCTTGCTCCTTGCCCCCAGGGGAGAAGCAGATGCGGTTCAACCTCTCCGACCTCCCCTTCGATGTGAACGCCAGCTTCGAGAAGGATGTGGAGCTGGTGGCTGCCCACCACCCCCTCGACCCCAGTTACGGCAGCTCGCTGTCCTTTGTGGGGGCCGAGCACCTGCGCCCCCTCCGCCTCCCCTCCACAAACTGCATCTCCGAGATCACGCCTGTGATCAGCTCCGTCTACACCCAGATCCAGCCCATCCCGGGCCGGCTGGAAATCCCGGGGAGCCGAGAAGCCGCTGAAGGCCACGAGGACATTCCCGAGGGGGCGCAGATTCTGTACCGGGGGCGCGACCAGGGCCTGTCGCCCAGCAACGGCTGCCAGGATTCCACAGACACTGAGAGCAACCACGAAGAGAGGACCTCGCAGCTGCCGGTGGGGAACTGCACCGGCAGCCGGCAGAGCCCCGCCT
Organism: Chelydra serpentina; assembly: GCA_037349315.1. Lineage (NCBI taxonomy): Eukaryota > Metazoa > Chordata > Testudines > Chelydridae > Chelydra > Chelydra serpentina. The sequence goes on from JBAIAC010000278.1 coordinate 307,470, forward strand.
ACGCCAAAGAGGACCCCAAGCTGCAGGAGGGCACCCCCGCTGCCCGAGCGACGCCCAGCTCAGCCAAAGACGTCCTGCGCGTGGTGAACGAGGAAGGGGAGCAGCTGAAAGCCTTCAAGTGCGAGCACTGCCGGATCCTCTTCCTGGACCACGTGATGTTCACCATCCACATGGGCTGTCACGGCTTCAGAGACCCTTTCGAGTGCAACATCTGTGGCTACCACAGCCAGGATCGGTACGAATTCTCCTCCCACATAGTGCGGGGCGAGCACAAAGTGTAGACAAACTCACTCCCCCCCCTGCGCCCTGATCTCCCGTGACTCCTCCCCCTGGCTCTAGCTCCGCCCCCTCCCATTGGGCATGGACCTGGTTTTCTTTTATACTCCTTTGCACTGACTTTGGCTACAAAATATTTAAAAAAAAATATCAATAATTAAAAAAAAAATCCCGAGGGGAGCTCTTAACGATTTGCCTTTTTATAAACGGGGTTATTTAAATATTGTTAACGGATTTTTTACATGCTTTGTGCTTTTCCTTCCTGGTCCTCCCTTAGTTATTTATTAAGCTTTTTTTTTCTTGATAACTCTCTCCAAAGCTCTTTGAATTTTTGTCAGAGACTTGATCTACTTCTCTCTCTGCCGGGAGGAACATGTAAACCTCAAGCACACGGTGACGTAACACGCACACGCGTCTTACGGTTTAACCCCCTCGCCCCCGCCCCTTCCTTCTGACTCTTTTCGGTTTCAGTCCCGAGCCACCCACAAGCTGCTGTCGGGCAACGAGCATCTCCGATTCGGTGCTAAAGTAAGGAGAACTCCCCTGGCCAGCAAAGCCACGAGCTAGCCACGGCGTGTGGGGGGGTGTCCGTAGGGTGAACGTGCCCCAAGCTTTAATGGGTGGTATCTCGGTGGCCTGGAACTGCCTGGAACGCAGACTAGTGCGTTCTGTCCCCACTAGCTTTGCGATGAAGTCTCCTGTAGCAGGCAGAGAGGATCTGGAGAGGATGAGGCTGCCACAGTGCCCTCTGCTGAAGGCAGGTGGCGCTGTGCAGGACTTTTGCAAGGCTTTTCAGAACCAACTCCGTCTCAGATCAGAGGTAGGCGGCTCGGAGGATCTGGGTGGGGTCCAGCTGGGCCCGTGATGAGATGAAAGTACGTTAGCCAGGAGGAGAGCAAGCGTCTCTGAGTGGCGGCTTTGTTCTCCCCTGCTGGGGTCTGCTGGCGTGTTCAGCCCACTGCGCCCCCGGAGAGCTGAGGAGGACACTGGCTGAGTTAGCTTCCTCCTTGTCACACCGGTGTCTGGGGTCAGCTCTTGAATAGCCTTGTAAGTGTGAGTAAGAGCCAGGTGCCGGCCCCAGTCCTGGATTAGGCACCTGCCGCTGACTCCCGCCCCCCCAAAGCACTTTGCTTCCTTTAGCGTCTGCTGAGCACTGGAGACCTGGACCTGATCCCAGGAGGACTTTGGTGGTGTCACCTAGTGACCTGTTGTCGGGGCCAGGCTGGGGACAGTATCCAGGGAAGAAGGTCGGTCGTTACACAGGTCAGCCCCTAGGAACCCTAACCCCGTCGCGTCGTTCTGCGCTGCGTGGTTGAAGAGCTGCTTTCCCCGGGGTCCCCGCTGGGCACGTTGCCGCCTGATTCTGGAGCTTCCCAGTGAGTGCGTGTCTGGCCCTTGTTTGCACAGAGGAATTGGGTCCGTTGCAAGAGCCCTAAAGAGCTGCACTTTCAATGTGAAAGCTGGTTGTTGGGTCGGTTTGCCCCACCGGTAGTTGTGGCGCAGCAGAGGGAGGCGGAGGTTGTGTCTCTAGCACTTGTGCGTAAGCAGATTGTGTCTTTAGAGTGGTGTGTTAAGTGTGTGTGTGGGGGGGGGGGGGAAGTGGGATTTGCTGCATCAGAGAAGTGGCTTCTGTTGAGAGTTGTGTCTGCTCCAGCCAGCAGACTGCTAACTACCGGTACGTGCTCCAGCCCCCTGGGCGAGGGAATTGACCAGGGTCTGGACTTGGGTACTCGAAGGAAACATCCCAGAAATGGGGAAAGGTGACTGCTAGCTTCTGGGACTTGCAAAAGCAACAGGATCTGTGGGTTCTGCTGCCGCTTCCCGGAGTAAGAGCACGAGCAGGAAATCGTGTCAATGGAAACCTCCAGACTAAGGAGAGGGAGGCCCCCAGAATCCTAGAACTAGCCATGATCCCCGTGAGAGGGATTTGAAAACAGTCCATTCAAAGATGCACTGATGGGGGGTTGGTAGCCAATGGCCAGGCTTCCACCTGCTCCAGAGAAGCAGGCAGCATCCACAATTATTTTATTTTTATAGAACGCAACCCCTCCCCATCCCCTGCTGCTGGGATCCTGACGGTACTGGCACTTGGAAGGAGCGTGAGAGTTGCATCAGGTCACCGTGCGCAAAAGGGGTGGGGGGCTGTACAGTCCCCTTCCCCCCATCAATTGGTCAGTAGGCCACAGTGTCAATCAACCCCACTGCTCTGTCTTAGGTCACGCTACCCATCGGAAACAGATGGGGTGGGGGGGACCCCAGAGTCTGACTGTTCCAGGGGCCATCACTTAGGGGGGTGAGAGGAGGGAAGCCCGCTTTACACCAAGGCCCACGATGCATAAAAATAATCACTCAACAGCAGCCCAACAAACTGCTCCCTTGAGGTTTAAACCAAAGGCTTGTTCTTTTTCTACTAAAACAAACAGAACCACCTCACAAGTTGCAACGCTCGTTGCTCTTTATTTTCTTCTTCTTCTTCTTGCTCTTCTGTTGACGGTGTTTGTGTGCCCGGATGTGAAACGAAACCGCTGAGCCGGTTTTTTTCCCAGAAGCCCGTTGGTGGCACAAACCGGCTTTGGCAGAAGGGCCTGTCATGTCTGATGTGATGTTTTGAGATCATTCGAGGAGGTTAGGAAAGTTCCCTAGAAGACATTCTCCACCCCCCTTTTCCAGTTTATAAATATAACCGTTGTGGGGCAAACTCACTTATTCCTTTCTGGTCTCCCCTCCAGAGCCAGTGGTTGTGAAATGTGTGACTGGCTCAGGAAGCATTGTGTCCTGTTTTCCACCAGAGTCCTGGCAGACCACGGGAAACCAGACCATAAAATCCTAACGTTCTGATTACCATCTTCCAGCTGAAGTGTGAAATAAAACCTGCAGAGTGACCAAAGTTAGAGACTAAAATTTTGCCTAAAATTGAGCACTGACCTCCACATTGGGACTGGGATTTTTCAAAAGGCACCCAACTCTCATTGACTTTCACTGGGAGTTGGGCACTTCATTTCCTCAAGCGTCTTTGAAAACCCCAGTCTGTAAGCTTCTAAAATAAGTGGTCTGATTATTGTTTTGATTTCTTTCTTTGGAATTGGAAAGCACCCACAGCTGCTGTTTGAAGGCCAGGAGATCTGTAGGTGCCAGCACCTTTGAACATAAAGCTACTTCTTCAGGGGCTGACATGTAGGTTTAGGAGCCTGATGTCATCCTTGTTTGAACATGTTGACCTCATACTTTATACCTCTCCAAGTGTGGGATTCCTGAGCTACAGATGGGGGTTTAAACTCTAGTGGTTTTGGGGCTAGCAGCTGCTTTGAACAGAACTGAAGTGAGACGCAAGATGTTAATCAGAATGACATGATTCCGTTACTTCAGAGCATTCAGTTCTAGGCCTAGTGATTTGAGAGATCCGACCTTTTCCGAGTCACTGCCTTAGCCGTTCTTTTTCAGCACTGGTCCAGTCCTCGAAACACCGGGATCTGGAGTCAATCCCTTGTCATAAATATGCTCAGAAATCATTTCTCTTGCCATATGATCTGACTGCAGAAATCTCCATCTAGGTACGCCGTGAATACGAAAACCAGGCAGGCCCCTTGCAGCAATGTACACAGGACTGTGCGGTGACTTTAAGGCTTTCTGGATGTTATGCACAGCACCTGTTAAATTAGCAAGAAACTGCTGGTTTTCCACAAGGTAGCAATACAGGGCAAAACGCATCGATTGTGTGTAATTTTTGAGGAGTCTTCTCCATCAGAGCCCAAACCTGTCGGTTCTCACGCGGAAACGATGCACTTTTCCTGCCCCCGAGCAGGCAGAGAGAGAAGGAAACAAACCTCATGTAAAGCGGTCTTCTCTGAGCAGAACTGGAAACAAAGCTCAGAGCGAGATGTAGGTCTCCTTTTCTTACTGTCATTTGGTAAATTCCGCCATGGAGAGCCGGTGCCCGGGTTGGCTGCCGTTTGGGGGATTTTTAAAGCACGGTTGTGGTCTGACAAAGTGACATTGCTGCTGTGGGTTCTCTCTGATTCACTTCGAAAAATCCACCTTTTGACTTGCAAAGGCAACTTCTGTGCCACCAACCATTTCCCCTCAGTCTGAGAGCCCGGCTGGCTTAGTTCTACCTCCAGCCTCTAAAGTCCACAGGTGGACCAGCGCTGCTGACCGTTAATGCACACGGCTGGACATCATCACCCTTCGGGGCTCACGGGAGTAAAAACTCCTTTGCATAGATCAGATCTGCTCAGCTTCCCTGACAGCCAAGGAGCTAAATGAAAGTGTCAGGTTTATAGTCGCTTTCTGACCGCAACCGCCGCGCTGTCATGTTGTTGATTTGGTACGAAATTCAGCTACGCCTGACCTGACTGTTATCCCCAGCAGACTGTGAATAAGTATGAAGGGCCCCACAACCCCCCCCCCCATGCCTCTCGTTCCCCTTTTCAAAAGGTAAAACCAACAATATTCAAAGGGGGGGGGCAGGTGTTTTTTAAACAAAAGAAAAGGGAAGTTCTGAAATTTATAAACACCTTTTTTCCACATCTTTTTTCTTTTACCTGTAAAAAGTCTAAAAGAAATGTAGGAATTTTGTAAAACTCCAGGTCGCTTTACTTGTGTAAATATATATATATATTTTTAATCAGATGTATGAAGAACAAAAAATACGATGTGCAATACCCCAACCCTCTTCCAGCTCCGACGATCCTCCTTCCTTTCTAACGAGTTTTCATTTGTATATCGTTAATGGATTTGCTGTTGTCTTTGGGTTTTTTCCCCTTTTTTGTGAGGTTACACTCGCTTTTCAACAACAACTCCTCTTACTGCAAAAGCTTTTTGTATCTGTAATATATTGTAAGTAAATATTTGTGTAATGGAGATATACTACTGTAAGTTTTGTACTGTACTGGCTGAGGGTCTGTTATAAATAAACATGAGTAATTTAATGCCCCAGGCCTCTTCCTGCTCAAACGTCATGACTTCTGGAGCATGATTTGCCCAGAGATCTCCCCAGCCTCGGGAACACTCTCAAACACAGCGCAATCGATCCTCCCGAGCCCTTGTGACAGAGGGAAGTGGTTTCCCCCGTCTGTAACATAGCGATAATGAGGCCCAGAGAGACTCTGGCTTGCCCACGTCTGGCAGAGCTGGGGACTAAACCCAGCTTTGCAGAGTCCCCAGCACAGTGTCTTCATTACAAGACTAAAGCTGGCCGGAGAATGCCGATTCTGGTTGGTGGGAACTTCCAAGGGTTTGAATTGTTTTCATTTTGTGTTGGAGCAAAACCAAAACCTTTCAAAAGTTTCTTCTTCCTCCCCCTCGCTAAATGGAATTGTCTTGAAATACCCTTCTTTGGATCAAGACATTCAGGTTTTCAATTCAGGGGTCTCTTTGGAAGCAACTGACGAGTCCACCCTGGACCTCAGAAGCCTTCCCATGAAAATGATCCAACTCTGCAAATGTTTCAGCTTCCGAAACAGCGTATTTCCATGAGGAACCGTTCCATGGACAATGTTCCAGCCGGCTCCGCTAAGGACTTGTCCTCAGGGAAACCGACTAGTGGGCGGAACTATTTGGGAGTCCTTGTTCGGCTCTGGTTCCATTGGTCAGTTCCCCTACGTGGCAAGCCCCGGGCTCAGGCATTTCCCAGGGAGAGGAGAGAGCGCGCATGCGCATGGATACGCACGTCTGAACAGAATGGTTGCCAAGTTGAAAAGCAAAGAATCCTTTGTCACTTCTTCATTGTGCCGTGGTTATTGTTACCCCAGCCTTGCCGCTTGCCGGCCTTAGAGCTGCACTGTGATAGCTCACAGAGGGGGAGACGTCACGACAAACAATTGGTGCGTCTGCCCAACGGCACTCGAGTAACCTTCCTCACCGCCGAGTTTCCATTTTGTTGAGGCTGCCAAGGAAAGACGGGGGCTGTGTCTGTTACAGCAACGATTAAAAGGGGGAAGGGGAGAGGACCCTCCTTGGGGGAGGTAGGAATTGAAACAGCTGAACCTGAGGAAGGCAAGGTGCTGGGGAAAGATGCCAGATTGATGGCCCTGGACGCGAGTCCCGAGAACAAGCACAGCGGCTGATTCTGTTACTTCGTTCCTGAAGAGGAAAGGCGGGAGGAGGTTTGTGGGAGAGAGCCCTTTAACTCACTTACGAGCTCCCTGTATTGTGGGGTCCTGCGGAGTCCTAACTGGCACATAGTGTATGTTAGAGCAGCCTTGTGGCTGCTCTAACTAGTGCTCTACTTCCCTGATCCTTGTGGCCTCTGGGTATCTGAGAATAGTTGTAACTGCATTCTCCAACCATGCCCCGATCCGCCCTCTCCGCTGGGAGCAGTGGCCTCTCCAGAGCCTCGATGCTATCTCTCCACAAGCTGGAGGGTCTTTTAGGGCAGGAACAATTCTCGAGGGGTGTGTGTGTGTGTGGGGGGGGCATTTCTGCCTATTTTAAGACCCCTTGACACCGTCAGAGCAACTTAAAGGGGCCTGAGAGTAAATGAGAACAGGGCCTGATTTCTTTACCGCTCAGCCCAACCCAGCCATCTAGGGGGAAGAGGGAGATTTGGTCACCACAGACCCATCAAACTTCAGCCTCTCGGCTCAGGTTGCCAGCATGGGTCCAACTACAATGGGTACATTGTAATATGGACACCGGTTCCCCGGGGCCTGGATGTTCAGAGTAGGACCTGCCACTCCTCTCAGCCTGGAGGGTCACTGAGCCAGACTCGTGTGGATTCCACCCTCTTCCCTCCCCCCTCCATTCCAAACCTGCGAAACAGGCCTCCGTTCCCGGAGCAGCTCTGAATGGAGGCCAGGCCAGACCCGGGTGCCCCTCTGACCTCTGCCAAAAGCAGGGAGATGGAATCGGAACAGGAGCCCCAGAGGGGAGGGAGATGAACATCTCTCCCCGACGGCGTCCCCCGGGATTCCAGCCAAGGTCCTGGGAACGTTGTTCTGTAGCGTAGCTGAGCCAGGGGCAGGTGGTAACCTGGAAAGGCCTCGCCTCGCGCCCCCCCCCCCCCCCCAGAGCGCTGTCCTTCAAGATGGGTTCCCAGGACCAATTCTGCATTCCAGACTCCAAACGCCAACCCCCTGGATGTGAATGGAGCGACAGCGACTTCCGAATTCGGCTCCATCTCTGGAAGGTCCGTCTGGGTCAGACGCTGGCCTGGCTCTCGCGGGTCAGTCTCTATTGCTGTAAAAGGCCCGGCTGCGGCTGCCTCGGGCTCAGGCTGCGGGGCTGAAATAGTGCAGGGTAGATATCACCCCTGGACTCCCCGGTCAGTTGACCTGGTCTTGGAGACTCGGTGCCGTGGGTTTTTCGTTGCAGTGTAGCTGTGGAACCTGGGCTCCCCTCCCTGCTCTGCGTGTGTGATCGGGGCAGGTTATTTCCCCTCTTGGTGCGCGCTTCTTCATTGTACTTCCCAGGCTGCTCTGAGACCGGTGCCTAGGAAGTTAATTCTGTCCTATGGGGGTGCTTGTAGCCGCCATTGTTCTAGGTGCTGGACAACGACCGGGACCTCCGGAGCTGACAGTCGAAAGGGACCAGACACAGAGACAGCAGAAGCGACCTGTGGGGTCAAACAGCAGGTCAGTCGCAGTGTATCCGAGCCCAGGGTTTCTGATTTCTGCTCGAGTGCCCTGTTCACTAGCCGCCAGTACATTGACGGTGTGTTGGAAACACAAAGAGGGGCTAACGGGGCCGTGCCAGAGCTTTCCCACTCAGTCTAATCACGGGTGTTTTTTCATCTAGCCATCGGCCTCGGTATCGCTGTAGGCGCACTGCTTGGCCGTCTGTATTATTTCTATTACTGGAGGGCCTAGACACGCCCCAAGCCTCCATTGCGCTAGGCGCTGGACAAACAGAACGACAGCCCGGTCCCTGGGAGCTCTCTGGGGCAATCGAAGTCTAAGAGGAGAGAGACCAGCTGCAGACAGACAGACAGGGGGGACACGAGGACACAATGGGACAGCACTGGTCAGTGGTCCCGGCACGCTGCTTTGTACAGGGGCTGGAAAACCTATTAAAGCTGCCGCCCTCCTTCTCCACGGCTCGGCGTAGCCTCGTTAACTCTGAGTGGGAAATGCTACTTGGAGGGGGATTGTTTTTTTTAAAGGTTGCCCTCTGGGTTACTTCCAGGCTTTTGCAGACAGCCTGTGATGGATAGCGAGAGCACAAGGGACTTCACTCCGCTGAGCGTCTGGGGCCTTTGGGATCTTTGTCATAGCAGCAGGCGGAAGCTTTGAGCTGCTGGGATGAGCGGGAGGGAAGAGGCGAGACACGTTTATCCCCTTTGTGCTAGCAGAGGTAGCAAACTCAGAGCAGCCTTCCTGGGCAGATTAGGATCTGTGACCTTTTTGAGGGGCCAGATTTTGCGCTGAGCTTTTTCAACATGAAACCCAAGGCCCATGAGTAACCTGCGAGCGGTTCTCCCAGGCAGCCATGGAACGAAAGCAGCCAAGGGTTAGGGGGTTTTCGACTCGGTGGGGGCATCTGGGTGTCACGGAGCCACCTCCGAGGGAGCCGTTCCCCAGAGCAAGCGGGGGGAGGTTTCGCTCTGTCTGTAACTGGCGCACACGATACCAGGGTCTGGACTCCAGGTTTCACTGAATGGGGGGGGCCGGGGGCTGTAGCGTTTTCCTCCTGCTTTTGTGGCGGCAATAAAATCGTAACTGGATGATTCTGAGGCATGAACTTGGGTTTTGTTTCTTTCCCATCACTTTGTATTTGAAGGGCCAGTACAGGGCGGAGTTTTTGATAGGCTGGGGAGCCAGGACGCCTGGGTTCTGGCCTCAGGAGCAGGGGTGGGAGAGGGGACCTGTACGCGGGGGGGGGGGGGGGGGATAGTGGAAGGAGGAGAGTGGGAGCAGGACTCCTGGGTTCTCTCCCTGGTCTGGGAGGGGAGGGTTGGGGGGGGCTGCTGGGTTAGAGCGGGCGGGGAGGAGCCAGGACTCCTGGGTTCACAGACGCACCCCCGCTCCCCCTGCGGCTCAGAGCCTGGGCCATGCGGCCCCACGGGGACTACATCTCCCAACATGCAATGGGCCCTACTCGGCAAAGAGGACTACAGCTCCCAGCATGCATCGCTCCCACGTGCCTGCGGGCGGTCCGGAACTGGCCGCCTCTGCGGTGCATGCTGGGAACGTAAAATTCTCGTACGTGACGTATGATCCGTCCGCTCAGCCAGACAAAATAGTCCCTACCGAGTCCCGAAAAGCCGGGGCCGGCTTCCTCCGTGCTCACAGCGATCCCGGGCCCCTGCTCCGCAGAAGGGGACGGGGCGGGAGGGACGTGGGGCCGGAGGGGGGCGGCCCGTGGCCTCCCCGGGCTCCCGCTCCCCTGGCGGAGGCACTTCCGGGACGGGCGGAGCACTATATAAGGGTCCGGCGCGGCGGCCGGATCCTCTTTCGTCTCGTCTGTTCCAAGATGGTGAGCGGCGGCGCGAGGCGGGGAGCCGGGCCGGGGGGGGCGCGGAGCGCAGCGGGGGGGTAACGGGCCGGGGGGAGGGTCTGTCCCCGCCGCCCTGTGTCGCGGGGCCCAGATCCCATCGCAGCCCCCCCGCCCCCCCCCCCCGGCATCTCCCAGCGACCCCCGCGCGGGGCCCCAGGAGCTGGGGGGGGGGGTGTAGCCCTGGCTCTGACCCCCCCCTCGCGCCTCGGACCCCCTCCCCGGGAGCGCGCCCCTGACCCCCCCTCGCGCGCCCCCCCCCCCGGGAGCGCGTCTCTAGCCCCCCCCGGGAGCGCGTCTCTAGCCCCCCCCGGGAGCGCGCCTCTGACCCCCCCTCGCGCGCCCCCCCCCGGGAGCGTCTCTAGCCCCCCCCCGGGAGCGCGCCTCTGAACCCCCCTCGCGCGCCTCCCCCACAACCTCCCCCCGCGCGCTTCTCACCCCCCCCTTCTCTCCCCCCCCCCAGACCAAGAAGAGGCGGAACAACGGGCGCGCCAAGAAGGGCCGCGGGCACGTCCAGCCCATCCGCTGCACCAACTGCGCCCGCTGCGTGCCCAAGGACAAGGCCATCAAGAAGTTCGTCATCCGGAACATCGTGGAGGCCGCCGCGGTCCGGGACATCTCCGAAGCCAGCGTCTTCGATTGTGAGCCGGGGGGGGGGCCCGGGGGGGCGTCACGGGGCCGGCTCCGGCTGCAGCCCGCACTACCAGCCTCCGCAAGCGAGAGCCAGGCCAGTAGTCCGGGCACCAGCTTGAGACCCGGGTTCCACTGCCTCAGTTTGCTTCTCTGTACAATGGGGACAGCGGCGGCGCCCCGCCTCCCAGGGGCGTTTGGGGAGACCTACGTCCGCGGGGGTGAGGTTCTCCACGCTGCAGGGATGGGGGCTAGCTGAATACCAGCGGTGGTGGGTGGAGAAGGGTTGTACCTCTTAACTCCATCAAGCATTAAGTGGCTGTGAAGATTCGCCCAAGCTTGTGTGCTCTGCTCCCCACCAGATGCTGCCGCGTCTCCTGGCCCCTGGCTGGTGCTGGCAGGGGACTAGTGGAGCAGTTAAGCGCTCTGCATAGAAACGAGACTCTGCCTTTCGGCGAGGGTCCCAGAGCACTTGGTTGCCCGTCTGCGGGGGTTAGGTGGTCTCATCCTTGCTATGCTGGGGAGGAGGCAGTGACGGAGCTGAGCTCGTTTGCCAAAGGCTGCTAGAAGGTGGGCAGCGAAGCTGGGTGTTGAACCCAGGTGTCCTGGCTGCTTGCTCTAACCATTGGGCCCCACTGCAGCAGAACGGTGCCTGGGGTTTCTGGTCCCCTGCCAGGCACCCATCGGGGTGGACGTCCCAGACCGGGAGCCATCGGGAGCGCCAGCATTCCTGCCAAAGCCAGTTGCTGGGAAGCAGCAGGACTGGGACCTGTTTGCTCCAGGACGCAGCTGGGGGCGGGGGGAGAATGAGCAGACTAGCAGCGTTCCCTTGACTAAGGAGCTGAGCCCACCTTAGCGGCATGTCCCATCATGCAGCACTCCGGCCTTGTCATCGGGGGTCGGCAGTGGGCTCCCCGGCACCCTAGCGGATTGACACCTCTCCCGTCTCTCCCCAGCGTACGTGCTGCCCAAGCTGTACGTGAAGCTGCATTACTGCGTCAGCTGCGCCATCCACAGCAAGGTGGTGAGGAACCGTTCCCGGGAGGCCCGGAAGGACCGGACCCCTCCGCCCAGGTTCAGGCCTGCTGTACGTATCGGGGCTCTCTGTGTCCCTCTCCTCCCCCCACCTGGGCTCAGGGACTCCCGCCACCCCCCCGCAAGCTCTCCTCCGCCAGAGATCGTGGCCCCTCCCACACCAGAGTCCCCCATTTCCCCCTCCGTGGCTCGGGGTCCACGCAGCAGATCCTGATGTCGACATGGCGAGGTTCCAGCGCTGCCCGGCACAGAGCTAGCACGCCCTGCCGGGCTGCCATTAACGTGCACCCGAGGCCTGTGATTCTCTGCGGAATAGTCTCGGCAGAGGAGACGCCCCCCCGTGCTTGGGACACTAGTGAATGTGGTGAGGGGAGGTGGGATCAAAGAGATTGCTCCGTGTGGGTAATGGGGATAGGTCGTTATCGCGAGTGACAGGTCCTGGAAGGATATTAAACCACCTGCATGTCTCTGCCCACTGCTGGGTTCTTCCTCGGGTGCGTTTGGTTTTGGCCCCCCTCCGGGACAGGCTGGTGGAGGGTCTGATCCGGACTAGCGGTTCCTCTGAGCTGATGGGCCTTTCCCTGCCGGAGTCAGATCCCAATGTGTCCTGACGTTCTCCTCTCTCCTCCCCTCTAGGGCGCTGCCCCGAGACCTCCCCCCAAGCCCATGTGAGGAGATGGTGCTGGAAATGGGCATCTCGAGACATTGCCTCAATAAATGACTTTACATCTGGTCTGTGTGTGTGTCTGTGTGTGGGGAGCGGGAGACTGCCCCGGATCCTTGCGCTCGCTGGGAGCTTGTGGGCAGGACAGTGACTTGCTCTGCAAACAGGCGGGTGAGGATTAGCTGCTCTCTGGGGGGTCCGGGTTCCCTCTGTCGACTGGGGGGGGGCAGGACTTTGGCTTTACAGACAGATCCTAGCTCACAGGCCAGGGTGGGAGGGCTGCCAGAAGATGCCATGGGAGGGGCCTCATGTTTGCTAGCAAAGTAACGGGCTGTGGCTTCCCCAATGGAGCCTGGGGGTCTCTGTGCTGGGTTGTGGCAGGTGGTTGACAGGACCCCACAGCGTAAAAAGAAACCTTAGGCTGGAACTTTTTGCACGGAAGGCTGAAGGCTCGTCTGTATCGCTGGGAGGGGGAGGGAATATTTTGGACTGTGGTCGTTAATGACGATATGCCAATGTCCTAGAACTGGAAGGACCTTGAAAGGTCAGCAAGTCCAGTCCCCTGCCTTCACTAGCAGGACCAAGTACTGTCCCCTGACAGATTTTTGCCCCAGATCCCTAAGTGGCCCCCTCAAGGATTGAACTCACAACCCTGGGTTTAGCAGGCCAGTGCTCAAACCACTGAGCTATCCCTTCCCCAGCACTGACACCCCCACTGACAACTTTGGGGGGTGTCTGCTGCCACGAGCTCCCTAAAATCTACAGCGTCCAAAAATGCGGGAACCAGAAAACCCCGAAGCTGAACATTGGCGTGAAGAAGCTGCTCCTGTCCCGTAGCTGCTCGCGGACCCAATGCAGGGAGTGTCTCTCCCACCCCCTCTCATTCCTCCTAGGGGCTGTTGTGGGCAGCCAGCAGGGGGCAGGACAGGCAATTCCCCCCTTAGCGCTGTGTGTGCGGGGGGGGAGGGGGCTCGCCCGTCTAGCATGCATCAGCCCTGAGCACAGTCGGCTTCTCTGCAGCGGGCTCCGCTCTGGGCTGGGCCAGGCTAGGTTCATGGATGAGGTTGGACTGAGCGGGTTCAGGTGGAGCCAGGCAGGCCCCTGTTCGGCAATTCTCTGCTCCCCCCATACCCACGGCTGAGAGGAGCTCCCTTAACTGCCTGACTGGCAGCCGGGTCTCTGGCTGGTGCCCTATTGCTCCTACCTGCCTGGCCTCTCAGCCATGTAAGAGCCGGGTCCAGGCTTCAGCCGTGGGTGGAGCGTTGAGTGTTTGAAAAGAACTTGTGTTGGGGCCCCCTTTGCACCAGCGGTGGGGGTGGAGATGTTGCTGATGCCTCCTGCTAACGGGGAATTCCCCGGGGGGGCCAGGAAGGAACCGCAGGTTTGGGTGAGAAGATAATGAAGTGAATCCTAGTGAGCAGTATCCTTGGCACCAGTCCTAAGAAAGGAATTCCCAGACATGGCCATGGGGGGGCATCCTAGGGCAGGAACAGGTGTAGGCTTGGCCCTTCCAATTCCTGCTCTGCCCTATTGGTGCTCCAGAGGGAGGCTGATCACTTGAGTGGGTTTGGGGCTCTGTTTCTGGCCAGGCCCATCGCCAAGAGGCCTGAGAAGGAGGAATAGAAAAGATTCGGGCCTGCTGAGTGCAGCCGTAAGAGGAGACAGGAACAGAACAATAGCAGGGGAGGGCGCCTTTGTTTACTCTCTCGTAACCTGACAACAAAGGGGGACAAAAGACAACACTCGGTGACTATTTTTAACACCCAGTGCGTGATTGACCTGTGGAACTCGCTGCCACAAGAACTCACTGTAGCCAAGAGTTCCGCTGGGGCCTTAGACTCTGAGTAAATGAGACTCTGTGATTAAAGCAGGGTAAAAATAACCTTATTAGTCTCCAGCGTCCCTGTGGCGAAGAGTGAGATGGCAGTGGGGGGAGGCATATGTGGACTAAAAGGGCCTGACGGCTCCAGGATCCCCTCTAAGCCCCTGCTTGAACGTGGTGGAGATTAGAAAGCGGGCCGAGAAGAGGGCTGCCCAGGAGTTGCTATGAAATTAGCGGGTTGGTCTGAGTCCAGTTGTTATTTATTAGGTGCCTAATGGTAACACCTTGGTGCCCTCGTCACGGCTCCACCTCCCCACCCCGTGTTGGGTGCTGTACGTTACATGAGTGCAGTGCGGTAGCACTGAGCAGCCCCAGCCCCAGACTAGGACCCTGCTGGGTTGGGTGGTGTGTGTTAATTATTCGGTGTATTACGGTCGCACCGGGGCTCCCCCAGCCACAGACCAGGGCTGTGCTGGGTGCTGTAGGTTATTGATTAGGGGCATTATGGTAGCAGCCCAGTCATGGCCCAGGCCCTGCTGTGCTCGGTGCTGTACAGACACTGAACACAAAAACGGGCTCTTGGAGGGTGTGCCCAGCCCAGCCTCTCCCCCCCCCCCCCGTGTCATGGCTGAGGCACGCTGGCAGGCGGGGGGTTGCCAGGAGATCTGTGCCCAGCTGCTGCGCTGGCTCCCTTCCCGACCAGGGGCCAAGGGTTATTGACGGTGGTGGGGCGGCGGGCGCCAGCTCCCCTCCCACCTCCGCCTCTGAGCTCATTTCCTGCCGGGCCCCGGCCCACCCGTAGTGTGCCCATTGTTCCCCCCCCCCACTCCTGAACCCGTAGTGTGCCCATTGTCCCCCCCCCCACTCCTGAACCCGTAGTGTGCCCATTGTCCCCCCCCACCCACTCCTGAACCCGTAGTGTGCCCATTGTTCCCCCCCCACCCACTCCTGAACCCGTAGTGTGCCCATTGTTCCCCCCCCACCCACTCCTGAACCCGTAGTGTGCCCATTGTTCCCCCCCCACTCCTGAACCCGTAGTGTGCCCATTGTTCCCCCCCACCCACTCCTGAACCCGTAGTGTGCCCATTGTTTCCCCCCCCCACTCCTGAACCCGTAGTGTGCCCATTGTTCCCCCCCCACTCCTGAACCCGTAGTGTGCCCATTGTTCCCCCCCCCTCCTGAACCCGTAGTGTGCCCATTGTTCCCCCCCACCCACTCCTGAACCCGTAGTGTGCCCCCCTCCCCGGCCTGCTTGGCGCTGCCTTGCCAGCCGCGGGGCCCCGGCCCCGGGAGGTTGTTCTGTGTCTTCCCGCGCCAGCTTCGGCCTGGCCAAGTGACCAGGGGCAGAGCAGAGCTGGGGGGCGGCGTGTGCCAACGCGGGTGGGAAGCCGGGAGGAGAGGCGAGGCCGGCAAGGGGGTGCAGGCGTGAGAGGGGGGCATGGGCCAGCAGTGGGGGGGTCCCGAGTTCTAATCCTGACGCTGCCCATGCCCCCCCCCCACTGGGGCTTCCTCCCCATGCCAAGGGGCCATGGGGCTATTTCCCAGCTCGGAGGCCGGGGTTCATTTCCTCCCTCTGCCATGATGGGGCCAGGCCCTCAGGGGCGTTCAGGGGATTTCAGTGCGGGGCAGGGCCCCGAGCTCCCTGGAGGAGCCGAGACGAGGGAACCTCTGTGCTGGGACCCATGTCCCTTGGCGAGAGGGACAAGCGTCCAGGCACCACCCGCCAGTCCGGCTCTCTGCTCTCCTGGGCCTGGCGCTCGCTCGGCAGCCGGGGCCCCAGCCAGAGCTCCGGGGGCTGTTCCGGGGGCCGGCGGGCTAGGGGCAGCAGGGGGCAGACCAAGGGGCCCGTGAGCTTCCCCCCGGGGCCGGCCGGGGTAGGGACACTGCAAGCTCCCTGGGGCAGAGACCCGGCTGGGCAGCGCCTGGCCCTGGGGGGGGGGGGGGGGGGGGGCACCCAGGGGGTGCTGAGACTAACAACGATCAGGGAATGGCCGTGGGGTGGGGGGGGCAAAGGCGGGCTCGCGGGGGTGGGGGGGGAGCGAGGGGCTCAGACCCGCAGCCCCAACCCTCAGCGGGGCCGTCGCTGATTGGCCGCCGGCCCCAGCCAATGGGCGGCCGGCGCAGCGGCTCCTGAATGAAGTGTGTGCGGGGCGGACCGGAGTGACTCCGGCGGGTGTCACGGCGGCTGCCCCGGCGGCCGGAGCGGAGCCACCAGCCGGGGGCATGTCCTAGCCCGCCCGGCGCAATGCGGAGCACCCGGCGCCCGGGACGTCTCCTCTCCCTCCTGCTCCTGCTCTGGCGTCCGGGGCTCGCCGCCGCCCAGGCGGGTAAGTCAAGGCACGGGCGAGCCCCGGCGGCGTGTTGGGGGGGGTTGCACCCTTGGGTGTCCTGGCTCTGCTGGGGGGGGGGGCGGATTGAGGCGCCGCTGAACCTGCCCCCCCCCCCCCGGCCGAGAGCTGAGCGCTGGGTTGTTTCTTTGCCCCGGCTGGGGACCGCAGGGCGGCGGCAGGTGGGTCTTAAAGCCCCAGGGCCGGGGGGGGGGGGTGGATTATCCCCCTTGGTAAACTGAGGTTCCTTCGCTCGCTGCCCTCAAGGGCCTTGCAGGGGTCGGGGCTGGGGGTTGCAGGCCAGTGGGTCAGGGAGCCCGGGGGGGGAGGGGGGTGCGGACCTGCTGGGCTCCCCCCACCCCGGGGCTGGTGATCAGCCGTCTCGGCCCCCGGCCCCCCCCCCCAATGTCACTAGCCGCCTTTGCCCAGTTCTAGCCCCTGCCTTGGACTCTGCCCTGGTGAGTTTCTTGGGTCTCTGCCCATGGCTGGGTCAGGGCCTGGCCTCTCAAAAGGATCCAGGTGCCTCCTAATCCCATGGGAGTTGGGTGCGTAACGCGCTGGGGCGGGGTGGGTTCCCGCTGTAGCCCCCTTCTGCCTGTTTACAGCGTCGGAAGGGAATTGTCCGCCTCTGGCTTGGGACGCCTCCCCCCGCCGCTGCTCTGGGTAGTTTTGCAGTGCATTGATTTGTTTTGTGGCAGCGTCTGGGGGTGAGCCAAACCCCTGGCCCGACAGTTGCGTCCACCCGGGCAGGGCCCCGCCTCAGGATCAGGGCCCAGAGGGGCTCCTCCCACCTCCCCCCGGCGACAAAGGCTACAGCGCCCATGGGTTGTACCGGGGGAAATTAACGAGACGTCGGCCCGGGCAGGAGAGCAAATGCTGGGGGGTTTCCTGTCTCAAAACGCCGAGTGGGAATGTGCGGCGGGAAAGCGAGATGCCTGGGGACAAGGCCGCGCGGAGAGGGCCAAGTGCAGGACTCTGGTATCTTGTTTTACAAGTTCTAGGCCTCGGCTCCTGAGCACACTTGACTAACAGGCTTTGGCAAGTTAAGGAACTTGGAATTAAAGGTGTTAGTTCAACGGCCGGCGTTTCCTGGGGCCGGGCCAACCCGTCCACTCCCTGGGCACCTGTTGTGTTTGTTTGTCGGGTGTGGGGCGGGAGAGCCACCTCGCTTTGCCGATCGGGCCCATTCCTTGGGCTGGACTCGGCCGGGCCTGGGGAAACCAGGGACAAAGCACGTGGAGCCAGGGCGCAAGAAAATGCGGGTTTCTTCCCAGCAGCCGCTCGGAACCGTTCGCTCAAGGAGCGATGTCACTAGCACCTTTTGGCCGTCAAACTCACGGCGCTTTGCAACCGTCAGTGTGGTGAGCCGCAGCGGCGTCCCCATCTTGCCAAACTCCTGAAGAGCACCGGCCATGGTCCGTCACCCACACCCCTGTGCTGAGCCCAAGGACTTGAAGCATTTCCGTCCTCAGGAGGCTGAACGGTTGTACGCCTCGGCCAGAAAACTGGAGAAACCCAGGGGCCACCAGTGCCTGAAACCCTGCTAGGGAGGGGGATTGATTGGGGGGGGGGCAAATCGCTCCCCCGTTCTCCGTGCCTCGGTTTCCCCACTTGCTGGGGAAGGAGCACTGATTCCTCTCTTGCAGGGCTGATTAGTTCGTGTTTAAGTGGCTCCAGATCCTCGGCTGGAGGCACCAGGGCAAAATGTTCGTAGGATTATTAGAATCGTTCTCATCAGCCCCGCCTGCGAATGGCCCCCGCGGGGGGCTCTGTCCTGGCTGCCCGGAACCAGTTTGAGGGCAGCCCCTGCAGTTCCCTGTTTATCGAGGATGGAGGGAAAAGAAGCAGATAACTAAGGAAGAGCCCCTGGGCGGGATTCCCTGCTCTGCAGTAGGAAGTCCAAGTACTTG
This sequence comes from Chelydra serpentina, assembly GCA_037349315.1. Taxonomy (NCBI): domain Eukaryota; kingdom Metazoa; phylum Chordata; order Testudines; family Chelydridae; genus Chelydra; species Chelydra serpentina. Next base: position 325,563 of record JBAIAC010000278.1, read on the forward strand.
GTCTGAATGGGCCCTGTTTAAACTCTGGTTCTGATCTCGCCTTGCCGGGAGCAGCTCCTCTCAACGGGCGTCGGGGCGAGGAAGACGTAGGTGGCCGCCTCCCTTGCTGCCAGGCCCCAGCCTCGCTCCGCGCCCACAGCAGATTTGCATGCCCAAGGTTGGCTGGATTGTTCTGCACTGAATCACTTCTGCAGAAGCTCCCGTGACCGGTTTTTAGGGCTCGCTGATCACGCAGGTCTCCACGCGTTCCGGGGGAGGGGAGCAAGGCAAAGCGACCCAAAAACAACCGTGCACCCAAGGGAGGTCGCTGCAGGGGGGGCAAGGGGAGCGTCTCCAGATTGGGGGGTGGGTGTGTGTGAAAGCAACACTTCACTTCATGTTGTAACCCCCAGAGAACCGGTTCACTTCTCCTATGAGCCCTGTGGCTGAGTCATCCCACAGCCAAGGTGGGGTCCTGGGTTGCGATCAGCTGGGTGCGGCATGGGGCCTAGTGATTAGAGCTGGAAGTCAGGACGCCTGGGTTCTACTCCCAGGCCTGGCTCTCGCTTTAGGCAAGTCTCTGCCTCAGTTTACCCCATGCGTAAGGGGCTGGTGCTTCAGTGGAAGGACCTATGAGGAAGCGTTCTCCAGGAGGGGGTCTGAAACTGTAGTGGGGAACGTTACCCAGGCGAAGCAGCGGGGGCTGGGACCCAGGAGTCCTGGAGAGACTCGGGAAGGTGAGGCCAGCGCAGGGTGGCGGCTCTTTCCAAGGGATTCTCCTGAGCACTCGGTGACAGTGTCAAGGTTATTCGTGTTTTCTGGATTTGCAGAGACCTTTGCTCTTGTTTTGTAACCGAACTGCTGTAGGTGCGTTCCCGGGCGATCCTTCGAGCCGGGTTTTTCCTGGCTCCGGAGCCTTTCCTGCGGCTTGGTGCAACTCGCGCGTGCGAACGGGCCGCAGCGGGTCTGTCACGCCCAAGTGTGAGTGCCGCTTGTGAAAAGACAAGCGTGCGAATGCGATTCCTCGGCAATCGGCTCCGGCAATGTTGTGACAAACAGACGCTGCTGGTTCCTGGGCGTTGGGCTGGTTTGTCTTGTCCCTCTAGTATGGGGTCTGCTCTCTACTCACTGGGGAGGGGAGGCCGGTCTGCCCCGGGGGTGGGGGGGGACGGGACCTTTTCCATCTCAAACATCTAACACTCAGCCCTCTTGCAAGCACGTTTTTTCCACGGCCGCAGTGCAAGGAAAGGAGGCCAAGGGCCTCGCTCTCCCTGCGGTCCCAAGTTCCTCCCGCCAATGTGCCTCCCCCATTCTTGCCGAGATGCTGGATCCTGACGCCAGGAGGGGCCGAGAAGCACCGGATCCTCATTGGTGTCACTCCCCTCCCAGCTCGGAGGAGGGAGCTGAGTTTGGGGGTGGGGGATGTCCAGGCTCGGCTCAGGCCCAGAAGCACCTGTGCTCTCAGTCACAGCTGGCTGCTCTAATTTTAGGCCTCCCAGCCTGGACAGTGTCCCTTTAAAAATGCCTTTGGCACTCGGCTGCTGCCACATTCCTCAGGCGCTTGCAGTCCCTGGCTTTATTTTGGTACCAAGCCGGGGAGCTGCCGGAGCAGCGGCCGTGGATGACGTGAGGACGTGCTGTTTCCTATGGCCACTTCCCGTGGGAGCTGCTCCGAGCACGTGGCAGATGGAATAAGTGGCAAGACTGAGCTGGAAACGGGGAGGAGGGATGGTCCATGGTTAAAGCGCCAGGCTGGGACTCCGGAGACTTGGAACATAAGAACGGTCAGAGCCAAGGTCCATCTAGCCCAGTGTCCTGTCTGCTGACAGCGGCCAGTGCCAGGGGCCCCCGAGGGGATGAACAGAACAGGGAATCACCAAGTGATCCATCCCCGTCGCCCATTCCCAGCTTCTGGCAAACAGAGACTAGGGACACCATCCCTGCCAGCCTGGCTGATAGCCATTGATGGACCGATCCTCCAGGAACTGATCTAGTTCTTTTCTGAACCCTGTTATAGTCTTGGCCTTTACAACATCCTCTGGCAAGGAGTTCCACAGGTTCACTGTGCGTTGTGTGAAGAAATACTTCCTCTTGTTTGTTTTAAACCTGCTGCCCATTAATTTCATTTGGTGACGCCTAGTTCTTGTGTTATGAGAAGGAGTAAATAACACTTCCTTGTTTACTTTCTCCACACCAGTCATGATTTTATTGACCTCTCATATCCCCCCTTAACCATCTCTTTTCCAAGCTGAAAAGTCCCAATCTTATTAACCTCTCCTCATATGGCAGCTGTTCCAGACTCCAGTCATTTTTGTTGCCCTTTTCTGAACATATTCCAATTCCAATATATCTTTTTTTGAGATGAGGCGACCACATCTGCACGCAGTAGTCAAGATGTGGGGGTACCATGGATTTCTAGAGAGGCAACAGGATATTGTCTGTCTTATCGAGCCCTTTCTTCATGAGTCCCAGCATTCTGGTCACTTTTTTGACGGCTGCTGCACATTGAGCGGATGATTTCAGAGAACTCTCCCCAGTGACTCCAAGATCTTTCTTGAGTGGTACCAGCTCATTTAGACCCCAGCAGTGTATGTGTGTAGTTGGGATGATGTTTTCCAACGTGCATCACTTTGCATTGATCACCATTGAATTTCATCTGCCGTTTTGTTGCCCAGTCGCCCAGTTCTGCGAGATCCTTTTGTAGCTCTTCGCAGTCTGCCTGGGACTGAACTCGCTTGAGTAGTTTTGTATCAGCTGCAGATTTTGCCACCTCCCTGTTTACCCCTTTTTCCAGATAGTTTATGAATATGTTGAACAGTTCTGGGCCCAGCACAGACCCTGGGGGACACCACTATTTACCTCTGTCCAGTCTGAAAACTGACCATTTATTCCTACCCTTTGCTTCCCATCTTTTAGCCAGTCACTGATCCATGGCAGCTTCCTTTGCTTAAGAGCCTTGGGTGAGAGACCTTGTCAAAGGCTTTCTGAAAATCTAAGTACACTAGATCCACTGGATCCCCCTTGTCCACGTGCTTGTTGACCCCCTCAAAGAATTCGAGTAGGTTGGTGAGGCGTGATTTCCCTTTACAGAAACCATGTTGACTCTTCCCCATTCCCAGCGGGTACGGTCTCCGTATGGACCAGTCCCTCCAGTTCTCTGCCCAGTGTCTGTCCAGGGGCCAGCACCGTGGGGCCTCTGGGCGCTCTGTCTGTCCGGGCGGTGTCTGTACAGTTCCAGAGCAGCGGCCCCGGCTGATCGCGTAGGGGGCTGGCTCTCTGTAGCCCCGGGAGGTTAATACTCTTCGGGCTCTGCCGTTAACCGTCCCAAGCGGTCGGTTTCCTGGCACTTGGCAAGTTCCCCGGCTTCCCTTATGCCACCTTGAGCTCCTTAGTGGGGGCTTTATGACGCAGCCCCTCCAGTCTCCCCTTTCAGCTTCGAGGCGGTGTTCAGAAGCTCTCCTGGAAGGAAGTGAACGCCCTGCCGTTGTTTTGAAGCCCAGCAAGGAAAACAGCAAGACAGGTGCCCAGAGAGGTGACTAATCGCCGGGCAAACACCCTGGGTGCGTGTGGGTTCTCTCCCCGCAGATCCTCTCCAGGTGGATTTCAAAGGTGGCTGGGACCCAGCCTGGCTCTGTTCTGTAAATGTCCCATATGCACTGGGGAATGATTTCTAATTTATGATGGATGTTAAGGTAGGGCCTAGGGGATCCAGCTGCGATGGGTGCCCCACTGTGCCGGGCGCTGCCAGACCCACAGCGTGAGATGGTCCCTGCCTCAAGGAGCTTCCAGTCGGCGTAGGCGAGGCAGGCAGGAGACAGTTTCACACATAGGGAAACTGAGGCAGGAGCGTGGCGGTAATGAGCCCAGGGACGTAGAAGGCAGGAGATGAAGTGGGGGGGCCCCGTTCTGTGGGCCAGGGGCAGAACCCCGGTCAGGTGCTGCCGGGGATTTGTCCGATCAGGCTCTCGTGTGTGTCGGGCAGCGGGCGCGGTGGGTGTGGCAGGCTCTGCGGGTATTCGGGCTCAGCTGGGCTCTCTCTTTTCCATCCCTTTATCTGGTTTTCGTTCAGCTTCTGCAGCTCCTGTGTGCGGCCCGGAGCCCAGGCCAGGAGCTCCCCCCCACCACCATCCCCTCCCGCCGAGTATCCGGGCTTTATCTGGGGCCAGGACATGGTGTTTTCTCTCTGTAGCTCTTTTGTTCCTGGCTGGTAGCTGCTCCGACAAGCAAGAGTTTTTTTTCAAAAGCCCCTAATGGGCCGGAGCCTGGGAATGAAAAGCCAGCCCCACGCCCAGGCGGGGTGAGCGGATAAAGGCTCCCCATTGTGTAGCCATGACAGCCATGGGACTGGAGGGGGCACGGGGTCGGGACCCCCTGCCTGGCTGCCCGGGGCTGTCGGCAACTCAGCCCCCACCCCCTGTGGCAGCGCGAGGGCTGGCTGGGGGACCAGGACTCCTGGGTTCTATTCCTGGCTCTGGGAGGGGAGTGGGGTCTAGTGGTTAGAGCTGGGTGGGGCTGGGAGCCAGGACTCCTAGATTCTGTTTCCACCTCTGCTACTGCCTCTCTGCCAGTCATGTCCCCCTGCTCTGCCTCAGTTTCCCCTCTTAGTGAAAGTCTTTGCTGGCTGCCCCCTCCCTCCCACGGCTTCCTCCTGATACCCTCCCCCCTCACTCACCAGAGGGGGCTCCGGTGGGGGGCAGCAGCAGGAGCTGCCTGCCCGGCTCCAGGGCATCTGTACAACGTGGTGGTGAAAACGCCCGGGGCTCACAGCCCCTCGTCTGCACAGCCCCTTGGCTACTGCCAGGTGGGTCCTGGTGGTCCTTGTTCCAGCCCCCATCCGACGCAGCTCTCCACACCAGGATATTTCACCCGCGAGGCCGTTTACTTCCTCGTATCCGGCCTCAATTCCTCCCTCCTCTCACCCCGTGGCTCCCAGCGAGCCCCCTGTGCGCCCCGCTGGCCTGGGGGATCTCTGGGCAGCCGCGTGGGATGCCGCGGGCAGCGGCTGCCGCGGAGCTGGGCTCGGCACGTTCCCAGCATGTGCAGGTCGCTGATAACACGGGCAGCCCGAGCTCCCCCATCCATCACCCGCCACCCCGGGCACGTTGACAAGGGTTCTCTGCTCCTGCTGCCGGCTGGGTTCGAGGGACCGCTCAGAGGCACAGCTCCATGAGCCGGGGGGGGAGGGGGGGGTCAGCCAGAGCCGCCGATAGCTGGGGGGGTCCACCCCCCTCTTGGAGTTTGGACCCAAGTCCCCGCCCCAGAACTCCCACCCAGGTCCGCCCAGCCCAGCCCCAGCCCAGGGCGATGCTCTTGGGTTGTTTTTTGGTGGTTGTTTTTTTTTGGCGGGGGCGAAGGGGGAGTGGAGAAGCCAAGGGCACGGGTTCTCTCCCGTTAGCCCCTCCTCCGGCTCACCTGCACCTGCCAGGCTGGAGAACTCACCTGGCCCGTCACGGGCAAGGAGCCAAGGAAGCGCCCCTGGCCTGAGCTCGCCCTGCGCTGGGGGAACCTCGGGGGACCCTGCCCTCGGCGGCAGACTGATGATCTCGCTCTGGGGCCCATTGGGTGCAAGGGGGGTCCCGGATCAGGCCCCAGCTGGAGGGAATCGGCTGCCAGCCCCCCCCCCCCCCCCCCCATGAACCCATCTGCATGTCAATCGAAGGCGTCAGCCCTGCGTCCGCTGCCATCCTCCGCTTCCCGCTGGGAACCGTCTCCGGGCCATTCGCTCGCCAGTGGCCTTAATCCCAACTCTGGATGTCCTGCCCAGGTCTCCTCGCCCGCTCTCTTCTTCGCCCTGCCCGGTGCGGGCCCCAGTGCTTGGCTGACACCTCTGCTCCGGCCAGAAGGGAGGCGTCAATTTCACGGCGTGTGAGGTGCCACGAAAGTGACCCGGGTGCCCCCGCAGGCTTCCCACCCCGGAGTCCCCTGCGTGGCGTTGCCCGGCCCAGAAGCAGGGATGGGGGACAGTTTGCTTCGATTGACCCTCCCCCACCCAGCGCTAATCCCCCCCTCAGCCAGTCGGGGTCCGGGACACCCCAGGGACGATGGACGGGAAGCTGCAGCTCACGTTTGTAAAACGTTCAAGGGGCACCGATGTATTAAAAACAACTCCTCTCCGCCCTGCCTGGGCTGCTCACCCGCCCTTTGCGTTCCCCTTCTTGCGAGTTCCTTGTCCTGCCGAGACCCGAGCAGGGAGCTTGATGCATTTCCTTGTGGGCCGTTGTCCAGTGGCCGGGGAGAAAGGGGGTTGGGGATTCGGACTTCGAGTGAAGGCTAGGACTAGAGCAGGGTTTAAAAGAGAACTGGATAAATTCATGGAGGTTAAGTCCATTAATGGCTATTAGCCAGGATGGGTAAGGAATGGTGTCCCTAGCCTCTGTTTGTCGGAGGGGGGTGATGGATGGCAGGAGAGAGATCACTTGATCATTACCTGTTAGGTCCACTCACTCCGGGTCACCTGGCATTGGCCACTGTCGGTGGACAGGATACTGGGCTGGACGGACCTTTGGTCTGACCCAGTACGGCCTTTCTTATGTTCTCCTTCCCGCAACTCTGTGAGGGGAGCGGGATCTAGGGGGTTAGAGGAGAGGGGCTGGGAGTCAGGACACCTGGGTTCTTTTCCTGGCTCTGGGAAGTGGGGGGAAGGGGGTCGTGATTCCTGCAAGAGACGGGTGTCGGGGCTCTTCAGGCAATGGGAATTATTTGTACCCTGCCGTGGGCAAATCTGGACTCCTGGGTTCTATTCCTAACTCTGCTGCTGACCTGACACGCGTGCCCTTGGGTGAGTCCCTGCCCCCCTCTGAGCCTCAGTTTCCCCCTCAGCATAGTGGGGATGGCGGCGGTCAGTGGGTTCAGGGCTGGCAGTTTCCGGGGTGTTCAGCCCCTGCAGGAACCGCCGGGCGCTCAGGGATGCCCAGACGCGTGTGCCGGCCGAGGGCTCGGGGAGGGGAGGCAGGGGGTTACTCTCCTGCTGGCAGGGTTGAGGACTCTGCCTGGAGAGGCAGCTCAAGGAGCCCCCGGGGCTGGGCCTGGCTGGGTACGTGAAGGAGACTCCGTCCCTTTGTGTGTCCAGTTAATGATTTAGCAGCTTCGCTGTCTCTCGCTTTTTGTTTCCAGTGAAAGCCCCTCTGTTCCCAGCCCCCAGGAGCAGGGTCTCTGGGGCTGAGCCAGGCTCCCCGGACCCTGAGCTCTCCACCAGCTTCCTTGGTCAGCCTGAAAACAGCTGCCCGAGCCCCCGATGCGTCTGCACCGGGGCACCCGGCCTGGCTGGAGCCCCTGAGCCCGCGTCGCCAAGGGACTTTGTGGGGTGCGCTGGCGGGCTCCGGGCTGGCGGGTTTTCTCCACATCCTCAAATCACAAAGGAGTCTGCTCGCGGGAGGGCAAAGGCTGAAACAGTGTGGGGAAGGGGTAGGGCCGCGGGTCGGGAGTGAGGGGCACCGGCAGAGCTGGGGGGAGCCCAGGGCTGGGATAGCAGGGGGAGCCCCTTTTCAGGGCCTAGTCAAACAACGCTGCGGTTCTGTGGATTGTTGGGGCCAGACTGGCTGGGCTGCGGGGGTCCCCAGATGGGTGATGGGGCCTCAGCCTCTCTTATCCTTGGGCCCTTCGGGGCTGGCGGGGAGACGCGGCTGCTTGGAGCAGTTTAAAATGGAGATTGGGGGCGTGGGGGTTTGTGGATTCCAGGGAACGGATAAAGTGAGGCCAAGCGGTGAATCTGTAGCAGAACTGGGGACAGAACCGAGGAGTCCTGGCGGTCAGCCTCCCCGCTCTAACCATTGGACCCCACTGCCCTCTCAGAGCTGGGGACACAACCCAGGAGTCCTGGCGGTCAGCCTCCCCGCTCTAACCATTGGACCCCACTGCCCTCTCAGAGCTGGGGACAGAACCCAGGAGTCCTGGCTCCCCGCCCCCACTGGGCTCCCTCTGTGGCTGGTGTCCTGCAGGCTGCGTGTGCTGGAGCTGCCCTCCCTCCCCCCCCGGCATTTCTGTGTGATGGGGAGGGAGCGTTTCTGGCACCCCCTGAATGGCCTCCCGGGGGTTCACTCTGCAGTGGGGGGACGACACTGTGTGTGTGTCTCAAGCCCCCATGCCTGCCCCCTCAGGGTGGTGTGGGGCTGGGAGCGAGGCATGGCCCAGCCCAGGGTTGGGGGGCAGGGGGTTGCTCTGGAAGGAAAGCTGGGGGGGAGGGGTCAGAGGTGTGATGGACCCCGAGGGGGGCAGGTCACGGGCCCCATCCTCACCCCACTGCCTGGCCGGGGAGCTGCGGTCTGTGCTAGGCACAGGAGACCCCTTTAATGGAGGGCAGTGGGGTGCCCAGGCCCTGGGGGACTGGATCTGTAAGGCAGGGCCTGTCTGTCCCTGGGAGGGGGGTGTCTCTCTGTCTGTCTGGGGCTGGCAGCTCCCCGCGGTGTCCCCAGGTCCAGCTCGCTGGCCGGGACCCCCTCCCCCCGCCCCATGGGCCGGGCCCCCTGGGCCCCAGCCCGGAGTGCAGCTGGGAATCTTTTTTTAAACTCCCACCAAAATAGCTCCTGCGGCCGCACCCAGCCCCCCGGGGTGGGGGGTTTGCTGCTGCCTGTCAGTCACCACGGCCCATCCCCCGCTCCGATGGGGGGGGGGAGGGTCTGTCCACCCCCCGCCCCCCCATCTCCGAGCTGGGGCCACCAGAGCCGAGTTAAAGGCGCTTTTCTTCCCCTGGGCCCCTCCGTGGGGGCGTGGGGCTTGCATTTGTCTGCCCCCCCCCCGCCTTGTGAGTCAGGGGGGCACTATTGGGGGAGACAGAACAGCCTGGAGGGGAATCCAGCAAAGGGCTAAACCCCCCCCCACCCCCCGAGCCAGCCAGTCCCCTGCCCTGGGGCTGGATGGGAGCCGGCGCCCCCCGGAGGGGACAGGCCCCGTGCCCCATTCCCCAAGCTGCTCACGCCTGTGACAAGTTCCCCGTTCTCTGCGGCGGGGGGCACATGGGGGGCTGAGAGGAGGGGTGGGGGGCTGTGCTTGGATGCTCCTCTTGAGCCGTAGGCATCGCTGGGGCATCTCACCCGCGCCCCCCCCCCCCGTCTCCCCCGGCCCCCGGGGGGGGGTCCCAGTCTATCCACCTCCTCTGGTGCCAAACCTCTGTGCTGAAGCATGACTCTCCTGGCAGCTGGGGGGGGGGGGGGCAGGGAAGGGGGGGCCCTTATCTCAGCCCGGAGACAAAGACCCTATTTAACGCACGCGGCCTGAGTCACGTCTGGCCTTGGAAGGGGCCGTCTGGGCCAGCAGGAAGGACTTGGGGTGGGGGGTAGGCGCGGGGAGCTGGGCTGGCCGGGGAAACCAGGAGCGCCCCCCAAACGACTCCCCCAGCCCTTTATCAGGCAGGAAGGGCCGGGTGCTGTCTGGAGGATGGGCCTGTATCCTGGCCTGGAGCCTCCTGTCTGGCCCTGGCTTTGGGGGGGTGCGGGCGTGATGGGGGGAGCGTCTCCTTGGCTAAGCCTGGCTCCGGACGCCACTGGACCTGGGAGGGGGCCTCTTGTAGCCCCCCCCCCCATTGCTAAGCGGGCGGGCACTGCCCCGGCCTGTGGGGATAGAGGGGGTGGGAAGGGGTGTTGGAGGGGGGCTGGTTGGGGGTTGTGCTTGGGATGTAGGGGGTGGTGCAAGGAATGGGATTTTGGGGGGCCTGTAGGGTGGGGGCTGTCTGGAGAGTCTAGGGTGGGGTTTTATGGGGCTGCTTGGGGTATTTGGGGTGCTGTGGAGTTTTGGGGGTGCTCTTATGGGGGGCAGCAGAAGCACAAAGGGCTTGGCAGGATCTGCCCCCAGTGCTTGGCCACGTGCCCTGGGGAGGATTTCTCCTGACTTCCCCCCTCCCCCAGAATCTCTCGGGGGAGGTGGGGGGAAGAGCAGGGGTGCCCCCCTGGTGTAAACTGAAGGGGGGACAGGGATAGCCCCCCTTAGGGGGCTCGGGGGCTCTGGGAATCGGATGTAAGGGGGCAGCCCCCCCAGGAGCTGATGGGCCGGAGCCATTCCTGGCGGGCGGTGCTCCCCTCCCCACGGATAATTCCCCTATTGTAAGGGCAGAACATGCCTGGGGCCCTTCACCCCCCCCCCAGCCCTCCCCCCCGCTTCTCTCTCGGCCTCACAAAGGGCCCCTCGGAGCCCGGGGAGCAGATACGCCCCAAATCTGCGAGGCGGCTGCATCCTGCCGGGCCGGGCACAATGAAGCCCCTGTGTGTCCCCCGCCCCCTCCCTGGAGCTGGCAGGGCTGCGCGGTCCCCGTCCCAAAGGGCCGATTCTTCTGCACTGGGGGGGAGGGGGGGGGTCGGTGGCATCTGACCTTTGCAGGGTCTGTCAGAGATGATGGAAAGTTCAGCCAGGCGGGGGGAGGCTGAGGGGGTTGGGGGGGTGGGGTGGAGAGAGAAAGGGGGGTTGTAATGAACCCACAATAAAACGGGGGGAATGGGCTGCCTGGGCTTTCCTTCTATTCTATGCCCCCGAGAGCTGGACACGGCTCCCGGCTCCGGCTCTAACCGCTAGCCCCGCTGCCCTGCCCGTGCTGGGGGCCGCGGCCGGGCTCCGGGACGTCTCTGAGGCGGGCCGGGCGCCCCCAGTCAGGGCCGGCTGGCAGCGCCCAGCCCTCGGGGCCCGCCGGGCGGGTTGGTGGTTTTCTCCCTTGCACAAGAAGCGCCCCGGCCGGTTCGGCACCCCCCCCGGGGGGGGGAGGGGGCGGGGAACCCTCGTGGGATTTGGGAGGCGCCGATCTCGCCCCTCTGCAGCCTGGCCCCGGGGGCGAGGGGCCAGGGGGAGCCTGCGTCGGGGCCCACGGCACAGCGGGGGCACGTCGGGCCGGGAGGTGCCCACGGACGCGCTCCCTGTCTGTGGCCGACCTGGCAACTGAACCCAGGTGTCCGGGGAGGCCGAGGCTGGTGCCCTCCCCCTGCTCCGTCCGCCTGAGTAGTGGCCGGCGGGCGGCAGGGGCACAGGGCCGGGGGTGCTGGAGCCCACGGCGAGGCAGGATCAGGTCCGTCACCGGCTTGGCTGAGGTGCCCCCCGCACCGCTGCCTGCCGGCATCGGCTGCCCCCTGGCCACGTGCCAAGCGCTGCCTCCCCCGGCTGGTGTCACAATGGAGCTATTGTGGACAGGAGAGGGGGAGGGGAACGGCTCGTCACTTGTTTACCTGCCGGAGGGTGGGGCTGAGTCCCTGGGTTGGTTGGCAAGGGCCCCAGAAAGGGCCTGGCCGGGCGTATCCGCTGGAAGGCAGCCAGGGAAGGGGCGGGGGTTGGGGGCACCCAGCAAAATGGAGGGGGGAAAAGCTGCCCAGCCAGCCACCCCCTACCGCGCCCCCCCCCCCCGGCTGCTTTCTGTCCTGGAGCCAGGCCTGGTGCCGAAGAGAATGCCCATTGCAACAGTGTTTTCCCGTAAGGAGATGCCAGGTGGCGGCGTCCTGCCAGGAGGGGCCCAGCGGGCGGGTTGCGAGAACCCCACCTGCCCGACGGGGGGACGGGGGACGGAAAGGGGGTGGGGAGAGTGTGTGATTAACCCTTTCGTGGCTCTCGTTGCAGTGTGCGCGGGCACCCTGAACGGGCTGAGCGTGACGGGCGATGCCCAGCACCAGTACCAGACGCTGCACAAGATGTACAACAACTGCGAGATCGTCATGGGCAACCTGGAGATTGTGCTGATCGACCACAACCAGGACCTGTCCTTCCTGCAGGTGAGGGCGGGGGAGGCTGGGCGGCGCCGCCTGGCGAGGGGGGATGGGCGCGGCCGGGTGGAGGAAGGGGGTGCTGGGGATTAAAGGGGCGCTTTGCTCTCTCCTCCCTCCCGTCCCGTCCGCCTGCCAGGCGGGGATCTTTACTCACCCGTCCTGGTTTCCCTTGCCAGCTGCCGGCCTGCTCTGACGTGCCCAGCTGGCAGTGCGGGACCGGGAGGGAGCAGGCGTGATCTGGGATCGGGGAGCTCCGGGGGCCAGGGAGAGGCAGCGTGAGGAGCAGACCTTTCCTTGGGCTCCAGACCTTTCCCTTGTGCTGTCCCCGCGGCTTGGGGAGACCGATGTGCCTCTGGGGTCGCTGTCTATGCCGCAGCCCCCTGGCACCCAGGAACTAGGCCTTGCTGGGGTGGGGCGGGGGTCAGACTCCAAACTGCCCTGGGAGAAATCAGGCCGGGTGGGGGCTGCCCGTGCGCCGTGGGATTGGGAGAGCGCACGGGCAAACGTCCGGACACACCTGTGTGCCAGCACGGATACACCTGCAAATCGTCTCCGGCGCAGGCTGTCGCCCGGGCACGGGGGGTCACGTGGGCGTGAACTCGGGGACTTCTGAGGCCCTGGTGGTTTGACCGCTGCTCCTGGGAGGGCGGGGGGGGGGGCAGTGCCAGCATCAGCCGGGTTTGGAGGGCAGAGACCCGGAGCTTCTGGGACACCCGCCAACCCCAAAACGCTTCCTCTCCCTCACCTTTTATTGACCCCCCCCCAAACCCAAAGAGCTGGGCCCCAGAACAAGAAACCAGGTGAATGCTTGGAGCCTCTGGGCCTTGTCTGGTATTAAAAAACCCCGTTGAAAAGGATCGTTAATGGCCCACAGCTGGGCGATACTCGCTGGTACCAGTGAGAGTTCGGAAACCCATACGCTCAATGCACAGTCATTTATTTGAGGAAGAATCACCCAAGCAGTTAAGGTTACACAGCACACGTCTTTTCCTAGACACCTCAGCTCCTGAAGCATAAACCCTCAGTTACTATGTTGGCCTTACACAATATCCTGAGTGGCAAACAAAGCAGGCATAGCTACCAGTCCTAGAGGAGGGGTTTTTTGCCCTCTCTCTCTGCTTCGCCCTCTCGGGTACTTGGTCTGTCAAGGGTCCCCGAAGCAGCGTCTAGGAGCCCTTTGGTTCTAGAATCCCGCCAGCGTCCCTCGAAGCGGAGCCTAGGTTGCCCTGAGCCCTCTGTCAGGGCTTCAGATGTTAATTGGGGAACTAACTTAACTGATGTATTTGGCTTAGCATTTGTACCTTTTTGTTCATAAAGAAGTCACATGCTCCAGAAATGTGCCTTGTGGGCATCTCTTACTAGTTTTTTTTTTTTTTCATTACTATTTTGGAGCGGGGCGGGGGGCTATAGAACAGACGCAAACCAAAGCCCAATCGTTTCCCCTCTCCTCAATCGTTCACTTAAGCTTTCAGCGGGGATGCCATCCAGAGTGGTCACTTTGACCCACGTTGGCTTGCGGCAAGCCCACTGATCGCGCGAGACTACTTTACTTTGGGAGCTGGGCCCCCGCTGATACATTCCAAAGTTCCATGTTGACACTGTACGTGCCGACCGACCCGTAATTAACCATTAATTCCAACGCCGTTTCAGCACGTCCGGTAACTTTTCACCTCGTTGATCTAATGCTACGAGAATCCCGCTCCCAGAATCCTCTCGCAAGTCCAGAGCTACCAAGCCGCACCAAACCCATGCTTGCCACATTCATTCGGATCAGTCGCAGCGGTTCCTCATAATGTGGCACCGGCCCCAACACCCCCCCAGGGGAGACAAGCCCTGAGAGTCTCTTTGCTGGCTGCTAGCTCAGGAGAACTGGAGAGGGAAACTCACCAGGGCTGGCTGCCATGAAGGCTGCACAGATGTGGCAGGAGGCGTGTGTCCCCGTGTGTGTGCACGTGTTTTCCCCCCCTGCCCCGTGTGCGTGTCTGTCCCCGTGTGCGTGTGTCCCCGTGTGCGTGCAGGGGACGCTCTCCCTGCTCCGTGAATACACAGAGGTCTCCGGCGCGCCGTCCATCCTGGCGTCCCGGGACCTGGCCGAGGCTTGTTGCGTTCGGAAGGCCCTGGCCGTGCTGCCGACGGGGGATGGCGCTTGGCAGGTTTGGGGGCGGTGGGGGCTGACGGCGCTCTCTTCCGCCGCTCTGCAGACCATCCGGGAAGTGACGGGCTACGTCCTCATCGCCATGAACGTCTTCGCGTACCTGCCCCTGGGGAACCTGCGCGTCATCCGGGGCACCCAGCTCTACGAGGAGAAATACGCCCTCTTCGTGCTGCTGAACTACCACGCCAACGGCTCGCACGCCCTCCGCCAGGTGGGGTTCAACCAGCTGACGGGTGAGTCGTCCGGCCCCGGAGGCCTGGCCTGGGACTTTCCCCCAGCGGCTGCTCGGGACGTGAGTTGGGCAGTTCTCAGCCCACGGCCTAGCGGGCGGATAACGTTGCGCAAGCCGCGTCTGACGCTAACCAGCCCGCTGCCTCTCTCGAGCTGGCGCCCCAGGGCAGGGCGGGGACACGCTGGCAGGGGGCAGGGGGTGCACCTACTCGCCACATAAACACGGTGACCTCATCCTTGGCTGCTGTTCACCTGCGCTGGGAGGAGGAGAGAATCCGTTGCAGGCTCCAGGTGACGCGTCCCGCCCTGGCAATGCCCGGCAGAGCTTTCCCCCCCTGCTGGCAAAATGCAGCCACTTCTGGGGTGGCCGGCGGCAGCTGCTCACAACGACGCCATGCAGGCTGAGGGGGGGATCAGAGCAGGACCCCTTGCTCTGGAGGAAGATGCAAGCAGCCCCGGAGGCTGCAGGGGGGCTGTCGGGTAGGTGAACGTATCCCCCGTGTTGGACGTCGGCCGGGATACAGGGGCTGTTCCCATTGCTCTTACCCAAAGCACCAGGGGGTCCCAAACAACCTGATTGCTCAGGGCTTCCCCTCTGGGTTGGACCCACTCTCCGGTGAGTTCAGCGCTGGGCCGCTAGCCCCTACTTACCTATTCTAGGGTCATGCTGCTGCCGCCCCTCACCGTGGTATCTGGGCACCTTCTGCGTAATAGCAACAGCCCAGTCCCTCTTGCCATTCCTTGGTGCCTCTGGCACTTCTCTGATTTTGGGGGTCAAGGCTCCGCTTTGGGGGGGGGGATATGGGGGTGGAGCATCGTTATTTTTGGGGGGGGGGGCCTTTCACAGAGGGATTCACCAGCGGGGCGTTGGGTCTCCGTGCCCCGTTCATGATGCCACTGCGGGGGCCGTGATGGTACCAGTTGTAAATCGAGGGGGGGTCCCCCAGCATGGCAGAGCTGAGTGAGAGCCGGTGACCTCCCGGTGCCGCGCTCTGTACCCTGCCCCCAGCCCCGGAGCTCTCCTGGCAAGCCCTCCGAGAACACGCCTCTGGCCTGTGCCCTCCCGGCGGGTTCGTGGGGTGAAAGTCCAGGGGCCGATGGGGGCTCCTGGCCAATGGGAGGGCGAGGACGGGTAATCAATCCCCTTATCGGCTCCTAGGAGCAGGTTTACGAGCGTTTCCCAGCCGCTGATGGGACGGAAGCAGGTGAGCGGTTTGGGGCAGAGGCTGCTCCAAGGTCAAATCCGTCTTGTCAGGCTGGGCCGGGGCTGGAAGGAAAACCCGGCGGGAGGGGCGGCCGGTGAATGAGCAGGATCAGTAGGGGGCACTGCCCCCTTGGGGTCAGGGCTGGCCCCCACGGCCCAGGATGGGGCTAGGCGGTGCTGTGGGGCGGGGGGCTAGCATCTGCTGGGTGCCTTTCCGATGAGACAGGACAGAGGTGATGGTCGGAGATTCCCCCTAGCCGGCGTTCTGAGCGCTGCCCCCTCTCCCCGGCTCCCCGCTGCACCCCCTGCGTGTCCGGACTTCTCCTCGCTTTCCTGGACTGTTGGATAGCCGTGCTGTTAGATGTCATCCCCCCCAGAGGTGGCTGCACTCCGGGGTGGGGTGGAATGAGCCCTCCTTTGAGCCGCAAAACTCAGCCCTGGGTCTGCACACCGCCCTGACCCCTCTTGGGGGGCTGGGTCAGCCCCACGCCTTGTGTGTACTTTGCTAAGCCCCCTGAGATACTGGAGAGGCGCTCAGATCGGCAGCCAGGCGCCCATCCTCTCTCGCCCTGCCAGCCCGTGGGGGGGCTCATGGGTGCCTGGGAGGGGGGTGGACGTTCGACGCCCCGGGGAGCCTGCCGCGGCCCCGTCCGCAGGTGCCGGGTGGGGGGAGCCGTGTGCAGGCTGGGGCGGGTCCCGGTGGGAGGCTCCCGTCCGCCCGTGCCCTGGCCTGACCCGCTGGCCGTGCCAGGCTGTTTACGTTCCGAGCGCTCCAGCCGCCCCGCCCTAGACGGAGGCTTTTAGCGGCCTCCTCCCCGCCCCATGGCAAGCGCCCGGCCTGCCCCGCCCCGGCACTGGGGCTGCCGTCCTCACCTGCCCTGACTCCGGCTGTCAAAACAACCCGGGCTGGGCGGAGCCAGCCAGGAATTGCCTCCTGGAGCCGGAAACCCCCCTTGGGCGGGGGGCACTGGCCTCTGCTAATGGGGTGCCCGGACCCAGGGGTGCAAGTGGGGCTCCGTGTGCCCAGCCCCAGACAACCCCCACTTCCGGCTGTGTCCCTCCCCTGCGGCAGCCCCCACCCGGCTTCTGGGTGCTCCCCGACTCCCGGCGTGGGGGGGCGGTGAGCAGGGGGTACCGCCCCAGGGCAGAGCCCGGTCCCAGCGGGTCCTTGCCTTGCAGAGATCCTGGCGGGCGGGGTCGACATCGAGAGGAACGAGCAATTGTGCCACGTGGACACCATCGAGTGGCGGGACATCGTCCGGGACCAGCTGATCGACCCGGTGGTTCGGCAGAACGGCAGGAAGTGTGAGTGGCCGGGGTGGGGGGGGCCCCCGCTGCCTCTGTCCCGGGCCCCCGCTGCCTCTGTCCCGGGCCCCCGCTGCCTCTGTCCCGGGCCCTGGCTCCCATCGCTCCAGGAATCCTAAGCCCCAGGATCTGAATCACCCTCCGCGTGCTCTTTTCCTGCTAAGAGTCCCCCCACGGCCCCCCCTCCTCTCTCTCGCCCCCGCGGGGGAGCCCAGAGGCCAATGCGGGCTCTGGGTGCCTCTCCGGGGGGATGCCCTGGTGTCTGCGGGATGCAAGGCGGGGGCCACTGGGGGCCGGTGCCAGGCCGGTCCCTTCATCGGCCTCATCTGTGCCCATGAACAGGGGCTGGGCAGGTGGGTTCTATTTGCAACTCCGCTACTGACCCGCTGGGCGACCCCGGGCAAGTCATTCGACCCCCCCTCCCCCGCCTCCGTGCCTCAGTTTCCCTTTCCAGCCTGGGATCTTGGGAGCAAGGCCTGTCCCCTGCTCCCTTTCTGCAGTGCCTGGCACAATGGGGCCGCCTGGTCTGAGGTGGGGCCCGCCAGAATCACAGACTAGCAGGGAGGCAGAGTTGGGACCCTGCTCGCCCCCCCCCACCCCTGTGCACCTCACTCAGCCTGTGTCCCCGGCGCTGCAGGGGCGGGGCGCCCCCGCCACCCTCCTCCCCCTTTTGCAAATATTAGCCCTCATGGCCAGTGTCCAAATCTCCTTCCCAACGCAAACGGCCTGGGAGGGCTCCCAGCGGCGGAGAAGTGCGGGTAGAGCCGGCCTGCCAGGCTTGGAATCAAGAATAGAGGATGCTGCTCTACCCACTAGACCCCGCTCCCCTCCCAGAGCCGGGGATAGAACCCAGGAGTCCTGCCCTCCCCCCGCTCTACCCACTAGACCCCGCTCCCCTCCCAGAGCTGGGGATAGAACCCAGGAGTCCTGCCCTTCCCACCGCTCTACCCACTAGACCCCGCTCCCCTCCCAGAGCCGGGGATCGAACCCAGGAGTCCTGGCTCCCTGCTCTACCCACTAGACCCCCCTCCCCCTCCCCCTCCCCCTCCCCCTCCCCCTCCCCCTCCCAGAGCCAGGGATAGCACCCAGGAGTCCTGGCTCCTAGTCCCCCCTGCCCCCCCCCCCCGATGAAGCAGGCAGTGACTGCAGGGTGACCTGGGGGGTCCGAGTCCCGGCCCGACTCTCCTGTCCCCTGCTGAGGCTCTGCCCATGCGCGGGGCTGGCTTCGCCCGCCCCCCATCCCAGCCGGCCTGCCCCACAGGAGGGCAAGACCCCGTCCCCTCTGCCCCTCTCTGACGCTGGGCGTCTCTCTCCTCCCAGGTGCCCCCTGCCATGAGAGCTGCGACGGGCACTGCTGGGGCCCGGACCCAGAGGACTGCCAGAAATGTGGGTACCTGCTGGGAGCCTGCCCAGCGTGGGGGGCGGGCGGCTGGCAGGGCCTGGAGCCAAAGGGGGGGGGGTCTCTGCCTCGCTGAGAGAGACACCAGAAAGTCGCAGGCTGGGGGCTGGCTCCACGGATTGGTTGGGGGGCAGGGCGGGGGTAGCAGCGGGGCTGGGGAGGGGGCAGGTTGCCCCGGGGTTGGGGGAGGTTGGTTTGAATCCCCTTGGGTCGGCCGGGGGCTGGGTGGGCCGTGGAAACGGGGCTCCCTCTTCCCACTCGAGGGGTTCCTCTGGGCCGTGGGGGCAGGGGGGGCTGGGACCCGGCACCGTTCATCAGGCAGATGGGGTGGGGGGGGCAGGGACTGAGCTCGCGGGGTGGGGCGGGGAGGGCTCGGAGGGGGCTCAGGCCACCGCCCCCCTCACCCATCTCCTCTGCTCCCCCCCTCAGTGACCAAGACCATCTGCGCCCCCCAGTGCAACGGGCGCTGCTTTGGGCACAACCCCAGTGAGTGCTGCCATGACGAGTGTGCGGGGGGCTGCACCGGCCCCCGCCAGACGGAATGCTTCGTACGTCCCCTGCGGGGCGGAGGGGGCTGGGGGCTGGCTGGGCTGGGGGAGGGGGGCTGGGTGTCTGTGCTGGGGGAGGGGGGCTGGGAGAGGGGGGCTGGGCTGGGGGAGGGGGGCTGGCTGTCTGGGCTGGGGGGTGTCTGGGCTGGGGGGTGTCTGGGCTGGGGGCTGGCTGGGCTGGGGGAGGGGGGCTGGGTGTCTGTGCTGGGGGAGGGGGGCTGGGCTGGGGGAGGGGGGCTGGGTGTCTGGGCTGGGGGGTGTCTGTGCTGGGGGAGGGGGGCTGGGTGTCTGGGCTGGGGGGTGTCTGGGCTGGGAGAGGGGGGCTGGGGGGTGTCTGGGCTGGGGGAGGGGGGCTGGAGGGTGTCTGTGCTGGGGGGTGTCTGGGCTGGAGGTGGGGGAGCTGTCTGTCTGTCTATACCAGGCCGGGGCGGGGGGGGGGTGTCTGTGTGTCTGTCCCCACGTGCACTCACTGGGGTCCCTGACACTCTGCCCCTGCCCCCCCCCAGGCCTGCCACCACTTCAACGACAGTGGGGCCTGCGTCCCGCTCTGCCCGCAGCCGCTGGTCTACAACAAACTCACCTTCCAGCTGGAGCCCAACCCCGACACCAAGTACCAGTACGGGGCATCTGCGTCGCCAGCTGCCCACGTGAGCCGGGGCCGGGGGGGTGGGGGGGGCTCCCCGCGGACGCCCTGATCGCTCTCCCGGGAGGGTGGGGGGGTTGTTCCTCCATGAGAAACTTTGCCAGGGGGAGGGGTAACTGGGCCTGGCCCTGAGACCCCCCCATGCGCTCCAATGCCCCTACTCTGTGCCACACACCCAAGACACTGGGGAATCATCCTTCCCGGCGCGTGCCCCACCCACCATGGGTGGCAAAGAGCGGGGTTATTATAGCCACGTGGGGAAACTGAGGCACAGAACCAGGCGGGTGCGACGTGCCTTGTGGGCACAACCACCGGCCTGGCAGAGCTGGGAATAGAACCCAGGAGTCCCGTCCCCCCCCCCCCGCCCCCCCCCCCCAGCTCTCACGTCACCCGCTCCCTCTGCCTGCAGATAACTTTGTGGTGGATCAGAGCTCCTGCGTGCGGGCCTGTCCGAAGGACAAGATGGAGGTGGAGAAGAACGGCCTGAAGATGTGTGAGCCGTGCCCCGGACTCTGCCCTAAAGGTACGGAGGGATGCAGGGGGGCCGTCCAGCCTGGGGCTCATGCTGATAGAACCCAGGAGTCCTGGCTCCCAGGCGCCGCTGCTCTAACCACTGGAGCCCACTCCCCTCCCAGAGCCGGGGGTAGAACCCAGGAGTCCCGGCTCCCAGCGCCCCCTGCTCTGACCACTGGACCCCACTCTTGTCCCAGAGACAGGGGTAGGACCCAGGAGTCCTGGCTCCCAGCCTCCTCTGCTCTGACCCACTGTACCCCATTCCCCTCCCAGATCTGGGGATAGAACCCAGGAGTCCTGGCTCCCAGCCCCCTGCTCATAACTCACTGGACCCCCGACAGAGACCAGACGACCTGGTTTCCCCCTGGGGGGCCGGATGGTGCGTTGGGCAGCCCTGGCACGTCCGTGGTGCCCTGCCCCCGGGCGTGAGGTGCAGGTGTGTCGGGTGGCTTATCCCCCTCTCCCCTCCTGCCTTCCAGCCTGCGAGGGGACGGGCGTCGGGCACAAATACCAGACTGTCGATTCAAGCAACATCGACAGGTTCCTCAACTGCACCAAGATCCTGGGCAACCTGGACTTCCTCATCACGGGGCTGAACGGGTGAGTCTTCGCCGCTGCGATGCGCTCCCCTCTGGGGTGGGGCCCCGCCGTGATGAACAGGTGCACCCGCTCGCCCAGTGCTGCGATGCGCTCCCCTCTGGGGTGGGGCCCCGCCGTGATGAACAGTGCACCCGCTCGCCCAGCGCTGCGATGCGCTCCCCTCTGGGGTGGGGCCCTGCCGTGATGAACAGGTGCACCCGCTCGCCCAGCGCTGCGATGCGCTCCCCTCTGGGGTGGGGCCCCGCCGTGATGAACAGTGCACCCGTTCACCCAGCGCTGCGATGCACTCCCTCTGGGGTGGGGCCCCGCCGTGATGAACAGTGCACCCGCTCGCCCAGCGCTGCGATGCGCTCCCCTCTGGGGTGGGGCCCCACCGTGATGAACAGGTGCACCCGCTCGCCCAGCGCTGCGATGCGCTCCCCTCTGGGGTGGGGCCCCGCCGTGATGAACAGGTGCACCCGCTCGCCCAGCGCTGCGATGCGCTCCCCTCTGGGGTGGGGCCCCGCCGTGATGAACAGTGCACCCGTTCACCCAGCGCTGCGATGCGCTCCCCTCTGGGGTGGGGCCCCGCCGTGATGAACAGTGCACCCGCTCGCCCAGCGCTGCGATGCGCTCCCCTCTGGGGTGGGGCCCCGCCGTGATGAACAGTGCACCCGTTCGCCCAGCGCTGCGATGCGCTCCCCTCTGGGGTGGGGCCCCGCCGTGATGAACAGTGCACCCGTTCGCCCAGCGCTGCGATGTGCTCCCCTCTGGGGTGGGGCCCCGCCGTGATGAACAGGTGCACCCGCTCGCCCAGCGCTGCGATGCGCTCCCCTCTGGGGTGGGGCCCCGCCGTGATGAACAGTGCACCCGTTCGCCCAGCGCTGCGATGCGCTCCCCTCTGGGGTGGGGCCCCGCCGTGATGAACAGTGCACCCGCTCGCCCAGCGCTGCCCCCGACCCGCTCGCCCAGAGCTGCTCCCTGCAGTACAGCCCCCACAGCCAGGGGAGAGCGCCCCTTGCTGACCCCCTGGCTCCCTGCAGCACAGCGCCCCCGGCTAGCAGTTCTAACGGAGTCTGTGTCTCACCCCCCCACCCCACCCCAGGGACCCCTGGCACAACATCTCGGCCCTGGATCCGGAGAAGCTGAACGTCTTCCGGACGGTGCGGGAGATCACGGGTGAGGAGCAGGCAGGGGCTGCGGGGGGGCAGAATGGGGGGGTCGGGGGGGGCACCCGCGGGGATGCCCCTGATGCCTCCCTATCGGCTCTGTGACCCTGGTGGCCATGGGGGGGGAGGGGTGCCGGGTGCGGGGGGAAGATCCCGTCCCGAGCCCGGCAAGGGAGCTGTGTGTGTTTGGGGGGGGGGGGGCAGCTGGAGACGAAGAGGGGGCGTCCCTGACACTCTGGTTGCCCCCCCCCCAGGTTATCTGAACATCCAGTCGTGGCCCAAGCACATGTACAACTTCAGCGTCTTCTCCAACCTCGTCACCATTGGGGGCCGCAGCCTGTACAAGTGAGAGACACTGCCCCCCCAGCCCTGCCCTGCCCCCCCAGCCCGCACAGAGAGAGAAACCCCTGGCCCTGCCCCCCCCAGCCCGCACAGAGAGAGAAACCCCTGGCCCTGCCCCCCCCAGCCCTGCCCTGCCCCCCCAGCCCGCCCCGAGAGAGAAACCCCTGGCCCTGCCCCCCCCCAGCCCTGCCCACCCCCAGCCCACCCCGAGAGAGAAACCCCTGGCCCTGCCCCCCCCAGCCCGCCCAGAGAGAGAAACCCCTGGCCCTGCCCTGCCCCAGGGGGAGAGGCCCCTGGCCCTGCCCCCCCCCCAGCCCGCCCTGAGAGAGAAACCCCTGGCCCTGCCCCCCCCAGCCCTCCCCTGCCCACCCCCCAAGCCTGCCCTGAGAGAGAAACCCCTGGCCCTGCCCACCCCCAGCCCACCCCGAGAGAGAAACCCCTGGCCCTGCCCTGCCCCAGGGGGAGAGGCCCCTGGCCCTGCCCCCCCCCCCAGCCCGCCCCGAGAGAGAAACCCCTGGCCCTGCCCTGCCCCGTGGGGAGAGGCCCCTGGCCCTGCTGCCGAGCTCAGGGGCGGAGACCCCCCCCCAGCCCTGCCCCGCCTCGGGGGAGAGGCCCCCCCCCCCGGCCCATAGGGGATTGGGGAGCTTTCCCCCAGCCCCTGCCCAGCGGTGCCGGAGTCCCTACAAGCAGGACGGTGGCTCGGGGCCGGGGTTAGAGGCGAAGCCTTTGGTTTGGGGGCGTCTGTTCAAATCCAGCCCCCCCGCAGTGGGGGCTGAGAGCCGGCCCCTGCCGGTGGCCCCGTGCGAAATGAGCCAGCGGGTCTCAGCCCAGTTCCTAGCAGGATCCATCCCACGAGGGCGGCACCGGGGGTCCCAGGCCCCCTGCCCAGCGCCGCTGGGACCCCGAGCTGGGAACAGACCCCAGACGTCCGGGCTCCCTCCGGGCCAAGTGACGCTGCCGGGGCTGAGGGGTCCCCCGGGCCTCCCCCCCGGCGGCGTGGGGCTGACGCGGGCGCGTCCGTCCCCAGCCGCGGCTTCTCCCTGCTGATCATGAAGAACCTGAACGTGACGTCGCTGGGGCTGCGCTCGCTGCGGGAGATCAGCGCGGGCAAGGTGTACGTCACCGAGAACCGGCAACTCTGCTACCTCCACACCGTCAACTGGGGGGCGCTGTCCCGCCGCCGGGCCGACCTGGAGATCAAGGACAACAAGCCCCGGGGCAAGTGCGGTGAGTGGGGGCGGGATCCCGGGCCGCAGCCAATGAGGGGTCTGGTGGGGGGAGCCAGGACTCCTGGGTTCTATCCCCGGCTCTGGGACGGGAGTGGGGTCCAGTGGTTAGAACGGGGGGAGGGGTGAGCGGGAGCCAGGACTCCTGGGTTCTATCCCTGGATCTAGGAAGGCAGCGGGGTCTAGTGGTTAGGGGGAGCTGGGAGCCAGGACTCCTGGGTTCTATCCCTGGATCTGGGAGGGGAAGGAACGTCTAGTGGTTAGAGCACTGGGGGTGTTGGGAGCCAGGACTCCTGGGTTCTATCCCTGGATCTGGGAGGGGAAGGAACGTCTAGTGGTTAGAGCACTGGGGGTGTTGGGAGCCAGGACTCCTGGGTTCTATCCCTGGATCTAGGAAGGGAGTGGGGTCTAGTGGTTATGGGGAGCTGGGAGCCAGGACTCCTGGGGTCCGTTACTGGGTCTGGGAGGGGAAGAGAGGTCTAGTGATTAGAGAATGGCGGGGGCTGGGAGCCAGGACTCCTGGGTTCTATCCCTGGATCTGGGAAGCGGGGAGTGGAAGAACATGGGGCAGGGGGAGCATGCTACCCTGGGCGGGACGGGGGAGCAGTGGAGGCTGGGGGAGGGGAAGGGCCCCGGCCGGGGGGGCTGGGAGCTCACCCCAGCGCTGACCCCTGGCTCCCCTGCAGTGCAAGAAGGGAAGGTGTGTGACCCCCTCTGCTCCAGCGACGGCTGCTGGGGGCCCGGCCCCGACCAGTGCATCTCCTGCCGCAACTACAGCCGGGACCGGACCTGCGTGGCCACCTGCAGCTTCTACCAGGGGTGAGGGGCAGCGGAGAGCCTGGGCGGGGGGTGCGGGGCGGGGGGGCAGGAGAATGCGAGACCCCCAGGGGGCAGCGTTAGTGACCCCTCCCCCCCGCTTTGTTGTGCAGGGCGACCCGGGAGTATGCCCGCGGGGCCGAGTGCTACCAGTGCCACCCGTTGTGCGAGAGGATGGAGGGCAACCTGACCTGCAACGGCTCGGTGCGGCAACCCCCCCCCCCCGCCCCCCCCCCAGGCCTTTCTCCTCTCGGGCACCGGGGCGGGGGGCGGGCTGGCTCACGGGGGCTGGGAATGGGGCACGGGGCCTGTCCCCTCTAGGGGGCGCCGGCCCCGATCCGGCCCCAGGCTGGGGGACTGGCTGGCTCAGGGGGGCTGGGAATGGGGCCTGGGGCCTGTCCCCTCTAGGGGGCGCCGGCCTCGATCCGGCCCCAGGCTGGGGGGCTGGCTGGCTCACGGGGGGCTGGGAATGGGGCCTGGGGCCTGTCCCCTCTAGGGGGCGCCGGCCTCGATCCGGCCCCAGGCTGGGGGACTGGCTGGCTCAGGGGGGCTGGGAATGGGGCACGGGGCCTGTTGTCCCTAGGGGGCGC
This sequence comes from Chelydra serpentina, assembly GCA_037349315.1. Lineage (NCBI taxonomy): Eukaryota > Metazoa > Chordata > Testudines > Chelydridae > Chelydra > Chelydra serpentina. The sequence continues at coordinate 349,934 of JBAIAC010000278.1, forward strand.
CGGCCTCGATCCAGCCCCAGGCTGGGGGACTGGCTGGCTCAGGGGGGCTGGGAATGGGGCACAGGGCCTCTCCCCTCTAGGGGGCGCCGGCCTCGATCCGGCCCCAGGCTGGGGGACTGGCTGGCTCACGGGGGGCTGGGAATGGGGCATGGGGCCTGACCCCTCTAGGGGGCGCTGGCCCCGATCCGGCCCCAGGCTGGGGGACTGGCTGGCTCAGGGGGGCTGGGAATGGGGCATGGGGTCTGTCCCCTCTAGGGGGGCTGGCCCCGATCTGGCCCCAGGCTGGGGGACTGGCTGGCTCGGGGGGGCTGGGAATGGGGCATGGGGCCTGTCCCCTCTAGGGGGGGCTGGCCCCGATCTGGCCCCAGGCTGGGGGACTGGCTGGCTCGGGGGGGCTGGGAATGGGGTTTGGGGGTCTTCCCCTCTAGGGGTCCCTGGCTCCCATCCGGCCCCAGGGCAGGGGACGAGACAAGGGGCCTTTCCCTTGTAGGGGCGCCAGAGGGGGTGCTGGCGGGGGAGGGGTCCATCCCAGCCCCCTCCTGACTGTGTCTCCCCCCAGGGCGCCGACGCCTGCGTGCGATGTGCCCGGTACAAGGACGGGCCGCACTGCGTGGACACCTGCCCCGAGGGCATCCTGGGCGAGCAGGGGCCCATCTACAAGTACCCGGACGCCAAGCAGGAGTGCCGCCCCTGCCACGAGAACTGCACGCGGGGGTGAGAGCAGCAGCCCCTCCCCCCCCCCCCCCCCCCGGGGCACAGCTGGGGCAGGGGGCCCCCAGGGACCTCGCGGCAGGGAGTCTGCAAGGCGGGAAAGGGGCAAAGGACCTGCCCCCGCCAGCAGCAGCCGGTGTCCCCCGGGCCTGAGGCTTGGCGTGGGGGAGGAGCTGCGACCGCGCCCCACGAATCGGGGGGGGGCGGGGGGGCTCTGAGAGGGGCACCCAGGCTCCGGGACCTGACGCTTCCAGCCCTTGCCTTGCGGGGGGGTGCACAGCCCCGGGGATGAATGGCAGCGGTGTGTCTGCCTGGTTCCCAGGGCCAGGGAGAAAACCCAGGAGTCCTGACTCCTGGCCCCCCTGGCTCCAACCCACTAGCTCCCCCTGCCCTCCCAGAAGCAAGGAGAGAACCCAGGAGTCCTGGCTCTTAGCCCCCTGCTCTAACCACCAGCTTCCCCCCGAACTGGGGAGAAAACCCAGGAGTCCTGGCTCCCCGCCCCCGCCTGCTGTGACATCCGTCCCATCAGCCCGGCGCTCTCCGCGGCTCCCCTCTGTCTGTCTGTCCGTCCGTGGGGTGATCAGCGGGTTCTGTCTCCCACAGGTGCCTCGGGCCGCAGATCCAGGACTGTGTCACAGAGCCCCTGCCCGTCGCCAGGTACCCGGCGCAGCCGGCTGCTGCTCGCTGGGGCTCTGACCCTGGCAATGCCCTGCCCCCCCCGACGCCCTGACCCAGGGCGGGGCAGGACTGGGGGTCGGAGCAGATTTGGGGCGGGGGTGTTGTTTGGCGGTTCTCAGCAGCACATATGCAGCACCCTGTCCCCCGCCGTGCCAGGCCCCCTCGCCCAGGCACTGGCATGGCGTGAACCGGCTGCCGAGGGTGGGTCCGGGGCACCCCATGGGCTCCCCTCCTGGCTGGGGGTTGTGACCTGCAGCCTCCTCTTCCAGCCTGCTTCTCGCTGGCGCCCAGCCCCCTTGGCCTCTGTGGGAACAGCCCCATGACTGCTCCAGAGCCCCCCCAGCTGGCATGGGCTCCCCGGCGCCCCCTCTCCCCACTCCGTCCCTGCCTTGGGTTCCTTTCCAAACCCGAGAATCCCCCCGGGCCTCCGCCTGGCCGGTCCCACGGGCGGGAGGGGCGGAGACGCCGCGTGGGAACCAGGGTGGGGCTGGGGGCCCCGCGGGCGGGATTGCGCCGGGCCAGCCCTTCGCGCTGGCTCCCCCGGGGTTCCTGCCGGCGCTGACCCCCGCGTCTGTGCCCCAGGAAAAACCCCACGGTCATAGCGGTGGTGGTCGTGGGCTGCCTCTTCATCTCCTGCTCCTGCTCCCTGCTCGCCTTCCTCTACTGGCGCGGCAAGAAGATCCAGAAGAAGCGGGCGATGCGCCGCTACCTGGAGAGGGGAGAGGTGAGACGCCCCCCGCCAGCCTCCGCGGCCCTTGCCAGCCGGGCTCCCGGCTGCCCCGGGCGGGAGGGACGTGGAACGGGGCTGAGGCAGTGGGCGGGAGCCGCAGGGGGGAAGGTTCTGGTGCCCGCAGGGCACGCGGGTGACGGGGCAGAAAGGAGGGTTGTGCTAAGAGAGAAAACGGCTTATCTGCTGGTGCCCCTCAGCCCCATGTTGTCATCCCCCCCAGCTCTGCCGGTGCCCCTCACTCCCGACCCGCAGCCCCCTGCTATTCCAGCCCTGGTCTCCCCACCCCCAGCTTTGCCCCAGCCCCTCACTCCCGACCCGCAGCCCCTGCTGTCCCGGCTCTGTCCCCCACAGCTCTGCCGGTGCCCCTCACTCCCGACCCGTAGCCCCCTGCTATCCCAGCCCTGGGATCCCCCCAACTCTGCCTGTGCCCCTCACTCCTGACCCACAGCCCCCTGCTATTCCAGCCCTGGACTCCCCACCCCCAGCTTTGCCCCTGTCCCTCACTCCCGACCCACAGCCCCCTGCTTTCCCGGCTCTGTCTCCCCAGTTCTGTACGGGGCCCTTCAGTCTTGACCTGTGACCAGAGTCAAATGAGTAACCCAGGGAGAGAGGCACAGATCACTAGCCGGGGCATCGAGGCAGCGGGGGGTCCGGGAGGGGGAGGGAGGGTCTGGGAGGGGCAGGGCCCCCCAGCACCGGTCCAACCCATCTCTCTCTCTCCCTTGGCAGAGCCTCGAGCCCCTGGACCCAAGCGAGAAAGCCAACAAGGTGCTGGCCCGGATCTTCAAGGAGACGGAGCTGAGGAAGCTGAAGTTGCTGGGCTCGGGCGTGTTCGGGACGGTGCACAAGGTGAGTGCCGGGGGGGAAGCTGCAGCCTGGGGGTGGGAGCCTGTCCCAGGCAGGGGGAGGCTCAGGGGCTGCTCCGGGGCAGAGAGCGTCTCCTTGCTGCTGGAGCGGGGGGGTCCCTGAGTGGGGGCTGGGGCGGGGTAGCCCCCTGGGATCCCAGCTCTGTTCACACTGGAGGGGGATTCCTCTCCCGCCAGGGCGTCTGGATCCCGGAAGGAGACTCCATCAAGATCCCCGTCAGCATCAAGGTGATAGAGGACCGGAGCGGCCGCCAGACCTTCCACGCTGTCACCGACGTGAGTGAGGGCCCCGCCCACCGCCCTGCAGCCTGGGGCCAGACGATTGTCCGGTGTCCCCGCCCCCGCGCCGTGCCACCGCTGCCCGCTGGCCTATCCACGCTGATGTCCTAGCAGCAGCCAATGCCAGTGCTTCAAACTCCCATGATGCACTTCAGTGTGCCGCATGAACCCAGGGGGAGGGGGAGCCCCCAACCCCCACCCTTCCGTGCGCACCCCAAACTCCCCCCGGCGTCAGTCGAGGCTCTGAGGGGGCCAGCCCCGGCCGGAGTCACCCCTAGTTCATTTTCATTGTGGCGGGGATCAGATCCCAGCAGCGGGGAGTTCCGCAGGGGAGCGGGATGCTGGGGGGGGGGGCGGAGCCAAGGCCGTGATTGGCTCCTGTCTCCCTCGGGCCCTTGCAGCACATGCTGGCCATTGGCAGCCTGGACCACGCCCACGTCGTGCGGCTGCTGGGCATCTGCCCCGGGCCGCAGCTCCAGCTGGTGACGCAGCTCCTGCCGCTGGGCTCGCTGCTCGAATACGTGCGCAAGAACCGGGACGCCATCGGCCCGCAGCTGCTGCTCAACTGGTGCGTGCAGGTTGCCAAGGTGAGCTGCCCCTCGCCGGCGCGTTCCCCGGGGGCCGGTCTCTGGGTGAGGGGTCCTTGGCCCCAGGCTCGTGGGCGGGGCTGGCCGGACGGCAGGCGGAGAAGGGGCGCAGGCCCCCGAAATGCCTCCGCCCTGAAGGGAGGGTGAATCTGGCCCTGTTCATCCCCCCCCAGGGGCGTTTACCCTGAACCCTAATGGGGGACGTTCTGAACATGGCGGTGCTGAGAACTCTTTCTCTTCTAATCAGTGTTGTCACCGCCACTTTTGGGGTGGTGGGAGGAGCCAGTGGCTGCGGGTGGAGCTTTGCAGTGGTGGGAGGAGCCTGATGCCATGGGAGGAGCCATGCGGGTCATGGGTGGACTTGGAGGCGGGACCACTTTAGCAAGCACACTCAGCTTGTGGGTGGAGCTTTGAAGCCATGGGTGGAGCCTGAGGCTGTGGGCAGAGCTAGGCCAGCAGGGGTGGGTGGAGCCTGAGACCGTGGGTGGAGTTAGGCCAACCTGCTGCCCATCACTGGTACAAAACCCAAGTGACCCCCCCCCCCCCACACACACACACACAAACCAATGGGTCAGCCCCACGCTCTCGCCTCTCGCCCCCAGGGCATGTACTACTTGGAGGAGCATCGCATGGTCCATCGCAACCTCGCCGCCCGCAACGTCCTGCTGAAGTCGCCCAACCAGGTGCAGGTGGCGGATTTCGGGATCGCCGACCTGCTCTACCCCGACGACAAGAAATACTTCTACAATGAGATCAAGGTGGGGCGCGGCCCCGGGACCCCCCTCGTCCTGCTCCCCCCCCATACCTGCTCCGGGCAGGATGTCCCCCGCGGCTGCCTCCCCTTTCTCCCGCACCGGGGCCGCCCCAGTCGGCGTGGGGCCGGTGTCAGAGATCTGCACCCCACCTCCCCAGCAAGAGGGGGCGGATTGGGAGGGTGGCCGGGGGGGGGCAGGGTCCGCTCTTCTTCCCAGCGGAGCAGCCCCATGGACTCCGACCCCAGCAGAAGCAGCCTCCAGGCGCCCCCCCACCCCACCCGGGTAACGCTCCTCCCCCGCCTCTCGTCCCGCAGACTCCCATCAAATGGATGGCGCTGGAGAGCGTCCACTTCGGGAAGTACACGCACCAGAGTGACGTCTGGAGCTATGGTCAGTGCCCGCCGCGCCCCCCCCCTCCCCCCGCCAGTGCCCTGCCCCGCTCCCCGCAGTGCCCCCTGCTCGGACCCATGTGCACCCCCACCCCGTGCGGAATTCCCTCCGATTACTCCCCCCGGCCAGTGCCCCGCCCCGCTCCCCGCAGTGCCCCCCGCTGGGACCCATGTGCACCCCCACCCCGTGCGGAATTCCCTCCGATTCCCCCCCCCCCGGCCAGTGCGCTGCCCCGCTCCCCGCAGCGCCCCCTGCTGGGACCCATGTGCACCCCCACCCCGTGCGGAATTCCCTCCGATTCCCCCCCCCGCCAGTGCCCCGCCCCGCTCCCCGCAGCGCCCCCCGCTGGGACCCATGTGCACCCCCACCCCGTGCGGAATTCCCTCCGATTTCCCCCCCCACCGCCCTTGCAGCCCCTGACGGCCCCTCCTGCCCCGTCCCTGCAGGCGTGACGCTGTGGGAGATGATGATGTTCGGGGCAGAGCCCTACGCGGGGATCCGGCTGGCCGAGGTGCCCGACCTGCTGGAGAAGGGCGAGCGGCTCATGCAGCCCCCGATCTGCACCATCGACGTCTACATGGTGATGGTGAAGTGTGAGTGTCTGGCTGGCTCCCTGCCGCCCCCCTGCCCCGGGCGTTCATGTCCCAGCCCCTGGGGGGCAGTTTGCAGGGGAGGTCGGCCCTGGGGCCGTGGGGTTGGGAGTGGGGCGCGGGTCTGGCTCGGGCTCGTGGGAGGGGCGGAGGGACGTGCTCTGCTTCCCCCCCCCACAGCTATGGGCACCAACCCCTATATGCTCTGGGTACAGGGAGGGGTGTCTCCCCGTGGTCCCAGGGGAGAGCTGTGAGGTGGGGGTGAAGCGTGTGTGTGTGGGGGGGGAGGGGGGAAGGGCTGGGAGCCCCACGGCTGGGGCCAGAGCCCTGGGGAGGGGGCTGGAAGGTCCCCACCCCCACCCCCCGGTTGCACTTTTCCAGGCATCTTTCTCCCCTCCCATCCGTCTGTCCTAGCCCCTCAGGTGGGGGCCGTGTTGCTGGGGGGGTCGGGGGGGGGGCTAGGTCTCACCTCCCGCCGGATCTCACACCCCTCCCCCCCCCTTCCCTCCCGCCAGGCTGGATGATTGACGAGAACGTCCGTCCCACCTTCAAGGAACTGGCCAACGAGTTCACTCGCATGGCCCGCGACCCGCCCCGCTACCTGGTCATCAAGGTGAGTGCGTGGCCCCGGGCCCTTCTACATGGCGGGTGGGGGCTGCCCTGGGCCCTCAGCAAATCCAGCCCCTAGCACGCCCCACCCCCCATGAGCTGCCTGGTCAATGGGGCATTAGCCTTTTAAATCCCCCCACCCCGCCAGCATAAGGGTCCCATCTCCTGCCCCGTCCCCACTCCCTGCCTGACACGTACCCAGGGAGCCGGCCCTTGCCGGGATCCTGTCGCTGGGCGTTCCCGGCTCCCCACTCCTCGGCTGGGGGGGGTGGGGAGGGGCAAGACCTGCTCTAGACAAGAGTCTTGTTTGCCCCCCTCCCTGCCCCCACCCCCCATCCTGCCCCGGGAGGCGGCTCCGTCCCTCTAAGGTGGCCCTGGCTGCTCAGCGTTGGGGGCTGGGCTCCGCTGACCCCTCGCTAGCCCCTGACGCGGTGTGTGTCCTCCCCCCCCCACACCCCGTGCAGAGGGAGAGCGAGCCGCTGCCCCCCACCGAGCCCCCCCTGAGCGACAAGGAGCTGGAGGACATGGAGACGCTGGAGCTGGAGCTGGAGGAGGAGCCCTTCAACACGGCCCCTGGCCTCTTCGCCTCCAGGCAGCGTGTGGACTACGCCCGGGTGAGCGATGGCCGCCTCGGCCTGTGGCCCCGCCCCGCCCCGCTCACAACATCCCAGCCCTTCTGCGGGGAGGCTCAAGATCTTTCTTGTAAAGGATGGGAGAGGGGGGGACCCCTGCACATCCATGTGGGACGCCCCCTGCGGGGGAGGGGTTTCCTTCCTGACCCCGGCAGCGCTCGGCCTTGAAGCATGAGACCCGGTTCCCTGGGTCCTAGCTCAGCGCTGACCCCCCCCCCACCCAGTCTGTGCCTGGGGGTCCCGCAGGCTGCCTGCGCGCCGTCTCCCTTGGTCCTGGTGCCAAGAACCCCCTGCCCTGGGCCGAGCAATCACCACCCTGCCTCTCTCCCTTGGCAGAGCCCGAACCTGAGCCCCCCCGCCGGCTACATCCCCATGAACCAGACCGGCCTCAGCAGCTGCCGCCAGGTACCCAGCACAGCCTACAGGGGGTGCGCCCCATGGACGTCCTCTGCTGGAGGGTCCCGTGGGGCTGCGGGTCGGGATTCAGGGGTAACCGCAGAGCTGGGGGGAGCCCAGGACTGGGGTAGTAGGGGGCTGGGAGTTGGGAGTGAGGGGATGGGGCAGGGCTGGGATAGCAGGGGGCTGGGGGTCAGGATTGAGGGGCACCAGCAGAGCTGAGGGGAGCCCAGGGCTGGGCTAGCAGGGGGCTGGGGGTCGGGACTGAGGCGGTTCCTTCCCTGACCCCGTCTCCCTCCCCCCGTCTCCCAGGGCGCCGGGCTGGGCTCCCGGCTGACCCTGCGGGTCCGGCAGGAGTCGTCGGGCCGGACGGTGTCGGAGTCGTCGGAGGGCCGGGGCACGGCCTCGGAGTGCGAGCTGACGGAGGAGCTCTCCCTGCCGGGCAGCCTGGGCCGGGGCCTGCGCTCCCGGGGTGACAGCGCCTACCTCTCCCAGCACGAGAGCTTCCCCCTGCCCGCTGGCACCGCCGATGGGGAGGAGGACATCAACGGCTACGTCATGCCGGATCACCACGGCCGAGGTAACGGGGGTCCCCAAGCTGCCTCCCCCAGCTTCCCCGGGCGGGACCCTGCTCCGGGAGTCAGGGGGGCGCGGTCTGGGTCTTCCCTGCCACGAAGGGGCCCGTGGCAGGGGGGGGGGGTAGTTACCAGGGCGGAGACGCAGCGAACCCGCTGTGGCTGGGGACCGGATGCCGGCTTGAAAACCCGCAAGCCGGAGGTGGGAAATCTCTGGGTCCCGGTGCCCCTTCCCCGAGCCACTTGGTCCCTCCCGCCTCACTGGGGACTCCGGCCCGAAGCTGCCGTGGGGGTGGAGAGCCTCCTGCCTCTCCCACTGTGCCCGGGATGCTGTTCCCCCTGTGCAGGAGGCAGGTGGGCGAGAGGCCCCGTGGCAGATCAGACCCCCCCTGCCCCCCATCTCCGGTTGCACCTAACGCCGGCTTGTCCCCCTGCAGAGCGAGCGGCCAGCGTCGCCCAGGCAGCGCGGGGCGGGCCCCTGGGCCGGGCCGCGGAGCCGGAGGAGGAGTACGAGTACATGAACCGACGCCCCGCGCAGCCCCGGCCGGCCTCCCTGGAGGAGCTGGGCTACGAATACATGGACCTGGGCTCGGAGCGGAGCGCCTCCCTGGGCAGCATGCAGAGCTCCCAGCTGCCGGCGGCCGGGGCCGAGGAGGACTACGAATACATGAACAAGCAGCCCAAGCTCAGCCAGTCCCTGAGCAGCGTGCTGAGCGCGCCGGGGGCCGGCCGGGACGACTACACCTGCATGAGCGGGGCCGAGGAGCAGGGCTACGAGGTGATGGAGGCCATGCTGGCGCCGGGGAGCGGGCCCTGCCCCAAGAACGGCTTCATGAAACCCCTGCGGAGCCTGGAAGCCTCGGACTGCGCCTTCGACAACCCCGACTACTGGCACAGCCGGCTGTTTGCCAAGGCGGACGCCCAGCGGACCTAGGGGGTAATGGGGGGTGCCCAGCGGGCCGTTGGCCTCCGGCGTCTGCCCGCCCCTCTCGCCGAACGAGCCCAGCCGGGGGGGCTGGGAGCGAACAGCCTGCCCCGGCCCCGGGGGGGTATTTACAGGCGAACACCGGGCAGCGGGGGCCTGCCCCTGTGTCTGTGCCCATTGCATGCTGGGATGCAGGCTGGTTCTGGCAGCTGGGGGGCAGTGCGTTGCCCCACTGTGAAATCAAACCAGTCGGGGGGGGGGGCCAGCCCCCTCCCCCGTTCCGCCTCAGGAATCAGGATCACAGACATACGGACCGATACCTACGTCTGGTGAGGTGGGCAGGGGAGTCAGGGGCTGCGTCCTCCCCTCCCCTCCATGGGAAAAGCTTCCTGTCACGAGCTCCCAGCATCGGGGCTGGGGGCGTTTGGGGCCCAGCCGTGGATCAAGTGTGGAAGGGCCCCTGGTCGGGAGCAGCTGGAGGAGGGGGCTGCCTCATTCCTCACCCCCCACCAGGGGGAGGAGGTGTCTGTTTACACCTGGATATGAAGAACCCCGAGCTGCTCCAGGAAGGGCTGTGGGGTGAAGGGAACAGAAGAGGGGCTGCTGGTTTGGGGTCGAGCGGGTAAAACGCTGGACTGGGAGCCAGACCTCCTGTGTTCTGTGTCAGACTCGCTGCTCTGGGCCTCAGTTTCCCCCTCTGGGCCACGCTGGGAGAGATCTGGGCAGACCTGCCCCAGCCGTCTCTCTCTCCTGCCCCCCTGCAAACCAGGGGTTTCCCAACCACGGCTGCCCCCTCCCTTGCTGCTAGTGAGCTGGGCGCAGCGTAGGAGCGGAGGCTGCAGGAGGGAGGTGGTAGGTTGGGGTCTGTTCCATTCAACCCGATTTCCCCTGGGGTAAGAAGCCCGGGAGCCGGCGTCTGATCTCGATTTCCCGCAGAGTTACTCAGTGTAAACCGGGGCGATCAGAGCCAGTGATCCCAACCTGGGGCCTGAGCAAAGCAAGGCCAGCAGTCTCCAACCCCCGTGCCCGCTGAGAGGCGTGGGGAGACGGTTACTGACGGGGACTAGGGGGACGACACCCCGAGCCTGTGGCGAAGAAATGAAGTTGATGTTTTTGCACTGAATCTCGTGGCGTGGTTCACTCCACGTGCGAGGCTGGAGCAGGGTGGGCCCGGCTCGTGGGCTGCGTTCCTGCCCGGGGCTCCAGCCCGCGCTGCCGTCTTCCCTCTCTGTCGACAAAGGCCTCTGGGTTTGTCACGGGCCCGCACTGTCTGCTGGGGGGTCGTGTCGTTCTCCAGGTTGTGTGTCTGTCTAAGCCAAAGGCCTGCTGAATTGTTTCTCTCCTCTGCAGGAAGCAAAGCATGTGTGCCCTCGTTGTCGTCTTTCTCCCCCCCCCCCCCCCCCCCATGTTAGGGGCTCTCAATTCTTCCCATTTGAGGCCATGGGATGTCAGTGAAATGTACCCGGGGGACCCACAGCGGGTCAGAGCCGCCTTGGTTAAAGTGGCGGAAGTCGACGACTCCTCGGGAGGGGAGCGTTGTCTAGGGGTTAGAGCAGGGCACGCACGAGTCAGGTTTCCTGGGTTCTGGTTCCCCGCTCAGAGGGAATGGGGGCCGTCCTTGCTCTGACGGCTGCACTGGGGAGCCAGGACTCCTGGTTCTGCTCCCAGCTCCAGGAGGCAGCGGGTGTCTAGCAGTTAGAACAGGCTGTCACCCTCCGCTCTCTGAGTTTTGTAAGGCACAGGCGCGGGTGCATTTCCCCCTAGCTCAGCCAGACGAAGGGCCGGGGGGGGGGGGGGGTGGAACAGACGATACTACCCGCGTCTGAGTAGAGCGGGGACCCCGGGCCTTTGGAAGGGAGCGTGTGGCAGGTCTCCCTGGCACCTCCCCTCCCTGTTGCAGCCGGCTGGGAAGGGGGAGTCGGCCCATGGCCCTGAACTGGCTGTGGAGATCAGAGGCGCAGCACTGACACTTCTGGGGCGTCCAGTGAGAGACGCACCGACTCGTGATCCCACCCCCACGCGGGGCGGGGAGCAGGGCACGTCTCAGTCCTGAAACACAGCCCTGCATGTCTGGGCTAAGGAATCAGCCCTGGCACCTTGCTCGCGAGGCTGGCACGTCTAAAAACTGCCACTCCGCCCCCTGCTGGCGAGTGGCACTAACGCTGGTTCTCCCGTGGGAAGGGTTTATTGGATTTCAGAATGAAAAGTAGAAACAAGCCTGGGGGTCTCCCCACCCGTTCTGTGCTTTAACCAGGCTGCGCTGCTCCAGCCGTTGTTATTTGCTTTAAATGCAGGAGCCGAAAGGCTGCTAGGCCCGGACTCCTGGGTTCTAAAACGGGAACAATCAATAGCATGACAGGGGGAGGGGTTTGCTGTGTTTTCTCCCCGGCCTCTCCAAAGGAGAAAGAACTAAGGAACACACCAAAAGCCACCCTGGAGAGCTGAGCACGGGGTCAGCAGCTCTGGGCCTGCCCCTTCCTACTCAACTCCAAAGGGGTTTTGCTTCCAACCGGACTAATTCTGGTGAAATCACTGGGTCCAAATCCTGTCTGGGTTGTTTACACCTCTACAAAGGGCATGTAAACTTGGCAGCTCGCAATGGCAGGATGCAGCGGAGATCCAAGTGAGGACACAAGACGCAGGGGAAGATCAGGTGCAAACTGAGCCAATCCAATTTGCTAATTAGTTCTTTTAAAGAAACACATGGAATGCCTGCAGCAGCCTTGCCTGGATCTTCCAGAAGAGCCCCCGCCTTGTACATTGTTAAAGGTTAATGTTCTGGAAAGCGGGGAGCACTTTTCTTCCTCCCATCCCAACCCCTAGGCATTGCCTTGCTGTGTGTCAGAACTGGTGGAATGAAGGTTAAAAGAAATCTCTGAGCTTTACAATCTTACCTGTGGAACTCACAGCCGCAGGATGAAATAGCTTTAGTGTTTTGTTTTTTTAGAAGGATGAGGCACTTGCAGGAATAGTAACAGCATTTGTAGTGACACAAGCTAGGATAAAAGTCCCAAGGTTCGAAGGGAATATACTACTATTGCATATTTAAGCTCTGGTCGTGGAAGGAGAGGCATAGACTTGGCCTCATTTGTAGCAACTGCGGATGTATTTATTAATATAGAGGCCCTATCAACAAATTTGCTCTGGCATGAGCTAGGCAAACTAACTATATACAAACTGCAGTGTACTATATACCATAGCCATAGCGAATACAACATCGGTGAAGTAAGGAAATTGTACGCCGTGGGCTGTGCTCTGCGACAGTGCAAACAAATATTCTAAAGTCAAGGAGGTCTCTGTGAGCAGCAGTGCCAACCTCAAAGCATTCAAAAATCACGAGCTCAGCTATAAAATCCTGCTTGTTTTTTTTAAAGGAGTTGGGTTTGGGTATATTTTTTAATGTCCCTTCTGGTTTCTGAGACTTTAGGTTTCACAAGGGATCATATTTTCAAGCTTTTCTGTGCAGCCACAAGGACAAGAACCATACTTTATTTAATATGAAGCTTTAAGAAAACACAAAATGCAAAAACGTGCCCTGTGCGTTGGCAGCGCAAAGGAAGGGCCTCTCCAAACACATCTGACTGCCAGATCAGGGCCATAGATGTGTTGTTACAGGTGAGCGGGGGTTGGTGCCTTCCTCTCAAGCATTGGGCACCCGTCACTCTCAGGGCTGGGACGCCGGGTTTGGCTGGGCCCAGGATGCACGCCCTCGCTCGCTCGTGCCATCTCTCTCTGTTTACTGTGCTTCCCATCACTGAAGGAGTTTTAAGGTGTTTTTAAGACAAAATAAAAGTGAAGCTGATGAACATGGTGCCCGAGTGTGTCCCTGCTGGCATGGCTTTGGGAGGGGAGGGGGGCTGGCGTGAGGAGGGGGTGGGGCCAGGGTGGGCAGACCCTGGAGATGCCTCTCCCCACATGCCCCATGCCAAGGGGGGCTTGCACGCAGCTTCTTCCCCCTCGGCTGCTATTGCTGCAGCTCAAAGTCCTGCTGGGGGTATCTTGGGTTAGACCTCTCCCCGCAGCATACACCCTCGGCCCCTCCAGGTCCCCAGGGGTCCCCCCTCCCCCCCATGCCCCCTTTCTTCCCCTCCCCTAGGTGAAACCCCAAGGGAGAGGGAGACCCTTTTCTTCCCCTCCCCCTTGAGGTGCCCCCTTTCACCCCCTCCCCTGAGGGTGTCCCTCCCCCTTGGGGTGCCCCGTCCACCGTACTCCCCTCCCCATTGGGGTGCCCTCTCACTCTTGGGGTGAACCTTTCCCCCCGTGCCCCTCCCCCTTGGGGTGCCCCCTCTCTCTCCCGGGCCTTGCCCTTGCAGTTCCAACTCTCTTTAGATCCCCTCAGCCCGCTGGGACTTGTAGTTCAGGCCCCGCCCCCAGCCTACAGTTCCCAGCGTGCACTGCGACAGGCCTGCGCGCCCCACCCCTGTTCTCGCGAGAGCTCCCCGCGGGCGCGCTGCCTGCCGGGAGCCGTGGTCCTCGACGCCGCGGAGGGCGGGGGCCGCTTCCCCTTCGCGCGGCGCCTGCCGGGAGTCGTAGTCCGGCGGGCGGGGACTCGCCTCCCCAGCGTGCCCCGCGCGGAGCCCGCGCTCTCTCCGGCTCGCTCGCTCCGGCCGGGTCTCTCCTCAGGCGGCAGCGGCGGCGGCGGTTCCAGCGCGGGGCGAGGCCAGGCCGGGCCCGGGCGGCGCCCACCATGTCGGGCGAGGAGGAGGCGGCCGAGCTGACCATCGCCGAGGACCTGGTGGTGACCAAGTACAAGATGGGGGGGGACATCGCCAACCGTGAGTGCGGGGCCGGGGGGGGCTGGGACGTGACGGGCCGGATCCGCTCCGGGCGGGGGGGCGGGGAGTGAGGCCTGGGTGCCCCCCCCGGGGTGTCCTGAGGTGCCCCCCCCCGAGAATGGGGAAAGGCAGCACCCCCCCCCCGGGTCCTGCCCCTCCCCGCACGAGGCTCCGAGTGCCCGGGGGGGGGCGCTGGCACAGCCCCCCCCTCAGGAAAGGCCGGGGGGCCCAGTTCCTCGGCCCGCACCTCGGGCCCCGCTAGCACATGGCCAGGCCGCGCCCCCTCCCCGGCCTGCAGTGGGGGGGGGGCGCCCCCCCCCCCCCCGGGGTGGCTGGCGGGGGGGGTCGGCCGGGATTTCCCGGGGCCGCGAGGCGCCCGGCCGTGAAGTGCCGCCACATGCTCCGGCGGCGCCTGTGCCGCTTGCCACGTGCGCCGCCCGCCGGGGCTTTTGTTCGCGGGGCCGGGGCGGGGAGCGGCCGGGGGGTGCCCCCCCCGAGTCCCGCCGGCCTCCGCCAGGCCCCAGCTCCGGGACCCCAGCGCGCCGCCCCGTCCGGGCTTCAGCCTCGAGCCCGCCCTCCCTTGGCGTGTGTCCCCCTCGCCTGCTCAGCGATGGTCACTCCGGAGCACAGTGACAGCTGCGGCCCGGCCCGGCCTCATTTCCCCGGGTTTAATAGCTCCCCTTCCCACGGGGGTCATGCTGCAGCCTGGCAGGGCGAGTGGGCTCCTTAGATTGCAGCCCCCACCCCCCTGCTCAAACACGTTTCTTACCAGTCACCTGTGAACTTGTATCCTGTTGGGATGCTCCGCAAGCTGGATCTAACTCCAAGTTATAGACAGAAGCGTAGAGCAAACTGAAATACCGTCCTCATGGGTTGTGTTATTAGGACAGCCTACCTAATTCTCAATTACTGAGGGACAATCGCCACTCATTGATATATTTTGCTTTCCACAACCAAATCTCTGTACAACTTTTCATGAGTGATGTACCTGAGTATTTGGATTTCTAATAGCTAAACTGTACTGTTAAATCTGTTCACCTACATTTGAGTTATTGCTGATTATGTACTCTATGGATCCTATGACTTTTAAAAACAAACTTTGTGTTTGTGGCTAATCTAAGCACTGTACCCAGATGTACAGACATGCTTTTCTCAATCTATGTATTATATGATTTTTTTAAACATTAGCTTTCATAACAATTTTAAATCTCTTTGGATCAGTTTAATGGCATGCAGGGAACACGCCTCATGGGAAAGTAAAATGGTCACAGTATTTTTCTGTACGTCACAGGTAAAACAGTCAAAATTCAGAATAGTGACAAGGTTTTACATTTTCCTGATTTTCTCTAGGTTTCTTGACAACATAGCACATGTATTTAATGACATAAAGTGCTTTTAATTCATGGAATGAGGCACTGTATAAGTACAAAGTACAGTTAATAGATGGTCCTTGGCCAGTGCTATTAAACTGTTTTGTAACTTTCCCATTCCCTAATGGATATTGATCGCCATTTGTTTTGCTTCTGTGTGAATTTTAACACTTCATATTTTCAAGCTGCCCATTCTTCACAACGTGATGGCATACATAAAATACTGTTTTAGTGATGGGTTTTAGATATACTTAAACTGTGAATTTGGAAGTGGGTTTTTTATGTAGTACATGAAAGATAATTGTATGAGGGGACACAATTTTTTAACTTAATTCATTAAATAGGCTCTTCTCCCACGTAGGAGAAATTGGGCAAAATATTTCTGAGCACAAATGCCTTTTATCCAGGGATCTAAAATCACTTTACAAAATAGATAAGAATTATCCCACTTTGTCAGAGGAGGGGGGAAATGAAGCCCAGAGGTGAAGTAATGGCATACAGCCAGTGGTAGATCTGGGAACAGAAGGAAAGACCTGGCTCCCAGTGCCTGTACATACTGACCATTGGCTAATGCGCAAACCTGTTTGCTGTTCACCCTCAAATAAGCCCAGAGACTTCCCTGGGGCTACTCTTGTGAGTAAGGCAATCAAGATTTGTTCACAGAAGTGACACTGGAGTACTTCAGCAACAGCCCCATGCTTCAGGTATTTTCTAGCCATTAATAAAATAGAAACGTACCTTGTATTCTGTGATGGGATCTCAGCATCCTGATAACGCCCCTGGAAGTGATCGAAGAGCAAAACTATAATACCTCCAAAACCAAATCCATGCAGTGTTTTGTGACTGGGGAATATAACGTTCTGTAACATCCGGTGTGGCACGCTGCCTGCGAAGTTAGGAAGAATGAAAGGAAGCAAAGGGTTAGTTCTGAAACACTTCTATGTGCAACTGCAGGAAAGGTGGCTGCAAAGTGTAAGACTAACCTAGGTAGCTAAGCTGTACTTGTTCTGTGCTGATGCCAACTCTGGTGCCAAGTGACCTGTCCCAATGAGAAACTATATATAATAGTCCTTGAAACCCATAATAGCAGCCCTTGTTCCTTTGATGTGTGACACACACAGTCTCCTGGGTCATTGTTGAACCTCTTTCTATATCCCTGACTGCTGAAGGGAAGGAATGTGGGAGAACAGTGCTGCTTCCACTGGACTCGTTTATTAAACAGACCTTGCTGTGTGTGTAGGTGGGAGTGGACAGGTGTTTGACATTTCAAGGGCATCTACAGTTCAACACTGCATGTGTGCAAGTCGCTGTGCTAATTCACATGTTCTTGCAATCAGAGCCAAGGTAGTGCTGGTCGGACTTCCTGAGTCAGACTCCATGGATGCCAGTTGTAAAAAATAATAATCAAATTTGTGTATGTTTGGTGTACTCACTTGGTGTGAAAAGTTGAGCCACCAATTTTAATCCTTCCTGCAGCACCGTCATCTATGAAGGGTCTCTCTTTTTTTAAAGTTGTTGGCTGTTTTTTAGTTAACGCGTCCATTTCAAATACCACAACACTGTGTTTGAACCCAGGGGTCCTGCGTGCAGTGGTTGAAGCAGCTAAATCTGGAGGGTCTGTTCTCAGCCTGTGTGAGAAAGGGGATGCCATGATCATGGAGGAGACTGGCAAAATCTTCAAGAAGGAGAAAGAAATGAAAAAAGGTAAAGTACAGTTTCAAGGGTTCCTTTTTCAGTGCAGGGCTCTTTCCTTTTCGGTTTGTTTACATCACACCGTACAGTGAAACTACTGAAATGCATAATGAAGATTGCTTTCTGAAAGCTGAATTCCAGACTTCATGCTTACCAGTGTCACCCAGAAAAACCTCACCCCAAATTTTCTGCTAAGGAACAGTCTACAGCAGCTACCACACAGGACTGGTTAGTTTGAGTTTCACACTTGAATTAGCCACGCCCATTCAGACAAACTGGTTTTGTTTTGGAGACAAATGCCTTGTCTCTAAGACCCACCATACTTGCTGGTCTGTAATTTACACAAGATTTCCTTGGCTACATAAAGAGCCATGGTGAGCATCATGGTTCCTGACACCTGGATATTTGAGGTCTCTGTCTCTTGAGAGAAAGATGATTGCTTTGAACGCAATTCTTCCACATTTATCTGTCTGGGCTGGAGTTGGTCTGACGCTGAGAGACGCAGAAAACGTTTGTTCTGTTTTTTGGCCAAAGGGCTGTGCCCAGAGCACAGAACAATGCTTTAAAAAATCAGTGTCAAACCCCAACTGATCTATGTTGGTATTTTAGTGCTTTGCGTTTTAAAAGCACTGTACGCCATTCAGCAGTCTCCTCCGCTGGCAGGTGCTCAGCTGAGGAGACAGACACCCTGGAGGCTTTGATTTTCCCCGAATAGGAGACAGCTAGTCATAGGCAGAGCTGAGATAAGAATTTTGAAATTCACGACTTCCTTACTTGTGCTCCGACCCTCAGACCATAGTGCCTTGTGGTCTCAATTGATTTGCTGTCTCCTCATTTGTATGTCATAAGAGTTGTTGACCTGTTTAGCTTTCCTTCAGTCTCTCACGCTCCAAACAAGCGGCGTTCTGTTCTTGGTGAAAGTACTCTATTTGTTTTAATGTACTACAGCCGTATCTCCCATATCACATACAACATAGACAGTTAAAACAGCAATAGGGACCGTTAAAAACAAGTGATCAAGAGACTGGTTCTCTTCTAGAGCTGACTTGTTTTACCCAAGTTTGAGGCAGATGCCTGAGTTTATAGTAATCAAATGTTGGTTTTCCACAGTGACTTTCATCCTGAAAGATCCCAGAGAGTTTAGCGTGTATGCATACTAAATGAATCACACAAATGTCTCACCTCTGGGCTATTGGTGTGCGCTGTTGACGAGTTTAGGACAGGGGATAAAACCAAATACTGTAGCCCATGAAAGCTGCAGGGGGAGTTCTAGTTACTCCAAATATAATTAGTTGAGTTGTGTCTTTAATGACGACAAGTGATCAAAACAGTGCTTTTGCATCTCATCTGAAAGATGGCACCTCCAGCAGCACTGTGGTCCCTAGAACTGACACTCGAGTGTAATGCACTGATGTCTGAGGGAATTCCTCGCTCCTTGGGATCTCTTTGGGCACTGACAGGCCCGGCTTAGCTTGAGCGAGCTGCCGGGGACGCAGCATGAGGTAGTGCAGCTCTAGTATTTTTGTACCGCTTTATTCTCCGGTGCATCAGAGGAGACTCACAAACCAGACTCCTGGTTGTATCCTGCATATGTGAGGGGCAGGTTGAGGCTTTGAATCACGTGTGCGTTTGGCCCCAAGGGCAGATGGTTTGTTTGCTGCTTTGTGTGATGGAACATGGAGTCCTGTAGTGCGTTGGCAGCAGGGTCAGTGTCTCTGAAGTGCATGCAGTTCTTGCGCAGGTGCGATCTCACCGTTATTCCTTTTGTTCATAGGTATTGCCTTCCCGACGAGTATATCGGTAAATAACTGTGTCTGTCACTTCTCCCCTTTGAAGAGTGACCAGGATTATATCCTCAAAGACGGAGATTTGGTCAAGATGTAAGTGTCTGAGCTATGTTGTTGTGAGTTGAATGTTGGCTTCTGGCCTCTGCTGTTTACTGCTGCTTGATCTGTTAAGTGCGTTTACAAATGGGCTGACTCTAGGAAGTATTGGCCAGGCAAGTGATGCATTTAAAACATACCCTGTTCCTATAATGTGTTTAGAGGTCATAAAGAAGTTTCCTGAGCCATGAGGACCTGCCTGCAACTAATCCTGTTTTTCCTTTTTGTGTTAGTGACCTGGGAGTCCATGTGGATGGCTTCATAGCGAATGTAGCGCACAGTTTTATCATCAGTGCAGCAAAGGTAGGTTTCTTGACTGACTCGAGTGGATCTCTCCCACTCTACTTTCAGATCAGGCGAGGTTCAGCAAAAACAGGATATAAAAGCCCACGCTTGAGTGCCCCTGGTTGCAGAGAGAGCACCTGACGTTGGCAGCAGAGCTGAAGTCTGTGCATCGATGAGTTTGGAGAACATTAACAGAAACGGTGTTTAAAACAATGAATCATTATTCACCTTATAAAAGCCAGGATGCTGAACTGTTTGAATGTTAAAGTAGATCAAACACAACACGTGAAACAAATCAAATGTTAGCTGAGCTGCTGCAGATGAACTGCGCTTACCGTCTGATCTGTGGTGAAAGTCTGAGAGGACAGTGTCCTGGGTGCATGGAGCAGACTGGTCAAACTGGACTTGCTGCATCCGAATTATGTTCCTTCTGCCACCACAGGAGGCTGCTGTGTTCACCTTTACAGCTCTCAGCCCAGGTGATTTGTACAGCAAGGTAGCTGGCCTCAGGACCCAGTCCCCACTACACACTTCTCCTGCCTGAACTTGCAGCACACTGGCTTGCTAGTGGCTGTATTTACTCAGCGGCAGTGTGACATGTTCAGGCCTGGCGTGTGGTGGTGGAGGTGCTTGCAGGCCGTGGGTGGTTGATGGCTCAGCCCATCTGTCGTGGCGTTGGGAAGTCACGTACGCAAATAGCATTCAGGGGACTTGCCACCTCGGGAAACATATATTTGAAAAAACTTGTCACGTAAACAAACTTTAAACTCGCGTTTTTAGCTGAAGCCCTTGGAGGAGGATGTTAGTGAATCATAGACAAGCTCCTGGGGGCAGCAGTTCTCTCATGAACATGTTGATTGATATTCGGGCTAGATGATAGAAAGCAGAGTTGTAAGAGAGCCCTTAAATCTTATCTAGTGCAGGCTCCTGGCTGCTAAAGGACGATCTCCAGGGCTTTGTCCTGTGTAGTTCTGGGGTCTCAAGCAACGCCAGACACATTATACAGCGCTCCTGCCTGTACCTCTGGCATTTACAGTCCAGTTTTTACATTTATTTCAGCTGCAGCTGACAGAGCGGAGATGACTGAATAGGCTGGGAAGTTTGAACTTCCCTCTGCTCAGGGTCCCTTCCATGCTTAGCCTGAGGTTGGTTAGCAAGGTGGGAGGGAGGGAAGGGCGTCCTGCCCTACTACGGATGGAAGATTTCAGTGTGGGGTCAGGATAGGAGCTCCCACTACCACCGAACTCATCCTAGAGAGGGGAGAAAAGACATGTTGCAAAAACAGACAACTTTTTCCAGGAAACCCCGGTGACGGGTCGTAAGGCTGATGTTGTCAAGGCGGCTCACCTCTGCGCCGAAGCTGCCCTGCGCTTGGTAAAACCCGGAAACCAGGTGAGAATGGATTGGTGCTGCCCAGGTGTATCTAGAGCAGGGGTCTCAAACACATGGGTTATTTCCTGTGGCCCCAAGCTCCCCTCCCCTGCCACCCCTCTTCCCCCCAGCGCACCCCGTCCCTGCTCCTCTGCCTACCTCCAGGCGCTTCCCACCACCAAACAGCTCTTTGGCGGCGCTTAGTGCTTTCCAGGAGGGAGGGGGGAGGAGAGGGGAGCCGCACGCTCAGAGGAGGAGGCAAGGTAGCGGTAGGGATTTGGGGAAGGGGTTGGAATAGGGGCAGGGAGGGGGCGGGGTTCGGTGGGGACTTTGGGGAAGGGTTTGGAATGGGGGTGGGGAAGGGGTGGAGTGGGGGCGAGGCCGGGGGCAGCTGCAGGGGGGTTTTGTACCTTTATATGAAAAGGTGTCAGTGATGCGGCCCTCGGGCCAATGTACTAGTCCTCATGTGGCCCTCGTGGTGATTTGAGTTTGAGACCCCTGATGTAGAGGGTCAGGAACGCAGACCCTGCCCTTGCTCTGTGGCATTTGAGCTCTACTTGGGAAGAAGCCATCGTTACACAAGGGCTTGGTACTCCTGCTTGTCGGTTCCTCCCTGAAGACAGCTGAGGGCTCAGCCATTTTAAGGGTTACGAGTCACTGGCAGCAGACCACATGATCAGATGCCCTCCAGGAAGGAGCAGATGAACCTTGTTTCACAGGCTTGGTGGCTTGCTTTTCAGTTTGAGGCGTGGTGAGCAACAGAATCAGAGGGAGTGAACCTGTCGCGCTTGCTGGCTGGTGTCTGTGACCTGCATCTTGGTGGGTTTTGCAGATACCTTGGACGTGCACAGGTTTCACTCCAGCCGAGTATGAAACCCAAGGAATAGACTAGCTTCTGCGCCTCTTTCACGGTGGTTCCATCTTGGAATGTACTTCAAGGTGGTGGCCCAGCGGCTGAGGTCAATAGGCATCTATTGCTGTGCCTTCATCTTGGTAGCAAGTCAGTGTTTATCCAATGAGAAACTGTTACTTGCAGTCAAAATGAGAAGCAATAAAATCCTAGAAGAAGTTAAAGATGGCACAGGTCCTAGGTCAGATCTAACCCATCCATTCTCCTCAGTGCACAGTTGTCCTTCGCTTATTTATTATTATTTGTATTACCACAGCGCCTGGGAGCGCTAAATGTAGACCAGGCTCCCATTGTGCTTGGTGCTGTACAAATGGAATAAAAAGTGGTCCTTGCCCCAGAGGGCTTATCATTTAAATACAAGATTTATGGGGTTTGCACCAATTTCCTTGGGAGACTCACATTCTAATAGAGCTCACTGTTCGGGAATGTTTCCTGATAATCGGCTTACATTTCTCTTGATTTCTTGCCATTCCTCATGACCATCCCCCTTTGGGCCCTAGACCACACTTCTGTCCTTGGGGTTCACACTTCTCAAACACTGTTGACATTCTCCTTTCATCCATATTACCAGCCCCCCTCCATATCAATTTACTATGTGACCTGTGGCAAGTAAGTTAATCTCACTGGGCTCTTGTCTGTAAATGGAGATAATGCTCCAGTCTTTTATTCCACTCTTGGTTTATCCTAGTGGTATCCGCACTGTAGATTAGGATCTGTCTCCTACAACGTGTGTGTGCAGTGCCTAGCACCGTGGGGACTTTGGACCACTGCCATAGCACAAAACACAACTTTTTTTTTTCCTTCTGGATTTGTATTTTTACTGTTACCTTGTCATTTTTTGCGGGTATGAAATAACACAAAACCCGCGATTGTTTCAGCTCCCTAAGTGTTGGGGGATGTTGCAGGAGCTGTTCAGTTAGAGCAGCGGTGTCCAATAGAAATTCGATGCTAGCCACGCTTGTGGTCTTGAATTTTTCTTTTTTGCCACATTATGAAAAAGGATTAAAAAACATACTACAAACGACATTTCAAATATCAAAAATAAGTAGATATTACCAAAAAAATATGAATAGGTACTAACACAAAATGACTATATCCCAGCCACGTTAACAAGCTGTAGATCAAAGCACGCACTCTGTCTTCCAGTACTGCTCTCTTCAATACACCAACGCATTGCTCATGCATTAGCCACAATTCAATAGCCTATTCGCCACATGTGGCTAGTGGTGAACGTATTGGACGCCGCTGAGTTAGAGAATGCAGTGGTTTCATTGCAGAACACAGCTGAAATCTCTGGTGTGACTGTGGCTTGAATGTTAAAATCTTGACTCGCTCTCCTGTCTTCTTACTCCCGCAGAACACACAAGTGACAGACGCCTGGAACAAAATAGCGCACTCGTTTAACTGCACGCCGATCGAAGGTAAGGCCTTGCTGAGTTCAGAGCAAGTGACAGCCGGAGGAGAAGTAAAGGTGCACTAATCCTATCCAGGAGCCCTGGCCTACTTGATTCAAAACCTTGGGAAGCATTTAATGCTTATGAGTACGGCGCTGTGTCTGTCACAGATTAGGGTTCTGGTGCACTCTCCCCCAAGCCTGCTGCCGGCTCCCCGTGAGACCTGGCGGAAATCATTTAACCTCTATGCCTCCAGTTTGCCCGTTGGTACAACACGGATGTTTAACTGTGTAGGTGAGGGAATGTTTATAAATTGCCCGGGGATCCTTTGCTGAATGATGCTGTAAGGCAGTGTGTACAAGCGGCTCCCGTCGATTGTTAACTGGTTGGCGTTTTCTCAGTAATACCGTTCTGAACCGGAGCGTGGGAAGTTGCCCTTGGAAGCATGTTAGACAAATCAGACCATAATGTTTGAAAAGGTGCCTGGGAGCTGAGCTCACAGTTCTCAGTTAGAGTTAGCTTTCGAAGGGTTGGATTCCTATCAGTAAACGTCAGTTTCACTGTGTGCAGACAAACCAACCAAAACAACCTTCCTTAGTGGGTAACTGAAATGTACAGATCGGCAAAGTAAGAAAGGAAAGGCCTCCCCAGCCGTGTCCGTGCCCGTGGGGTGGGGAGAGTTGTGGACACGGATAAGGGGGCCGCAGCTGGGAAGAGGAGGGTCTGGAGCAGGGCTGCAGCGAGCCGCCAAAGCTGGGCGCTGGCGTGGGGCCAGGGACATGGCTGGGGGTGTGTCCGGAGCAGAGCTGGCATTGGGGGTGGGCTGGGTAGTGCTCCCTCTCCACCCCTGTGAGGGCTGGTCTGGGCCCTTCCCGCTCCCGCCCCCCCATGTCCCACACTTTGGGGACCTCTGACTGAGAGTTTGATTTAAGAACAGTTACTTTGTGGGTTTGGACATGCGATGTTGACAAATTTCTGTTTTAGTGGTTAATAAGCTTTGGGGTTTTTTTACCATCATTAAATAATTCTTGTCTGACCTCCCCATAAACTCCTGCAGCTGTGAACATTTAAATGGATACAAATTGAAAGTAAATGCTTAAATATAAACATGGAAATTATCTATCAGTTATAAACACAAATGTCTGGACAGGTTCTGTTATCCTGTTTGTTTGCTCACAGAGTGTTGTGACTGTCAGTTACTTCAGCAACAAATCATGTCGCCACTAATCAGTAAATCCCAGGATATACTGTAGCAAGCTTGTTCTCTCGGCTGGCTGCAGAGAGCTGCAGTTCCAAGACTGGGCTGTTTGTTGCGTGGGATGTTGTGTAGGTCTCACCAATGCTTCACTCCGCGCTCTGGGAGAAAAACATCACCTCAGCTGCATCGAGGAGGCGGCTGCTCACGCTGTCAAGGGAGTTTAAGCAGCCACTGTTTTGGAAACAGCCGGGTGCCGTAATTATGCAGTCACTGGCAGCAGCAGCATAAGGACCTGGTTTATGAAAACAAATGGAGCTGTTTTCTGCCTCGGCGGTGATCTCTTTGCCACCACCGGCCACAGTCCTTCCAAAATAGAGACATGTTAGTTTCCTTGCTGTGGCTGGTGACTTGGGAAGCAGATTAGGAACAGCCTTTTGATTTTTCTCGATGAATCTGAATTCTAATATGTACTGCAAAGCAGACAGGGAGACTGAGTTAAGCCCAAAAGTATTTGCTGAATGCCCCATTAGCTGGACTGTGCAGGGGGGACATAAGTAATCTAAACACTGGCAAAAACATTTCTGCATCCCTGGAGACGCTCAAGAACGCGTCGTTCAGAGACATTGGATGCCGGTAATCCCCATGCAACTGCTGATTCTCCTGGTAGCTGATGTCCCAGGCTACAGAGACTGAAAAGAAGAATGGCAGCTTGTTTAAAACACGTGCTGCATGATTTTAGGGGGGGCTTAAACCATGTCCGCCTGGAGTTACCGCTGAGCCGGGGTGATCTAATGGTTAGACTGTTGTGCTGGGAGTTGGAAGTGGTACAAAGGAATCTATCTGTGGCTGTGCCTAGGACATGCAGTTACCCTTTTAAAGTGGGGACCTTTACTTTATGTCACAGAATAGTTGTGAAACTTAATGAATGAAGCCGTTTGAGATCCCTGGCCGGAGGGGACGGTAGAAGGACAACTCTCTCGAATTTTCGCTTTGCTGTTCTCCCTCTAGCAGAAAGCTTAAGGGCATGTTCTTGGAGCGTTAATAATGCAAGTCACTGTAGCTGGTTTGCAGCTCTGAGGTGCTAATGGATTCTCCTAACTTGGCAGGGATGCTGTCACACCAGCTGAAACAGCACGTGATTGATGGAGAGAAAACTATCATCCAAAACCCTACAGACCAGCAAAAGTAAGTCTCCTCTCCGGGATCGTCACTTCTATCAGTAGCATTGCGAGGGGGTGTGAGACCAGATCTCTTTTCTAGTTCCTGGCCTGTGGTACCTGGCTGGGTGGGGTAGTGGGTGTTCTTTAGCCCAGGCTCTTCCATTTTTTCTTATATTAAGGTAATTTGTGATGCTCTGCATTGACAGCTTGGGATGGGAGGTAGTGACTGAAGGTTTTTACCCCCTAAACTTTTTGCTGGCATCTGTACAGTCAGCTGGTCTCTCTAGAAAGTGTCCCCATCACTAAGTCAGTCCTTGGTTTCTGCGACTGCTAGCAAAATCGCCAGCCATTCCCGGTTGTGACAGCGGATTGCTTTAATGGTGTGGACGTGAGTTCACCAGGAACTAGATTGAGACCGATCACGTTAGTTCCCATAGGCTGCCATTTTCAATCACATCTTGGACCTCAATATCCCATTTCCTTCCCTTCCGCCAGCTCCTCCCTCTCCTTCTGGGATAGGTTCTGGTTGTTTAGACCCAACATTGAGGAAGGACCATCTTTGTGTTCTGTGTCTGTACAGCGCCTGGCACAATGGGCCTTGGTCCATGCCTGTGGCCCCTAAGTGCTACCATACAAATAACAGAATACATTTTACTAGAAAAGTTTCCGTGACATTTGTTTAAAATATCTCCAATTAAAATCGATCTGTGAAGTGCGGTCTGGACTCTCTCACATTGGGCTAAGGCAAGGCATACTGGAAGTGAAACTGATCGGTCTGTCTTCTAGGCTGAGCAAAGTGCAGAGAGTAAACAGCATAAGTGATTTTTAATCAGCTTGTTTCTTAAAGTCCCTTCCATCTTAATGATTGAAGATGGTTCTGGTGGCTGGGGCAGTGAAGAATTTCCTGAATGATGGGTGTCTGTCAGATCTCTAGAACCGCTGCAGAGCATCTCAATGGAGCCTTGCCTCTATCTCCTGTGTGTCGGTTTGATTAAGCTCCTCTAATTGCTGTGTAAAGCGCCACACGTGCATTTGTGGTGCTCTGTGCCCCCTCACCCCCCCGCTCTGTACAGCAATATTACTAGGCGAAGGGGGATTTTTTTCCTTGTAGAGATGTCTCATTTTGCTCACTCGCCAAACCTCTCCCACCTAGGAAGGACCATGAAAAAGCCGAGTTTGAGGTCCATGAAGTTTACGCCATTGACGTGCTTGTCAGCACCGGGGAAGGGAAGGTGAGTGTCCTTTGGCACGCTGCTGTTACTTTATGCCCGTGGGGACTTCAGAATGGCCCCTTGATCTGAGCGTGGCATTGGGAGCCAGGCTCCAGCTGTGGAACACTTGCTGCATGCACTCACTTCTCCTCCTCCTTGGGTCTCCAGTTCCCTGTGTGTAGAATGGAGACCCCTCAGGGTGGGTGTATTCGTGTGTGTGTGAATGTAAAGCCCTCCGGCGGTACTGAAGCCCCAGCATGCACTCAGTCCTACCGTCTGCCCGGCTAACCAATCTGTGGCTTGTGTTTGAGTCTCCTTTGTGTTCTTAGGCGAAGGATGCTGGCCAGAGAACTACCATTTACAAAAGGGACCCCTCCAAGCAGTACGGCTTGAAAATGAAAACCTCCCGTGCCTTTTTCAGCGAGGTGGAGAGGCGCTTTGACACTATGCCATTTACTCTCAGGTATTGTCTCCTCTTTGTCACAGAGGGTGCTGTTATGGCGGGGTTTGCTGCGGCTGGACAAGCCGTAGGCAGGGGATGTGGCTGACTTGGATGTTTCACCCCAACCCGGAGATTAAGACCCTTCCGGGGTCTGTGAGGATTTGAGACCCTCCTGCGCCTTGCGGGGGGCTGCAGCTGAAATACAAGGGGGGACCAGTCCTGTCGTCTTCACAGAGTGGCGTCAAAGCTGTGTCAGGACGCAGGGCTCGTTCCAAGCCCCCTTTTTCGACTGATGTGCACTTTAGCAAAAGGAAATTACTCCCGGGTTAATGCCCCAGTTGTGCCTCAGATCTGTGGGCTTTCTCTGGGATTCTGCGTTCACGTCGCTCCGTGAGCTTTCATCCACGCACCTGCTGCCAGCCATCCTGCACCAGCAACGCACCGCAGCAGGCGGGGAGGGGCCGGGTAACGTCTGTCGCTTGGCTGGCAGGGGTCCCCCCTCCTCGGGTGACAGCGGTAGTCGGTTGTACGCTCCTTGGAGCGGCGAGAGAGGCGGAAGCTCAGGTCTGTGGCTCTCCCCCTTTCTTGCAGGGCATTTGAGGATGAGAAGAAGGCTCGGATGGGGGTGGTGGAATGCGCCAAACACGAGCTGCTGCAGCCTTTCAATGTCCTCTATGAAAAGGAAGGTGAGTCCGTTGGGGCGGGGGGCTTGCTGGAGAGCAACCTCTGGTCACCTCTGGGGCTCTGATCAGACAGGTTCCCGCTGGAGCCATGTCCCTGGAGGGTGGTGCTGTGCAGACACTTGCTCCCAATGAACCAGGAGATTTCTTCGCTCAGTCGCTCTTAACCCCTTGGTTGCCAGGTCTTGCGTAAGAATAATCCTGGTGGCGAGATCTGTTGGACCATGGGGGGTAATCTCCCCGGGGTGGTGATGGAAGCGCCGTCAGTTTGGTTCACTTAAAGATTAGCCTGGAGGACCTACTTCGGGAATGATCCTGCCCCGAGCGGGGAGGGACGTCATTGAAACACTGCAGATGCAGTTTACCAATTGTCCTAGGCAGATGCGACGGTGGGAGAGCAAGGTGGAGTTTGGGTTGCGCGCTGTTCCCCCAGCGTGTTGGCTGTAACTGTGATTCCTGCTTTACAGGCGAGTTCGTCGCCCAGTTCAAATTCACAGTGCTTTTAATGCCCAACGGTCCCATGAGGATAACCTGCGGCCCCTTCGAGCCAGAGCTCTACAAATCCGAGTTTGAGGTTCAGGATGCAGAACTGAAGGTCAGTCCGAGGAAACGCGTTTGCTTGCCTGCGGTGCGTAGACTCGCACGAGTCACCCGTTTCTGGCCACACGGGCTGGAAACCAGACCTAGCTCCCCACCTTGGGGGGATGCGTGAGGCACGCGGTTCGATAGGAGACTGTAGGTTGGTCAGTCCCCTCTCCTCTTTGCTGTCCCCTGGGCGTGGTGGGTTCTTTATTCTCTCTCAGCTGTTTGGATCTGTAAGGCAGGGCTGTGCTTTTATCCCCTGCCGGGGATGGAGGCCCAGAGCGGCCAAGCTCCTGCAGAGACAGAGTGCGCGGGTTTGAGGAGGAGGCTGAGCACCTAGGTTTGAAGCTCAGCTGGAGCTGTCTGGGGGCGTGGTTCTGACGCTGCTCTGCACATGTGAGAAGGTGGCAGCACAATTCAGAGCAAAGAGGAGCTGCAGTCCGGTGTCACGGTGGTTGTGTCAGGAACATGATCTCCAGCAGGCTCCCCCAAGTCACCTGCTTGGTCACGGGTGTGTCGTTGCCGTGGGGATTCAGAGGGGCTGCGCAGGTGGAGTGTCATTCCCAAGCTGTCCAGGACGTGTGCTGTTCCTTTATGGCTGGCAAAGGCTTGTTCTGCTACGTTGGGATTTCCCTTTATCCCCAGTCAGAGCAAAGAAAACGGCTCTGTCCTGGCTGCTTACCTTCTCTTCCTCTTCCTAGGCACTGCTACAAAGCTCCGCCAGCCGGAAGACCCAGAAAAAGAAGAAAAAGAAGGTAATTTAGTGGTGTCACTTCATAACGGCTGGGTCTCACACACAGGTTCACTGCATCTTGGGAAACCCCAAACTCTCCACTCAGGCCTTTGACTCCTCTTAGCCTAGCAGAGTTCTTACAGCTGTGGAAGAGGGAGATGGATTCTGTTCCGGGTCATGTGATGTCTGGGATTATTTGCTCCGTCTCAAATTCTGCTTCTCACTGGCCGGGGGGGTGACTAACGCCACTTGTCCAGAGTGGAGTTGCACACGTGTGACTGAAAGCAGAATCTTTACCACTGGCCAGGCCAGAAAGACCCCAGCATGCCTCACAGATCCCAGAGTGAGTCTGCAGCACTGGCAGGTAGAGGGGCTGTTTTCCTGCTTGTAAACTGATCTGCCTTGATCTGGAGTC
The DNA here is from genome assembly GCA_037349315.1 of Chelydra serpentina. Classification (NCBI taxonomy): domain Eukaryota; kingdom Metazoa; phylum Chordata; order Testudines; family Chelydridae; genus Chelydra; species Chelydra serpentina. The sequence continues at coordinate 378,758 of JBAIAC010000278.1, forward strand.
ATTGAGGCAGAGTGATGTCTAGCCAGGCGTCAAAGCAGAGCTGCACTCTGGGAGATGTCGGCAGGAAAAGGGACTAGATCAGCTGAGATTTGACCGGCTGGCATTGCTGATAAGGTGGAGAGCTTCAAGAGACTTTTCTGGGTGGCAGAAGAGAACTCTTCTTGCACCAACATCAGAGAGATCCTGGGAAGGGAAGAGACGCCCAGTGCTCCCAACAGGAGATTAACTGGGGGGCGGGGGGAGTCAGACGCAGGCTGAAAGGGAAGGGTGACCCTGAAACAAATGGGGTATTGCAGGCTGGCTGACTCCAGGGTGCTGTGGGCCTGCGTGTCTCCGGGTTGTCTCCAGACTTAGTGATTCTCCCCTCTGAAGCAGAGTCACTTATCCCTGTTTGGGTTCGTTTCCGCAGGCATCTAAGAACGCAGAGAACGCCACCACGGGGGAAACAGCAGAAGAGAACGAAGCCGGTGACTGAACGGCTCCAGCTCCCCTCATGTAGCACCTGAGTCTCTCGAACGCCCCCCTCTCTTCCCCCCCCTCAAAAAAAAAGAAACAAAAATCTACTGCTGTCTGTCTCTTTACACCCCCAATGACAGACAGCCTGGACTTCCCACTGACAACAGCCAACTCCGATTGACTCTGCTCTGAGGGAGGATTCGCTCAGCAACTTCAGACTGCTTTCAAACACACAAACAAAAATAATAAAACCAGGAGTAAAAACTAGTCTATCCCCCACTCTTTCTAACCTTTGATACTACTCGCGCTTGTTAGAGGTGAGTGACTACACCGTTCCAAGACAGGGAGTGTAGACAGCTCTTCTTTCCTCTTCCTCCTCCTCCTCCATTTCTTCCTTTCAAGATTTTCTAATCCCTCTTGGTGGGGGAGCAGGGAAATCTTCAGTCACATCTGACAACCAACCGATTTAAGCCCGAGCAGCGCTATGTACTTAGGGAGCCGGTACGCGGGGCTGGTCTAACACCTCTGCTTCCCAGCACTGTCCCAGCTCTCCCCCTGCCCGCAAGGACATTTCTCTTCCACTTCAAACTCTTACTGTGGTGTGGAATTTTTCACTTTTTTTAGCCTGTATATTTAAAATTGGGAAAGTCGTATCAAATTTTATGTGTGCCCCCCTCCTCCTCCCCCAGACTGTAGACCATTCAGCCTGTTGTGTTCTGGCTTGCATTGGTTTGTGTCTAAGCTCTATTTTTAATACACAGGTGTGATAAGCTTGTTTTTAATTGAGACTGTCATAACGTAAGGAAGGAAGCACTCAATTCGAGCCATTCTTCCCCATGAACCCCTTGCAAAACTCCTCCCAAGGGCAAGAGGCATCTGGAGCACCCACGTTCAGTACCTAGCCCGCGTTTTTTAACTTCCCAACATCATGGGGCAGTTCAGCATTCCTTTTTTTCCCCCCATACACCAAAACAGCTGCCTCTACTTACGTTGTATACAGTCGGCTTTTCCAGAAGAATGCCCTTCTGTGCCATCAAATAATTTGGGAAACGCTGCAGAAGTGAGCAGACCTGGGCTAGACTTCACCCGTGGGAATCTCTTTTCTATAGTGCGTCTTTTTTTAAAGCTGTCCGGTTGAATTGTACGGATCTGAGTGGCAGCCAGGTCTCTGTCTCAGCACTTACTGTAGCTGGCTTGGAAGGTCTCCTGCCTGTTAAACGATGCCCTTTCTGATGAGCGCACCTGGGCTTTTCTGCAGGTCAAGTGCTTCCTTGGCAGTATTTGAGTTTGAAAATTTAAGCGAGGGAAAAAAAGAACCTTGCAAATGCTACCAAAGTTTACGTCGATAAAAGGAAATAAATGAGATTTTTCCATCTGTCTACAAACTGTCTGCTCCCATTTCTAATCTGTGTTCAGCTCTTGTAGGGGGTTGGGTAGTAATAGAGATACTGTGGACTACATTCTGAATGGGTGCAGGGTAGCTGCCACTCACACACTGAAGTGGTAGCAAGACACACCTGTCCAAGACTGAAATCGCAGGTTGGCTTAGTGTTAGGCTGCTCCCAAATGTTAACCATGAGCTTAAGGGAAAATAAAGATGCCTTGTTCCGGAAGAGGAACATTTTAGCATTTATAAGCAATACACTGTCTGTTGCCTTTGGTAAAGGAAGGGCAGGGCTAATCTTTCTCATTCACAATACCGATTTATAAACCACTAAGACTTGCTGGAGGTTTATTTAATTTTCTATTTTTACTTTGGAGTAACATTGGAAAAAGATGTACCTCTCGAGACAAGAAAAACAATTCCGGTTGTGAAAAGTTTGAAACAAAATTCCCAAGAAATATTCTGTAACTGATTTTTTTTTTTTTTCCAAATAAAATTGACTAGTGACACTGCTGTTTGGACAGAAGAATGGGTCTGCTGTTTTGTGGACTGGGGGGGTGGGAGGTGGGGAAGGAGTATGTCTGAGAAGAAATGTGGGCTGTATTATTTCTGTAACCCATTTCACCCAAAAAGGTTTTAAGGCATCTTGCACCCCATCCTGTGCTACATCCTTGAAATGCAGCCACCTCTGGGGTGGAGGCTGCTGGACAGAGCACAGCATGCTCTGCAACAGTGGGGAGGAAAAAGTTTGGCCAAAGGCAGGGATCCTTGGACCTTCAAATCCAAACCCCACCTTAGTGTTTTGGGTATTGCCCACCAGACTCGGGCGTGAAACTCCCCTTACCTCCTTTGGAAGGACGAAGGGCCTAGTTAACCCTGCTGGGATTGGTCTGAGAGAGTTGGGGCATTTCAAATTCCAGTACTAAAGTCATCAAATCATTTTAGCACCATAGTTTCTGGTGAGGGTCAGCCAGCCTGGCTGTACCGCAGGCAAGGGGAAAAGGAATCCCTGAGGGTGCATTCAGTGCGTGGGATGTTCAGCATGAGAAACTGACCCTGTGTTGCTGTCTGATTCTAGTGCCACAACAGTTACTAAGTTGTCCTTTTAATTCTGGTGCGGGAAGTGCTCAGTCCCTTTGTCTCGTTCATTGCGCATCCAAAGACGCGTGGGTGGAGAAAGCAAGCGTGCCCATGCTGGGGATTTTTGCACTGCATATCCCTGAGGTCAATCTGAGTAGGGTCACTAGGATTTTCACCAGCCTTATACGTCTGTTCCAAACCCCATCTGGCAGCAGCAGTTACTTGTTGACCCTAATGCTCCACAATCAGTGGGGGTGAGTTGTGGCACAAATGCCTCGGCACAGCTGTGTAACTCGGCTGCAATCTGCAGACATTGGCCTGTTGCGTGTTCTCGCCCACCTCTGGCTTTATGGCCGGTACAGTCAGAGGAAGGCTGTTCCAAATGGCCTCTTGGAGCACTCCTGTAGGATGGGCTCCGAAAGCTTCCAGACTGACCCCAAAAAAACCCAATTGCATTCAGTGGTTTATTTTTCAATACAATCTCCCTGGACGTCGGTGCACTTGGTCTGGTTTGGCTACACCCAGCTTCTCGGAGTCCTTGTTCAGAAACTCCTTGACTGCTGCGGTCGTCTCATTGTTATCATTGAAATGCTTCCCGCCAAGGTCTTCCTCCGACTTGGGGAACAGGCAGAAGTTGGAGGGAGCCAAATCCGGGGAATAGGCTGGGGGGGAGCAGCTGAAAGCCACGTTTGGTTGCTGTGATTACCGCAACCTTGGATCTGAGATGATCTTGGGTCATTGGCCCCCTCCCATTTCACTCTATTGACACAGATAATGCAGCCATGTGGGGGGCCCTGCTACAAGTGTCCCCCTTCCTCTTGTCAGCCGTGGGTGAGTTTCTAATTCTCTTGGACCAAGCTACTGGCTTCCGTTCCCCTGCATCTCCCCTTGTGGCTGAGCTGAGGCAGCTGGTCTTTGCAGGGCAGGAGTGGGCGCATTCGCATCTGCAGGCTAGATGCCTGGTCCCCTCTTTCTGCTCTCCAGGGCATGCTCGTGCGGTCTCTCCTTTGTCCAGCAGTGAGGCCAGGGTACGTTGCTCAGGCCACCATCTTGCACGATGCTCCGGGGCTCGAATTAGGGCCTGGAGGGCTAAATGGGGGAGCTGGGGGAGTGTGAGAGAGCCAGGCCCTGTAGCTGAGGCTGCAGATTGGCAGAGAGGGGGGCCCCATGGCCCACACCTGCGTGTGGGCACCCTTTGCTTGTGGCAGATGAAATTCAGTGTTGATCAATGCAAAGTAATGCACATTGCAAAACACAATCCCAGCTCTACAGATAAAATGAGGGGGTCTGGATCAGCTGTTACCCCTCGAGAAGGAGATCTTGGAGCCATTGTGAATAGTTCTCTGAAAACATCCACTCAGTGTGCAGGGGCAGTCAACAAACAATGTTGGGAATCATTAGGAAAGGGATTGATAAGACAGAAAACATCATATTGCTCCTATATAAATGCAGATGTTGCTTCAGCTCAAAACACAGTGGAAAAGGTACAGGAAAGGGCTACAAAAATGATTAGGGGTATGGAACGGCTGCCGTATGAGGAGAGATTAACAAGACTGGGACTTAGTTTGGAAAAGAGATGACTAAGGGGGGATATGACAGAGGGCTATAAAATCATGGCGGGTGTGGAGAAAGAAATAAGGAAGTGTTATTTACTGATAACACACGAACTAGGGGCACCCAATTAAATTCATAGGCAGCAGGTTTAAAACAAACAAATGGAAGTATATTTTCACCCAACGCACAGTCAACCCGTGGAACTCCTTGCCAGAGGATGTTGTGAAGGCCAAGACTATAACAGGGTTCCAAAAAACAACTAGATCAGTTCCTGGAGGATCGGTCCATCAATGGCTATCAGCCGGGCTGGGCAGGGATGGGTCCCTAGCCTCAGTTTGCCAGAAGCTGGGAATGGGCGACAGGGGATGGATCACTGGATGATTCCCTGTTCTGCTCATCCCCTCTGGGGCCCCTGGCACTGGCCGCTGTCGGAGACAGGACACTGGGCTAGATGGACCTTGGCTCTGAGCCGTAGGGCCGTTCTTGTGTTAACACGCGCGGGTGCTCTTGCACGTCTGGTGTTGCACACCACACACTTGGGCCCGTGCCCTGTGTGTTGGGGGGGGAGTGAGGCTCAGGACCCTGGGGTGTAGCTGGGGAGGGGGGATTGGGCCTTGCACCTTCCCGCCTCCGTCCCCCTTGGACGTAGCGGTTTTACCCCTCCCGCTCTCTGGGCTTAGCTGGGAGGCTTTGTATTCAAAATGGAGGCGGATGGGAGGGCGAAAACTACACCTCCCGTCATGCTCCGCGAAGAGGGCGCGCGCGGCCCTTCCGTTGACGCTCCCGCTCCGCCCACCCGCTTCCGGAACTGGGCTATAAAAGGGGGCGGGCGGCGCGGGGCCGCTCTCTCTCGGCAGTTGTCGCCGCCATTTTGTCGGAGTCAGGGGGCTCCATCTGCCGCCATCCGCGGGCACTGAACCCGGGCCGCCATGAGAGCGAAGGTGAGTGGGGCCGGGGCCTGGTGTGGGGCGAGGGGGGCCGGGGCTGGGCCTGGCCCGGCGGGGCTATGGGGGCAGGGGGGCTCTCCTAGGCCTCGGGCCGCTATTCCCGTCCAGGGCTGGGGGCGGGGCCTTGCAGGGGGGGGGTAACTGCGCAGCGCCCCTGGCTCTCGCCGGGGTCCCCGGCTGCAGGGGGGGGTCGCCCGCCATGCTCGTGGCCCCGCCCCCCAATCTCCGGGCGCCGGCCTGTGGCCGCCTGCGCACACGTGGGGCAGCGCGCTGGGCCCGGGGCTGGGCGCTGATCCACCCGCTGGGCACCTGCTTGGTTGGCCTCTTGGCGGGCATGGGGGGGGAGCGGCGCCCCCCAGCGTGGGGGCCATGGGGGAGGCGGGTTCAGACCTGCCTGGCCCCATTGCTACGCGGACACCAGCCCTTTTCATAGCACCCAGCAGGAAATCCCCATAGAAATCTTGGGGGGGGGGGGTGCTGCCTTCATTTCCCCCCGGGCGCCATGTGCTCGGTGCAGCAGGTAACGGGGGGCATGGAGACATGCGGTAGAGGCTGATCCTGCTGTTAATATGCTGCTGACTCTTGTTTCCCTCCCTCTTTCCTCTAGTGGCGAAAGAAGCGTATGCGCAGGTATGTGAGTTTTTGTTTTGGCTTGATTGGCCTGGTGACTTACCGAGCTTGGTTTGCAAGACTTGTTTTTTCTGCCATCTAAATGTCCTGTCCTGGCCCTCTAGAAATGCAGTCATGTGCCTGGCGAAGATGGTTGGTCAGATTTGGTAAATAGGGAGTGGCGGGGGGGGGACGACTCCAGTTGCATGTGTTAATGTTAGCACTGCATCCCACCTCCCTCAGGCTAATTGATGACAGTTAAAATACATTTATTTCTGTCGTGTCTAGAGGCCTCAACTGAAATTGGGAGCCCATTGTCCTAGAGGCTGTAAAAGGGCCTTGCCCCAGAGTGTACAGGCTAAATTGAGGAGACAAGCAGGAGAGTGTAGGAGGTAAAGTTCTGTAGTGGGACTTGGGTTCAATTCCTGTTTCTACTCTACACATGGTTGTATGACCTTGAGTAAGTGTGTCTCATGCCTCTATTTCTCATCTGTAAAATGGTGATAACACTACAGGGTTGGGAGTGGAGAGAGAAACATTGATGCGTGTGAAGTGCTTTGTGGTGTATGCCTTTCTAAACCTCTAAATAGACTGCATCAATTGTGTAAACTGTTTTTCTTGTAGGGGGGTGGGGTGCAGAACTAAACCTACTTTATTTCCAGTGAATATTTCTTAGCTCATCTGGCAGTGCAGTGTAAGTATCAGAGCAGCCAAGTCAGCTCAGAGCTAAAACTGCCTGCCTCCCCTGGCATTTTCCAGCTTTGGTGTAACAAGCTGTTCTGTTAGGCATGGCAGGTAAGGAGGACATGTTTCAACGGAGGGGCCAAATTTATTGCAGGAGTTAGTACGTCGGGGGTTACACAAGTCTCCCCTTATTGTAGGTGTTTAAAAGAAGCCATTAAAACACTGAAGCAAAGATGCAAAGTTCCTTTTCCACACAGAGTAAACATGAATTTGTTACTGCTTTTAGCTGTTCAGTTTTCTGCTCTGCTTTTAAATAAGGTCTGAAACTCCAGTTTAGAATTCTGGGAAGGCAAGCAGGAATAGGCTTAGAGCTAGCCTCTCTACTCAAAGTGCTGTCCTCGCTGGGCTTTTAGCCACCTTTCTGTGGACAATGAAATAGGTTACTTGGTTTCTGGTAATTTCACTTTTGGGTTCTTGTGCACTAGGACAAGCCAACAGTTAGGTGGCAGACATTGCGGGGTTATAGTTCGCTTTTAAAAACTGCACATTATAACTTGTTTACAAAATTGACAGGCTTGTTCTTACACAAAAGGTGTTTGGCCTGATAATGCCTTGTTCAAAGTCCATTTAACCAGGTTGGCTGCCTGGTGTGGAATGGCTGATAGAATATCAGCACAGTAAAAGCTTTCTCTGATGGGTAAAATTGTCTTTCTCAGGCTGAAGCGCAAAAGGAGAAAGATGAGGCAGAGGTCTAAGTAAATGTCTTCTCCGCTGCTACTGATGCTGCAAAGCAGAGCAAAGAAACGTTGGAGCTTGGGATGCTGACCTCCAGACACAACTACTTCCTGGTGTTGCAGGAGTGTTTTCCTACCAGTCTTCAAGAGTTTTTTCCATCTTAAGAATGAAGGTCTCATCCGTATGGGTGGTAGCCCTGAGCTTTGACATTCTGGACTGGTTCTGGTCTTTGTAGTTGAATGTAGCAGGTATACAATAAAAACCTGGTTTGGTTGGGAATTCAGCATGTTTTTCGTAATGTTGCATTTTAAATAGCCCTAAGTTGATTTAAAACACAATCTCAATGTGATCTCTAGGCATGTATGTAACTTGACTTTTAAAGATGCTTGTTGCATCGTTCGGCCCTCTTCTGACTGGCTTTCTGGGCCCTTTCCCAATACACACAGTTGCATGGCCCGGCTGAGAATAAGAATCCACTGAAATCACCTTTGCTGAAGATGTAACTGAGAAGTGTCAAATGTCCAGGCCACAATGCAGCACTGCTGAGTTGTATGAATGTGAGGCACAGCGCACGTATACCCTGGTACACTTGTATGCGATTGTAGGCTTCAGAATTAAGTGCTGAGTTCACACCAGTCTCTGAACAGTGACTTCCCAGTATAAAAGTGTTGGTTCTTGTGCTGAGAGCATGGATAGAATGTAATGCTCTGTCCAGCTCCTAGAACTGGAAGGACCTTGAAAGGTCGAGTCCAGCCCCTGCCTTCACTAGCAGGACCAAGTACTATCCCCTGACAGATTTTTGTCCCAGATCCCTAAATGGCCCCCTCAAGGATTGAACTCACAACCCTGGGTTTAGCGGCCAATGCTCAAACCACTGAGCTATCCCTCCCTCCCACCCCATATGGATAGAATGTAATGCTCTGTCACTTGCATCAGACTTACCCACAAGTTACATTCCCCTCATGAAGCGGGCAGCACAAGAGGTATATGGAGATATTTTCTGGTGAGAAGTGGATGGTGTAACTGCTTGCATGAAGGGTAATCCTGTTCCCGAAGGTCTACCTTCCCTTTGATTGAAACTTCAAGGAAATGAGCTCAAATTTATAGCACCCTTCACCGAAGACTTCGGAGCGCTTTACAGTGTTAACCCTTGGAAGAGAAGATAATCCTGAATATGCTGACAATATAAACACTGAGAACTGGATGGTGGATAATTTTCTGCCAGCCCCTCCTGACACAGCTAGTCATAGTGACCTAGCTTTGTAAGATAGGCCCTCTTTAGCTTTGGCTAGACCAGGTCATTTTTCTTGTCCTGTAGCCTATGCAAAATGACCAGCTGGGTGATTTGACTCTTCTGCAAACTGCTCAGCTGTGGTGGAGGTGGGGGGGACGTTCCCAGGGGTATGATGCCTAAATCAAGGGCAACTACAGGTGACCTCAAACTGTTCAACGTAACCGGCAGTATGAGCCGTGAAGAGTGGACCGCACCGGTGTTAACCCCAGGGAGGGTACGGGGGAGCGAGAGCTTGGGGGGCACTCTGGACTTTGCATGGTCCCGTGGCAGTGGGGCAGGACCGGTTTCACTAGCACCTGGTGGGGCAGTGGCCATGACACACGGGCTGTGGGTGCCAAGGCGGTGCTAGTGGCTGGGGAAGACAGGGCCTTCCCCTGTGAGGCCGTGCCCCCCACCCCCCCACCCCCCACTCCAAGCTACTGGGGCGCTCCCCTAGGAAGCAGGGCCTTGTCGCTATGGTAACCCCGACTGGCCGCGCGCGCTGCATGCTGGGAGGCTTCCGGCCAGCGGCCGGAAGGACCATAGAGTAGTTCCGCTGGAGGGCGGAAGAGGCCGCTCTTTGTCGCTGGAGGAGGAGGCGGACGCGGCCGGAGAGCGGGTGAGCGAGAGGCCGCCCCGAGCAGGGACCCGGGCGGGTTGGGGGGGGGGCTTCCTCCGCCGGGGGGTACCTGGGTCCCACTAACCCCCCGCTGCCCCCCCGGCCGGCTCGCTCGGGCTCCTCCCTCCCCCCGGGTCCCCCCCTTGTTCTCTGGCCAATCTGGGGGGGGGGGGGTTACCCCTGAGTCCTTCTCCCCCCTCCCCCCAATGGCCTCTGGCCTGGGCAGGGTCTGCCCCTCCGACCCACCCCCCGTCTGTGGCTCAGTGGGGACGAGGCCCCAGAAACACCTGCTCTGGCGCGGCCCGGGGGGGGGCGGCTCGGCTCCGAAACCAGCCCCGGTCCGTGCCCTGGGGGAGCAGGACTCCTGGGTTCCCGGCCCGGCGCGGTCGGGAAACCCTGGGCTTCACTTTCCCGAGCGGCCTTCTGTCTGCAGGGGGCGGTTCGTGCTCTTCTGGTGGGTCACACAAAAATGGTGGCGATCTACCAAAGTAACTCTAGGTGGCGGATTTACTCCACCTGGGAAGATTTGAAGTGCCGAGGCCTTTCTCCACCGGCTTCTCATCCAGTGAGCTCAGGGTCCAAAACAAACACAGTTACTAACAATCTCTTGCACGCCCTTCAGTGTTTCATTCGGTAAGTTTATGAATAGGCTCATATGCAGGGGACTGGACTCTGGCCCAGGAGGTTCCTTCCAGTCCTAGGTTCCCATCGTTAGTCAAAAAGGCTGCGGGTTTATTAGCTTTCTCCGGCATGCCTTTGGATATAAATCCATAAGCAGCTTTTGCTCTACTGCCTTGATTTACAAGGTCAGCCAGGTAGAATGGTATTGATTATTTGTATTGTAGTGGTCCCTAGGGCCCTGATCTCAGCCCCATAGAAAATTTACTCTCTGCCTCTAGATGTAACCATATGTGATGACAGACTTCCCCTACCCTTGAGATGTATACAATTCAGAATATAGAATTCAGACACGAGCTCTCGCCTGCTTCTGTACCTCATGTGCTGTAAAGATACACACCTGGGTATCTGACACTAAGCGCCGTGGCAGCAAGGGGCTTCCACATACCCTGCTGGGTGGGTCTGATTTAAAATGAAAGTAGCTGCCACCTTGATTTAAGAACATAAGAACGGCCACACTGGGTCAGACCAAAGGTCCATCTAGCCCACAGTGTCCTGTCTTCCGACAGTGACCCATGCCAGGGGCTCCAGAGGGAATGAACAGAACAGGGAATCATCAAAGGATCCATCCCATTCCCAGCTTCTGGCAAACAGAGGCTAGGGACACCATCCCTGCCCAGCCTGGCTAACCGCCATTGATGGACCTATCCTCCATGAACTAATCTAGTTCTTTTTAGAACCCTGTTATAGTCTTGGCCTTCACAACATCCCCTGGCAAGGAGTTCCACAGGTTGACTGTGCGTTGTGTGAAAAAATACTTCCTTTTGTTTGTTTTAAACCTGCCTATTCATTTCATTTGGTGCAAAACAAGTTGATAGCTTCTCTCAAAGTTGAGGGGGTTCTGATTTTTTGTGGGGGCTGGGGCCTGTATCTCAGGAACCCCTTGGTCAAATGGCTCCAAATTTGGATCACTAACCCTACCCGGTATCCCCGTGAGGCACACCACATTTCAAGACCGCCGGAGAAGCCTTGCGGATTTTGTAGCGCTAAGAGTCAAACTTTATCCCGAAAGCTGGTCATAACCTTAACCCCAGCAGAGGCTGTAATTCCTCACGGCAGATATTTCCCTGCCGACTACACCAGAGCAGTGTAAGGATTCCCCACTTCCCCCCTCCCTGCCTTGTTTTCTCACGCCCTACCTCCTCTCCTCCTTTGCAGTTGCCCGAAGCTCAGGCCAGCAGGGGGGCCAGGGCGTGGGTGGGAAAATGCCCGACCGCGACACCTACAACAACGGCAGCAGCAGCGATGAGGCGGGCGCCAACTCCGACGACATCTGCCGGGACTTCCTGCGCAACGTCTGCAAGCGCGGCAAGCGCTGCCGCTTCCGGCACCCCGACATCAGCGAGGTCACCAACCTGGGCGTGCGCAAGAACGAATTCATCTTCTGCCACGACTTCCAGAACAAGGAGTGCGGGCGCCTCACCTGCCGCTTTATCCACGGCACCAAGGAGGACGAGGACTATTACAAGAAGACGGGGGAGCTGCCCCTGCGGCTGCGGCAGAAGGTGGCGGCGGGGCTGGGCCTCTCCCCGGCGGACCTGCCGAACAGCAAGGAGGAGGTGCCGATATGCCGGGACTTCCTGAAGGGCGACTGCCAGCGGGGAGCCAAGTGCAAGTTCCAGCACTTGCAGCGGGAGTACGAGTACGACGCCCGGGTCATCGCGGCCCGGGACCCCGGCATCGCCACCCCCGTGCGCCGCTACGACCCCTACGACGCCATGTACGACCCCGACCGTTACGACGACCACGACCCGGTGCTGAAGCGGCGGCGGGTGGACGGGCTGCACTTCGAAACCTACGAGTACAGCTTCACCAGCCCGCGCACGGTAGAGTGCCGGCTCCTGGAGGAGGAGAACATCATGCTGCGCAAGCGGGTGGAGGACCTCAAGAAGCAGGTCAGCAACCTGCTGGCCACCAACGAGGTGCTGCTGGAGCAGAACGCCCAGTTCCGGAACCAGGCCAAAGTCATGACTCTCAGCTCCACCGCCACGGCCACTGAGCAGACCCTGGCCCCGCCCGTGGGCACGGTCACCAATTATAACCACAGCATCGCCCAGACCCACACCACGCTCAGCAGCCAGGCCCTGCAGCCGCGGCCCGTCACCCAGCAGGATCTGGTGGCTCCGGCCGGAGCCCAGGCGGCGCCCCCCACCAATGCCGCGCCCCCCATGAACCCTGAAATCACCCCACTCTCGGCTGCTCTGGCTCAGACCATCGCACAGGGCATGGCTCCGCCGGTCTCCATGGCGCCCGTGGCGGTGTCGGTGGCACCGGTGGCGGTTTCAATGGCACAGCCGCTGGGAGCTATCACCATGAGCCACGCCACCACGCCCATGGTGACGTACCCCATTGCGTCGCAGAGCATGAGGATAACCGCCATGCCACACTAACCGGCCCCACAGGGCCCCACGGGTCCGTGCTGTTCGGAGCCGCCCCCGGCAGGCGGAAGGGCTCCGTCGCTGGCAGGACTTGCTCCTTCTTTGGGGAGACAGGAACCGAGAAGGGAGAGAAGTGAACTGAAACCCTTGGAAACCCCTCTCTCCTTTTAGGGGATGGGCTTTCCACCCTGCAGGCGAGTGACTTGGATTTCCCTTAGCCCCTAGCAACCACGCGTGGTCTTCCACAAGGCAGCAGAATTCAGGGATGAAGGGCTTTAATGCCACATGATTCGAAGGGTACAGTAACCTCAGAGCCTTTGCCCGTCACTTGTATCTTTGCCCGAATACCTGCCCCTCTGTACCCACCGCGCTAGCCCCTCCATAGCCCTGCGAGTTCAGGAACTCAGTATGCTGCCTGGCTATGGCAGTATCATTTCACTGACAGGACACACTAGAACGGAGGCTGTAGGGAAATCACCCCCAAGGGTGGGAGCTTGGGCCCCCGGCTTGCTGCTCTAGTAGAGACACTCCCGGGCTTCCCTGGGCTCAGGCAGAATCAGGAAAGCGAGACCCTGGGGACAACGCCTCCCCCAGAGATGGCAGAAAGTCTGGCTCCATCTGGCAGCCCTCTCCGAGGGGGAATGGCCCTTGGGCAGCTTTTCCTGGTGATGAAATGGTTAAATCCCAAATAGGATTTGGGCTCATATGTAAACTGAGCCCTGTTGCTTTAAAACAGGGCAACACAACCTAGACTCTAGGAAACTGTCTCTACGGTGGTCTTGGGAGCATCCCTGTTCCAGTCACCACTCCAGGGAGAGGGTGGCGTGTTCCTAGGACCATCTGAATCCCAGCAGATGCTGTTGCTGAATTGATCATAAACCCCAGGGTTGGAAATAAACCCAGCCACGCCCTCCAGCCTGATGGGGGAGGGGCACTAGTTAACTGTGATAGCATCTGACCCCGCTTCGCCTGGCAGCTCGCGGGGCGGGGATTGCGTTCTGCTTGAGGTCGTGGGTTGAAATAAAATCGTCTGTTGCTTTGTGAATTGTCGGGACTTCGCCGGTCACCTCCCGAGGCACGGCGTAGCTTGCTGAAAGCAGACCGGGGTTGGGCAGCCATCCTGCCAGGCCCCTGAGCACCCTCCAGAGTGCTCAGCACCTTGCAAGAGCAGACCTGCTCATCAGTCCCCCCCTGGAGCTGTTGGGACTGGCAAATGCGAGCAAATCCACCCGTGCCCTGAGCAACCCCTCACGCCCTTCGCCATCCACCAGCCACGTCCGTGCCTGAGCCTCGCCACCCCAAGACTTCTGTCCGCCTCTCACCGCCATTTTCTCTGTTCACCCCATTCATACAGCCTCAAAGGAACCTGGTTCAAAGAGACCCCCCCCTCCCTCCCTCCCCCGTATGCAGTATTTTTGTTTCTAAAAGCGAAGCTCACCCAGGGGTCTAGAATAGCTTTTGCGTAGTTATGTCTGGGTTTGATGGGGTTTTTTTCCCCCAAGGAGAACTTAAAGAGGAGGAGGATGCCGTACAGCGGGAGCTTTTTCTAAGAGTGCTGAACTTTGTACGTCTAGTGTTTTAGTTCTGTGACGACAGTGTAACGTTTTCAGCTATTAAAAGAAAACGTCCAGCCCCCGACGGATCTATTCCCGTGTTGACACTCGCGCTCTAAAGCGCGGATTAGCCACCAGACGGAACGTTTGGCCTTTCCTCTGAGCACCTCCAAGCACTTCCCGGAGGGATGGGAAGTCTATAAACCCCGCTGGGATGTCGGTAAGGGCGACGCGGGTAGCCACCTCTGGGGGGAAATGCAGCAGCTCACAGCATTGCTACGGGGGGCATCTTGAGTAGCTGACACACAGCAGTAGCTCTGCTTTCCAATCCTTGGTGCATGGGTTCCTTGCAGAGTCAGGAGAGCGCCACCGACTGGATTGCTCCAGGCCCTTCTCGCAGCTTGCTTGGAGGTCTCCCAGCCCAGGGCTGCTCTTAGCATGCGATGGGCGCTGAGAGCTGGTATCCTGGCTGGCTTGTCACCCCTGCAAACCAGCGTGCTCAGCTCTAGACGCTGAGAAACCAAGCCCCGCGACCGCCTCGGCGGTCCCTTTCAGTCTGTTTCCCTCTCTCTCGATGGGCACGCCTGCTCTGGTTTTCCAGTGTTGGCCATGTAATGTGTTACTTCGTCATTAGTTTAAGACCCTTTCCCACAGTCTCTAGGATTTGCTTTCAGCAAGCGGGGAAAGCTCGTAGGAAGATTGGGTTAAGTGAGTGAGCCGGTGGGGCACCCCAATAGTTCCACCAGGCGTGGGGCACTGAGATCGGCATTTAGCAGCTGCCTCCCTGCCCGGGTGGATAGAGCAGGGCCCGGGGAGTCACTGTTACTGCTGTCCTCAACCTTGCTCCCCTTCAGTGCCGGCTGTTACCCCCCAGTGACTTGGTAAAAGCTTACAAGGGCGACCCCCCGTTCTCCGCAGGGACAGCCCTAGCACCCTCGGGGGCTCCTCCAGAGAGGTGCAGTGGGGTAGAGTCAGGGCATAGTTGGGGGGCTAGGGTGGGATTGTTTGTGCGTGGAAGTGATGGCGCTTGGCGCTCTGTTCCGGCAGCGCTGACCTCATACGTGGGACAGCAATGGGCATGAAGGGCTCTCCGGGGGACAGCTGTGATGTGCGAGACACTGTACAGGCCTCTGATTGGTGCTGGCTAGTCTACAGCCCGCCCCCCTGGCTGCTGCAAAGGGCCCACGGTTACACTTTCCTTTTGCCCCAGCCCTGCGCTGTTACCCCCAGGGTTAGATCTTCAGTTCAGCCCAATGCTGTAGCAGGGAGCCTCCATCTGGTCTCGCATTGTGCTGCAGCCAGGGAGTGAGGGATTAAAGCCCTGGCTCATTTCTGCTTCCCCCTTTGGTTTACACATAGGCAGCTCCTTGGTGCTTCGGAGCCATTCAGTGTGCAGCACTCCCCCCTGTCTGCAGTCATCGTCTGCCAGGCGCCTTTCAGCCCAGCCCCTCGCAGGGAAGTCATACAGCCATGCATTGGTCAATAAAGTCCAAGACCTGAACAGACCATGGAGATTATCTAGTCCGAGCCCCCCGTCTAAGAGAGGCCAGAGATCTCCCCCAAACTAATTCCTTGAGCAGAGCTTTTAGAAAACCATCCACGCTTGATTTAGACATTGCCGCTGCTGGAGGATCTCTCCGGACCCTGGGTAAATTGTTCCAATGGTTAATTACCCCTCACTGTTACAAATTTACACTTTATCTCCAGTCGGAATTTGTCTAGCGTCAGCTCCTAGCTGTTGGATCCTGTTATTCCTTTGTCTGCTAGATTCAGCAAGTCATCTGTTAACCCGCTCTGTGTTCAATAGACACCAGGCTCTCAATCTGTCTGTGTCTGTGTAACTGAAAGCACTGCAGCCACACACACCCCCCCCCCCCCCCAGAAATGGTCTCCGTTAGGGTGAGTTTGATGCCGATGGGAGCTCAGAGACTGGTGAGGATTGTTCACCTCTGTGGTGTGTGCGAGCTGCTTGTCTGTCCTTACCCCGGTGGTGGGGTTTCCAGCTGGCAGCCTGGTTCCCTGCACAGTCTGTACCTTGCCACACCTGCCTGGAGCGCATGGTAACCAGACACCCCTCCCAGCCAGTGCAGCTCTGGGCTAGAATCGGCCAGGCATGGCAGAGGTATGCAGAGCCCGTCTTGGCTGGACGCTGCTCTTTGCAGATCGGTGGTTGCGAGAGTAACCTGCACGTAGAGAGCCCCGTTCTGCCCCAAAGCTTCCAGTAAACGACATGCCCTTTGCCGCGGAAAGGCTGCCAAGACAGGGCACCAGCTCAGCCCTGAGAGGCTGTACCTGGGGGCCTGGAAGATCTGTATAATTGACTAACCTTCCCTCCTCCCCCCATCAGTTTATCTAACATGCATCTGCCAGAGAGTCCAACTTGTGGTCCCAGGAAGTCTAGGCATTGGAGTCCTTGTGTTTAGGCCTTTAAAACCATTGCCCATGGCAATGGATCCCTGCCCTTCCTGCCTTCACGCTCCGGTTCTGGGTTGCTCTGGAAATAAGTGAGACTGTGGTAGGGTCTTATCGTAATAGGACTGGGCGCGAAAGCCCCTGCCTTCCCCCACTGCCATCTGCTCTGATCCGCCGGCCCCACCCTTTGTTTCTAATGCACTGCTGCTGCAGGCTGATGGCACCAGGCCTACCTTAGCGTGGGGGTTATTTATGTTCCAGCAGCTGGATTGGGAGCCTGGAAAGCTATTGCCAAGGCCCAAGGGCTGCAAGGGTGTATTCAATCAATGAGAACTGGCTTTAAATCCACAGGGTTTTGTTTAACCGGGGAGGCGCTAGGCCAGCAACGCAAACACGTAACTGCAACAGCAATTCTCCTGTTTGCAGACGAGACACTCAGCGCTCACTTTTACAGGCAATACAGTATTCAGAGTGAGCCTTTTTCAGCGGCTGGAGGCTGCAGGAGTTAAGTGGCCAGACAGCAGAGGACGTGACTAGCTCTTTATGAAACACCTTGGAAAGCGCGGCCGTTCAGCTTGAGGGCGCAGAGATGGTGTAATTCTGTGCTATCACTGTAGGGTGGCTTAGATGGAAGCCTGATTTCTTTTGCTTTGTAAAGTCTGCTCTGTCTTTGCCACCTGGCACTGTAGCAGTTAAAACGGGGGATTGGAAAGCAGGACACCTGGGTTTTCGTTTCACCACTTTCGGGGGGGAGGGATAGCTCAGTGGTTTGAGCATTGGCCTGCTAAACCCAGGGTTGTGAGTTCAATCCTTGAGGGGGCCATTTAGGGATCTGGGCCACAAATTGGGGATTAGTCCTGCTTTGAGCAGGGGGTTGGACTAGATGACCTTCTAAGGTCCCTTCCAACCCTGAGATTCTATGAGTGCTGCCAAGTGGTTAGAGCCAGGGGTGGGGAGCTAGGACTGCCGCATTCTTCTCCTGGACCAGTATTTGGCAGGCTGTGTGACTTTAGAAAAGCCCAGATCACCAGATTGGGGTATTCATCCCCTCCTTGGAACAGCTCATGAGTCCTCATCTCATCTCAGCGCAAAGTAGCTCTACTCCCCTTCCTTGTGAATGTTGGGGTTTTTTTTGCCTGTTTAAAAGAAACCCCCTCAAACTGTTTAGGACACAATCTGTACAGTAGTCACAATGCCAAAGGATCCAATCCTGCTCCAACTGAAATCAGACTCCCAGGTGACAGCAGGAACAGTGCACTGGGAAATCTAGCTTATACAGAGAAGCTTGGTGAGGAAAAACAGGGATTAGGTAACCTGTAAAACTGGAAGGCCAGTACGGCTGCTACAGGCCACTGTGGACAAGAAAAGCAGCTTTGCTCATCACACAGGATCTGTTCTGCAAGGGAAGGACAAATAGTCTGGCCGCAGCCGTGCCGTTGCCAGGAAAGCTTTTAACGAGATAAGCGTGTAACAAGAAGTCACAAACATGCAGTTTGCAGAATCAGAGATTTTGCCTTGAGAACAACATGGAAAGGAGACAATGTACCAGGCACTTGGCTAAGAGTCAGAACTGCACTGGCTTCTCGGGTCTGGCGCTGACCGGCCTGCGTGACCTTGAGCCCCCTCTCTATGGCCCAGCTTCCGCATCTCTAAAGCGGCGATAATGATACTTTCACGCCGTTGCAAAGCGTTTTGAGATGGATGGATAAGCGTGAAATGAGTCCTATCCTGTAGCGATCTTCCTCGGGCCTCAACGTTGCAGCTGGGCCACAGCCGCCACACAGGAAGCTCAGGTGGTTGGGGAGGGGATTGTCACCACATCCCTCTCCCCAGCACTTTTAGTCAAAAACTTCGCAAGCCGCCTGAGCACAACCCCGCCCTGGTTCGAATGTGGAAAAGGGAGGGATTGTTCACAGCGAAAGGGTGGGACATTGGCCCAAACTGCAGCGTGTGTTGGTTCGGGAGCGGGGCGAGATGCTCAGGGCTTTGCAAACACAAACATGGTGCCACCCCCGTGTCTCAGGGCAAGAAGCCACTGCCTGGGAGCGGAGCCTGGCCGGGTGCAGCCCTTTCCACACGGTGTCAGGTTGGCTCCCGAGCCAGAAGTGGGGCACCCTCCAACCCAAGGCCTCTGGGGCCCCAGCGGACACCCCTCCCACCCAGGGGCCCCTGGCCCAGGGCAAGGCAGGCGATGCTGGAGCCCAGAGGTTCATCCCTGCAGCCCCATGGCCTGGCCTCATGGCAGGTGGTCTCAGCCCTCCCCGTACAGTACAGGGGGGCGGGCCAGGTCTGGTCCCTGGACAGGCTGAGCTTACAGACCCCCCAACTTACCAAGAGAGCCCCAACTGGCTACTATATATGTATCAATGTCATTAGCTCCGCCTACCCAGCCTTTCTGGCCAATCAGCAAGGCCAGCCCCACCCTCTTTAGGTTCTCCGGCCAATGAAGATGTAGGGGGCGTGGCGGAATGCTCAACCGGCTCCGCCCCACGCCACGGACCAATCAGATCACGAGGGGGCGTGACTTCTCCCGAGCCCGTCGGAGAGCGAAAGGGCGAGGCCCCCCTCTCTCCTGCCCAATCAGAACCAGAGGGGCGCGGCCTAGGGGGCCGCCGGCGCCGCTCTGTCCAATCAGCCGGCGCGCGGGGCGTGTCCCGCGCGGGCCCCGCCCCGGGGCTGCCCGGCCGGGGCCCCGCAGCGGGCGCCGGGCGCGGCCAGTGCGGCGGCCCCATGGAGCAGCGGGAGGGTCCCGGCGGCGGCCCCGGGCCCGGCTCGGCCGAGGCGCTGGCCGCCCTGGCCGCCTTCGGGAAGCTGCTGCTGGGCCTGGCGCCCGTCTACGTGGCCGGGCGGCTGGGCCTGAGCCTGGGCTTCGTGCTGCTCGGCCTGGCGCTGTTCGCGGGCTGGCGGGCGGCGCGGCGGGGCAAGGAGCGGAGCCTGCGGGCCGCCCGCCGCCTGCTGGAGGACGAGGAGCGCCACGTGAGCGCCGCCGCCGCCGGCCTCTACCTGAGCCCGCGGGAGCTGCCCGCCTGGGTGAGGAGCGCGGGACCCCCGGGGGCCCCCCGCCGGCCTGGGGTCCCCCCCCGGATCCTCATCCTCCCGGGGATCCCCCCGCCCCGCTCCCCGGATCCTCATTCTCCCGCCCCCCCCCCGGATCCTCATCTTGCCAGGATCCCCCCGCCCCCCCTCCCGGCTCCTCATCCTCCCGCCCCCCCCCCCCCCCGGATCCTCATCTTGCCAGGATCCCCCCGCCCCCCTCCCGGCTCCTCATCCTCCCGCCCCCCCCTCGGATCCTCATCTTGCCAGGGATCCTCCCGCCCCCCCTCCCGGCTCCTCATCCTCCCGCCCGCCCCCCCCCCCCCCGGATCCTCATCCTCCCGCCCCCCCCCTCCCGGCTCCTCATCCTCCCGGATCCTCATCCCCCGCCCCCCTCCCGGATCCTCATCCCCCCGCCCCCCTCCCGGATCCTCATCCTCCCGGGACCCCCCCGCCCCCCCTCCCGGATCCTCATCCTCCCGGGGATCCCCCCGCCCCCCCTCCGGATCCTCATCCTCCCGGGGACCCCGCCGGCCCCCTCCCCGGATCCCTATCCTACCGGGTACCCCCGTCCCCCGACTCCTCTTCACCCCCCGGGAAACCCCATCCTCCTCCCTGCCGGGAGCTGCCGCCTGGGTGAGGAGAGCGCTTCCCCCCCCCCCCCCCCTTCCCCTCTGCCCCGTCCCTGGGGAACTCCCCCCCCCCCCCCTCCTCCTCTTCACCCTCCTGCTGTGAGCTGACCTCCTGAATGAGCAGGCCAGCCCCCCCGCCGGGACCCCCTCATTCCCCCCCCCCCCTTCACACACACACCTCGACCAGGAGCAACCCCTGCCCTCAGCCCTGCCTAAAGATCCCTCTCCTTGGTCCCTGCCATCCTCTCTGCCTGCCCCCACCCAGCCCCTTGGGCATCGCGCGCTCTGCCCTTGGCTGGGTCTGTCTAGAGCACCCTCCTCCCAGGGCATCACATGCCCGTGTCCCTCCCGGAGACTGCACCATTCCTTCTCCAGCAGCCCTTCGCCCAGGGCATCCAATTCCCTGCCTCTTCCTGGGCCAGGCCCCCCACCCTGGCACGGCCCCATCGCATGCCAGCCCGGCCCCGCCCTGCTATCCTGCCGTGTCCCTTCTCCCCTTCCCTCGCTGCTTCTCCTTCTCCCCTTCCCAGGCGGCTGGGTTTTTCCATCTCTCTCTGGTTGTGGGGAGCAGGTGGGTCGGGACTGGATCCGTGACGCAGGGGGGAGCCCCTCCTGGTTTTAGGGTCTTGGCCCTGTTTCCCCCGCGGCCCCTTTTTCAGCCGTGGGAGCGGCCGGCCCCGGGCTTTGCGGGGGCTCCCCAGCAGCCGGCACCGACCGTTCTGTGCTGAGCACGGAGCACCTGACACTCAGCCACCAGGCAGGGAGAGACGGGACCAGCCGAAGGAGGCTGCGGTGGAAGTGAAATCCTGGGCAGCCAGGAACAGAGGTCGGCGTCTTCAGTCTTAGGTGCTGAAAGTTAGACGCCGACATCCAGACAGGGCCCTGATCCAGCCGAGCCCCCGGTACGTGTCACCGAGTCCATCCCTGTTCAGGGAGACCCGGGGCTCTAAGCACGTGCTTATGTGGTTTGCTGAATCCGGGCCTCGGCTATTTCCGCGGGAGCGTCTGAAAACTAAACCATTTCTTTGGGTGCTTCCGTGCAGACCTGGCGTGAGCGTTTTGGCTCGGGGGTGCGTTGGCTTGCGTTAAACGTACGCTGAATTCCAAGTTAATTGGAGTCATTAACGATCGGCACAGAGCCCATTTCAGAGGTGTTCTCTGCTGGGGTTTAAAGGAACTAAAATCTAGCGACGGGGAGTGTTTGTGGCCTGGTGCTTGTGCGGTTTTTAGTTCTCCTTTCTCCCTCCCTCGTGCCCACCAGAGCGTTTCAGGTACGCCTTGGACAAGGGGGGGCTGGAGCAATGTTTAGAGCTCGGTTTTTTTTAGGAAATAAAATAATATAATGGCCTCACTTCTATCATCTTTAAGTGGAAAGCGGTGTCATATGTGGATTGAACTAGGAACCGCCACGGTGAGTCAGAGCAGGGGTCCATCTGAGTCCAGAATCCCGTCTCCAGCAGTGGCTGGACTCAGCTGATTCAAAGGGACAATTATGGAATTACCTCCCCAGAGGGGAAGTTTCCTCCTGACCCCTATCAGTCCGAAGTTGACACGTGCCCTGAAGCATGAGGGTTCAGATCTCTTCCAAACTCTTCAGTAGGCTTTTGAAACCCTACCCCTGCAGTGTCTGCAGCGTGAGAACCTTAGTGTGACATGGGACAGACTCAGGCAGTTAAATTGCTTCGCTCACCAGCTCCTTGGGGCAGGGTTCAGAACAACATCTGATCTGGGTTCACGGACCCAAAATGGATGAAGATCAAGATGCTTTACACAGCGTCAACAGTGACAAACCAAAAATCGATGTTGAAAAGGGTTTTTTTTGGGCCACTGTGGTTAGGAGCTGGGGCGGGGTGAAAGGAAGTGAGACTACAGATCTTTGCCTGGGGACTAGATGTCTTTCTGCCAGAGATGCACTAGCTCATGCAGCAGTTCCGGGCTGGAGGCAGGAATCAGCCCTGGGTGATTAGATTGGTGCCTTCTGCCCTGGATACCCAGGATTTTAATCCTGAGGGATAAAGAAGAGCCGAAGCCTCATCTTCCGTGGTTTAAAAAAGTCTTGGGCCCTGTTTGTCCGGCAGCTGGGGTGGGGGAAGCAGGATGTGTGTGTGCTTGTCCCCTGGGAGAAGGGATTCCTTACACACCATACATGGAGAGATTTCCCTGCATTGGCTGCTGCCCCAAAGGCCTTGTGTTGCTCCGGGATGCCGGGAACGCGAACCCGGCTCCGCGTGGTCAAATCCCGAGTGCTTTGGCCCCGTGTCCCCGCTCCTGTGGCAAAGGAGGGGGGGGATCGTACAGGGGCAGTGGGGAAGGGGCCGATCCCTTTTGCAAGAGGGGAGGGATGGGGGCTGGGAGCCTTCCTGTGTTTTCCGGCTGCCCGCCCCGAGCTGGGGCTCCCCTGGTGGGGCCGGCCAGGCTGGCGTGGAACCACACGGGAGCCTTAGACTGGGGTCTAAAGGTTGAAACAAACAAACACGGCCCCAGGTCAAACCTGGCTGTAGGAGGCATGAGAACGGCGCTGAGTCTCCAGGGCTTGTTCCCTCCTGGGCCGCCCCACTGAGGCGGCCGGCGCCGGAACCGCTGGGTGGCTCAGAGGCTGCTGGTCTGGGCCTCCTCGGGGGGCGCTTGGCTTTGAGCGAGTCGCTCTGGCTCCCCGTGCCTCGGTTTCCCCACCCAGCCTTCATCTGTCGACCCGGCTCGGGCGCTGTTTGCGGCCGCGACTGCCGCTTGCAGCTCCTGGCGCGGTGGGCCCCGGAGCCCGGCCGGGTGCTGTCGGGAACCGACACTTCGTGCTGCGACCCCCTGAGCCCCGGCAGACTCGTTTCGCAGGCCAGAATCGCTCCCCTCCCGCCCCCCCCCCCCCCCACTGCCGGCCGACGCATCCCCGCTCCTGGCACGCCTGGAATGTGGCTGAGTCACCGCCTGCCGCCCCCTCTGTTTTCTGCCACAACGGAAACCCTGCTGCGGCGTCTTTCTCAGCCCCGGGCAGCCTTGGCAGCTGCCCGCGGCTCCGTGGGTGTCGCCCGCTCCCCCATCCCCTCGCCCGGCTCCGCCGAACCTGCTGGGGGGGGGGGGGCGGAGCGGCTGCGATGGACGCAGGCCCCTGTCTCTAGGCAGCCGCTTCCTGCCTCTGCCCCCAGATGTGCGGCCACGTGGGGAGCTGGCCCCACGGCCCAGGCCAAAGCCTGGGGAAGGGAGCAGAAATACTCCCGCTGGCTTGGGGTCAGGGCTGCCGCCGGCAGGGGGGCGCTAGGGAGCTCCCGGCCGACCCCTGCCAGGGGAACCGGTTCCCCCACAAGGTGCCGGTGGATCCCTGCCCCTTCTGCTGCCCCCATAGAGACCCCCCCGAGCTCCGGGCCGGGTGTGGCGCTCCCCTCCATGGGCACGGCTGGGAGACGCTCCCCGTGGTACCGATGGGGACGGGCGGCCTGGACCGGAGCCTCCGGCCGGCCCCGGAATCGCCAGCCCCAACTCTGGCTGGGCTCTGCCTCCCCGGGGCAGGTCGGTGCCCGGAACAGGCCCGGCAGGTTTGGAAGCGTCTCCCGGGCGGTGTTTGCTCTGCGGGGTGCAGCTCCTGCCTCTTCCCCCCCACGATTGCTAGTCGAGTGGGGACGTGGGGGAAGGGGTTGTATGGGGGGGGCGCTGCCAGAGGGGCCGGCCTGGGGCCGCTCTGCCGTAACCTCCCTTGCGCTGAGCGCGGGCACCGAGCCGCCCTCGCCAGCGGGGCCCCCTCCCAGGTCAGGCTTACTGTACATATGGGGAAACTGAGGCACAGCAGGGCTGGGGGGGGGGGTGAGCTGGGAATAGAACCCAGGAGTCCTGCCTCCCGGCTTGTGCCCACGGCGCTCCCCTCGGCAGAGGGGCGGGCTCTTGGCTTTAAGTCTGGCTCCTTCAGAGAGCTCCCCCCTGCCCGCCCCGCTCGAGTGCCCAGACGGTGGAGCCCTGAGCGGAGCCCCACTGCGGGCGAGGCTGCCCGTCTGAATCTTCGCTGGGCAGGTCAGGTCTCTGCAGGACCCGCTGGGGCGACGCAGGGACTTGGACTCGCAGCGTCTGGCCCGCGGGGCGGCCTGGTTGGGTGGCAGGAGATCTGGGCCGTGTTCAACCGCTGCGGCTGCCCCCTCTCTGTGCCTTGGTTTCCCCATCTGGCCTGAGTCCCGGTGCTTTCCGGCAGCCCGGGGCTATGGGAACCGCGGCTGTGCCGGAGCGGGGCTCGGCCGTCGCTCCCTGCTCCTGGTTCGCACTGCCCCAAATCCGTCCCCTCCAATGGACACGGGGTTTGTTATTGGCCGGCTGAGAGCAGCGGGCTAAGTGTGCTGGAGCATCTGTCGTGGGCGTTAGGCCGGGCGTCCCCGTATGTTATCGTAGGGTCTCTCACGGGGGCAGGGCTGGGCGTCCCCGTATGTTATCGTAGGGTCTCTCACGGGGGCGGGGCTAGGCGTCCCTGTATGTTATCGTAGGGTCTCTCACGGGGGCAGGGCTGGGCGTCCCTGTATGTTATCGTGGGGTCTCTCACGGGGGCAGGGCTGGGCGTCCCCATATGTTATCGTAGGGTCTCTCACGGGGGCGGGGCTGGGCGTCCCTGTATGTTATCGTGGGGTCTCTCACGGGGGCAGGGCTGGGCGTCACCGTATGTTATCGTAGGGTCTCTCACGGGGGCGGGGCTGGGCGTCACCGTATGTTATCGTAGGGTCTCTCACGGGGGCGGGGCTGGGCGTCCCTGTATGTTATCGTAGGGTCTCTCACGGGGGCAGGGCTGGGCGTCACCGTATGTTATCGTGGGGTCTCTCACGGGGGCAGGGCTGGGCGTCCCTGTATGTTATCGTGGGGTCTCTCACGGGGGCGGGGCTAGGCGTCTCCGTATGTTATCGTAGGGTCTCTCACGGGGGCAGGGCTGGGCGTCCCCATATGTTATCGTAGGGTCTCTCATGGGGACGGGGCTGGGCGTCACCGTATGTTATCGTAGGGTCTCTCACGGGGGCAGGGCTGGGCGTCCCTGTATGTTATCGTGGGGTCTCTCACGGGGGCGGGGCTGGGCGTCCCCATATGTTATCGTAGGGTCTCTCACGGGGGCGGGGCTGGGCGTCCCTGTATGTTATCGTGGGGTCTCTCACGGGGGCGGGGCTGGGCATCACCGTATGTTATCGTAGGGTCTCTCACGGGGGCGGGGCTGGGCGTCACCGTATGTTATCGTAGGGTCTCTCACGGGGGCGGGGCTGGGCGTCCCCGTATGTTATTGTAGGGTCTCTCACGGGGGCAGGGCTGGGCGTCCCTGTATGTTATCGTGGGGTCTCTCACGGGGGCGGGGCTGGGCGTCCCTGTATGTTATCGTAGGGTCTCTCACGGGGGCGGGGCTGGGCGTCACCGTATGTTATCGTAGGGTCTCTCACGGGGGCAGGGCTGGGCGTCCCTGTATGTTATCGTAGGGTCTCTCACGGGGGCAGGGCTGGGCGTCCCCGTATGTTATCGTAGGGTCTCTCACGGGGGCGGGGCTGGGCGTCCCCGTATGTTATCGTAGGGTCTCTCATGGGGGCGGGGCTGGGCGTCCCCGTATGTTATCGTAGGGTCTCTCACGGGGGCAGGGCTGGGCGTCCCTGTATGTTATCGTAGGGTCTCTCATGGGGGCGGGGCTGGGCGTCCCCGTATGTTATCATAGGGTCTCTCATGGGTGGAGGGGGTGGTCTGGGCGGGCCGGTTTGTTTTTGTAGGGTCTCTCACAGGGGCGGGGCTGGGTGTGCCTGTTTGTTTTCATAGGGTCTCTCATGGGGGCAGGGCTGGGTGTGCCCGTATGTTACCGTAGGGTCTCATGGGGGTGGGGCTGGGCATGCCGGTTTGTTTTTATAGGGTCTCTCATGGGGCGGGGAAGGGCATCCCCGTATGTTACCGTAGGGGGTCTCACGGGGGCGGGGCTGAGCGTCCCCGTATGTTATCGTGGGAGGTCTCATGGGGGCGGGGCTGGGCGTGCCGGTTTGTTTTTGTAGGGTCTCTCATGGGGGCAGGGAAGGGTATCCCCGTATGTTACTGTAGGGTCTCTCACGGGGGCTGTTGTTTTGCTTTTGCACTGACCCCCCCCCTCCCCAAGTCCCTCTCTGGGCTCCCAACCCACCCGTTGGTCCGATTCCCTGCCGGCGGCGTCTCCTCCCCTCGGGGTCACACAGCCAGCCTGTCCCCGGAGCTCAGCAGGATTGGTACCCCCCGCCAGATCAGCCCCGTCTTCCCCCAAGACCTCCCTGGCCACCCCCTCCCCCAGCATCATTTCGGGGGGGCCAGGTCCCCCCTTTCCCCAAACTCTTGGCTTGTGCTTCTGACCGTCAGCAGCTCGTTAATCAGATGCTCTGGGAGCCCCCCCGTGGCCCCCCAGCTGTGGGATCTCTGCCAGCTGGGTCCTGTGGTTACCGCCCTGCACATGATCTGCGGCGGGGCCAGCGCAGAGCCGTATCTGGGGCAAAAGTGCCCTTGTGATGGGGGTGGGGGGAACCAGGACTCCTGGGTTCCATTCCAGCTCGGGGAGGGGAGTAGGATCTACTGGTTAAAGTGGGAGGAGGTGGCCCCCCGAGTCCACGGCTCATGCCCCGGATGGGAGGGCGCAGCCTGGGCCCGTGTGCTGCTCTCTGCCTTCGCGTGCGAGGGGAGGAAGCGAAACAGCGTGTGGGAGGCTCTGGGCTCCCGGCCGCAGGGCAACTGCCGGCCCCTCGGCTGCTCCAGCTGCCACCCCGTGCTTCCCTCGTGCTCGGAGCCGACAAAGTGTGGTGGGGTTTGGCCGGGGGCCAGGGTGGCTCTGTCCCCCGGCATCCAACCGTCGCCTCCTGGGGCCGGGAACACACCCAGCCGGAGAGCCCGAGACTTCAGCTCTGCATGCGGCTCGGATCCGGCCCAGGGCCGGCTCCCGGGCGACTGTTTGTGTCCCTCGTCCGTGTCCCTTCCAGAGCCCTTCGCCCGCTCTGTGCCAACAGGGAAATGCAGCCACCTCTGGGGTGGGACACGGGGGATGTCTGTCCAGGGATCCCCAGCGCTGAGATGCGACTGCCTCTGGGGTGGCACACGGGCACTGTCTGTCCAGGCATCCCCTGCCCAGTGCTGAGATGCGGCTGCCTCTGGGGTGCGACACGGGGGCTGTCTGTCCAGGGATCCCCCGCCCAGCGCTGAGATGCGCCTGCCTCTGGGGTGGGACACGGGGCCTGTCTGTCTAGGGATCCCCTGCCCAGCGCTGAGATGCGGCTGCCTCTGTGGTGGGACACAGGGGCTGTCTGTCCAGGGATCCCCCGCCCAGTGCTGAGATGCGGCTGCCTCTGGGGTGGTACACGGGCACTGTCTGTCATGGGGTCCCTCTCCCGGCTCTGAGATGCAGCCACCTCTGGGGTGAGGCATGGCGGCCAGGCCACACCATGCAAGGGAGAAGAGATCCCCTGCTCTTAGCGACGTGGCTAGCGGGATTTCGAAGGGCTGGGCCATGCCGACAGGATGAGGCCTGAGCAGACCCCGTGGCCAGGCCAGGCCTTTCCTGCTCCCTGTGTCGCTGTCTCACCGGGATGCTGGCATGGGAGTAGGGGCTGGACTCCATGGGGTCCCCCCCCCAGAGCTTGCTCCCTTAGCCAATGGGCTCTGATGGGTGGGGGCAAGGGGAGGCCAATTCTGTAGTGTCCCCCCTTTGATCCTCCCTGTGAGTCATGGCCCGGAGCCCCCCCTCGTCCCCCGACTTGACGCCTTCTGCCCACTCCTGGCCCCCTGGCACGTTCTCTTCGCCGCCCTGGTCTCCACCACTCCTTGCCCTGGTGCCAGTGGCCGTGCCCAGCCCGTCCTGGGCTCCCCGTCAGATCCGTCTTTCCCCTCCCGCCCGACCAGCTCCTCGGCCTCCAGTCGCTGGCCCCCCCAGCCCTCGAGGGAGCCAGGCCCAGTTCACGACTGGCACTGGGGGCAGCGGGAGCTGGTGACCTCGCGGGTTTGGTTCACGCTGCCCCCCCGGAGCCCTGTTCGGAGAGGGGAAGGGCGGGGCTGCACGGGGGTGAGTTTGAGAGACAGGTGGCCCTGTGTTTTGCTTTGATTCACCTCGCGGGGAAACTGACGGGCCCCCGGCGCCCCCACTTCCTGCCCTGCCAACGGCCTCACGGGGGCACAGCCCCAGCGGGCCGGCCGCACGTCTCTGTAACGCTGAGGGGGGACTGCCGGGGCCGGGGGCCAGGTCGTATTGCTGTTTCCCCAGCCGGCAGGCCACGCCGAGTTGCAGGGGTGAGATCCGCACGCGGGGAGGGAGCCCCGTGGCCCGGATTGTGCCCGGCGTCGGGAGCAAAGGGGCTTTGCCGCTGGCAGGGTCGGTGCCACACGTGGACGGATGGGGCCAAACCACCTTCTGAGCCGGGGGCCCAAAGAAACTGCCCCTAATTCAGTACCAGGGAGAGGGGGGCACACAGGGGCTTTCTCTTCCCACGCTGGCAGCTCTCCGGCAGCCTGGCACGGTGCCCCGCTTCGCTGCTCGGTTGGTTCAGGCGTCTCCTGTGGTTTTTCTCCGCGGTTCCCCCCAGTTCTGAGAAGAGAGAGAAAGAGATGAAGAAACCCGGCCTCGCCGGCTGCTAACATTGCTTCACGCCCTGGGTCTCGGCGATAAGCAGCCGGGGGGGGGGGGGGCGCTGTGCCGGGGGGCCTTTGACCCCGAGGTTGCTACCGCTGTGTTCCCAGAGCCCCCAGCCCGGCCCCTCGCTACCCTAGATCAGGGCTCCTGGCCCGGCCCCTCCTTGCCCGTTGACCCACCCCCCGGGCCTTGGCCCGGCCTGGGTTTTCCCTGCCCGTGATAAGGAGCCTGGTGCAAACAGCAGCAAGAATCTGTTTACAGGAGGCCGGAGCCCCTGGTACACGTGCGGTGTGGGGGCCCCCCATGCACTTCCCAGACATCTCACAGCTCCTACCCGCCCTGGGGGGGGGGTGTTAACCCTGGTTTGCAAATGGGGAAACTGAGGGAGAGGAAGTGACTTACCCATGGTCACATAATGGACAAGAACCCAGGAGTCCTGGCTCCCAGCCCCCCCTGCTCTACCCACTAGACCCCACTCCCTGAGCCAAGAACAGAACCCAGGAGTCCTGGCTCTCAGCCCCCTGCTCTAACCACTAGACTCCCCTCCCCGAGCCATGGGAGTCTGGCACCCCCCTGACGGGCTCTGTCTGCCTCTGTCTGCAGGTCAGTTTCCCGGACGTGGAGAAGGCCGAATGGCTCAACAAGGTGAGAGCGAAGGGCGGGCGTGTCTCTGTCAGCCGTGGGGGGCGGGGAGGGCTTGCTCTGCCCCATAGCTAATGCCCCTCTCCCCCACCCCCCACGTGCCCCCTGCAGATCCTGGCCCAGGCCTGGCCTTTCTTCGGGCAGTACATGGAGAAGTTGCTGGTGGAGAACATCGCCCCCATGATCCGCGCCTCCAACACCCACCTGCAGACCTTCGCCTTCACCAAAGTTGACATAGGCGAGAAGGTAGGGCACCCCCTCAGGCCTCTGTCCCCCCCCTCAAGCCCCTGTCCCCCCTCAGGCCGCTGCCCTCCCCCCTCAAGCCCCTGTCACCCCTCGGGCCGCTGCCTTCCCCCCTCAAGCCCCTGTCCCCCCCCTCGGGCCCCTGCACCCCCCTCGGGCCCCTGCCCTCCCCCCGAGCCGACGTCTGGGCCTAGCAGCACGTCCAGCCCTGGCCAGATGGCGCCTGCTGGCAGCCCCGGGGGTCTGGCTGAGGCCTGAGCCGCTCGCTCTACGAATGGACTCCAGCGGTGGGGGGGAGTGTTCCAGGGATGCACCGAGTCAGTGGGACCCCAGCTCTGGTAAAGCAGCCCCTCCCTGAGCTCGGGGGAGACCCTCCCCATGCACGTCCGTTCCCTCAATTCGCTCGCAGCACGTGGCCCTGTTAAGCCGCTGCCGCGTCCCACCCCAGAGGCAGCCGCATTTCCGGGTCCGAGCCATTCCCAGCCCTGTGGGGAGCCAGGATCTCGCCGGCGGGGGGGGGAGGGGGGTCTGCTCCAATAACCGTCTGCCGCCTGCTTCCATCCAGCCCCTCCGGGTCATGGGCGTGAAGGTGCACACGGGCCAGAACAAGAAGCAAATTCTGCTGGACCTGACCGTCAGGTGAGGAGCCGGCTGCCTCCGCGCTGCCCCCTAGCGGCCTGCCCCGGGAGTGCAGCTTGGAGACTCGCCCGGGGACCGAGCGTGCTGGTTCTCAGCCCCTGGGCCGAGGGCCTGGTCGCAGGGCCAGCTGCCTCCGTCCTTCGGCCTGGCTGCCCGGCACGAGGGGGGCGGGAGGACGGGTCTTGGCTCTCTGCTAGGGAGAGGATGGGGGTCCCTGGTCTGGGGGGGGAGCCGGGGTATGGTGAGGGGCGTGCGAAGGGTTAAGCGGGGGGAAGGCGCTGCGCCCCCTCATGCTCCCGTCTCCGCAGCTACGTGGGGGACGTCCACATCGACGTGGAGGTGAAGAAATTCTTCTGCAAGGCCGGGGTGAAGGGGATGCAGGTGAGACGCGCCTGCAAGTCGGGCCCAGCCTGGCCCCGTGGGCGGGGGGGGCTCTGCTGGGACGCGCATCGGCGGGGGGGGGTGTTACTGGGGTGGGGGGAGCCTGATGGGGGGGAGAGGTGGGGGGTTGCTGGAGTCGGGGAGGGGAACGGTGGGGGGTTGCTGGAGGCATGGGGGGGTTACTGAGCTGGGGGGAGCCTGCAGGGTGGGGGTTGGGAAAGTCTGGGGGTGGGGGTCGGGCCGGGCACTCACTCTCCGTCTCCCCCCCCAGCTGCATGGGGTGCTGCGTGTGATCCTGGAGCCCCTCATTGGGGACATGCCTATCGTGGGGGCCCTGACCATGTTCTTCATCCGCCGCCCCGTGAGTACGCCCCCCCCATACCCCTCCCCCCCAGCCGCCCCGTGAGTACAGCCCCCACCCCATGCCTGGACCTGTCTCCATGCGCCCCCCCCCGGCTGAGGCATGTGTGGGGCTCTGGGGACAGGGGTGGGAGAGCTGAGATCTGGGCTGGGGCAGGACCCCGTCTCCTGGCTGGAAGTTGCAGACGGCTCCCGGCCCCGGGGTGGGGGGACTTGGGTTTCCTCTGGGCACCAGGCTTCCCCCCTCCCCCCCCCACGCAGCGACTGGGGGCTGTGGGGACATCAGTCCCTGGACGTGTCGGGGCCCCACATCCCCCTCCTCAGACACCCCCCCCCCTCAGCCTGGCTTCTGCTCCGGGGGGGGTTGACTGCATGCCCCCCGGGAGACGCTAAGATGCCTTTGGGGCCGGGGGGGGCGCTGATAAGAAGTGCACCCACCCTGTCTGTCTGGGATTCCCAGCGTGCCCTCCAGCTGGGGGGGGAGCAGCCCGGCGAGTCTAACCCCCCCGCTTTGCTTCTCCCCCCCAAGACTCTGGACATTAACTGGACGGGAATGACCAACCTCCTGGACATCCCAGGGCTCAGGTGAGTTCCTGCCCCGCGTCCTCCAGCCTGGGGGAGCCCCGCGCCCAGTGAATGCCCCACGAAGCAGGGGGTGGGGTTGGAGGGCAGGGAGGCAACGGGGGTGGGGGTGGGCACGGCAGGATCCTTAATATTTTCCGTCGATTCCCTGTCCGGTGGGGGTCTGCAAACCCCCCCAAGCTGTGTCCGTGCCCCCCTCCCCCACAGCCCAGCCGTGCCTTGGTTCCCCCACCAAGTTTATGGGATTGGGGGGGAGCTGGGGGTCAGTCCCCCCCCCCCCCCCCGCCGGCTGAGCTCTGCCCACCGCCCCCCCAGCTCCCTGTCGGACTCGATGATCATGGACTCCATCGCGGCTTTCCTGGTGCTGCCCAATCGCCTGCTGGTGCCGCTGGTGCCCGACCTGCACGACGCGGCCCAGCTCCGCTCCCCGCTGCCCAGGGTAAGGCTGGCACCGCGCCCGGGGGGGAGGGGCCGGGGCTCCAGAGCCCGGCTGAGTCTCCCCCTTCCCCGCTCTGCAGGGGATTGTCCGCGTCCACCTGCGGGAGGCCAAGGACCTGCAGTCCAAGGACAAGTACGTCAAGGGGCTGATCGAGGGCAAGTCGGACCCCTACGCCCTGGTCCGCGTGGGCACCCAACTCTGCACCAGCCAGGTCGTCGACGAGAGCCTGAACCCCGCCTGGAACGAGACCTACGAGGTGAGCGGGACTCCAACTCGGGGCGCCGCAGCCCGACTACGCGGGGAGCCGCCGGGGGCTCGAGGGGGACGGAGCTCCGGGTGGGGTGCATGTGGGTCTGGGCTCGGTGCCCCGCCCTGCATGCACTGACCCCCTCCCCCTTCTCCCCCCCCAGTTCGTGGTGCATGAGGTGCCAGGCCAGGAGCTGGAGGTGGAGCTGTTTGACAAGGACCCGGACCAGGACGACTTCCTGGGCAGGTGAGAGACGCGGGTTGGGGGGGTCCGCACGGGGTGGGGGAGGGAGCCCCGCTCTGGGGATGGGCAGAACCACGAAGGCTGAAGCCACGGGGGAGGCCGGGGCCAGATTCAAACCCCCCCCCCCCCCCCCTTGGCTGGCCACTCACGGCGTCTCTTTCCGCCCCTTCCAGGATGAAGCTGGATTTCGGGGAGGTGCTGCAGGCCCGTGTGCTGGAGGAGGTCAGTGGGGCAGCAGATGGGATTTGGGGCAGGTTTGGGGACTGCAGGGCTGGGGGGTGCGCGTGGATCTGGGGGTGTAGGGGGCGGCAGGAGGGATTTGGGGCGGGTTTGGGGACTGGAGGGCCAGGGGAGCACTGCGGGGTGCACGTGGATTTGGGGACGTCCCCCCTGGTGCAGAGGTCGGGGAGCTGGCTGGGAATTTCTCGACTCCACGTTTCCCCTGGGAGAGGTCGGCTGACTCCGGGGGCTGGGGGCTGGAGGGGGCGTCTGGAAACGGTTGGGAAGGGAGGTGGTGCCGAGCCGCAGGGTTGGGGCTGGGTGCCGCGGGGGTCAGTCCCAGCATTTGGCTTCGGAAAAGGCTGACGCCGAGCCGGGATTCCCCCCCCCACCCGCACCCCCCTCCCGGTTCATGAAAATGTTTCAACATTTCGACTTTTTGTCCCAATTGGGGACGGGTGGGGGAGGATTTTCCCCGAGCCAAGAAACCTGTTCGCTACCCAGCTCTGAGAGCCGCTCGGCCCACCAGGATGGGGTGGGCAGGGGGGGAGGGATCTGGGCAGGTCAGAGATGGTCCCCTTGGGGCGGGGGGGGAGTGGATGGAGCAAGGTGGGGGACACGGGGGGGGCTCTGGGGGGCTGAGGATGGGGAAGGGCAGATCGGGTTCAGGAGGGAGGTGAGGGGGAAGTGGGGGGCTCGGGGGGGGGCTGAGGATGGGGAAGGGCAGACGGGGCTCAGGAGGGAGGTGAGGGGGAAGTGGGGGGCTCGGGGGGGGCTGAGGATGGGGAAGGGCAGACGGGGCTCAGGAGGGAGGTGAGGGGGAAGTGGGGGGCTCGGGGGGGGGCTGAGGATGGGGAAGGGCAGACGGGGCTCAGGAGGGAGGTGAGGGGGAAGTGGGGGCTGGGGTCTCTGGGATTCAGGGGCTGACCCATGTCCCATCCCCCCCCCCCGCCAGTGGTTCCCGTTGCAGGACGGTGGCCGGGGGCAGCTCCACCTGCGTCTGGAGTGGCTGAAGCTCATGTCTGACCCCTCCAAGCTGGAGCAGGTGAGAACCCCCCCGCCCCCCCCGCAGGAATGGGGCCGGGGCCCGGGGGGGCTTCCTGACGGAGCCGGGCCTGTGGAGAGAGGACGTCACTGCACTGCAGCCCCCCCACTGGGAGGGGAGCGGGGTCTAGTGGTTAGAGCAGGGGGGCTGGGAGCCAGGACTCCTGGGTTCTCTCCACAGGTCTCCGTCTCTGCAGAGACCAGAGCGGTTGCGAGGATGGATAAATTCAGCTGAAGATCCATGGGGGGGTTGGGGGAAACCAACTCCTGGGCAGACAAGAATGGGGGGGGTGAGCCCCCTCGACATGGGGGGGGTCTGTTGGGACAGAGCTTTCAGGGGTGACTTCCCCCCCCAGGTCCTCCAGAGGAACCGAGGAATCTCCTCCAAGCCGGAGGCACCGTCGGCCGCCATCCTGGTCATCTACCTGGACCGGGCCCAGGAGCTTCCCGTGAGTATCGGGGCTGGGGGGCTGGGGGGGTTTGTCCGTGGGGGGAGGGGGAGCAGGGCTGGGGGGTGCCCCGGGGAGGAGGGGATCGGGGCTGGGGGGGCTTGTCCCTGGGGGGAGGGGGAGCGGGTCTGGGGGGTGCCCCTTGGGGGAGGGGGGAGGCCGGAGGCCGTCTGGCCTGAGCCGTGCTGGGTCCTGGCCCCCCGTTACCATCAGTGACACCACCACCCCCGGTGTCTCCCCGCAGCTGAAGAAGCCCGGCAAGGAGCCCAACCCCATGGTGCAGCTCTCGGTGCAGGACGTCACACGGGAGAGCAGGGTGAGCTGGCTCGGGGGTCCCAGCAGGGGGCGCCGCGGGGAGCGGGGCAGGAGCTGGCTCGGGGGTCCCAGCAGGGGGCGCCGCGGGGAGCGGGGCAGGAGCCGGCTCGGGGGTCCCAGCAGGGGGCGCCGCGGGGAGCGGGGCAGGAGCCGGCTCGGGGGTCCCAGCAGGGGGCGCCGCGGGGAGCGGGGCAGGAGCCGGCTCGGGGGTCCCAGCTGGGGGCGCCGCGGGGAGCGGGGCAGGAGCCGGCTCGGGGGTCCCAGCAGGGGGCGCCGCGGGGAGTGGGGCAGGAGCCGGCTCGGGGGTCCCAGCAGGGGGCGCCGCGGGGAGTGGGGCAGGAGCCGGCTCGGGGGTCCCAGCAGGGGGCGCCGCGGGGAGCGGGGCAGGAGCTGGCTCGGGGGTCCTGGCGGGGGGAGCTGTAACCCAGCTCCGTCTCCTCCCCCCTCTTCCCCCCCAGGTCGTCTACAACACCAGCTCCCCAGTCTGGGACGACGCCTTCCGCTTCTTCCTCCAGGACCCGGCCAATCAGGACATCGACATCCAGGTGGGCTCCGCCCCCTTTCTGCTGGGCTCCGCCCCCTTTCTGCTGGGCTCCGCCCCCTTTCCGCCGGGCTCCGCCCCCTTCCCCCTAGCCCTGCCCGGGCGGTAACGGGAGCCCTTCCGCCCCCTGCAGGTGAAGGACGACACGCGCCAGACCAGCCTGGGCTCGCTCAGCGTCCGCCTGTCCCGCCTGCTGAGCGCCGAGGACCTGACCCTCGACCAGTGGTTCCAGCTGGAGAACTCCGGGCCCGGCAGCCGCATCTACATGAAGCTCGTCATGCGGGTGAAGCCGGGGCAGGGGGGTGGATGTCGGGGGGGCGGGGGGGGTCCCCCAGCAGCTGAGATCTCTGCAGCTGCCCCCAGGGAGGGAGATGGATCCCAGCTCCCTCTGCCAGGGGCACCCCAGGGCTGTTAGCGTCCAGCTGCCCCCCCCCCCCCCCCCCACCGTCGCGTGACGCCCGGCGCCGCTCTCCCCACAGATCCTGTTCCTGGACGCCCCCGAGGTCTGCGCCTCTCCCCGGCCGTGCGCCCCGGGACAGTCGGACGTGGAGGCCGGCGCCTTCGCCGGCAGCAGCGTGGACGCGCCGCCCCGGCCCAGCCGGGCCAGCCCCGACGCCCAGTTCGGCACCGAGGTACCCGCCCCCCCCGACGGGCTCGGGTTCTAATCCGGCCCCGGGCGTCGGGTGCTGGCCGGGCTCCTAGCAGGGCCGTGGAGACGGATCCCCCCGGGTGGGGGGACGGGGGGGCTGTGGGGGGAACCTGCCCCCAAGCCGGTCACGCGAACGCTCCCCCCCCCCCCCCCAGAGCGTGATCCGCATTCACCTGCTGGAAGCCGAGGACCTCATCGCCAAGGACAATTTCATGGGCGGCATGATCCGGGGCAAGTCGGACCCGTACGCCAAGGTGCGGCTGGGCGGGCAGACCTTCCGCAGCCAGGTGGTCAAGGAGGAGCTGAGCCCCCGCTGGAACGAGGTCTACG
Organism: Chelydra serpentina; assembly: GCA_037349315.1. Taxonomy (NCBI): domain Eukaryota; kingdom Metazoa; phylum Chordata; order Testudines; family Chelydridae; genus Chelydra; species Chelydra serpentina. Next base: position 414,671 of record JBAIAC010000278.1, read on the forward strand.
AGGTGAGGGGGGGGCGGGGGCTGGGTAGAGCCCTGGGGAGCCCCTCCCCCCGCCTGCCACGGCCCCGCCCCTTCCCAGGGGGCTACGAGGGACCAGCCAGGCTGAGCCTGCCTGGGCCAAGAGGGGGCAGAGAGATGTGTCGTCCCCCCCCCTTGCCACCGAGTACCCCGAGGGGCGGGGCGGGGGTCTCATACGTCATTCTACAGACGGGGGAACCGCACAAAATGGGGAACCGCCGCAGGTCGAGCCCGCGGTCAGATCTGGGTGTAGAACCCAGGAGTCCTGGCTCAGCTCCCCCCCCCACCCTCTGTCTAACCCGCTGGGCACATCTTCCCGAGCCGGGGAGAACCCAGGAGTCCTGGCTCAGCTCCCCCCCCACCCTCTGTCTAACCCGCTGGGCACGTCTTCCCGAGCCGGGGAGAACCCAGGAGTCCTGGCTCCAACTCACTAGACCCCCCCCTCCCCTCCCCTCCCCTCCCAGAGCTGGGGAGAACCCAGGAGTCCTGGCTCCTGGCTCCAACTCACTAGAACCCCCCTCCCCTCCCCTCCCAGAGCTGGGGAGAACCCAGGAGTCCTGGCTCCCAGCCCCACACTACCCCCACCTGGTCTGTGCTGGGAGCAGGGAGGCGGCCGGGTGGTGACCCCCCCCCCCCCCCGCCCCCCATCCTTGTTTGTCTCCCCCCAGGTCATCGTGAACCAGATCCCAGGCCAGGAGGTGGAGTTCGAGATCTACGACAAAGACATCGACAAGGACGACTTCCTGGGCAGGTGGGCCGGGGCCGGGCGGGGGAGGGGAATGAACCAAACCGGAGCTCCCTGCCCCCACCTGCTCCACTCGCGTCCTCGGGGGGGTTCCCTGGTTCGGGGGGGCGGCTGGGGGCCCCCCAGGGTGTCGCTGCGCCCCCTGCCTGGTCTGCGGACCCCTCCGGCACATGACTCGGCTTTGGAGGAAGCCCTGTGGGGTGGGCCACTCGGGGGGGCGGCCTCTCGGGGGGGGGGGGCGGTCCTTCCCCCCAAACTGACCCGTGTTCTTCTCCCCCCCCCCCCCCCCCAGGTGTAAGATCGCCCTGAAACGAGTCCTGAGCAGCCGGTTCATCGACGAGGTGGGAGCTCGCGGGCCCCCTGGGGGCAGCGGGGGGGGCTGGGGGGGGCTGGGACGGGCAGAGGGGGATCTGACCCCTGCTGCCTTTCTCCTTCCAGTGGCTCCCCCTGGAGGACGTGAAATCCGGCCGCCTCCACGTGCGGCTGGAGTGCCTGCCCCCCACCCCCAACGGCGCCGGGCTGGAGCAGGTACGGGGGGGCCCGGCCAGCCCCCGGGATCCCGGGCAGGCTGGAGCAGGGGAGCAGCCGCTGGGCCAGGGAGGGGGGTAGTGTCAGGGTCTGGTAGGGGCCCGGGCAGCAGCTCTCAGCCTGTGGGGTTATGGGGTAGGAGGGGGCTGCGGGTCGGGAGTGAGGGCCACTGGCAGAGTTTGGGGGAGCCCAGGGCTGGGCTAGCAGGGGCTGCGGATCGGGAGTGAGGGGCACCGGCAGAGTTTGGGGGAGCCCAGGGCTGGGCTAGGGGGGGCTGCGGGTCGGGAGTGAGGGCCACTGGCAGAGTTTGGGGGAGCCCAGGGCTGGGCTGGGGGGGCTGCGGGTCGGGAGTGAGGGCCACTGGCAGAGATGGGGGGGACAGGGCTGGGCTAGCAGGGGCTGCGGATCGGGAGTGAGGGGCACCGGCAGAGTTTGGGGGAGCCCAGGGCTGGGCTGGGGGGGGGCTGCGAGTGGGGGATGAGGGAGGCGCTTGTTCTGACCCAGCCCTCGCCGTGGGGCGCCATGCTCCCCTCCCCCGCCCGCTGTCGTGAGCAGCCCCCGGGCACTGCCCCGCGGGGCCGGGTCTCACGCTGGCTCCGTTCCAGGTTCTGATGGTGAACAGCCTGACCCAAACCCAGCACAGCGCTGAGCTCTCGTCCGCCCTGCTCTCCGTCTTCCTGGACCGGGCGGCCGACCTGCCGGTGAGCACCCCCAACCCCCCCGGACGCCTGGCTCCCATCCTCGCCCAGGCCTCCCGCCCCGCCCTCTGGGCATGCTCTGCCCCCATAGCTGGGGGCCCTGAGACCCCCAGTTTGCAGCCGTGGCTGGCTCCTGGCTTCAGCCTGTGTCATCCAGCCCGAGCAGGGCAGATTCCCTGTCTTGCACCCCACTGTCTGGTCCTGAGGGTGGGGGCCGGGCCAGCGCCACGGGGCTTGCGCCCCCCTTTGTTTCCTCCACTCACCGCCCCCCTTCTCCCCAGCTCCGGAAGGGCTCCAAGCCCCCCAGCCCCTACGTCAGCCTCTCCGTCCGGAACGTCTCCTACAAGAGCAAGGTAGTGGGGGCTGGGGGAACGGGGGGGGGGGCAGTTTGCCCAGTGGTGGGGGCTGCTGGAGAGGGAGAGGCATTGGGACAAGTCGGGGGGAGGAACTCGGGGGGGTTCCTGTGGGGCAGGGAGGGATGGTCTGGGGGTCTTGCCCAGGGTTGGGGCTGCTGGAGAGGGAGATGTGTGCCATGGGGAGGGGCACCCCTGTGTGTTGGAGGGGGGGTGGCAGCTTGTTGGTGGTGCAGCGGGGGGCAGTCCTGGCCTCTCTGCTTTCACAGCTCCCCCCTCTCCCCCCAGGTATCCGCCTCCACCTCGGAGCCGGTCTGGGACGAAGGCTTCTCCTTCCTCGTCAAGCGCCCCCACGTGGAGTCCTTGGAGCTGCAGGTAAATGCCAGCGACCCCCGACCCCCCCACCCCCCCCCCCACACACACACACACACTGGCCCAGGCCTGAGCTCTGTCTGTCCGTCCCGCAGGTGAAGGACGAGGGGGGGCAGGGCCTGGGGTCGCTGAGCCTGCCCCTCACCCAGCTACTGGCTGCGGAGACGCTGACGCTCGATCGCTGGTTCCCGCTCGGCCGCTCCGGCCCCGGCAGCCAGGTCCTGCTGCGGGTGCAGCTCGGGGTGAGTCGCCCGGCGGGGGCGCGGAGAGGGGGGGCTGGGTGCATGGGGGGGGGGGGCTGAACCCCTCTGAGCCCCTGGTCTCTCCCTGCCCCCAGATCCTGGTCTCCCAGCACTCGGGGGTGGAGAGCCGCAGCGTCCCGGCAGCTGGCGAGGAGGCCGAGAGCCCCCCGGGGGGGTCGGCGCCGGAGCTGTACGTCCGGGAGGACGGGGACCCCGGGGGGGCGGAGCTGCGCCAGCGCCTCACCCACACGGACAGGTAGGGGGACGCCCGAGTCTGGTGCGGGGGGGGTGGGGAGCTGGAGCGTCCGGCCCCCTGGATCCCCAGCCCTTTCCTGGGGGACCCTGGGGCCCTCCCCGGGCTCCACCCGGCACTGCCAAGAGCTGCCACTTGGGGGGCTACCGTAAGTCTACTAATAACGAGCATGATATAATGGGGCTCTAAGGGCTACCGTAACACCGCTAATAAAAGGGCACACTACACGGGTTCTACCGTAATGCTGCTAATAACGAGCATGATATAATGGGGCTCGGATCTCAGCTGGGGGCTCTAGGGGCTACCGTAACACCACTAATAAAGGGCTCACTACACAGGTGCTACCGTAATGCCGTTAATAACGGGGACAATTCTGTGGTGCTACCGTACTGCCACTAATAAAGCTCATGCCATAAAGAGGGTCAGCTGGGGTGTCTAGGTGCTACCGTAATACTGCTAATAATGCACCCACCCAAACGGACAGGATTCCGGTGCCCCCCCATAACGCTACCCCCCTCTCTCCGGCGCAGTAACTCGGAGCTGGCGGAGGGCCCCCTGGGTCAGCTGCAGCTCACAGCCTGGTACCACACGGACGAGCGCAAGCTAGTTGTCGTCGTACATTCCTGCAGGTAATGGGGGCGGGGGCCGGGCATGGCGATGCGGGGATGTCGGGACCCCTTACAGGGCGGGGGAGGTTTCCCAGGACGCCTGGGTTCTCCAGCTGCCCTGTATGAGCTTTAAGTACCTCTTGGCCAGCGGGGGGCTCGGTTCAGCCCCTCGTTACGGAACCGGCTGCTCTGAGCCCCTGTGTGGAGCTCGCCGGACGGGGACTGTGTTCCCCCCTGCTCCCAGGTGACCAACACAGGGCTGTCCCCGGGGCTGGCCGGAGCCGGTGGGAGGTGCCCGGGGCCCATCGTCTCCCCGCCTGGAGCTCCCCACCAGCAGCTGTAAGGTCTGGGCCTTTGGGGTTCAGTTTCTAGGGTGACCCCACATCCCAACGCAGGCTGGGCACCCAGCCTCCGTCCGTGCCCCTCTGGCTTTCCAGGCACGTCTCTGCAGCGGCGGTACGGCCGGCCTGGCCGGGGAGGTACGGCTTTGCCGCGCTCTGACGCCCCTCGCGCTGTGGGTGTCCCCCCTCCTCTGCCTCCCCAGGAAGCTGAGGGCAAGTTCAAAGGACATTCCCGACCCCTACGTCTCCCTGATCCTCCTGCCCGACAAGAACCGCGTGAGCAAGAGGAAAACCACCGTGCGGAAAAGGACCCTGAACCCCGAGTTCAATGAGAGGTGATGGGGGGGGCAGTGATGGGGCTGGGGGGGGAGGCGTCTCCCCCCCGGTGCGGGTCCCGTCCCCAGGCTCCCCTCACAGCTCTGTCTCCCCCCGGCAGGTTCGAGTGGGAGCTGCCCCTGGAGGAGGCCACGCGGAGGAAGCTGGAGGCCTGCGTCAAAAACAGTGTCTCCTTCATGTCCCGGGAGAAGGAGCCCTTGGGGAAGGTAAGGGGCGGGGCGTCGCCACGGTTACCGCTGGGCCCTCGTGTTCCGAGTGGGGCTCAGATCGACGGGGGGGGGGGGTGAGGGGGGAGAACAGTCACCTGACGCCTTCTTCTCTCCCCTCAGGTGCATCTTGATCTGTCGCAGGTGGACCTGGCCCAGGGCAGGGCCCAGTGGTGAGTGGGGGCGGGGGGGGAAGGAGCTGGGAACAACAGGTGGGGGCTGGGCTGGGAACGCCCCCTGCCCCTCCCCCCAGCTGAGCAATGGGGGGCTAGGAACGCCCCTGCCCCTCCCCCCAGCTGGAGCAATGGGGGGGGCTGGAAATGCTCCCCGTCTCTGGGGAGAGCAGGCAGGGCCGGGTGGGTTCCCCTTGCGAAGTCCAGGGCCTGTGGGGCTCCCTGATCTCGGTGGCCCCAGACCCCAGGGTGGGAAGGTGGCTGTGGGGCGGCTTCCCACAGGCAGAGCAGCGCGGGGCCCCGTGTCCCGCACCCCCCCGGCCCTGAACAATCTCCAGCTCCCCAGGAAGGATGGGGGGGGGGGCGTGTCCGTCCCTTAGCTGCATCGGGAACCCCGAGCGCCGTGGGTCTGGGAGCCAGGGCTGCCCCTGAGTCGCCGCCCCCAGTCCCACCGTCGTCCCCAGGCGCCCAGCTCAGCAAAGGCACCTGCTCCGTGGGGGCGGGATCGGGGTGCAGGTGGGGGGGTTCTGGAGGCAGCTGCCCCCCCGTTCATGCCCCCCTCCCCCTTGATCTTGCAGGCACAACTTGAAAGACGAGAGGAGCAGCTCTTAGTCCCCCAGGCAGCCCCCCGCTTCCCAGCAGGGGCCAGCCCAGGTCCCCCCCCCCGGCGGCACCAGCCTTCGCTTGCGTGGCTCTATCTCCTCTGTTCTCTTCGGTGTAAAGCCATGGGGGGGTGAACGCTGGGGGGGGGGCTGCGGATGGAGGTGTTCTCCCCCCCCCCCCCCCATGACTGATCAGGGATGCCAAACGCAATCTACCTTTTAACAGACCAAAGAAAATGGACCCGCGGGCGGAGCCAGGCAGGGGGCTGGGGCTTCGTCAGCGGAGGAGGAGCAGGGGGCGGGCAGCAGGGCGGGACGTGTGCCCCCCCCCCCCCCCCCAAGAGCCGCATCCGCCTGGTCCGAAATGCAGGCTGTGCCGGACGGCACCGCAGGGCGGGAGCGGCCCGGCAGGTCCCAGGTGGCACGCGGGGCTCCGGCCGAGCTGGCCCAGGGTGGTAGAGAGCAGCCCAGATCCCAGGGTGATGGGCGCAGGTGGGACCCGCCGAGCGGAGGGCAGGGATCCCGTCCTGGGCGGCGAGAACCCCAGCGGGTTTATCGCCCCAAGAGGGAAAGATCCTCACCCCCACCCCCGACGTAGCTTCTCCTAACCCCAGACCCTGTCGGAAAAAGCCCCCAGCTGCCCCTCCCACAGGATCCTGCCCCTGTCCCCAGCAGCAGGGCTCCCGGCTCCAGCCCAGCCCCCACCGGCCCCCTCCGCCCCCCTGCACAAAGCAGCCGCTCCTGCCCTTCCCTAAGGGTCCGGATCTCTTCCCCCCGCCGCCCCCCCCCCGCCCCGCCCCCCGCCGTGTCTCGCTCTCTCCCAGGCCTTCGCCTGGTTTTTCTTTTTCCCTCCTCAGGGATTTTTTTTTTGTATTTGCTTGTGCCAATTTCTCGGCTTTTTTACATTATTTATCTCACGTGCCTTTTAAGTCTTGTTTTAACAGTAGCCGGGTCAGGGCGGGAGAGGCGGGCTCCAGGCTGGCCGGATGGGACAGGAGGGCTTTGCCCCCCCCCCCCTTTGGGGCATGGGGTGAAGGTAGATTTCCTCCGGATGCCGCCCCCTGCTCACGCCACGAACTCTCGTTCCGTATTTATCCGTCTTGCGAAGACGCCGCTTTTCGAGTGTTTGCACCACGACGGCCCCACGCGGCCAGCGCCAGCCGGGCGCCTCTTCAGCCAGACCCGCGGCCCCGGCGCGACTGAGTGGCCCCCGCTGCCTGCGAGGCCAGGCCCCCATCGGCCTGGCACCGTTGTAACCCGCCGCTGCCAATAAACGTGAGGAACCGCCCGGCCCAGCGATGTTCATTTCACCCTCGAGGGCTGGGTCAAAGGGGAACCCCTCATGTTCGACGGGGCCCGTCCGACTCCCGGGGTGCCCCCCATGGGGTTCAGGTCTGGTTCTCAGCTAGCCCAGCCCTGGGAGGGACCTGCCCTGGGGCTGGGCGGAGGCGAGACGCCACCACCCCATCTCCTGGCGAGTTGCCTCTCTGCCCTCCCACGCCAGGGCCGGTTGATCTGAGCCGTGGGAGCTGGGTCTGATGGAGGGGGAGGGAGCGTCTCTCGGGCGCGCCCCCCCCCCAGCTCTCCCCCTGGGAACAAGCCGGGCCCATGTTAATAGTGTTGCCGATTTGAAGGTTACATCTGCAGATCTGGGCCAGGCCTGGCCTTGCTCTGCCGCCCGCCCACCTTGGTCCCGGTGCCAGCGCCGGGCAGACCTGGCTTTCCCCTGGCAACAGCACACTGCCGCAAGGGATTGTGAATCTCACGCTTCGGGGCTCGCAGCCCCGCAGCTGCCTGGTTTTGGCCCCCGTCAGAGACCGGCTCTGCGGCTCGGTGGGGCCTGGCCCGGTCCCAAAGTAACAGCCCCTCCGCCCCACAGCTGCCCTGGCGGCGCCAGGGGGGTGGGCCGAGCCCCAGGAGGGCTGCGCTGAAGTGGGTCGGGATTAGCGCCCCAAGCCGGGTTAACGCTCCGTTCGCAGCCTCCTCCTGTCCCTGAACAATCCTCAGGCTCCTGCACCCCGTACGGGCGCTGAGCCCAGGGATTACAGCCCCTAATCCCCTCCCTAGGCCCCCTGTTCCTGCCAATCCCCGTTCCGCCGGTGCCTTTCAGCTGCCCCCTGGGAGGAGATGGGGCTCGGGGCTGGGCCGGGTGGGCGGCGATTCCCTGTCCCCGGGGCAGCAGGACCCCCCCCCCTGCCCGTTTCCTCCAGGGGATCCCCTCCCTCCAGCTCGCCGCTCTCAGCCCCCTCCCCCTGCTGGGGGGTTGAAGGGGAGCCCCTGGGCCCAAACCATGGCTAAAGTGCTGGGCCCATCGCCAGGGGAGACGGGGGAGGACAAGCGGGGCCCAGGGCTGAAATGGGGTCACAGCTCCTCCCCCAGGGCCCATGCCTGCTCCCCAGCTCTACTGTGGGGTGGACCCTGGCCCGGGGGCGTGGGCCGCACCCCTCTAAAATAAGCTGGGGCGGGGGAAGGAGATTGCGGCATGCCCAGAGTGGGGAGGGGGCGAGCCCAGGAGTGTCAAGTTTTACCTGCATGGCCTCACCCCCATGGCTTCCAGCTGTGAATGGCCCACAAGTCCCTACCCCAGGGTTTCGCAGGGGAAACTGAGGCACGGGGTGGGCACAGCCCCACCGAGGGTGTAGAACTGGAGGGGGAGCTGGTTTGGGTGACTCGCTCCCCGTGGGAAGGGGTGGGTGTGAAGGGGGCATTGCAGCCTCCCCACCAAGTGCGAGGCCCGGACACCCCTCTCCCCTGCATCCCCGGAAGCTCCCGGGCCTGGTGCATGGAGCTGCGCCATGAACCCCGACCCCTGGGCACCCCGCCAGGCCATCTCGTTAATAATAATATACAGAGAAACCCACTTCATGGGACTGCCGGGGTGTGGGGGGGGCACATAACTCGGCGATGACTGCGGGCCTCAATCCAACCCTTAATCAAGCCATGACGGGGACCAGCCAGCTGGACTTTTCCATCAACCCCTGCTTAGCCGGCAGGGCTGGGGCCAGAGCCAGGGCCCGGCGCTTTCACTGTCCAGGGGCTAATTAACCCGCCCAGCTCCTCGGGGGCTGAGGGATCCCACTAGGATGCAGCCACCTCTGGGGTGGGCCCCAGCAGCGGCTTCGACGTTGCTGCACCCGGCACTGCCTAACCGAAGCTGGCAACACGTCACAGCAGCGTAAGGGAGGCAGGAAATCGCCGGCTGAATTTAACCGGAGGGGGGGACCTCCCAAAAATCCTGCCCCCCTCCCCCCCGAAACATCACTGGTCACAAGGAGCCCACACACGGGTTTATTTGAACACCTAGGCATGGGGGGCAGGGTTTGTCAGAGGCGAGAGCGGCCCCCCCCCTCCTTGCAGCCCAGCTCCATGTTGGGGGTCACTGTAGCCTGCAGCTCCCTGCACATCACCCGGCTGCCCAGCTCTCTGCTCATGGCCAGCAGGGCAGCCCCCCCGCCAGCCTACTGTCCCCCCACCCCCGCTTTGGGGGGTGTTAGGAAGGCAGCATGTCCTAGTGCTGAGAGTGGAGCCCGGACACCTGGGCTCTATTCCCGTGCCGGGAGGGGGGGGTGCTAGCGGCTGGCTGGGGGAGGCGACGTCCGGACACCTGGGTTCCATTAGTCCTGGGGCCTAGTATGGGGGGGGGGGTGGGGGCTGGGAGTCAGGACGCCTGGGTCCCCAGCCCAGCGGCACGGCTGAGTCCCGGTGCCATTTGAGCACAGGAAAGAGGCCCGCCAGGTGCCCACGGGGCCCAGCCCTCACCTTCACCAACCTCTGCGTTCACACACCTCCCAGCCCCCCGTGCTTTGTGGGGGGCGGGGGGGGGAGGATTTCCTCGGCCGGGTGGCACCGAGCCGTGGGCCGGGCCTGGCTGCCCTCTCGAGCGCGCCGCTAAGAAAAGCCCTGGCGCTGGGCCGGGGGGGGGCAGCTGTCACTTCTGACAATGAATGATGCTCCCATTTTTAATTCCTCCCCCCCCCCGTTCCCGCCCCCCCCCCCCCCCACTGCCCTTATCTAGCGCTGCTACAGCCTGACGTCAGGCCAGGCTACTTAAGCCGGGCCGGCCAGGGCCAGCCCCACGCTGGGACTTCACCAGGGCCCTGCAGCCTCGTCTGCCGGGCACGCGCCGCCGGGCCCAGCCGCCATGCCCCCCAAGAAGGAGCTGCCCGTGAAGAAGCCGGTGGCCGCGCCGGCCAAACCGGCCATAGCCAAACCGGCCGTGGCCAAACCGGCCGTGGCCAAGCCGGCGGCTGCCGCAGCTAAGCCCAAAGCCCCAGAACCGGTACCGGCGCCAGCCCCGGAGAAACCCAAGGAGCCGCCGATTGACCTCTCTAAAGTGGTGGTATGTGGGGGGGGCAGAGAGCAGTGGGGGGGGTGCATGGGGCCAGGACGGCGGCTGGGGGGGGGCGTCCCCCACCCACATGTGGTAGCAACAGAGCGAGGTTTAAACCTGCCATGGGAGTGGGACAGGGAGCCGGGGGCGGGGGGGGGGACGGGACGGCACAGAGCCATGCACAGACAGGCTGCCCCAGTGCCCCCGGCCCGGCCCGCTGCACGGCACCCACTTTGCCACAGGCAGGCCAGATAAGAAAATGCCCCCCCCAAACCACGACCAGCCCCCTTCCCCCGCTGCCTGCTTCCTCGCGGCCCAAATGCTGACCACCCCCAGCGCCTGCATTTGCAGTGAGTGGGATGGAGCCCCCCCCATACCTAGTGTGGCCCCCCTGAAAGGGGCGTGAGCTGGCCTAAACAGGGTTAATGGGGGGCAGGGGGCTCCCCCAGACTCCATCAGGGACACAGCAGCTACCCCCACCTCCGAGTGGGGAAGAGCCTGTATTAGCCCCTTTACAGTTGGGGAAACTGAGGCATGGGCTGGGGATGCGACTTGCCCAGTGTGAGTCGGCGGCAGAGCTGGGAAGAGAACCCAGGAGTCCAGATGCCCCCCCCCCATTTAGACTCCAGTTCTCTCCCAGAGCTGGGGACAGAGTCCTAGCTGCCATCCCCCGAATCTAACCACTTCCCCCCGCCGCCCCGCCCACAGAGCTCTCATGGTCTGTCCCTCCGCTGGGTGCTCAGTGATGGGGCGGAGGGGAGGGTGTCAATGGACAGCCGGGGGACTTGCTTCATCTAACTGGGGCTCATCTAAGCACCCAGAGACCAGCTCCTCGGTTCTAGCCACCGTGCTAGGAGTGGGGAGGAGGGATCTGGGAGACAGGACTCCTGGGTTCTATTCTGGAGGGCAGTGGAGTCTGGTGGGTTGGAGGTGGGGGAGCCAGGAGCCAGGACTCCTGGGTTCTAATCTGGAGGGGAGTGGAGTCTGGTGGGTTGGAGGTGGGGGAGCCAGGAGCCAGGACTCCTGGGTTCTAATCTGGAGGGGAGTGGAGTCTGGTGGGTTGGAGGTGGGGGAGCCAGGAGCCAGGACTCCTGGGTTCTAATCTGGAGGGGAGTGGAGTCTGGTGGGTTGGAGGTGTGGGAGCCAGGAGCCAGGACTCCTGGGTTCTATCCCTTGCTTGTTACTGGCTCTCACCAACAATGGCCAGAGGCTCCACTCAGGAAGAAGCGAGGGGGGGGGGGGGCTGTTAGACAGTCACAGCTGGGGGGTGCCGAGCGCAGGTCATTGGGGCAGGATAAATTTAGGCGGTGAGCAGGGCCCTGTTATTTTAATGACAGGGCTGGAATGCGGGGGACGGCCTGGCATGGGCCGGCATTCCCAGGCAGCCGGCTCGGGGACAGGTGGCCGTGTCCGGGGGGATTAGCACCCCCTTTTCCAGGCAGATTTATTTCAGCCCCAGCGCCGGGCACCCTTTGCCAGGCCGAGCTCAGGGGGTCGAGTTGCGGCTGGTGGGCTCAGCCGGCCATGCCTCTGAGTCTGTGCGGGGTGGGGGGGGGGGCAGATTCCAGGAAAATTCCCGAGGCGAGGCGGTGAGGTAGGGCCCCCTATAAAGAGTGTGACCAGGGAGGGGGGAGATCAGGCCCTTATATGAACTCAGCTGCATGCATGGCCCAGCGCCCCCTGCTGGCCGAGGTTGGGGCGGGTGAAACTGGGCACACCGCCCCCCCCCCCACAGTCAGGGCCCCTGCCCTGCTCCCCACAGCGCCCTTTCACCGCCCCCAGCAACCGGGGCAGCTTCCTCTTTGCACCCCGGCTTCAAGGCCTGTAAGGCCTCACACCCCCCCCTACGTCCAACTGAGCTCAGCCCCCAGGGTTCCCTGCCCCCCAATTCCGTGGTAGACAAACTCAAAGGGGGGGGGTGTCTCTCAGCAGGGCCTCCCCCCCCCACAGGCAGGTATAAATTCAGGCAGCTGGTTGCTGCTCTGCCCTCACCCCCCCCCCCCCGCAAAAAAATGTCTGCCAGCCCCACAGATCCTGATGTCAGACAGGTGAGGACCAACCCCCCGGCAGGCGTTTAGCGGGGGTGGGCCCCTGCAGCAGCGAGCGGCGAGTGATATCCGGGCGTTCGCCCCGTTGCACCCCCGGTCTCCTGGGCGCGGTACCAGACTTTGTGCCGCTTCCCCCACATCTTCGCTAATCTCCCTCTTTCTGTCACTTCCTCTTTGCAGATTGAGTTTAGCAAGGACCAGCTGGAGGGTAAGTCGATGGCCGCTGGGGTGGGGGGTGTTGCTTTTCTACCAGCCTTCACCCAGCTCTGGCCCCGCTTTATCCAGTTGCTCCCCACCGCCCCTTATGTGGGTCCTGCCTTGGGCCTCTGTCCCCAACACGTCTTGTCAGTTCCTAACCCATCCCCGGGGGGCGCGGAAACTCTGGCTATGTGGCATCTTCCATTATCCAGCCTGCCATGGGGCAGGGGTGCCTGGCTGGCAGCTCCTGGTCTCTGAAGGAGCCGGGCGCCTCCCGAAACTCAGCCCAGTCTCACAGGTAAATCCCGATTCCTGCAGGGAGGAGGCGGCGCCGGGATTAGAACTCCTGGCCTCCTGCTCCAAAACCGCAGCCCTGCCCAGGTGAGCTGAAGGATCCCTGGTCTCTGCCACTGGTGGGTGCCCTGTTGCATGCAAACCAAGGCAGCAGGTTATGGTGCCCTCGTGTGGTAAGCAGATCCCTTTTTAAAAAAGGGAAGAAGGAAGATCCGGGGAACTACAGGCCAGTCAGTCTCACCTCAGTCCCTGGAAAAATCATGGAACAGGTCCTCAAGGAATCAATTCTGAACCACTTAAAGGAGGGGAAAGTGATCAGGAACAGTCAGCATGGATTCACCAAGGGCAAGTCATGCCTGACTAACCTAATTGCCTTCTATGATGAGATAACTGGCTCTGTGGATGAGGGGAAAGCAGTGGATGTGCTATTTCTTGACTTCACCAAAGCTTTTGATACAGTCTCCCACAGTATTCTTGCCAGCAAGTTAAAGAAGTATGGGCTGGATGAATGGACGGTAAGGTGGTTAGAAAACTGGCTGGATGGTCGTGCTCAACGGGTAGTGATCAATGGCTCCATGTCTAGTTGGCAGCCGGTATCAAGTGGAGTGCCCCAAGGGTCGGTGCTGGGGCCGGTTTTGTTCAATATCTTCATCAACGACCTGGAGGATGGTGTGGACTGCACCCTTAGCAAGTTTGCAGATGACACTAAACTGGGAGGAGTGGTTGATACGCTGGAGGGTAGGGACAGGATACAGAGGGACCTAGACAAATTAGAGGATTGGACCAAAAGAAATCTGATGAGGTTCAACAAGGACAAGTGCAGAGTCCTGCACTTAGGACGGAAGAATCCCATGCACTGCTACAGACTAGGGACCGAATGGCTGGGCAGCAGTTCTGCAGAAAAGGACCTAGGGGTTACAGTGGACGAAAAGCTGAATATGAGTCAACAGTGTGCCCTTGTTGCCAAGAAGGCTAACGGCATTTTGGGCTGTATAAGTAGGGGCATTTCCAGCAGATCGAGGGACGTGATTATTCCCCTCTATTCGGCACTGGTGAGGCCTCATTTGGAGTACTGTGTCCAGTTTTGGGCCCCACACTACAAGAAGGATGTGGATAAACTGGAAAGAGTCCAGCGGAGGGCAACAAAAATGATTAGGGGGCTGGAGCACATGACTTATGGGAGAGGCTGAGGGAACTGGGATTGTTTAGCCTGCAGAAGAGAAGAGTGAGGGGGATTTGATAGCTGCTTTCAACTACCTGAAAGGGGGTTCCACAGAGGATGGATCTAGACTGTTCTCAGTGGTAGAACATGACAGAACAAGGAGTAATGGTCTCAAGTTGCAGAGGGGGAGGTTTAGGTTGGATATTAGGAAACACTATTTCACTAGTAGGGTGGTGAAGCACTGGAATGGGTTACCTAGGGAGGTGGTGGAATCTCCTTCCTTAGAGGTTTTTATGGCCCGGCTTGACAAAGCCCTGGCTGATGATCTAGTTGGGGTTGGTCCTGCTTTGAGCAGGGGGTTGGACTAGATGACCTCCTGAGGTCCCTTCCAACCCTGAGATTCTATGAGAGACACCCGCCCCCACCCCGCGACTCTGGGCGAGGTGTTAACCCCCATGTCCAGCGTCACACTTGTGCATTAATTCAGCCAGCCCCCGGCGGTTTCAATCCAACGCAGGTGTGTGCTTCACTTCCTGTCCTAAACCCCCATGTGGTGTTGCTAAGCAGCTGCCACGTTCCGCCCCAGAGGTGGCTGCATTTCAGTGGGGCGTGAGCTGAATCAGCAGTTGCCAGGTCCCGCCCCAGAGGTGGCTGCATTTCAGTGATGCTCCCTGTGTGTAATCGCCGATTTCGATGCAATCTGGGGGTGAGACAAGCGCGAGCAGCACCTCACGCCCAGAGCGGACAGGGGACGTGGGTCTCTGGAGCTCTGTCCTGGCTGCTGCTGGGGTTGGATCTCTGGGCTGTGGTGGATGCTGGCAGGAAGGGCGGTCCGGACCGGGCTGCCCCCCTCCCTCCAGTCTGGCCCCGATCCTGGCAGGAAGCAGGCAGGTTAGACTGGCAGAGGGTGTCCGGTTCCAGCCCCTCTGAGCTGCTCTGCCCCCCCCCTCCACCCCCCAGATTACAAGGAGGCTTTCCAGCTCTTTGACCGGGTCGGGGACGGCAAAATTCAGCTGAGCCAGTGCGGGGACGTGCTGCGGGCCCTGGGCCAGAACCCCACCAACGCCGAGGTCATGAAGGTGCTGGGCCACCCCAAGCCCGATGGTGAGCAAGCGGCCTCAGCCGCTGCGGGAGCGGGGTGGAGGGTGGGGTGTGGCCCAAAGCCCCAGCTCCCGGAGTCACGTGGGGGGTCGCAGCCCCAGCTTGCACGGTGCAAAGGGAAGCAATGGGTGGCTGGGCGGGCGGGGGGGGGGAGCCTGGAATCCAGTGTCATGGCATCTGCCTGAGTCTGCAGAGAGCCTGAAACAGTTGCTCCAAAGGCAGAAAATAATTGCTCCACGCGTCTTGGAGGGATGTTACTGCCAGGCTCCGCCTGCTCTGGGGGGCTCCCACCAGCCCCACCCTAGCTGCGGATTGTGTGTGTGGTGGGAGTGGGTCTGGACCCCTAAACCTTTCAGAGATTCCCCTGGCTATTGGGGTTAGCAATGGGGGTCCTCCAGACAGCCTCCCTCCCGCCACATGGGGGTGGCTGCATGGCGGGGTCCCCGGCGGGGCTCGGGCCGGTGGCAAGCCCCATGGCCCGGCCTCAGTTTCTCCCTCCCGCGGCAGAGCTGAAGTCCCAGCGGGTGGAGTTTGAGCAGTTCCTGCCCATGCTGCAGACCATCGCCAAGAACAAGGACCAGGGCACCTTCGAGGACTACGTGGAGGGGCTGCGGGTCTTCGACAAGGAGGGGAACGGCACCATCATGGGGGCCGAGCTGCGCCACGTGCTCGCCACGCTGGGTGAGGCCCCCCCCCCGGGGCAGCCCCCGAGACAGGTGCCCCCGAGGCTCAGCATCCCTGCCAGGGTTGGGCAAGGCCCGTGGGCAGGGATGGGGAGGGAGGCAGCCTGCCTTGCTGCTACCCAGGCTGGACTCTTTGGAGGGTGGGCACAGCTGTCGACCTGGCACTGGGCGGAGCCCCCCCGGGGTGGGGCAGGCACTGGGAGGGGGGGCAGGATGGGGCTCCCGCAAGGCTGTCGGTCTGGTACCCAGCAGGGACAGGGCCCCCTGGTTGTTGGGTGGGCACCGGGCAGGAGGGGGCAGGGCTCCCCAGATTGAGCACCGGGAGGCGGGGAGGACAGGGCTGTCGGTCTGGTACCCAGCAGGGACAGGGCCCCCTGGTTGTTGGGTGGGCACCAGGCGGCGTGGGGGGGGGGGAACATCTCCCCAGCACTAACGCGCTGCCCCCTCCGGCCGCAGGCGAGAAGCTGACGGAGGAGGAGGTGGACACCCTCCTGTCTGGGCACGAGGACGCCAACGGCTGCATCAACTACGAAGGTGAGAGCCCGGAGTCGGGGACCCTCCGGCCGGGAAAGGGGGAGGGGGAGGCTCCCAAGGGAGGGGACCTCCAGGTGCCTCGGCCTAATGCCTCTCTCCTCCCCCCACAGCCTTCGTCAAGCACATCCTGTCTGGCTGAGCGAGTGCCGTGGGGTAGGTGCCCCCCACGGGGGATGGGGGGGTTACTTTTCTGACTCTGTTTTGGGGGGGTGGCTGCTCCTCTCTTCCCTCTTTGCCATGAGATTCCCAGGGGCCTACGTGGCCCTGCCCCTTGGCAGGGACCCGGGTGGAGCATCTCCGGGCCCGGCGGATCATCTCGAACGTGCGTGTGTCAAATCCCACCGCCCTGGAAGAGGCCCGTGTTTTCGGGGCTGCTGGCACCACCCCCTAGCACCTCCCAACAGCAGAGCCCGAGTGCAGGAGTCTTACCCCCGTTCTGCAGAGAGGGAAACTGAGGCACGGGAGTTGCTCTGCTACCAGCCGTGGTCCAATGCCATCAGACAGGCACAGGGGACGGCGTGGCTTTGCTTTAATCACTCAGGCTGCCTGGGCCTAACGCCTAGCTCTGCCCTAACCTCAGCCAAGTCCTTCCCCAGTGCCTCGGTTTCCCCGCCCGGGAACATACTCGCCTAACTCCCCGAAACCATCCCGGCGCCTCGGCTAGGCCAGCATCCGGCGGGCACAGCCGGTGCCCTGAGTCAAACCCGCCGGCCCAGCCGGGCTGGGAGCGTGAATCCCTCCAGCCTCCGTGCCGGGGGACGGAGATCCAGAACAAACCTGAGCTCCGGGCCTGGACCCTTCTCCCCACCCCCGTCCCGCTCCCAGACCCTGCCTCCAAAGGCCACGCCGGCGTCTCACGGTGTCCTCTTCTTTCCCCAGACCGGGCAGGATGGGGCTGAGGGGGGGGGCACGTTCCCTGCCCCCTTGATCTCTCTAACCTGCCCCCCACCCACCCGATGGCTGCTGCAAAGGACTTCTACCACGGCCCAAGGGAGGGCCCAAGACCTCCGGACGCCAGCGGCTGAGGATCCAGCAATTGGGGGGGGGTGGGGGGGGAGGGGTTGTGTGTGCAGGCTCCCCCCCCCCCCCGAGAGCAGCGGCCTCCCAGCCGAGCCGCGGTCCCGATCCTGGGTGGAACGGACCCGATCCTCCTTGCGCCCGTCCTGCGTTTGGACAATAAAAGCCGTTTCTTTGCAGAAGCTTCCGGCCCATTGGGTCTTGGCCACAGGGGCCTTCTCAGCACCCCCGGCTGTTTCTTGAGAGCCAGGGCGCCGGGGGAGGGCTGTACTTGGGGGTTGATACACTTTCAATGAGGGATGGGGGACTGGGGGGCTGGAAGGGCCAAGCGTGGGAGCACAGGCTGGAAAAGGCCCTGGGCCGGCCCTGCAGGGCCCTGTGGGTGTCCTGGTGCCCGCACAATGATTTAAATCCCATGCAGAAAGCGAGAGCTGAGAAATCAACCCCTGTTCCCACCCGCCCCCCAAGGCTCTGCTATGGGGCCGGGCAGAGGCAGGAGCCACCCGCACCAGCTGAGGCCTGAAGTGCAAGTGTGATCATTTCTAGCCGGAGCCGGGCGCCCGCCGCGGGAGGCATTACGCCGGCAGCGCCATGGCGCGGTACGGGCACACCGGGCGCCGGCAGAACCCCCTGGGTAGACCAGCTGCTCCCGGGCGCCCAGAGCCAGGGCAGGGCCGCAGGGCCCCGGAGGTTGTCAGGGATTACAGCCGCCGTTTCCTATTTGTTAGGGGGTGAAAGGTCGGGACGGGAGCCGCGGGGATCTGCCCCAGCAGCCGACAGGCCCTGCCCCACGCCCCACAGCGCCCCCCGCTGGGGGTGAGAATTCCCAACGCTCTCGTCTTCTTTCTTTGTTCTTTCGCTGGGGCCGCAGGTTGCCCGCTCAGGGGCACGGAGCAGCCATGGGCTGTTAATGCCCAGCCAGCGCGTCTTCCCCGGCGGCTACCGAGGCAGAATCCGAAACCCAGCCCCTGGGCTCGGCTCCGGGTGTTTAATTCCCGTCCCCGGGAACGTGGGCCGAGGGAGGCCTGACGCTAGCGGAGCCAGGTCAGGCCCTTCGCAGACCGGCTTGGGGGGGGGCAGGTTTCCAGCCGGCGAGAGAACTCCAGGGCCCCGGAGAGCGGCTGGCTCTAGGGTGGCGCTGAGGCCGAGGGGAGTAAATCAAGGTGACCCGCCCCAGTCCTGGCGTGGGATCCCGCCCTCCCCTGTGCGGCTGGGTTAATTCTCAGGGGGCCGGGCGGGAGTTCTGTGCCCCCGGCATCGTCTCCCTGCTCGGCAGGCGGGCGGGAGAGACGGGCTGGGCCAGGCACCCCGGGACTGATGCCGCGTTATGGACGGCGGAGACGAGGCCCGTGGGCCGGGGATGGTCTCGACTGGGGGTGGGGGAGTTTTGCAATCGCCGGCTGGGAGACTGGACCCCATTAAAATGTCCAGGCAGTGCTGCCCCTGTTCCCAGACCCTGCAGAAGGGTCCTCGGTCTGTCGAATGAAACCCTCCCTGCGCCCCCAGACTCCCACTGGGACCCTCCCTGCTCCCCGTGTGCCCCCCGGGACCTTCCCTGCTCCCCGTGTGCCCCTAGCCCCCCTCGGGACCCACCCTGCTCCCCGTGTGCCCCCCCAGGACCCTCCCTGCTCCCCGTGTGCCCCCAGCCCCCCTCGGGACCCACCCTGCTCCCCGTGTGCCCCCCCCCCAGGACCCTCCCTGCTCCCCGTGTGCCCCCAGCCTCCCCCCGGGACCCTCCCTGCTCCCCGTGTGCCCCAGCCTCCCCCCCCGGGACCTTCCCTGCTCCCCGTGTGCCCCCAGCTCCCCCCCCCGGGACCCTCCCTGCTCCCCGTGTGCCCAGCCCCCCTCAGGACCCTCCCTGCTCCCCGTGTGCCCCCAGCCCCCCTCGGGACCCACCCTGCTCCCCGTGTGCCCCCCCAGGACCCTCCCTGCTCCCCGTGTGCCCCCAGCTCCCCCCCCCCGGGACCCTCCCTGCTCCCCGTGTGCCCAGCCCCCCGCTGGGACCCCCCTGCTCCCCGTGTCCCCCAGCCCCCTCCCCGGGCCCCTCCCTGCTCCCCTCCCCGCTCCCCATGCACCCCCAGCCCCCCACCCCCGGCGGCTCAGGCCCCATCTCGATGACTATCTATAGGCAAAGCCGGGACGGGCAGCGAGCGGCTCAGCCCCGCCCCCTCGCGGGGCCCCGTCATGAATAATGCAGCGTCTAATTAGCATAACGAGTGACGCACGGCCCTGCCTTGGGCGGCCAATGGCGCGCGGAGGCCTGGGGGGTGACGTCAGAGCCAGTAGAAAGCGGCTGCAGGAGGCGAGGCCGAGCCGGGGCCATTGCAGGGAGCGGAGCCGCGGCAGCCATGGTGGGGCGAGCTCCGGGCGGTGCATGGGGAGGGGGGCGAGCTCCGGGGCGGGGGGGGGCTGATGCGGGGGGCGAGCTCCGGGCGGTGCATGGGGAGGGGGGCGAGCTCCGGGCGGTGCATGGGGAGGGGGGCGAGCTCCGGGCCGGGGGGGGCTGATGCCGGGGGCGAGCTCCGGGCGGGGGGGGCTGATGCCGGGGGCGAGCTCCGGGCCGGGGGTGAGCTGCGGGCTGATGCGGGGGGCGAGCTCCGGGCGGGGGCGCGAGCTCCGGGCGGGGGGGGCTGATGCCGGGGGCGAGCTCCGGCCGGTTAGGTTCCAGCTGCCCGAAGCCAGGGACCTCACCGGTGTTTGACTCCAATCCCCCCCCCCCCCCCCGAAGTTGCCTGGTGCCTCCTGGCCGGGACTGGGGGCGCAGCGCTTGTGGGGGTGCGGGGAAAAAGGGGGGGGCCGGCTAGCTCCGCTGACCGCGCCCCCCCCCCCCGTGCTTGCCTTGCAGTGTGATTTCTCCGAGGATCAGACGGCCGGTAAGTGCCCCCCCCCCCCCCGCCCCGCCGCTAACTTGCGCGGCCTCCGCCCTTGCGCGTTATTTTCATTCAGGGGGCGAATCCTTTGCGCGTCCGGACTCCCCGCTCTGCCTCCCTCCCTTGTAGCGCCGCCTCCTCCTCTGTCACTAGCCTTCGCTCTCCTCCGGTAGCCCGCCGGCCGGTAAGTGGGGTGGGGCTCCCCCCCTTAACCCCGGGCCCCTCGCTTCTGGGGGGCAGGGGGGGGAATGTCGCCGGGCTGCCTTCGGCTCTTGCCGCTGTGGAGTTCCTAGCTCCCTCCCCCGGGCAGGGCCCCCCTAACCCCGGGTCTGGGGGTGACTCACCTGCTCCCCCCTCCCCCCCAGTGCGCGCATGGCTCACTCCTGGCCCCGCCCAGCCTGCGAGCCTCCCTGCCGCCTCTCCCCGGCCAGGCCGGATGCGGGGGGTGGGGGTAGAGCTGGTTTTAGGGGCGCTGCCTCCCCCCCCCCCCCCACCCCTGCCGGGGTGTGATTTGGAGGGGGAATGGCTGCAGCGCTGCGCGCTCTGCTCCGAGTTGTGGCGAGCTCCCGGCCCCCACTCCCTTGTGGCGGGGGGGGGGGGGGGGACACCCGGCGGGGGGGGGGGGGGGAGCGGCTCGCGGGTGGAATGTTGTGTCAGACGGAGGCGCAGCGCAACCCCTGCGCGGGGCCTTGCGCTGACTTCCTTATATGGGCACAAAACCCCGGCGGGAGCGCGCGGCCGCCTGCGCGGGAAAGGGCGGGGGGGGGGGCAGCCGTTGCTGGCGGAGGGATCTGGGGGGGGGGGCGTCTCTGCTAACCCACCGGCCTGGGGCCCTTTGCTGGTGTTTGCTTTAGTTAAAACAGGAAGTGTGCCAAGGACAGAGGGAGTGAGCCCAGACTCCTGGGTTCTTTCCCTGGCTCTGGGAGGGGAGTGGGGTCAGAGCCTGGGGGGGCTGGGAGCCAGGACTCCTGGGTTTTCTCCCCAGCTCTGGGAGGGGAGTGGGGCCTGGGGGGGCTGGGAGCCAGGACTCCTGGGTTCTCTCCCCAGCTCTGGGAGGGGAGAGGGGTTTAGTGCAGTGACTCTCAGCCTTTCCAGATGACTGTCCCCCTTTCAGGCGTCTGATTTGTCTCGCGTACCCCAAGTTTCATCTCCCTTAAACGACTTGCTGACCGAAATCTGTCACAGCCGCCGCGCTGTTACTGAACAGTGGCTGATTTGCTCATTGTTACCATACAATTCTGAAATAAATCCGTTGGAAGATGAACATTGTGCTGACATTTCAGTGTATGGTGCATAGAGCAGCAGAAACAAATCCTTGGCTGACATTGTAGTTTGTATTCGCTGGGGCGTTTTCTGTCCCCTGTTGTAAAACTGGGCAGATATCCAGATGAGCTGATGTACCCATTGGAAGACCTCGGTCTACCCCTTGGGTATGGGCACTCCTGGTTGAGAGGCACTGGACTAGTGGGTTAGAGCAGGGCGGGCTGGGAGCCAGGACTCCTGGGTTCTCTCCCCGGCTCTGGGAAGGGAATGGGCATTATGCCTCCGTGGTTCCCATCTCTGCAGCTGGCTGTGGCCTGGGGCTCTCCCTGTCCCCGCTCTGCACTCCGCTTTCCCCATCTCGCTCCCCTGAGGCAGGCGGTGGCTGTAATGCTGTGGAGGTGATGAGCAGGGTCTGTCTCATAGGTGTTCCTGCTGCCCCGTGGTCGAGTCCCTGATACGAAACCCACCAGGGCTGGTCCTTGGGGCCTTGGCTGACCATCTGAGCGCCTCTAGGGCCAGGGTGAAGGCGGCCCTGGGACCGAGAGGCACTAACCTGCTAGCCAGGGCGGATGCAGCGTTTCCATCGTCCCTTGGCTCCGCCTGGGTGCAGCGAAGGGGCAGCTCCCCGCTGGCGATCTGGTTTCTCTCCGAGTCTGTGTCCGGGAAACCGGATCCTACGCGGAAAGGAAATATTAACCCAGGCAGCTCTGTCTGTCTCCACCAGCCGGCTGAATTTCTAGGAGGGGAATTTGGAAGGCCCCCGGCTGCCGGGGCAGGGGGCCCTTGGGGCTGAGGCTGCTGCCCCTGGCGCGTGCTCGTGGAGCCGGCTGGGTATCTGTCAGATCAGGGCTGGCTAAGGGGGGCTTTGTCGGCACGTGTTTGAACCGAGGGGCGCAGCGCCCCCCCCCCCCCCCCCCCGGCGGGCGGGATCGGCACCTGGGGCCGCGGTGACGCCCTCCCTGCTCTCCCCCTCTAGAGTTCAAGGAGGCTTTCCAGCTCTTTGACCGAACCGGGGATGGGAAAATCCTCTACAGCCAGTGCGGAGACGTGATGCGGGCCCTGGGCCAGAACCCCACCAACGCCGAAGTCATGAAGGTGCTGGGGAACCCCAAGAGCGACGGTGAGTAACCTTACCCGTCTCCCGCGGCCCTGAGCTAGAGGTGGGCGAGAACAGGCCGGCTGGAGTGAGTCCATGGGACTCAGACTGGCTTAAAACTTGGGGTAATGGGGAGGAGCTGCAGGGAG
Organism: Chelydra serpentina; assembly: GCA_037349315.1. Classification (NCBI taxonomy): domain Eukaryota; kingdom Metazoa; phylum Chordata; order Testudines; family Chelydridae; genus Chelydra; species Chelydra serpentina. Next base: position 436,890 of record JBAIAC010000278.1, read on the forward strand.
ACACCCCCCCCCCCCTCGCCTCTCCAGGACTGGCTCTTGCACAGAACGAGGAGGTTAATCTGGCCTCGAAGTTTGTTCTCTGGGTCCCCTGCCCCACAGCGGGGGTGGGAATGTTGTGGTCAAAACCAACTGTTTGCGGTAAAGTGCCGGAGGAGACAGTTGGTCAGGACGGTTTCTTGGGCCCAGGCTGGTCAGAACGAGACTGGCCGACCAATGGTCCGGGCTCAGGTGGGCTGCGGGTAGGGTGACCAGACAGCAAATGTGAAAAATCGGGACGGGGAGGGGGGGTAATAGGAGCCTATATAAGAAAAAGACCCCAAAATAGGGACCAGCCCTCCCAGGCTGTGGTGTCTGAGTGGGTGGGGTCTCTATGAAAAATACCCCCAGCGCCTTGGTTTTGTCCCTATGTAGAATGAGATTTTTTCCCCCCGAATCTCAAATTTCCCACCGAGCTTTATTGTACGTGCCCCTCTTTCTCTTCCCCCCTCCCCCCCCATGGCACCCACCCGTCCTGTGCCCCAGCACCGCTTCCCCCCTCAAACTCCTGCAGAATGGCTAGTGCCCCTCGGGCGCCTGCCCCAGCTCTGGGGGTCTAGAGCCCGGGGGGGCACTGTGCTCCCTGCCGTGAGCGTAACGGTCCTGTCCCTCGCTGAGGCCGGGCACAGGAGGGATTTGCTGCGGCGGTGAGCGCGCCCGTCCCCCGGGCGTTGTGCCCGGCCCGGCAGGCGGCCGCCCGGGGAGCCGGTCTCATCCGCGCCCCCTTCCCTCGCCAGAGATGAACATGAAGATGCTGAGCTTTGAGCAGTTCCTGCCCATGATGCAGACCATCGCCAAGAACAAGGACCAGGGCTGCTTCGAGGACTACGTGGAGGGGCTGCGGGTCTTCGACAAGGAGGGGAACGGCACTGTCATGGGGGCCGAGATCCGCCACGTCCTCGTGACCCTGGGTGAGGCGCTGACGCCCCCGGCAGAGGGGGAGGAGGGTCTCCGAAGGCCCCTGGCTGGCTCTGTCCCGGGGATGTCTGGGTCAGGGAGAGGGAGAAGCAGCCCAGTGTGTCCGCAGAAGTGGCCTGGTGGCTACCCAGTTGGTACCGTCGCCCTGGGGGGCTTGAGCCCCGCGCCTGAGACAGGACCCCCCCCCTCGCTGTCTTCCTGCTTCGTCTCCGATTGATTTGTCCATCTGGATGATTGAGGAAACCCATCTGGGTTTGCATGGGGCGGCAGGAGCCCGGTTCTGTTCTCACCGCTGCCCTGTAAATCGGGGATCCAAACCCCGCATTGAGAACAGTGTGTGTCGTCATCCTCCTCTTCCTTCCTCCCCTGCCCCCTGGGTCTCTCCGAGGTGGCTGGCGAAAGGGGGTTGTTTCCCCGCAGCGCCAAGCAGGGAAGTGACTTGCCTCCAGGTTGCGCGGTGCCCAAGTCTGGCAACAGAACCCAGGAGTCCGGGCTCTGGTCATCGCTGGACTAGGAGGGAGGCCTGTGTGTCTGATCAGGGAGGGTCATGGAGGCTGGGTTTGCTGTGGGGGGGGGGCCCTGTAGTAAAATCCCATCTGTCCCACGCAGGGGAGAAGATGACGGAGGAAGAGGTGGAGATCCTGGTGGCCGGACACGAAGACAGCAACGGCTGCATTAACTACGAAGGTGAGGCCTCGGGGCGGGGAGGGGGGATCAGTGTCTTGGGTTGTCTCGATGGCTTTGGCTCTCCTGCCTTGCTGGAGGGAGGTGGGGAGGAGATTCCAGCCTGGGCTGGAGTGGGGAGGGCGAATTGTCGGTCCCAGGGCCGGGATTCATTGTGGGACTAGCCCGGCGCCTCTGGCTCGTTTTCCCCCGGCGAGGACGGGGCGTCCCAAGAGCCGGGAGACACCTGCCCCTGACCGCTCCCCTGCCCGGGGCGCGGCCGCTGAGCCCGGCGGGTTGGGATTCCCCTCGCGCTTGTTCGCGCCGTGTGTCCGCTGCGTTTGCTTGATGATGTCTGTTCCTTCCAACAGCGTTTGTGAGGCACATCTTGTCAGGGTGAAGCCGAGCGGGGTACGCCTCTTCCTGACACCCCTTCACTTACCTCCTTTCCCCCCTTCTTTTTTTTGGTTTTGTTTTAAAGGAAGTCTGGTTTGCGCTCTCGTCTCTTTCCCCCCCCCCCCCCCCCCGTCCAGCGTACCCCCCCTCGGCATGTCTCTGCATGTAGCTGACTATAGCGGGGGGGGGGGGTTAAGAGGGAGCCGTGCACCGATTTTAAAGCAAGACTGTGTCAGCTGCGTGGGGGGAGCTGGGATGGAGCCGGGGGGGGGGGGGGGGGGGGCTTCAGATGCAGCCTAGGGAGCTCATGGCCTGACCGGGGGGAGCTGCGTCAGCCTCGATGCCCACGGCTGAGCCTGGGCTGGGTGGGGAGCCCCACGGCCTAGAAACCCCCCCAGCTGTGGGGGAGTCCGCGGGCAGGATGCGAGGATCTTCCCTTCCAGCGTGGCCGCTGCCTGGACCCGGGGGCCATCGGTGACCCCAACAGTCTTCCTTTAGGGAGCGGTGTAGTGGCTGCCGGCCTGCCCCTTCTCTCTGTCCCATCCTCCCCCCTTCGAATGGCCCGGCCCCCGCTGGCCCTTCTCTGCTGTAGATCAAGCCGAGCTCTCTCTGCCCCCCGCGGCCTGGCAGTAGCTGTAGAAACCGTGCTGCCCTCTTTCCCCCTGCCCCCCCTCTGCCGGCGCGGGGTCGAGTGCTGCTCGCGGAGGACGGGCTGCTGCAGAGGGAAGGAAGCGTCCTGGGGCCAGGGGCTGTGGGGTGAAGGGTGGGGTCTGGGGGGGGGGATAACAGGGCCCAGGCTGGGGGTGGACCCCGTTCTTACCAGTTTTAGAGTAACAGGCCAGGGCGTGGCCCCTAGGCTCGGAGCAGGGGCTGGTACAGGAGCCGGAGGTCCCGGGGTGCTCTTGGGGGGGGGGGGGCATTAAATGGGGGCACTAGAGCCCAGCTCCTGAAGACTCAGTGAACTTTTCCCCTCTTGCAAATGCTGGGAGAACCTGCCCGGAAGCCCCAGGCCCTGGTTGGATTAGCCCCCGAGGACCTTTTCTCCCCCAGCTACCGAGGTGCCTCTCCCGCTATGGGGCAGCCGCCCCGTCTCACACCTGACCTTCTCCCCACAGAGCTGGTCCGGATGGTGCTGAGCGGATGAAGAGTCCAGCCGATCTCCTCCCCCCTCATTTCCCCCCCGCAGGCCCCGGTTTGCTGCCGGGCGCTCGGGTTTCTTCTGTTCTGTGCCTTTTCTACGCCCTGGGTAAACTTTTCCTCCCTGTGTGGACCAGAAGGAGACTTCCAGTGCTGCGGGGGTGCTCCCTGGGGGTGGGGGGGAGGAAGAGTGATCCCTGTTTTCTTTCTGGGGTTCCCCCCACCCCCTTCTAACCCCTCCAGCGGGGCCAAGTTGTTTTTCCTTCCAGTTGCTTTTATGTAATAAACGGTTTGAGAAGTGGTGGCTCTGGGGCCTGTTTTGAAAGTGGGGGGGGTGAACAGGGCGGGGGGGGGAGGGAGGGTGAGAAAGGAGCCAGAGGCGGATTAGGGGAAAAACGCAGCCGGCTGTTACAGGTGGAGGCTGGATGAACCCAGGAGCCCGATGTCCTACGCGGGCCAGGCCAGATACTCGCGGCCCAGGACTCTTGCCCCTGGGTGCTGGGAAGGCGTCAGTCTCCCCCCTGGGGGCAGGCCTGTGCTCCCCTAGTGCTGGGCATGGTCTGCCAGGAGCCCCCAGGCAGCGGCTGCTTGGTGCAAGGGGTGAGCACCCCCCCGGACCCTGCCTACAGTAATACCAGCTCTTAGAGCCCTTTACAAGGGTGAGGGGAAACTGAGGCACAGATGGAGACGGGGGGGGGTTTCCCAGCAGGTCCATAGAAGGGGGTGTCTTCTGCCCACCAGGCCCCCCAGCCGTGCTCGGGGGAGGCGCGGGGGTGAATACGCTCCCTGCTGTGCGGCAGGGGGCCCGGCCCTGGGAACCAGCCGCAGCCCAGGCCCATGGGCTGGTATTAAAGCGGCTGGGGCAGGGGGGAGAATGGGCCGTGGCTGGGAGCGGATTCCTCACCTGGATCCATCAACCGGCTGCAGGGGGTGGGGGTGGCCATGGGCTATTAACTAGGGGGCTGGGGGGGGGGAATCCCCCCCCCCCCAGGCTGCTGGCACCCATCAACCCCGGCTTCCGCCCGGGCATGTCCTGCTGCAGCGGGCTTGACGCTGCCACGCAGGCCCCAGCAGTGTCTCGTTTTAGCCGGGCCGGCGTCAGGAGCCTCCACCCTGCACGGAAGGAGACAAACATTCCCAGCACCCTGCCCCCCAGTGCCCCATGCCCCGGGGTAACGCCTGGTGCAAAGGCTGACGGAGGACATGCTCAAGCAGGAACTCAGCGCAGCCCCCGGCTGCACCGGGCAGGCACGGCTTCTAGCAGGACAAACGTCTCCCCAACCCCGCGCCGCCAGCCTGGGCCATAACCACCCCCCCCCGGGACCTACTGGATCCTCAGCCGCCCCGGTACCACTCGGCCCAGGATGTGGCTCCCTTCCCCGCGGGTCCCTGGTATCAGGGAGATGTGGGGCCGGCTGGGTGCTGAGCCCCTGCTGCTGGGGCTCATGGGGAGCCCTAGGGCCCCCCATCCTCTAATGCACCTGGCCCCTCGCCATCAGAGCTCCAACCCCCCATCCCAAGAGCACTGTGGAACCAGGCAGAGGAGGGGTGAGAAATGCCCCATAGGGCTTCACACGGGGCGGAGGGAGAGCTAGTGAAGGCAGGGGACGGGACTCAATGACCTTTCAAGGTTGTTCCAGTCTAGGAGATTGGCATATCCCCATTTATTATTTGTACTATGGCCTGGTAGCCGCTTGCTGCCCGCTCCCCACTGGCCGGGGCACCCCGAGGTGAGAAGTGTCCAGCTGGCTTCCGTGCGCCTGCCAAGCCCACGGACACCCCTCAGCCCTTACTGCAGCAGCCCCCCACTCCCAGGAAGCGTTTCGAGGACCCTCCTGGCCTCCATGGAAAGCCGCCAAGGGCCCAGCCCGACCCCCAGCAAGCCGGGCCCAGGGGCAATGCCCCTCCCTGCTCACCACGGCCTCTCCACGCTAGCTGCAATTAGTCTGACCTCCGCTCGCAGCCTGTGGGTCCTGCTCTGCCGGCTTGAGGCGCCAGCCCCCTGCTGTCCAGTCCCGTGCCCCACGGCTCCTTGGAGGCTGGGGGCCAGTCAACTCTTGCCCTTCTCTTAGAGCAAGCTGCTTCCCCCTCTCCCTAGACGCCGGTTTTCCAGCCCACGGCTCCGTTCTGCCTCTGGTCCTACACTCCAGCAGCTCCTCGGGCGGTACCACTGGCCCAACGTGGCCTAACTCCGCCAGCTGACCCTGCCATCCAGCACCTATCGCCCCTGCCCAATGCCCAGGCGAGATTCCTCCCCATGCAGAGGGGACGTGGCCCTAGGAAACCCCTGCACTGCAGGGGGGGGGCCCGCCCAGAGTGAGCCCCACCCCTTTAGCAACAGGGTACACAGCCTTTGTACCAGGGAGGGGAGAGACAGGCTCAAATCTCGGCCTTCGCTATTTCCGGGGCTTTCCAGAGCCCCGTGGAAGCGCCGAAATACAAGCTCTCCCCCACCTGCGCCTAAGCCCAGCACTTGGGGGCGCAGTGACAGCCAGCCAGCAGCAGCGGGAGCACTGACTTTTTTCCAGTGGGTCCCACCTCACTGAGCACTTTGTCAGCTCCGAAGCAGAGGGGGAGCCGTGTTAGTCTGTACCCAGCAGGACGACTAGGGGTCCAGGGCCACCTTAAAGGCGAACAGATTTCTTTGGGCATAAGCTTGCGTGGGTAAAAAACCCAGGGCTGAGCTCTGAGACTCTGTCCTCACCCACAACCAGTTCAGATTTGGGGACAACTTATACCGCCAAGTCAGCGGCACTGCTCTGGGTACCCGCATGGCCCCACAGTCTCTCGTCCCCTCCTCTACTTGGGCTGCACTGATGACATCTTCACCCATGGGAAGGAGGCCCTTGAAGAATTCCACTGGGATGTCAACAATTTCCACCCCCCCATCAACCTCAGCCTGGACCCGTCCACACAAGAGGTCCACTTCTTAGACACTACAGTGCTAATAAACGATGGTCACATAAACACCACCCTATACCGGAGACCTACTGACCGCTACACTTACCTACATGCCTCCAGCGTCCATCCAGACCACATCACATGATCCATTGTCTCTGTCTGAGGGACTGGAGCAAATGCGATTGTATCTTAGAGATTGGCTGTAGACAAACACCTACAAGATCTCTATCAAGCGTTCTTAAAGCTACACTACCCCCCTGGGGAAGTGAGGAAACAGATTGACAGAGCGAGACGGGTACCCAGAAGTCTCCTACTACAGGACAGGCCCAACAAGGAAAATAACAGAACCCCACTGGCCATCACATACAGCCCCCAGCTAAAACCTCTCCAGCGCATCATCAAAGATCTACAACCTATCCTGGAAAACGATCCCTCGCTCTCACAGGCCTGGGGAGGCAGGCCAGTCCTCGCTTACAGACCTGAAGCGAATGCTCACCAGCAACTACACACCACACCACAGAAACACTAACGCAGGAGCCAATCCCTCTAACAAACCCCGTTGCCAGCCCCATATCTACTCTAGTGCCACCATCACAGGGACCCAACCACACCATCAGGGACTCATTCACCTGCACATCTACCACTGTGATCTATGCCACCATGTGCCAGCAATGCCCCTCTGCCATGTACATTGGCCAAACCGGACAGTCTCTACGCAAAAGTATAAATGGACACAAATCAGACGTCAGGAATGGTAACATACAAAAAAGCCAGTAGGAGACTTCGATCTCCCTGGACACTCACACCAGATTTCAAAGTAGCCATTCTTCAACAAAAACCTTCAAAACCAGACTTCAAAGAGAAACTACGGAGCTGCAATTCATTTGCAAACTCAACACCATCGGTTTGGGCTTGAATAGGGCCTGGGAGTGGCTGGCTCACTACAAAAGCAACGTTCCATCTCTTGGTACTGACACCCCCTCATCAGTTATTGGGGGTGGCCCACATCCACCCTGACCGAACTGGGCTCCTCAACACTGGTTCTCCACGTGTAACTCCCGTCTCTTCGTGTGCCAGTCTCGATAGCGATGCTTGGAGCTGTAATGTTCACTGAAGAAGTGGGGTTTTTACCCACCAAAGCTGACGCCCAAATAAATCGGTTAGTCTTTAAGATGCCACCGGACTCTCTGTTGTTTCTGTCAGCTCAGTGGCAGAGGGCAGAGCACTCCCTCTCCCAGTCCTCCCCTGACTGTTATGCTGTTTTAGGCTCACCGAGACACCCTGAGTCCATAGAACTAGGATCCCCTGGGATAAAAGGCTCAGGAAGCATTAACATCCAAGAAGTCACCAGGGTAGAACGGTCACTGATCACAAGTGGGTCCCATGACCTCCAACTCCAGGGGAACCGACCCCTGCAGTCACGTTTGCTTTGGGAAAGGGGGGGGTGGGAGCCTGGAGGGTGAATCCTGCTTTCCGCACGCCCAACAAACGGGGACACCATGAGCCACATGCCCCACGGGGACATTGCATGGAGGGGACAGAGGACTCCATCCATCCCTCCCCGTCCCGGGCTGACAGATCCCCCACACGGTGCCACTTCTTCCCACCCTGGGGGGACTTGGAATTTTTATTTTATTTTTATTATTTTAAAAAAAAAAGAGAGAGAGAGAAGACACGGGAGCTTTAAATGCCCAGGAACCAGGTAAAATCAGAGCCTTCTATAAATAGCCATCACCTCCGCCGCCGCCCCTGCAGGCCTCCAGCGCTGTCGGACGTGGTTCTCAGCGCCTTTAAATAAAAGTCTCGGGACGACTGGGTACAAAAAAAAGCCCGGGGGTGGTGGCGAGGGGGCAGGACAGACAGACACAGCGGGACTGGGGGCTGAGCACAGGGGGATTCCTTTTTAACCCCCGTGATCGATGTGTTTTTTGAAACCAACCAAATCCCCACCCCCCTCCCCCCTCCCAAACAATCCCAGGCAGGTTTTACAGGTTGCGAAGGTTTTTGTCCTGTCGGGTGGCATCTCCGGGCGGTGGGTGGAGCAGCCTCACTGCGTGGGCGGGACCGGGGTGGCCGTGCTGGGCGCGATGGGATCCGTCTGCAGAGGGGGGCCCTGGTCTGTGGGAGAGAATTGACAGGTTGCAGCGCTCCAACTTTGGACAGCAGAAGGGGGCGGTGGGCGCGCAGCGGCCCTCCAGCCCGCACCCGGTGCCCGTCCCAAGGTGGGGATGGAGGGGAAGAGCCAGCGGTCCTCACCTCCCTCTCCAGCCAGCAGAACGTGTAGGGTGCTTGCAGGTGCCCCCCATTCCAACGGGTGCTGCGGGTATTCACGGGCACAGAGCTGGGCAAGCTTCCCCGCCCACCGAGGGAGCCACCGAACGGTGGCAGACAGCGGCGTCGCTAGGCCGCCCCCCCCCCCCCGCTGCGGAGTCTCACCTGGTGCCAGGGTGGCGCTTGGAAGGAGACTGCCCTGCACGGCCGCTACAATGGCTGGGCTTTGGGCAGCTGCCGAGGCCAGTCCCGAGACATGAGGCAAGGCGGGCGCGGCGAGCGGCGGTCCGTTGGTCGTCAGCATGCTAGGGTGCAGCGCGCCAGACACGGTCCCGGGCAGGCTAGGCGGGGCCAGGGCGCCCCCGGGCAGCATGCCGCACGGGAGGTTACCATGCATGGGATGAGCGGGCGTGTTAGCGGGGAGGTTAATACTGATGGAGTCTGCTACGTTACTAGCCATGCTAAATGGGATGGATGGAGGCATTCCGAAAGGCAGAGCCGCCGGGAGATTACCGGGCACGCCGGGGTGGGCGCTCGCTCCAACCGTCCCGGGGAGCATCTGAGAGGAGGGCTGCTGGCCAGGGAACGGAGGCTGGGCTGGAGAAAGAGACAGAAACCGGCGACACAGGGTTACACGTGGCCAAGGGTTAAAGGGGGGGCCCAGCGCAGTCCTGGCCCCGAGGTCAGGGGTCACTCCTGGCCTCTTGCTGGGAGGTGGGGCACGGGTGGGAGGCTTAGGGTCAGCAGGGAGTGGCTGCCATCTCCTACCACCGCCCCTTTGGGGCTGGCACCCCCCAGCCTCGGGGGTAACATCCTGTCCCTCAAAATAGCACCTGTACCCACTGCTCTAGGGTTGTGATCTAGGGGTTCGCCAACGTCATTGCTCCGTGACCCCCTTCTGACAACAAACATTACTGCACGCCCCCTGGGGGGTGCAAAGCCCGAGCCTCACCACCGCGGGTTGGGGGGCACCAACCGACAGGCCCAGGCAGGGGGCCTGTAACCAGTCCCGAGCCACCTTGGGGTCCCCACCCACACTTTGAGAACCACTTACAAAGGGTGCCTTGGAAGGTGTCCTGTGAAAAGCCAGGACTTGCTGACTCTCCTTGTTGTGTCACACTAGGTACCTCCCCATTGTACAGGGAGTTCCGAGATTTCGCTCCCTGGTTGTTACTGAAATACGCCGTGGGTCTGGGAGACGCCCACAGGTGGGTGGTTCCCCAGTGGCAACAAGGCAGGTGGCCCACACCCCGACGGGTGTGAAGTGACCATCAGCAGCCCCGGACGAGCCAGGGATTGGAAACGAGAGATTTACAATTTAACAAGACAACTCTTCAAGTGCCACACGACAGGGACCTCGCACCTCACAGCACCCGATGCTTGGCTCTTCCTGAGCCGGCATCTTCCCAACACGTGAACTGAGTGTATAGCACATGACGAGTCCCCCCCTCTCCTCGGAAGGCAGCGAGAGCGTTTGGAAGAAGAGATTTTGAACTGGGGGGGCTGGTCCCAGGCGGAGCAGGGAATTCAGCCAGTGTATTAAGAACTGTGAGGGGCTCCCAGCGCCCAGTGGGGCGAGAAAAGCCGCTGGATTCAGATCTGGCCTGGTCGGATAAAGTGTAGGATTTAGACTGCGATTTGACCCTTTATTTCTTAGGTCCCCAACTCCCACCTCCATGCCTAGCGCTGACGAATCCCTTCAAATCGCCCTCTGTAGTTAATCGACTTATTGTAACGTTTGATCCTGGTCTCAAGCGCTCGCGGAATCTGCTCAGTTACACAGGCGGGCGCAGGGCCGCTGGCCTTTGACCAAGCGGCGAGCTGATGAATGAGCTTGTGCTGAGCAGGAAGACAGGACATTTCTGGGCTTGGGGGGGGATTTGCTGGGGTCCAGGTCATGAGCGGCTGAGGGCTGTAACTCCGGGTGTGCCTTCACGTGCTGCTGTCTGGGTGAGTGCGCCGTCCGAAGGGGCAGCTTGTCACTAGCAGAGCAGGGTGAGAGGGACCCGGAGCCAGACAAAGGGGACAGGGTGGTCCCACAGGCCAGCTTGTACCCCGGTTTCTGGCTGGCTGCCAGCCCGGGAGGCCACTTACCGTGAGGGCCGGCGGGGGTCTGTCCCTGCTGAGCTGGAACCGTGTGCGGAGCCCCCGGGGCGGCCGGCACCGCCTGGCCGATCTGTTCCGTTGGAGCCAGGCTGGGCTGGGCCACCAGGCTGGCCGCCGCCGGGGCCTGGGCCACGGGCATGGAGTGGGCGGCTGGCGCTAAGGGGGCCCCGGAGGCCGGGACGGGCTGGGAGCCGGGCGGGAGGGGCGGAGGCGGCGGCGGCGGCTGCTGCTGGTGCAGCTGCTGGAAGTGCTGCTGCCGGGCGCGCATCTCGGCGTATTTCAGCTGCTCCATGTGGAAGGCCTGTCGGTCTGCCAGGAGCTGCTGCCTCTGGTACTCCAGCTGCAGAGAGGGCACCAGCCCGTCACTCGAGCCAGGCCCCTGTGGCCCAGCCTCCCCGGCCACCCCCCTGGGCTGCATACCCCGTCACCGGGATCGCCCCCTTTCCTCGGCCCAATCCCGGCTCCCCCCACTCCCGTGATCACCTGGCCCCAGACTCCGGAGTCACTTTGGCCAGCACCAGGGCACAGGCAGAGGCTTCACTGCAGCTGACCGGGTCAGATCCCTTCCCCCAGCCCCATGGGCTAGGTCCTAGGACCTCCACTAAAGCCCCTTCGATAGATTCTGTCTTCGCTTCCTAACCTAAAGCGTCACGCCCCGCTGACGTGCGATTGGTTAAACAGCTGCCACATCCCACCCCAGAGGTGGCTGCATCTCAGCAGCGGGTGAGTGATCCTGTATAAACAGCTGTCCTGCCCCGCCCCAGAGGTGGCTGCATCTCAGCAGCGGGTGAGTGATCCTGTATAAACAGCTGTCCTGCCCCGCCCCAGAGGTGGCTGCATCTCAGCAGCGGGTGAGTGATCCTGTATAAACAGCTGTCCTGCCCCGCCCCAGAGGTGGCTGCATCTGAGCGCTAGGTGAAGCGAGTCCCGTGTGGGGTGGAGGGAGCCCGAGCCGTCCGTGCACCCCCGGGGCCGCACTCACTGCCTCGCGCTCCCGGTCCATGATGGTCTCCAGCTCCTCGAAGTGCCGCAGTTTGATCTCCAGCTTCTTCATCTGGGTCTCCACCAGCAGGGCCACCAGGGACTTGATCTTGCGTTCCTCCACCGCGGCCAGGTGCTGCGCGGGGCAGAGCAGGGACGGGGCGGGTTAGGGCTCGGGCACCGGGGCTCAGAACCTCCACTAGGGCAGCAGCGGAACGACCACGGGGCATTTCCGAGCCAGGGACAGGGAGGGAGGAAGCCACCGGGGCAGGGGGGAGCCTGGGTGCTTTCCTGGTGCTCACCCACCCCCCGGGATCCAAAGGGGAGCTACTGGTTAGAGCAGCGGGGGCTGGGAGCCAGGACTCCTGGGTTCTCTCCCAGCTCTGGGAGGGAGGGGGAGAGCGAGGGAGGGGGTGTCTTGTGGGTTAGAGCAGCGGGGGCTGGGAGCCAGGACTCCTGGGTTCTCTCCCGGCTCTGGGAGGGAGCGGGGGAGCGAGGGAGGGGGTGTCTTGTGGGTTAGAGCAGCGGGGGCTGGGAGCCAGGACTCCTGGGTTCTCTCCCGGCTCTGGGAGGGAGGGAGAGTCTTGTGGGTTAGAGCAGTGGGGGCTGGGAGCCAGGACTCCTGGGTTCTTTGGAAGGGGAGTGGGGTCTAGTGGTTATAGAAATGGGGTTCAGCTCAGCCTAGGTGGTTCCAGTCTCCAAGCCAATCCCTCCAGCTCCGCCCTGCCCATGGGGCGCTGGGATCAGAGCAGGGGCGTGGCTGGTCCTGGCCCCTCACCTTGGCCTTCACAGCCGCAGCAGCCAGCGCGGCAGCGGCCGCGGTGGACAGGTTCCCTTCGCCGATGTCCCTCTCCACCTTGGTCTTCCTCTCGCCTTCTGCCTCGGCCAGGTCCTTGGGCACCTCCTCCTGGCCCTCCTTGGGCTCCTTCTCCTTCTCGGCTGGGGGCCAGGGGAGAGAGACGGGTGGGGAATGAGGGCTGGGCGCTGTGCCACTGCCCCCCCAGGGATGGGGAGGGGAAATGTAGGTTTGGCCCTGGGGAAAATCAGGGAAGGTGCTGGCACCGCTGAGACGGGGGGAGGAAAGGGGGAAAACCTGCCTCACTGCTACATGCAGACTCCCCTCACCCGGCTCTGCCGGTGCCCCTCAATCCCGACTCGCAGCCCCCTACCCCCCGGTACTCCGGCACTGGCCTCCTGAGCAGAGGCTGCTGGCTCGGCAGAGCCCATCACCCCGCAAGACGGGAACTCAGCCCCCAGCTCACCCACGCTGTCACCGTCACCCTTCTCCGACTCCTTCTCGCTGTCGCCCTCTTTGCCTTTCTCCTCCTCTTTCTTGGGGGCTTCGCCCAGTTTCTCCTTCACTTCCTCCTCCGCGACTCCTTCCCGGGGCTCCTGGACGGACGAGGGATGGGACTGAGTCCTCCGATCTGCCCCGACGGAACGAGAGCTCCCCCCTGCCCCAAACGCCCCCCCCCCCACTCCCGCCGGCCAGACAGGACCAGCCCTGTACGGAGAGGCCACTGGGCATGAAGGGGTGGGGGGGGGATCTGTGATCCCAATGGTTCACTGTGTCCCGTCCCACACTCCCCACAGCTCCACGCCCCCCGGGCTCCCCCCCAAAGACGCAGGGTGGGGTCACTCTTCTCCTCCCCTCCCCCCTCTGTACCTTCAAGTCCTTCTTCTCCTCCGACGGCTGAGTTTCGGCCCGCGCCTCGTCCGCGCCGCTCTCCTCTGGGGTGTGGGGGACGGACAGAGATGGCCAGGTCACAGCGGGAATGCAGGGCTCCCCCCACCCCCTAGCAATGACAGTCACACAATGGAGGGGGGAGGGGATGCACTAAGGGGCACGGGGCCGCCTGGGGCGATGGCGCCCAGCTCCGGGCCATGGGTGGATTCCGTTGGACTGAGACCCAGCAAACTCATGTCACAGAAGCCGCCCCACACGACGTCTCCGCTGCTTGGGCTCGCGCCGGGGCTAAAACCAGCAGTGCGGACTCGACTCGGGCTCCCAAACCCAGCGAGGGGACGGGGCTCCCAGACCGAGCTCCGGCCCGGGTGGGGAGGGAATGTCTCCACTGCAGGCGGGAACCCGGAAGGCAAGCCGCAGTGAGTCGACTCACTGACAGGGGCTTTCCTTGCAGTGGAGATGTACCCGGAACGGTCCACAGACAGGGATGCTTCCAGACCCGAGAGGGGAAAGGCCCCATGGCCGGATCCTGACCCCGCCATTGGGTCCCGCTGGGGTTCTCGCGTGCACATGGGGGGGAGGCGGTGGTGACGACGGGGTCCCTTACCCTGAGCCAGCCGATTGAGGGTGAGCTCCAGACCGGAGGCCAGGCCAGCTCTGGTCTCCTGCGGCTCCTCCCCTCTTCGCTCATTACCCTTCCTACTCGCCGCGCCCGGAGCAGCGTCCGACGGAGGCGAGATGGCGGGCGCCTCGCGGGTCAAGGCGCGGAAGGAGCCTCGCTCGCCCCCCTCACCTATTCGCTCCGGCTCGTCGGACGCGGTCCCCGCGATCCCGCTGCTCTCCAGCCCGAAGGCCGGGTCGGCCTTGCCCGTCACCTTGGCCGCCTCCTCCACCTTGCGGACGTGAGCTTCCACCAGCGCCGTGGGCACCTCCTCCTTCATCTTGGAGAACTCCTCTGCCGAGCACAGCCCCGGGTCAGCTCGCTGGAGCGCACGCCTGGCATCACCCCACTGCCCCCCTTCCACTCCCCCGCGCCCTGGGGTCTCCAGGGAGGGGAGCATCCCGAAAGGCTGGGAGGGGCCGGGCAAGGGAGACGTGCCCAGCCTGGTGGGCCGGGCGCCAGGATAATGGACTGGACGCCGTTCTAAGCCAGTGGACGTTCCCCCTGCCCCACCAGCTGTAGCACCACCAGGAGCAGGAGACTGGGCACTCGGGGGCAGGGGACAGCTCTGTTGGGCACAGGCTGGTGAACCTGCCGGGCGTGGGCCCCAGAGGGGGGCTCTCGCGGGATCAGACCGCCCGGGACTCGGTCATGCCTGCTGGCTGAGCCAGCATGGCCGGGCTGGGCCGGGCCCATGCGTGGGTCCCAGAGGGGGGCTCTCGCTGGATCAGACCGCCCGGGACTCGGTCATGCCTGCTGGCTGAGCCAGTGTGGCCAGGCCAGGCCCGCAGGACGGGCACTGGAGCTCTGAGAGGGGGGCTCTCGCGGGATCAGACCGCCCGGGACTCGGTCACGCCTCCTGGCTGAGCCAGTGTGGGCGGGCCAGGCCCGCGGGCCGAGCACTGGGGCTCCGAGCAGGGCCGGGGTGTTACCGAGAGCTGACTTGGCCGCCGCGGAGGCCACGCGGGGGTCCACGACAGAAGCCAGGAAGGCCACGGTGCTCATGACGGGGTTGCCCGACTGGCTGAAGGGGATGGGCTGGTAGGCCAGGGGTCCGAGCGACGCCTCCGAGTCCTCCAGGTAGGGGTCCTCGATGGGCAGGCGCAGGAAGTGCAGGATACACTCGTCCTGGGTGCGGCTGCCCACGTGCTCCGACACCTTGTTCCAGTCGTCCTTGTACATCTCCAGGGCCTGCAGGGGGAGGGGGAGACGGAGCCAGAGGGGAGGCTTGGCTGGGGCCAGCCCAGCGCCACGGGGACCTCCCGAGAGCCCTCCCCTCTCACCTCCAGCAGCAGCAGCGTCTCCTGCTCCGTCCACTCCCGAGTGGCGCTGGCGGCGGCTTTGCTCTGCGGGGAGAGGAGACGGCGGGGCTCAGAGCGGGCGACGGTGGCCGACCCGGGGGGGGCGCCCGCCGCCCGCGCCTACCTTGGAAGGGACGTTCTTTTTGGTGTACATGTCCGTGCGCAGGCCGAAGTTCTGCAGGTCCGTCGGCTTCTCCTTGCCCTTGTCGGGGAAGCTGAGCATCTGCTGGGAGGCCGAGGTCTGCTGCGGAGAGCGAAGGGGGCGGTGAGCCACTGCTAGCCCTCCCATGCCGGCCTCCCGCCTGGCAGGTGCCTCCCGCCGGCTCTGCCCCGTATTGCTGCTGCTCCCGGCGTCGGGGGCAGCGGCTTAGGGTTTGCTCTAAGCCGGGCGCCGTGGGCCCTGATCGGGGGATTGGAAGGTCCTGTCACCCACTCCAGTCGACAATCCTGCCCCAGCAGCAGCCCAATGCTTCAGAGAAAGGCAAATATCCCCCCCCCTTCCCCCAGCTGGGCTGTCCAGGGGCAGAAATTCCTTCCTGACCTGCTGTCAGCTCAGCCCCTGAAGCCAGATGATCCCCACCCTCCCCTCCACCATTGTCAGCCCTTCACCAGAATCAGCCGAACTCTGCAGCCTCCTGCGGCGGTGAGTTCCGCAGCTCTCCAGGAGACGGCGAGGAACCCACGTGGCCCCTGCTGTTACGCTCCTGCCAGCTCCCCCACGGGGCCCCTCACCGTCTCCTCCCAGAACGGGCTGCGGGGACGTTTCCCGGGAGCCCACCTACCAGCTCGGGCTTCGCTTTCACCGCCTCCGGTACCAAGTCCTCGATTTCTTTGCTCTTGCGGCCGGCCTTTGCGTCGCCATCGCTCTGGCGACCCTGGGGGGACAGACAAGGTCGCGGTGAGCGCGCCCGCTCCCCGGCTCAGATGGAGACGGAGGGGCGAAGCGTATCCCACAAATCACTGCTCTCCTGCCCCAGTGGGAGCCGCTCCCGCTCACGCACAGAGGGGCCGGACGGCTGCAGGCCCTGAGCAGAGCACAGCAAAGCAGCAGAACCAGACCTGACGGGGTCAGCGCACGGGTCTCCCCAACACCAAAGGGGGGAAGGGCAGGAAGGGATGAGCCGCCCCCTCCAACAGGGGGAGAGATTCGAGGGGCAGGGCGGCCAGACCCTCCCGGCCAGGCTGATTTCACCCCGTTTGCTCTCTCGCCCTACCTGGGGCGTCTTGGGCTGCAGCGGCACCAGCCCCGAGGGGGTGTCGGCCAGGACGTGGAAGTGCGACGTAGGGGGCGGTCCCATAGGGGTTGGCCGGCTCTCCGCGTCCACCTGGTAGTTGATCAGCCCCCACTGCTCCAGGAAGGCGTGGACCCTGCAGAGAGCAGCGGGTTAGCCACGGCCCCAGCCCCCCAGCTGCGCCACGCCGGCAGAAGAGATGGATGTCTCGGAAGCACGACTTTGGCCAGGCCTCTCTCCTCTGTGTCAACGGGGGCTGGGCCGGGCGGTCAGCCCTGGAGGGCAGAACTCGATCCGGGGCCAGCTCCCTCCCCCCGTGAACATGCCTCAGCCCTGGTGTGTGCCAGTCCCCGCCCCGGCCTGGCCGGGGCTCTGCTCCCCAACCCACCGCATAATGGCACAGACGTCCCCGGCCAGGTTCCGGCGGCAGGCGGTCGAGGTCAGGTACTCCTGGGGGTTCAGCCTGTAGGTGTCGATCATGAAGTTGCGATAAGCCAGGTATCTGGGGGAGAGGGGAGGGTTAGCACGAGCCAGGAGGGTCGGAGCCCCGGCATCGCTCTGCGTTCAGACCCCACAGAGCTCAGGAACGGGGGTGGGGGGTCTCAAACTCACGCGGTTGGTCAGTATCACTACCCCCCCGCACTCAACAGAGGGGGAAACCGAGGCACAAAGGCAACGTGACTCAACCAAGGTCGCACGGCAAGTTAGTGACAAAGAAGAGAACCCAGGAGTCCTGGCTCCCAGTCCGTCTCCCCCAGCTCTAACCATTAGACCACACTCCACTCCCAGAATTACAAACAGAACCCAGGAGTCCTGGCTCCTGAGGTCCCCCCCCCGGCCGCAGCTCTAACCACTCGACCCCACTCTGCTCCGAGAGCCGGGAACAGAAGCGAGTCCTGACTCCCGGGTCTCCCCACCCACCGGTTTCTCCAGCAGGCTTGTAAGTTTCACGCCCGCTGCGCCGCTCAGCTGCCTGGAAAGCGCCCGTGCCGGCGGCTTTCCCAGCCTGCCATGCTCCATCCGGCGCCTGCGCGACCCCCGGCCTCGGGCTACTCCCCTCCCCGCAAGAGACCATCCCTCAGGGCTGCTCTCCGGCAGTGCCAGGCGCGTAGCACTAGCGCAGGGGGGCGAACGGATGGGGCGGGGGGGGAGCAGCCTTACATTTCGGGGGTCTTGGATTTGTTCTTGCCGTTGAAGAACTCGGGCAGGGCTCTGCGCTCGATGGCGTGGACGCTGCGGGAGAAGCACGGAGCGGGAGCATTAGAGCTGCGGCTCTGGGAACAGGGGGTGGCGGGGAGAGCCCCCCCCCCCCCTCTCAGTACCTGTTGTAGTCGAACCAGGCGGCGTAGCTGGGGATGATAATGTGGTGAGTCTGCTCCGTCACATTGTCCTCATGCAGCTCGGGGTTCTTGGCCTGCTCCCCTTTGTTCCCCGCGCTGTTTTCCTCCTCATCCTGCAACCACACAGCCGCAGGTGGGCGAGGGGAGGGCGCGCCCCACACGCTCGCCCCCGCCCTGCCACCCCCGCAGCAACTCCACCGGGGCTAGCCCAGCGCGGCCCTCGGGCTCCGGGAGCAGAGCTCTCGTCCAGCGGGACGGGACGTCGGAGACTCAGCCGAACCAGGGCTCTCGCTCGGAGCGCCCCAGAGCCCTGCGGGGCGCCTGGCGTCCCCGGTGCCCCAGCAGGGACCCGGAGAGCTCCCGGTGCAGCGCTGGTGCGCAGGCAGGTCCAGCAACGTCCCCTGGGAGGCGGCCGAGGGCGAGGAGTGATTCGAAGGGCGAGCGGGAGGCTGCTCCCAGGACAGGGGGCTGGGGTGTTTGAAAGCGGAGGAGGGGCCGCCAGGGCCGACCTTGGCCGGGAAGGAGGAGGGCAGAAGGTGGGGCCGGGCAGAGGCTGTGGTGAGAACGGGGCAGGGGAGAGGGTGAAGCTGCCGCCCCTGCCGGTCAGTCTCACCTTGCCGGCGGTCTCCATGCTCTCATCTTCCTGCTCGTCTGGAAGGGAAGGGCAGACAGAACAGCCGTCAGGGGAGCCCGGGCCAAGCGGGGGAAAGGAACGTACCCGCCCTGGGCTGCTGACCTCCCTCCTACAGCGCCCGGCTAGGTACAGACACAGCCGGGCCGCAGCGTGGAGGTCATTCTGCCTGCCTCTGCCACCGGGAAAAATTAACCCCTCGGGGCAGGGAACGAGATGCTGCTCCGGATTGGCAGGAGCGAGCCCACCGGCGCCAGGGAGCGTCCCTCCGGGCTCACCGCAGGGCGTCCGCCAGGGGCTTCAGGCGGAGGGGGCCTCTCTCTAGCTGGGGCCCCGTCTCCTTGGTAACAGAGGGGAGGATGCTCAGGGGGTCCTTACCCAGGTCGGTCATGGTGCCGCCCTTCACGGGCGCAGACTCCGAGTCCTTCTTGGTGTTCACTGCACCAGGGAGAAGGGGAAAGGCATTACTGGGAACCCCCTGATCACAGCAACCTGCCCTGGGCCCGGCCAGAAAACATTCCTGGCTAGTGCAGTCCCAACCTCTCCCAGCAGGGGGCGCTGCACAGCATGACACAGGAGCCCTGGCTGTGGGTCCCGGCTATTCCAGCCTCAGCCAGCAGGGGGCGCTGTGGGGCGCGGGGTGGGAATGGGGGCTCCCATTTACTCCAGTCCCATCCTCCCCCCAGAGGGGGCGAGGCAGGAGTGCGGGCCGGTGGGGAAGCTCCCAGCCTCTCCCCCTGGGGGCGCTGTCGTGCTCCCCCCGGGGCCGCTGCCCAGACCTGTTTTGGGCAGCGTGACCTCCTCCACATTGGGGACAGGGGAGGGCTCGTCCATGTCCTTCGTCAGGTCCTCCTGCTCCTCCTCGCGGTGCCCCCGCTTCGACTTGGTGTACGGGGTCGACGGGCTGCAGGGGAGGAGAACCACAACACGCCCCGTTGCTGACGGCTGCAGCGGGCACCGGGCGGCCTGGCCCGGCGCTCACCAGCCTGGCAAACAGCAGCAGCAGCCAGGGCCCCTTTGCTGGAAGGGGCAGGAGCAAGGAGGGCCCCACACAGGAGAACACTGGCCATACACCCAGCCCCGCCATGGGGCCGCTCATCACCGAACCGGAGCGGGATTCGAACCAGCGACCATGGGGAGAGGCTCTGCCTCCCTCCGCCCTTTCCCCAGAAGAATCCCCGAGGGGGGTCCGGGCGCCGGCCTCACCCTTTCTTGGCGTTCTTCTTCTTGGCCTCTGGGGTCGGGGACGGCGAGCGCTTCCTCTTCTTGTAGTTCCCTCCCTTCTTGTCGCGCCGGTCCGAGTCCGGGCTGTTCACCTGGGGGGTGAGAAACCGAGGCACAGACTGGAGTGATTCACAGACGGGATCGCTGTGATCCCCTAGTGCCTTATTTCCGGGCGGCACTTCACCTTCCAGCCATTGTGTCGCGTGAGGCCTCTCTCTGCCCGACCGACGAGCCCTTTAGCCCACCGTTCTCCCCCACGCAGGGACGTACAGACCGGGACCAAGTCACCTCTGAACCGTCTCTTTGTTAAGCTCCTTGGGTCCCTCGCGACCAGGCAGGTTTTCTAACCCTTTAAACCATTCTCGGAACCCTCCGCAATTTACCAACATCCTTCTTGACTGGCGGACCCCAGAACTGGCCACGGGATTCCAGCCGCGGCCGCACCACTGCCAGATACAGAGGGAAAAGAAGCTCTCCGTCCCTACTCAAGGTCCCGTTCATGCATCCCAGCATCACCCCTTTTGGCCCCGGCGTCACACTGGGAGTTCCCAGTCAGCTGATTCTCCACCTCGACCCCCACATCTTTCAGAGTCACTGCTTCCCCGGGGAGAGCCCCCACCCAGCCTGTAAGCGGGGCCGGCATTCGTTGTTCCTAGACGCGTACACTTACATTCAGGCCGATTAGAGCAAATACTGGGGAAATGTCCTAGTGCACATACTGACTCAGCGACAGG
Organism: Chelydra serpentina; assembly: GCA_037349315.1. Lineage (NCBI taxonomy): Eukaryota > Metazoa > Chordata > Testudines > Chelydridae > Chelydra > Chelydra serpentina. The sequence goes on from JBAIAC010000278.1 coordinate 457,109, forward strand.
AATAGAACCCAGGAGTCCTGACACCCAGTGGTCTACTCTTTCCATTAGAGCAGTGGTTCTCAACCAGGGGTACATGTACCCCCGGGGATACACAGGGATCTCCCGGGGGGGGGACATCAACTCATATAGATATTTGCCTAGTTTTACAACAGGCGACATAAAAAGCCCTAGCGAAGTCAGTACAAACTACAGTTTCATCCAGACAATGACTTGTTTATGCTGTTCTATACGCCAGACACTGAAATGTCAGTGCAGTATTTCTATTCCAGCCGATTTATTTTAGAATTATATGGCACAAAATCTGCCATTGTTCAGTAACAGTGCGGCTGTGACACTTCTGTCATTTTTTGTCTGATTTTGTCAGCAAGTCGTCTTTAAGGGAGGCGAAACTTGGGGTCCGCAAGACAAATCAGACTCTGAAAGGGGGACAGTCATCGGAAAAGGTTGAGAGCCACTGCACTAGCCCCCACTCCCCTCCCAGAGCTGGGAACAGAACCCAGGCGTCCTGGCTGCCAGCCCTCCTGCTCTAACCAGTAGCCCCCACTCCCCTCCCAGAGCTGGGAACAGAACCCAGGCGTCCTGGCTGCCGGCCCTCCTGCTCTAACCACTAGCCCCCTCTCCCCTCCCAGAGCTGGGAACAGAAACCAGCTAGGATCTTACTTCGTCAGTGAGCGTCTTGGCGGAGATTTTCTTCCGGCGGGAGACAGGGCTCTTCTCATCGGTCACCTCGTAGTCTTCCTCGTTCATCCACTCGTTGAAGGTGTCCGTGTCAAGGATCCACTTGGCGTGGACCTGCAGGGGCGGGAAGGGCCCGGTTCCAGGCGGGGAGTGACATGGGCGAGGGGAAGGGAAGGATCGTTGCATGGGGAACAGAATGAACCCCCCCGAAAGCTCGGTGGAGATCCCATGCGTTCGGGGGAGGGAGAGATTAAGACACCCCGAATCGACTGCACATGAATTGTGGGAGGGCTAAGGAGGTTCCGTCAGGAGGCCAAGGCAGAGTGACCAGCGTGAAGACGCTAAGAGCACACGTGTATGCATGGATCCGCGGACGTCAACGCGGTGAGAACCCAAGGTCAGGGCCCAGAGCCCACTGGCCCCCCGAAGCCCCCCGTGAGCCAGCCCCAGCTCGGTTCACACAAGTCCCAGCCAAGGGAGCCCCGTTACCTTCCGGGGCTTCTCCGGGGTGGGCGCGTCCTCGACAGAAGCTTCGATTTCACTCGCGGGGATCCAGGTGTCGTAGCTGTGGGGGAGGAACACAGGGAGTGTGGGGGGGGGGGGAGGGGGAGAAGGGAGGCTGTGTCTCCCCACCCCCATCCCATGCGGATCCCCTTGGCAGACCTGCCCCAAGCGCTGGAGGGGTTTGCATGCAGCTCCCCCACGGTGCCCCCCAGCTGATCAGCCTGGCCCTTTGCCCCGTGAGAGACGCGGTGCAGGACGCACCTCGGGGGGCTCCCGTTTCCGACCACAGGGGGGAGGAAGGGGGCCACACGAAGACTGAAACGAACGAGAACTGGTGCCTGGGGCCCGCTCCCCTCCGCCTCCCACTCACCTGTCCGGGAAGTAGCCCCAGTGGAGAAGGACCTGCTTGTCTCTCTTCATGACAGGTCGAACCCATTCTTCTACGAGAGACACAGAGGGGAGTGAGGGGCGGGGTGGGGTCCCCGAGGCAGCCCAGGGGCGCAGCTCCGGCACCAGATCAACGCCTCCTGGAGGCTACCAACTCCTGCGGAATCATTCTAAGACTTCAGCCTTCTCTCTTTCTTCTAGACACGCCAGCCCGCGGGGGTAAGGGCTAGACACAACAGCCACCTTCCCCAGCACGCTTTAGGACAGGAAGTGAAAAGCAGGGCCCTGTAGCCAATGGAAAGCGCCAGGGCAACTCACGGAGGCAGAACTGAATCACCCAGCCAGAGCCTGCCCCTCGGCTCCTCGGTGACCAGGCGTGGTCAGCCCAGGTCTGTCGTCTCCTCCGGGAGATGGCGTCTCTCGCAGCACAGGCCCCCCGGCACCCCGCTGGGGCACTTAGTTCTTTAATGGCCGCTCTTTCCCCTCCATGTTGGCACTGAACTATCTGCTCCCCATCACCGTATCAGCCCAGCTGCTCTCCCCTGGCTAGCGCAAGCTACCGGCTTGGCGGTTCATCACCAGCCCTTTTCCTGCAGGTCTCTAGGTCATTTCCCCACCAAGAGCGAATCCCCGCAGGGCCCCGTTCCCTGCATGCAGCCTGGCAGTGGGGCCGACCCTGCTTTGTGCCCCAGAGTCAGGCAGCTGCCCCCCTGCAGACCCGGAACGCAGGTTCACGCTCAGCTAGCCTCTGACACCCACACGGCCTGAGCCGGGCCTCAAAGAAGCCAACGGGAGCAGGATTAGACCCAGACTCCCCCAGCCTGGTCACGGGGGCCGCCTCACCCTCCTCCAGGTTGCTGGGGACAGGGAAGACGACATGGGAGGCGTTGTTCCGATCCTCGGTGACCGTCCCCTGCAAGGAGATCAAAGGAGCGCGTCAGAGGCACGGAGCCAACGGCGGAAGCCGGGCCTGGCGGACGAGGCAGAAGCGCCCGCGACGTGCCAGCCTCCCCCTGGCACGGAACTAGCCCCGCGGGCTCCCACCTACCTGGTGCCGCTTGATAATGTCCTTCAGCTTGCCCAGCAGCTTGGGTTCGATCTCCTGGTGCAGGAAGATGTTAGGCCGGGCCAGGCAGTTGTTCTGCAGGAGGAAGAGGGAAGCGGAGGAGTGAGGGCCAGGCGGGGCTGGGGGACATGGAGCGACTCGACTGGAGGGGAGGGGGGTGACCAGGCCGGTTACCTGCACCAAGGATTTCTCGATGGTCATGAACATCTCCACGTTGCGATCCATCCGCGAAGGGTTCTGGAAATCGAAACGCCGCCTTATTGGAAGAAAAGAGCGACTCTCATGAAAGCCACAGCTCACGCCTCCTGGATCAGCCACCCTTCCAACCCTGCCTTGGCCCGGGAGAGGACACCCTACCGGGCTCCAACGCCTGAGCCCAAGCCACGGGGCCGTGCCCTGGGTGGGCTCTTTGCTCCCTGGGATGGGGCCAGGGCACTGCTCGCTGGCTGCGGGCGCTGGATCCTTCCTCTGACTTGAGGTGGGAGCCCTTGTCTGCGAGCACGGCCTGGCACCTGCTTACCGTGGCGACGGGCGCCTGGGAGCGGGCACTGGACTGGGTACTTGCCCACCTGGCCGCGGCATGTTGGATCCTATTGCACCCACCCCACTGCTAGGGGCCGGCCAGCCAAACCGCCCCCTCCGTGGAGTCTCATTCCTTCAGTCAGCCCCCGGGGGGGCACCATGCATCCTCTCCCCAAATCCATGCCCCCCACCAGGATCGGGGCTGGGAGCCAAGAGCTGCACCACGTCCATAGACACCGCCCAGGCTGGTTTGACCCCCAGGTTTACAAGAACGAAGTCTGGCCCCACCACGGCCCTTGAAGGTCCGTAATGCGGGTTCGAGAGCAGCACTGCCCCACCAAGGTCCATCTGCTTGTGCGCGGGGAGCCTGGGGGGACCCCAAGCGAGCCGGGAGCGAGCCGGGAGACCAGCGGGCAGGGAAGAGGGCATCTCACCATCCTTGGTCGCTCTTGAATTTATAGGCTGCGGCGAGGATGTGGCACAGGGAGCCTCCCGCTTTGAAATCCAAGAAGCATTTTATCTGCAATAGAAGGGGAGAGGAGGGGAGGACGGGAGAGAGGCTGAGCCGCCGGAGAAGACGCCAGACGCCGGCTGTCCGGCCGCCGGCGAGGGGTTAAAGGGCACAAGCTGTCTCTCTCGGAGCCACGGGTGGCACTTCCGAGGCACGCTTCGGCCCCCCCCAATCCGGCCTCCATCCCAGCACCTCCCGCTGGGTAACAGGACAGGCAGCGCCTCCCTGGGACCTGCGTCGGGCAGAGCATGGCCTCGGCTGGAGCGGATTTCACCCACAGAAATCCCCCATCACCAACCCGCGGGCCAGGGTGGTGGCGCCTGGCCCGGAGCAAGCGGCCTGTGGGCCAGGACCCGCATGGCTCGGCCGGGCCGCGGCGCTCACCGGCAGCTTGGTGAGGGGCGCGTTGCTGACATGTTTGCCGAAAACCTCCTCCTGGAACTGCAGCAGCTGCACCACCAGGCTGGAGAGGGACTTGTTGGTGGGAGGCTCCGCCTGGATGTACTGTGGGAAGAGCAAGAGAGGGCTATTTCAATAACAGAACTCCCAGGAGTCCGGACTCCCCGACTCCGGGCTGGCCTGGACACACAGACTGCTCCCTTAGAAGAAGGAGGCACCCCCTGCTCAGAAGAACGCCCGAGCCAAACAGACAAAGGCGAGGAAGGGAGACCGAGGCCCCGAGAAGGAAAGTGACTTGCCCAAGGTCCCACAGCTGGTCAGTGGCAGAGCTAGGGCCAGCGTGCAGGTCTCCCGAGTGACAGTCCGAAGTCCCACCCACCAGGCCACCCGGCACAACCTTTCTGCAATGGGGACATGTCTGCCGGGCACACAAGAACCCATCTCCCGCAGGTAGCTGGGGAGGGGCCGCACTGGGGCAGACCAATGGTCCATCCAGCCCAGTCTCCTCTCGTGGACAGCGGCCGGTGTCAGGTGCTTGAGGGAGTGAACAGAAGAGGGCAATTAGCCAGTGATCCATCCCCGCTTCTGGCAGCAGCTCAACCCCGTGCGGGTGGGAAAAGGCAAATTCCCAGGGAGCGGGTGACGGTCAGGTCACAGCCTGTCACTCCAGACCCAGGAGCTGTCTGGTGACTCAGCCACTGGGCTACTCTCAGAAGGTCAAAGGTAACAGCCTGGGAACCACAGCCCCACATGACAGCGGAGAGACCGGACCTGGGAGAGCCCGGTGGGGCCGGCAGGACCCAGCCCACGTGCCCTATGCTGACAGCAGGGCAGGGGGCTGATGGATCCCAGCCGTAAAGCTGCCCCTACGAGGGAAGGCTCCTCGCAGCTCCTGGGCAGAAGGGAAGCGCGATCCCAAGCCACACGGGGCCAGCGCTCTGGTAACTTTCGCTCCACTTTCAGCTTCTCGGGAGACAGGCCGGCCTTTGTCTGGGCAGAGGCACTTGGGCGAAAGACGGGGAAGGATCCGAGGGGAGACGGGACGTCGTCAGCTGCTGGGCGGGGTCCCCCCTCTGAGGGGACGTTGCGGGGGCCCGGCTGGAAGCTCAGCACCCGGGGGAGGGACGAGGTTCGCAGCCAGAGTGGATGGGATGGGGGTGGGTGGGACCCAATCAAGATTTCCCAGATCTTCTTTTTTTCGGGGGGGGGGGGGGGGGGAGCGGCTTGGAATGAAAGAGCATCTCTTGTGCCCCTAAGAGCAGGGGACGGGGCGGGAGGTTAAGGGGGACCCGGAGCCCCCTCCCAGGACAGATGCGCCGGGGTGGGGAACAAACCCCCCGCATGAAGAGGATGGTCGCTGTCCCCCCAAAACGCTTGCAAGGCCTCTGCTGAGCTGCGGGTGGGGGGAGTGGAGGGGAGCTGGGATGGGGGAATTGTAGGGCCGGGGGTAGGAGGTGAGGGAGGGGGAGGATTGGAAGGGAATTAAGGGGGGTGGGAGGGGTCCGTGGGGCTGAAGGGGGTGAACGAGGGTGGGGGCAGGGCCAGGAAGGGGGGGGGGGGCCCGAGCAGCTGGAAAGAGGGCTGTGATGGATGAGGGGGGATGCGGGGGGGCAGGAAGGGGTGACTGGAGCCTTGGAGATTCACGGGGTACGGGGGGGGATTCAGTGGGATGTGGGGGGCTGAGGGCTGTCAGTGGGGCTCGGGGGGGCTGAGGGCTGTCAGTGGGGCTCGGGGGGGGGTGAGGGCTGTCAGTGGGGCTCGGGGGGGGTGAGGGCTGTCAGTGGGGCTCGGGGGGGGGGTGAGGGCTGTCAGTGGGGCTCGGGGGGGGGTGAGGGCTGTCAGTGGGGCTGACTGGGGGGCTGAGGGCTGTCAGTGGGGCTCGGGGGGGGTGAGGGCTGTCAGTGGGGCTCGGGGGGGGGTGAGGGCTGTCAGTGGGGCTGACTGGGGGGCTGAGGGCTGTCAGTGGGGCTCGGGGGGGGGTGAGGGCTGTCAGTGGGGCTCGGGGGGGCTGAGGGCTGTCAGTGGGGCCCGGGGGGGGTGAGGGCTGTCAGTGGGGCTGACTGGGGGGCTGAGGGCTGTCAGTGGGGCTCGGGGGGGGTGAGGGCTGTCAGTGGGGCTCGGGGGGGGGTGAGGGCTGTCAGTGGGGCTCGGGGGGGCTGAGGGCTGTCAGTGGGGCTGACTGGGGGGCTGAGGGCTGTCAGTGGGGCTCGGGGGGGTGAGGGCTGTCAGTGGGGCCCGGGGGGGGTGAGGGCTGTCAGTGGGGCTGACTGGGGGGCTGAGGGCTGTCAGTGGGGCTCGGGGGGGCTGAGGGCTGTCAGTGGGGCCCGGGGGGGGGGTCAGCGAGAGTGGGGCTGACTGGGGGGCTGACAGCTGTCAGTGGGATTTGGGGGTGGGGGGCGCCAGTGGGGCAAGGGGGCTGTGGGCAGAGGGGGGGGCGATGGGCGGGGCCCCAGAGGATGCGGGGGGGGGAGTCGAAGGGGGGCGGGGCCGGGTGTCAATGGCGGGGCTCGGGGGGGGCGGCGGGGGGGCCCCGCGCCGGGGAGGGGGGGAGCCGGGGGGGGCCCGGGGGGGCCGGTACCTTCTTGTAGTTCTTGCCCAGCCAGAGCCGCGCGCTGTCGAACTGGCTCACGGTGTCCGCGGCCTCGTAGTACTTGACGTTGGGGCCGCCGTCCTTCTTCCGCACCGCCATCTTCCCGCGCGCCGGCGCCCCCTGCCGGCCGCCCGCCGCCGCTGCAGCCGCGCCGCGCCGCGCCGAGCCGGGCGGGGGGGGCTATGGGGCACGGGGGGGGGGCTGTGTGGATCCGGGGGGAGGGGCTGTGGGGGGTACGGGGGGGTATGGGGAGCTATGGGGCAGAGGGTGCTGTGTGGATCCGGGGGGAGGGGCTGTGGGGGGCACGGGGGGGTATGGGGCACGGGGGGGGGCTATGGGGCAGAGGGGGCTATGTGGATCCGGGGGGAGGGGCTGTGGGGGGCACAGGGGGCTATGGGGCACGGGGGGGGGGCTGTGTGGATCCGGGGGGAGGGGTTGTGGGGGGCACAGGAGGCCATGGGGCACAGGGAGGTATGGGGAGCTATGGGGCAGAGGGGGCTATGTGGGTCCCAGGAGAGAGGGAGGCAGAGGGAGATATGGGGCGTGTGGGGCTATGGGAATCACGGGGGGGTATGGGGCACGAGGGGGGGGTATGTGGATCCGGGGGGAGGGGCTGTGGGGGGCATAGGGAGCTATGGGGCACGGGGGGTATGGGGAGCTATGGGGCAGAGGGGGCTATGTGGGTCCCAGGAGAGGGGAAGCAGAGGGAGATATGGGGCGTGGGGGGCTATGGGAATCATGGGGGGTATGGGGCACGAGGGGGGGGCTATGTGGATCCGAGGGGAGGGGCTGTGGGGGGGCACAGGGAGGTATGGGAAGCTATGGGGCAGAGGGGGCTATGTGGATCCGAGGGGAGGGGCTGTGGGGGGCACAGGGGGCCATGGGGCACGGGGGGGTATGGGGAGCTATGGGGCGGAGGGGGCTATGTGGGTCCCAGGAGAGGGGAAGCAGAGGGAGATATGGGGCGTGGGGGGCTATGGGAATCATGGGGGGTATGGGGCACGAGGGGGGGGCTATGTGGATCCGAGGGGAGGGGCTGTGGGGGGCACAGGGAGGTATGGGAAGCTATGGGGCAGAGGGGGCTATGTGGATCCGAGGGGAGGGGCTGTGGGGGGCACAGGGGGCCATGGGGCACGGGGGGGGCTGTGTGGATCCGGGGGGAGGGGTTGTGGGGGTCACAGGAGGCCATGGAGCACGGGGGGGTATGGGGAGCTATGGGGCAGAGGGGGCTATGTGGATCCGGGGGGAGGGGCTGTGGGGGGGGCACAGGGGGCTATGGGGCACGGGGGGGTATGGGGAGCTATGGGGCAGAGGGGGCTATGTGGATCCGGGGGGAGGGGCTGTGGGGGGCACAGGGGGCTATGGGGCACGGGGGGTATGGGGAGCTATGGGGCAGAGGGGGCTATGTGGATCCGAGAGGAGGGGCTGTGGGGGGCACAGGGGGCCATGGGGCACGGGGGTATGGGGAGCTATGGGGCAGAGGGGGCTATGTGGGTCCGGGGGAAGTGGCTGGGAGGGGCACAGGAGGTCATGGGGCACGGGGGGTATGGGGAGCTATGGGGCAGAGGGGGCTATGTGGATCCGGGGGGAGGGGCTGTGGGGGGCACAGGGGGCTATGGGGCACGGGGGGGTATGGGGAGCTATGGGGCAGAGGGGGCTATGTGGGTCCCAGGAGAGGGGGAGGCAGAGGGAGATATGGGGCGTGGGGGGCTATGGGAATCACGGGGGGGTATGGGGCACGAGGGGGGGGGCTATGTGGATCCGAGGGGAGGGGCTGTGGGGGGCACAGGGAGGTATGGGAAGCTATGGGGCAGAGGGGGCTATGTGGGTCCGGGGGGAGTGGCTGGGGGGGGCACAGGAGGCCATGGGGCACGGGGAGTTATGGGGAGCTATGGGGCAGAGGGGGCTATGTGTATCCGGGGGGAGTGGCTGGGGGGGGCACAGGAGGCCATGGGGCACGGGGAGGTATGGGGAGCTATGGGGCAGAGGGGGCTATGTGGATCCGAGGGGAGGGGCTGTGGGGGGGGGGCACAGGAGGCCATGGGGCACGGGAGGGTATGGGGAGCTATGGGGCAGAGGGGGCTATGTGGATCCGAGGGGAGGGGCTGTGGGGGGCACAGGAGGCCATGGGGCAGAGGGGGCTATGTGGGTCCGGGGGGAGTGGCTGTGGGGGGCACAGGAGGCCATGGGGCACAGGGAGGTATGGGGAGCTATGGGGCAGAGGGGGCTATGTGGGTCCGGGGGGAGTGGCTGGGGGGGGCACAGGAGGCCATGGGGCACGGGGGGTATGGGGAGCTATGGGGCAGAGGGGGCTATGTGGGTCCGGGGGGAGTGGCTGTGGGGGGCACAGGAGGCCATGGGGCACAGGGAGGTATGGGGAGCTATGGGGCAGAGGGGGCTATGTGGGTCCGGGGGGAGTGGCTGGGGGGGGGCACAGGAGGCCATGGGGCACGGGGGGTATGGGGAGCTATAGGGCAGAGGGGGCTATGTGGGTCCGGGGGGAGTGGCTGTGGGGGGCACAGGAGGCCATGGGGCACAGGGAGGTATGGGGAGCTATGGGGCAGAGGGGGCTATGTGGGTCCGGGGGGAGTGGCTGTGGGGGGCACAGGAGGCCATGGGGCACGGGGGGTATGGGGAGCTATGGGGCAGAGGGGGCTATGTGGGTCCGGGGGGGGCAGAGGGGACAAGGCAGGTACCAGGGGGTGAGGGACGGGGGCAGAGGGCGGGGGGGGGGGGGGCTCACTGGGGAAGCCAGTGGCCTGGAGGGGCGGGGCAGGCCCTGTGGGGTGGGGGAGGGGATGTGGGGGGGCTGCAGCGCCCCGGGGGGGCCGGGCTCAGGCGTTCCCCCCGCCGGCCCGGCCGCTCTAGTCGGCGCTCGGCGCAGCCCCGGCCGGGTGTCACGGTGGCCGAGTGGTTAAGGCGTTGGACTCGAAATCCAATGGGGTTTCCCCGCACAGGTTCGAATCCTGTTCGTGACGGCGCCGCTTTTTGTGGGCGGGGGGGGCCCTGAGCAATCAACCCCCTTTTAATAAACCCCCTTTCCAGCGGGGAGGGGGCCGGGAGCGACAGCTTTACCCGGACACTGGGGGGCTGTCTGCATTTACTGGGAGATGGGGGGCTGCAGAGCTGGGGGGGTCACATGTGCACTGGGAGGGGCTGCGGAGTTGGGGGGCACATCTGGATTGTGGGTGTAGAGCGGGGGGGCACGTCTGAACTAAGGGATTCCAGAGCTGGGTGGGAGGCTGCAGAGCTGATTGGGGGGCACATCTGGATGGGGGGGGAGTTGCAGAGTTGGAGGCACGTCTGGATGGGGGGGGGGGGGAATCCCAGAGGAGGGCAGGGACACATCTGGATGTGCGGGGTGAGGTGATCTGGGGTCGCAGAACTGGTCCTGGGGGGGTGCACAGCTGTACTATTTGCTGGGATGGGGGGCACAGCGGGGGGGAGGAGGGAACGTGCCATGTTTTGAGTGGGGGGGGCACATCCTGATTTGCTGAGAGTAGTGCGGGGGGGCGGGGAGATCTCTGGGGAGTTTGCTAGGATGCTGAATGCGATCTGCAGGGAGAGGGGCAGCAAAGCTGATGGGGGGGGAGCCCCAGAAGTGGGGAAGCAACCCCCTCTTTGCGGGGGGGGGGCACAGCTGTATTTACAAGGCTCTTTTCTCTGGGGGCTATTTCAGGGCAGGGAAGGGACCTGCCAACAACCAAAACCCAGCCAGCCCCATTCTCCCCCCCCCCAGTTCTTCTCCTGATCCTTTGACTAGAACCCCCCGCCCTGCCCCACATCCCCTGGGGCTCAGGGGCCGGTGCCCAGCCAGGGGCTGTTTGCCCCCCTTGTTCTGAGCGGTAACCCCAGACACAGGGGCTGTTTGCCCCCCTTGTTCTGAGCGGTAACCCCAGACACAGGCCGCAGCCGGGAGAGCTGGCCTGAATCGACACCGGAAAAGGCCTGGGGAAAATTGGTGGAGGGGGGGGATTGTTGCTGCTGGAGCCGGTTCACCAGGACACCACTACGGCCACGTCCGTGCAAACCACGGGGCTGGAAACGTGGCCCCAGTGTGAACGGGGAGGCCCCCCAGAGCTAGCCTGGTATTAAAGCGGGGGGCTCTGCTCTCCAGCCTCCTCGGCACATGGCGGAGCCCGGGCTGCCCCCCGCCCAACGGGAGCGGGACGCCCTGCGGCTCGTGCCGAGCCCCCACCCCTTCCCACTCGGTGCAACCCCAGCACAGAGCCAGGTTCCAGGGAGATTCTGCACCCAGGGTCTGGTCCAGGCTGGCCTCACGCCTCTGAGCCTCCGGGGAGCCCCCTGCTCGGCTGAGAGATCCGGCTCCTCCCCGCGGGCTGGCGTGAGGCCGGGTGAGCTGACGGGCGGGCGGGTACGTGCGAGCTCCAAGGAGGGATCGGGGCCCACCGCTGCTTCAGTTGCGATGGAAGAGCAGCCCAGGCTCAAGGATTTGTTTATGTCCATAACGGATGCAGCACGCCCAGAGGTGCCGGGCCCAGAGGTGCCAGACCCAGAGGTGCCGGGCCCAGAGGTGCCGGGGCTACAAGCTACCGGGCCCACGAGCTGCCGGGGCTACGAGGTGCCGGGGCTCAGCCCTGGCACAAATTAAGCCCTGCCCCCACCCCCCATAGCAAACCCAGGCCCTACGCCCGGAGCCAACAGCCTGTGATGAGACAAGAGGTGGAGTCAGCCGTGGGGCACGTAGCCATAAGCACTCGCTGCCCCCCAGCCACCTCAGCAGACAGCAAAGGGGGGGGGGGGAATGGGATGGGGTACAAGCTGCTGCAGCCCCCCCCCCCCCCAACAGCATCACAACAGGGACTAGAAGCACCAACAGCCAGCAGAGGTGCAGGGTGCTGTACATAGTGCCGAGGGCCGCTTACCATCTGCAGCAACCAGGCCCCAGGGTGGGAGGGGAAACTGAGGCACAGAAAGCAGCATCAAACTGCCCAGGGTAACAGAGTAGCCGCAGAGCCAGCTCGCTTGAAGCAGGCCTCGCCTTTCTTCTTCTGGAGCTGGAAGAGGGGAAGTATACGCCCCCCTGCTCCCCCCAGCGTACCTTGCCAGGCCCCGGCAGATCAGCGGAGCAGAGATCAAAGGGGGAGAACTTGGACACCCACGAGCGGTGCAAGCCGAGGGAGCCCCGGGGGACGCTGGTTACCCTTGTAACCAGGAAACGCCAGCAGCTCGCCCCTGAAGGCACCCAGGGAGCCGCTGGCCTGGCCGACGATCAATCACACCAAGCCCCTAGTGCGAAGGCTAGTCTAGTCCCGCCACAGAATCAGTGCCCCAGGCCTTGGGCAGAGCCCTGGTCGCACCTTCCCCGCGCTCCCAGCCTTTTGCAGGCCGCGGACAGCCCAGGCCGCGTGCCTCACGGTGACTGGGGTTAGATCTGGATCGGGCAGAGCGGGTCCGTCCGTTTCAAAGCACACCCCCCCCTGCCCCTAAACCAGTCCACGCAGCAGCAAAGCGAGCGAAACGCTGCTGGAGATGGTGATTTCCAGGGTGCCTCGAGGTGTGCTCTCCTCCCCCAGCACCCAGCCTCACCGACTTGACCCCCCACCTTTAGCATTTCCTTGGCAGTGTCTCTCCCCGCCAAGGGTATTTTCTAGGATTCCTTTGTGCAGCAGAGTGATAACCCTTTCCGGTGGAGAGCTCCTGCCACGGTGCACAGCAGGGACCTGTTTCTAGTTTGCACCCGAACAAGGGACTTGCCTAGAGAACTAACTAGCTAGGAGGCAGGGGCTCATTTGTACGGGCGGCAAAGCCCCTAGAGAGGAGATAGCAAGGTGTGAACTGCAGGCGGCTAGCAAGGAAAGGTCCCGGAGAAGCAGCAGCAGGTTTGGCAGCGTTCCCATGCAGGAGAGAGTGCCCGGAGAGCGGAATGAAGGATTGGAGAGTCAAGAAAAGGCAGTTTATTAGTGCAGTCAACACCATGAAACAGCACACACAAGACACAACCAGCAACTTTTATGGACCAGCAAAGACACCGTTGCAAGTCTAGTCTGATTTCCAAGCGCCCAGTTCCTCCAGTGGAAAGGAGACGGAAGCCATCTCTGGAAGTGAAGGGTCCCGTGGAGGCAGGGGAATCAGTTTTTTTTTTTAAAAAAAAGTCCAACTAGACAGATGCAGTTACCAGGTTGGATTTAGCAGCTTTTTCTAATTCCTGAGCATAAGGGTCTGGGTTGGACAGAGCTCCCACCCAATAATCCCCCTTCCACACACCTCATCGGCGAGACATGAATTCAAATACAACCCGCTCCATACCTCCCACTGCTCGGACTTCTGAAGAACACTCCAGGTGCTTGTAACGTAGGATACGAGACACACGGAAAACTAGGACATTACCCAACAAAGAGCTTCTACAACCGCAGGGGGAAAGCCAAGCCCCGTCCTGAACCGGAGAACTAGCTGGATTTCCTCAAGGAATATGCTGCATTAAAACAAAAACAAACCAACCCCCACGAGCCAATTTGCCAGTTGAAAGAGAGAAAAATAAAATAAAAAAGCAGTAAGAGCAGGACCCTAAAAACTCCCCCCAGCCGGGCCGGGCGGTAAAGGTGAATGCCAAGCTGAATTCCTGCAGCCGTTTCAGAGCCTCCAAAGCAGGCCACAAAGGCTTCCCCTGATGTCCACCGAACAGTGGAGGGACACTGGAAACGGTGTCTGGCCAGTGTGTAAGAAAACCCACCGCTGGGGCGAGCGCGAGAGTTCTCATGCAGCCTCTCCCTGCCCATGGTCTGCGCTGCAGCCCCAGGACCGGAAGAAAAGGGGACAGACCTTCGTGACAGGCAGCGGGGCGAGGGCGGGAGTCCTCTGCTTAGAGCCCCAGGAAGCACCTCGAGCTCCCTCCAAGTCCCTCAGCCACTGTCTAGGGTCTGGGCTGGCGCAATCGGATTCAGCTCCTGGAAGAAGCTTTCTCTAGCGTCAGACAGCTGGGCAGAACTAGGCCAATCAGTGTGAGGCATGATGGGAAATGTAGTTCTTACAGAGCCTACATCTGGGCAGCCTCCACTTTCCACTGGAGATGGTCCGCAGGGTAACCGCCCGCTGGACAGCTGCCGCCCCCGAAGATGCTCTCCAAGATCTCTCTCTTTTGCAGGGCGGCTCTGGTGTCTGATCTCAGTACAAGTTCTTTCCAGCGGTGGAGGCAGCTCCGCTATTGGCCGACTGGAATGGGACCCCAGGAGAGCTGCTTGCGTGCGGAGCAGTTCACTGGGAATTCAAACTCTTACCCGGGCAGCTTCCGGCTAGCCGCTGAGGAGGACTATTCAGAGGACCACAGCCCCCGAAGGGATAGTGGTGTCAAGGTCTGGATTAAAGCAACCAGAACTCTGGTTTATTGACAATTCACTCCCTGTCCCGCACGCAGCAAACCAATGAGCTGAGGAGGAAACAGTCTCCAGGCACGACAATCACTGAAAGAAAGGAACAAACCCCCCCCAAATCACCCCCACCCCCGCAAAAAAAATCCCACAAATGCAAATAAATTAAATTCCCGACGAGTAAACTGAATTGGGCCTGGCAGCATTTCTGGCCACTGTATTTAAAAAATAAAATAAAGAGAAAATACAAACAAAAGGCAAAGAAAGGTACAAAAACACCAAACCACGATCACCAGTGTCTGGAAAAAAGACAAAGCTCTTTGTCGACCGTTCGACGCACACAGACAGGACAGCTGAATCTGGGTCCCGGGCAAGAAGTGGAGGCAACTTTAACTGGCAGGTCGAGAGGCTGTCCACAGCCTGGAGTCCATCTCCTCCCTCGAGTGTCCGAGCGCCCAGTAGGCTCAGAGCGGGAGGGGGCGAAAGGGCCGTCCAATGAGAGAGTTTAGTCCCACTTCGAATCCCCCCTCGAAGGTGGCCCCTTGTTTCTCCCCAATGCAGCAGGAGGCCACCTGGCCGAGCTCCAGGGCGCATTTGCTCCGCGGCTCAGCCGTTAGGCTGAAATCACTACTCGGTGGTGGTGGGGGGGGGGGGCGGCTATTTGGCATCGCTCGTGTCTGCAGCTTCGCCCCCGGCCAAACCGTCGGCGTATCTGAGCAGGGGCCCCCGTCCCACCTCCCACCCAAGGCTGCAAAGCGAGACCTGCCTTTGCGGTCCCACACGCCTGCGGCTGGAGAGCAGTGGCTGTCACACAGAGTGAGGAAAGAAACTGGGGGTGGGGGGAATAAAGCTTCGGAGCGGACGTGAACACCGTGCGGTCGGGTCACGCCGAGATCCGCTGGCCCGTTTGGTTTGGACTGCGTCAGGAGGCCAGGACGACGGCCGAGGCCCCAGCAGGCCTGGTCTAAAGCCCGCAGCGGTTTCGAGGGGCTGTGTGCTTTTCAAAGCCACCCGGACCCCGGATCTGCTGCCAGAGGCAAACCGCATTTTGCATATGATGCTGGGTGACTGCCCAGCGCGACGAGGGAGCGTTTGTCGGAGGCCTTGAATCGCTTTTTAAATGACGAGCCACACGCGTGGAGGAATAATGCCCTGATATAATGCTGTGACTGACGGGGGCGGGAGGGGGAAGATGTCAGCGGTTTAGACGAGTTATTTTTTTCCAAGCACAAAAAGTTTCTCTCTCTTTCCAAGTCTTTAGATCTCCTCCACGCCGTGTGCAAATATCATCACCAGCCCCGGCTCAAGCACCATGTCCTCCCCCATGTGCTGGTTCTCGCAGGCCATCACCACCACGGCCTGCTTCCCAGGGATGCGCTTGGCCACGTAGTTCTCATAATAGCGCCGGTTCATCTGGCGGGTTTCCAGGGTGGCCAGGCCCTGCGGCCAGTTCCGCTCGTGGGCGTTCTCGATCAGCTCGTTGATGATGGACGTGGGGCACCCGCTTTCCACCAGCGAGCGCTTGATGACGGCCTGGAGCACGGCGTCCGGCGTGGAGATCATCCCGCCCCATCGCGTCACCCGGGCAGGCTGCAAGGAGTTCACCCACCTGCAAGACACCAAGACACCGTGAGTAAAATACAGGGGCACCCAGGAGACAATACGTGCTAACAGGCAGGCAGAGAACGAGACAGGCAAGACAGCTACTTCAACGTGGTCCTCAGAGGCAGGCTGGCCACAGCAAGGACTGTCAGAGGTTCTGGGGTGTCTATAGAACATAGAGCCAGTTTATAATGGTCTCCGAAAGGGCAGCGCCATGAACTCAGGTGCCCTCGGGGCGAAATCGGGATGCAGCCAGAAAACCCACCAGCTCGCCTTTGTAAAACCCCATGGAGAACTGACGTTAGAGCCAGCCGCTCCCTCGGGCACTGCTGGGGTGGCACCCTCTTCTGGTGGAGAGGAGGGATGAGGCCGGAAGGAGAACGCGGCACAGAAACGGATGCAGGTAGAGATGATGCCCATGACGGAAAACAATGTGCCAGACTCAAGTAGCTAAAAGCAATGCTGGAGAGACACCTGCCTACCCCACAACTTCCTAGTACTAACTGCTTCAGAGGCTGCAGTCTGTCGATACAGAGCCCTTTGCCCCATGTCCCTGCTCTCCTCCTTTCTCCTTAACTCATGGCACATTGCTCCTGGAATCAGACACCTTTGAGTTCTTCTGGCCCTTAATCACTGCCCCCTCCCTCGCCCCCGTCACAGAACCTTCTTCCCATCAAAATCCTTTTCCAGGCCGTAACTGTGACTTGGTGACGACTGAAAGTCCTCTCTCTCGTCCTCCCTACGCGAGCCAGCCAAGCATGGTCCGAAGGTCTTGCTCCAGAAAGTGGGGCCACATCACTGGCTTCCCAGCTACCTCCACGGATACCCAAGATGGCCTTCAAAGTTCTTCATGGGTTTGCTTCCCTCCAGCCTCACAGATCCACCTCCTATGACCATTTAGCGTCTCGCCCCTGCCCAGGACGGCGTTCACCTCCGACGGCAGCAGATGCGGCGGGGAGAAAAGCTGCGATTTCCCATCTTTCCAGGCACCTGAGGACGCTTCCACGTTCAAGGGGCAGATGCGCCAGAGCTCCAGTGAAGACCCATGTCCAAGAACCCCCGGAGTAAAGCTTCTCCCGGTTCTTTTGAGGTCGTTTTATGAACTCCGGTGCAATTCAGTTTTCCTGAGCTGTGCCGAGCAGACCCTTCCACCAGTTCCCATCTGTGCCAGTACGGTGAAAGGATCGGCATTTCTTCCAGCCCCATTTTCACAGGCAGGACACGGTCCGGCAGCTTGCTGGGTTCGAACTGGCTGCAGGTACAGAACATTACAGCTGGTGGTACCGTCACATTAACAGGGCCGAGTCGCCAGACTTCGTTCTCTATCGCGACGTCCTGCTTGCTTTAAGAGGATGGGTTTTCTTGTGGCTCGTGTAGCTCGGCCTTAATCTGCTGGGGGGATTGAATGACCGTTCCCAAATCTCGCCCCCTGTGTCTGCCTCCCGAACACCTACTCCCCGAGGGATGCCCCCCACTATAACCGGGAATGTGCATTAGTAGCGGCACTTACTCTAGGATTTCATTGTATTCAATGGTCTCCTCCAGGTTCTGCAGGTTGGGGTTGACGCTGCGGATGGCTCGCATGTAGGCCTTCAGCAGCTGGATGTCCCGTTTCTGCAAGAGGCAGGGCAAACGGAGAGATGTCTGCAACAGGCAGGAGTCCCTCACACGCACAGACCTGCCCTCCCCCCTTCCCGCAGGCGTACAGGGCTGGAAGTGGGTTGCAATCCCGACACTGAACACAAGGTTTGTTATGTACAGTCCCACACGGGATGGCAGCGGGGGACCCGGCGGTCTCATTAACACTCAGGTGGGTGGAAGCAGAGTTTTTTAAAAAATTAACCCATCACTATTTTTCCTGCTCACACTCTGCTTCCCAGCGGGCTCCTCAGACCGTGGTCAGAGTACCTGGAGTGCGTCCGAATCCCGTGAGATCAGAGCCCAGAGCGTGACGGGACCCCCCGGGACACGGATTTCAATGCAGGACAAACGGCTCCCGTTCAAACAGACGCTGCACCTAACTAAGGGAACGCTGGAAGCTAGCGGCCTACCAGGCTGCCTTTGGTTTTTCACCATCCGATTCATTTGTCCAGGATTGGTGCCAGGTAAGAGCCCACCCGTGGTGAGAAGCTGCTAGCCTAGAACCCCAGCCAGGGACAGCCCCGCGACAGCGGCTACCTGCTCCGCTAGCTGGTGCTTGTGCTCCACGGACGTCTTCTCCAGCTCGGCAATTCTCGTCTGCTGCTGCTGCACCACCGACCTCAAGTGCTTGACGCAGTTGTGATTCGGCAGCTCATCTTTGGGCATCTCCAAGCTGCAGGGGAGAGAGGCCGGCCGGCCGGGGGGAGACAGAGCCGGCCGGAGCTCGGGATTAGCAAGGAGCCTCGGCCCCCACGACAAACTCAGAAGTCTGAGCAGACTAGCCCGAGCTATCATTAACCACAGACGTTTTGGACGGGGTCTTACGCGCTCGTGAGTCAGGGTTTAAGCTGATCTAACCATTAGGGATCAGGATGAGGTCAGGGAAGCGGGGGGGAGTGATCCCACATCTGCCCACTAAGGGGTCACAGAATCATACAATCTCAGGGAAGCGGGGGGGAGTGATCCCACATCTGCCCACTAAGGGGTCACAGAATCATACAATCTCAGGGTCGGAAGGGACCTTAGGAGGTCATCTAGTCCAACCCCCTGCTCAAAGCAGGACCAATCCCCAATTTCTGCCCCAGATCCCCAAATGGCCCCCTCAGGGATTGAACTCACAACCCTGGGTTTAGCAGGCCAATGCTCAAACCACTGAGCTATCCCTCCCCCTTCTTTCACTCTCCTCTGAATGTCTGGTGCTGGCCACCGCTGGAGACAAGGCCCTGGAGTTACTGGATCCACTATACGGAGCCGCTCACCTCCAGGTCGGCCGGGATCACTAGTCCCCACCTGACTGGCCAGCCAGTGGGCTCAGCACAGCTCATGCATCACAATCCCTGGGCAGCAGCCTCACAGAGAAACCGGAGACCGAAGCCCTGCTCCAGCCGACCCGGGGGAGGGGGCGTGGGTAGGAGGCGCTGCTCGCGCTACACCTTGTCCCGTGGAGAAGGGGTTAGATGTCTCGCTGACTTCGGTTCCTAACTGCCACCTGGACCTTAGGAAAGTCCCCCCCCGTCTCCAGGGCTGGAAATCCAGGGCATGGGAAATGAAGTTTAAAGAAGAGCAAGACGCCAGCTGCCAGCGGGCTCGGAGCTGAGCTGTGATGGCCAAGCCTGGATAGCCCTGTGCGCTCCCAGCCTGCTCCCCAGCTCACAGCCGCCCAGCGTGCCACCCCCAGGGGCAGGCTGTCTCCTGAGAGTGGAACCCTCAGGCCAAGTTACTGGGGGGCCTCATAGAATCATAGAATCTCATGGTTGGAAGGGACCTCAGGAGGTCATCTAGTCCAACCCCCTGCTCAAAGCAGGACCAACCCCAACTAGATCATCCCAGCCAGGCCTCGGTGCCTTTCAAACCGGAGCCGGGCCCTCCCCTCCCCTTCCGCCCCAGGAAACAATCCGGCAAGAACAATCCTCACCCGCATCCTTGCTCGCACGTCACCGGCCGCTTGGGGTTGTGCTCG
Source organism: Chelydra serpentina (assembly GCA_037349315.1). Classification (NCBI taxonomy): domain Eukaryota; kingdom Metazoa; phylum Chordata; order Testudines; family Chelydridae; genus Chelydra; species Chelydra serpentina. The sequence goes on from JBAIAC010000278.1 coordinate 476,297, forward strand.
CAGTCGTTGAGGTGAGACATCAGGTTGTCGAGGCGCACGACGGCCGTGCAGCCGAACACAGCGTTGTCGCACGTGATCTGCAGCTTGGAGAGCATGTTCCGCATGATCCGGGGCACGGGGCGGAGGTGGGCCACCGTGACTACGCTGCGGTCCACGGGGCAGGTCTGCTGCTGGGAGAACCACTGGGTGATGCAGGCATTGCAGAAGGCGTGCTCGCAGTGCGGGGCCTACACGGGGAAGGAAACGCAGCATGCGGTGACGTACCCCGGCCCCCAGCCTCACTGTTATCCCGCAACAGCCCATCTCCCCCCTCTCCCCGCACTGGGAGGCGAGGAAACACTCCCCCCCATCCATACCAGACACAAAGCAGTGCTGGCAAAGCCAGGGACCAAGCCCCAAACACAGCACGAGAGCGGTCACGCACTCCTCTGCTCCACCCACTGGTGCTACTGCCCTTGATGGGCCACGAAGGTTTGGGATGCTAAATGGACCGTTTCCCGGAGCAGATGAGAAGGGTTCTTGGCTGGATTTACACAGCTGGGCGTTACAAAGACCGCAGCAGGAAGGCGGAAGCTAGTTAGTTATAAACGGGTTACGTTTAGGGGCAAGAAACACACCGGCTCTTCCGCAGAGATCTGCCCCATCTCCTTTTGGGCAGCAGAAATCCAGAGCTACCCGCCCACGCAGGGGTGGGTCAGACACTCGAGGGTTAACTCTGGCCAAAAGCTGCAAGACGCTGGGGGGGCGGGGAAGAGGGAGGGAGAACTCCACTGCCGGGATGTACCCAGCGGGCAGAACGCTGGGGGGGCGGTTCTTGAACTAGCCCATTTGACAGCATCATTCGTAACATTCCCATTAGCGCCCTTCAGTGACACTGATCTAGATCCGCTAGACGCCCCCACTCACTGGCCTCACCTAGAACAGAGCGAGGATGTGACGGAGTAGAGAGTGAGGTGAATTCAACCTGGGAGGTTTGTGGGGGAGGTTCCCTGGGACCTGCGGCATTGCATTAGGAAAGGGAGACTTTACCTGGGGCTGGAACATGAGCCAGGACGGGGGTTGGGAGGTGACACCTTTGGCTGGGAGAACGGACAAAAGGCGAGAGGAGGAGCCCCGGGGGGAGGGGAAGAGCCTCCTGGAGTTTTTGTCTGTGTGTTTTCAGTTTGGAGCTGGCTTGGGAAGAGGAGGGGAGGGGGGCAGACAGGGTCTGGCCTCCCTGCCCCGTTTAAAGCTGTGGGGCAAAATGCAGGGATCCCCCAGGCTGGGGTCTAAGCTCCCTGCCCCCCGAAAGAACCCGACTAAGGGGTCCTGAATGTACTAACAAGCTCTGGTTAAACTGTGTTCCTGGCATCTCTAATAAACCTTCTGTTCTACTGGCTGGGGGGTGCAGGGCCGAACTCCCCTATACTCCGTAACAGAGGGCAGGGCTTGGCACAATGGATAACCTCCCGCTGCGGAGGGTGGAGCTGACGGCCTTCCATCCCGGCCTCTGCAGGGCGGCCCAGGGCAGGAGGAAGGGCCGGTTTGCCCCAAACCCTCCATTTGAGAAGGCCCCCAAATTGAGTGGCTTTGTGGGCTCGCAGCGCCACGCAGGTTTGGCCTGGATGCCCCAGGGAGGGGAGCTGGCCCCAACCCCTCTGCCCTCAGTAGTAGTTTTTTTTGGAAAGGGGAGCGGGGAAAGAGCTTCAGTTCCAGATTTTACTCTGGGTGGCCTGGTGGCTCTGGCTCCCCTTCATGATCTATTTGCTCTGCCGGCCCTCGCGCCCGCCTAGGTCACTGCCCCCTTCCCGAAGCCCTGTTCTCGGCCTCAGTTAACACCGCGTCTCGCTGCAGCAAGAGTGAGAACCAGCCCTCCACAGCCAGCGCTGCCCCCGGCTGAAATATTTCCCATCATCAACTCCACCCCGGGAAATGGACACACACGAGCCAGAGCAGAACCCAAACCGCACCGGGGAGTCGGCTCCTAGCAGGCAGCCCCGGGAGCCTCGGACACACCGGAACATTTGGTTGCCAGGGTCGGAGCTGTTACCAGGGAGCCCCTGTTCCAGGGGCGACCCCAGGCTGCCCACGATCCCGGTTACACACTCGTGTCACTAGGAGCTTTCCAGCGTCCCCGGCTGGAGAGCCGGTCTAGTGCTGTACTTAGCCACCACACGAGGGGTGTCCGAAAGATTAGAAGTCTCCTCTTCAGGACGGACTGAGAAATCAGAGCCCACTGACTTCCACGGGAGCGGCAGGCGGCTCAGCTCTCTTGGAAAGGAAATCGGGGGCCGCGCTGGATAAAGTTTGATTTTTATTTAGAACATTTACAAAACTCCAACCCATTTTTAACATGCTGCTAGTTCTTTACTTTCTCCCCATTGGACACTCGGAAATTGCTAAAGTGGAGGTTTCAATTAGGGTCAGAACTGTTACCTGAATTTTGGATTTTACCTCAATTTATTTTCTGCCCAGAATTTCACATTTTTAGGCCCCTCTCTGCAGCAAGAGACCAATCTGGAGTGTCAAACATCCTGACTTCACGGCCACCTCAAACTCAGCCCCGGATACGCAAACAGCTTGTGCTGTACCTGCAACCAACAGCACCTTCCAATAGATCAAACGTCCACATGCCAAGAAAGGTGAAACGCTTCTGCTAGACTACGCTCCTCCCTCAGGGAACGCAGCGTGAAGTCAATGGGACTTGAACGCCTAGGTCACTAAATACCTTTAAACAGTTGGCCTTTCCGCTTTGAAAAACTCACCCTTCGGACGTTAATTTCAGGCTATATTTGAACATTTTGCTGTGTATGAACATTCATAAGAACGGCAATAATATATTGAAAGGTTAAATAACGTTTCACTGTTCACACTGAAAATTGTTTGGAAGGGACAGACGTCACGCCGTTAAGAGAACAGTTAACACCACAGGTTTTGCATCGGATACGACAAACACTGAGGCACACAATGTTTGCCGGATCAGAGACTCACCTTTCCAGCTTGTCGTTGTTTTGCTCGTAGTAGTTTTGTAAAATTCAATAGCCTCCTAGTTCTGACATTTAAAATCCAGCATTTATAATGTAGTTCGTTACAAAGTGTTACGCTAAACGTACCATGGGGGCACGTTTTTATGTTGGCATCAACCTGATTGAAATCAGCATGTTTTACTTTAAATCAATCATTTCAGTCCGTGGTTTAAGCTTGCCTGGATTTACATCATTCTAGCCCACTGAGAAACCAACTAGCCCGCATTCAGAGTGCTTCTGAGCAAATGGAAGTTGTCAGACGTGCAATGCGTTACTGCCCTACCATGTGGTTATCCCCTGCATCCTCTTGTCCTTCCTGTTAATTGCACACCAGCAATTCGGAGAAAAATGCAGTGAACGTGTCTGTCACAGATGCAAGATCTGTAGAGAACAAACTACACCCCCCTCCCACCGTCAGAGTACATTGTTTGCTAGTGATGTGATCTTCAGGGTTTAATTTTTGCCAAGCACAAACAGCTTAGCCAGCAGGAAAACACTTCAGCCAGCAAAGCGTTGGGACTTGCATTTTGCCCACAACTTACTGGCATTGCTGATCGAGAGTAGCAGTCCACTTTCCATTAGCCGCACTGCGGTGCATGTGTTCGCGGCAAAGTTTTGTGTTACTGTCAGTGACACGCTAACGGGCCTTTTAAACAAAATCGTTACATCACTGGAGTTGTTCAGAGCAGGCCCCCAGCTTCGCAGGTCTTTGCCGGAGCCCCTGCTATCACTCACAAGCTAGGTTGGTTATCTGGCAATTTCGGGATTTTTTCCTGCCAGCCACAAAAGTGCGCAAAGGAGTATAACCGAACAAACCCTAAATCCTCTCGTGTCCCTGCACGGGCGACAATGCAAATAAGGGGGATGGAAAGAATCCACTTCCTAAAGGAAACAGCACCTCTGCCCCAGTCAGGCGTAAGGACACAGGGACCTCAGGAAGGGCCTGGGGTCTGAAAATCTTTGTACGTAGGTGCTGTGTGATAAGACACCATCAATACTGCCGTGATCCTGCTGACGCATGGCCTGACTCAGAACCTGCTCCAACAAGCTGGTGAATGGGTAGCGCCCCCCCCCCCGCTGCCGCCGCCCCCCCCCCCAGGGTGCAAGGAGGACTCCTCAGCCTCCCACCACCTGTCAGAGACAGCTGCTAAGATCTCGAATTAAATCTCTCCAAGCCCCGGGGACAATCTCAGCCCTCGTGCCCAGTGTTAGACCACCCACGCGAACGCTAACGCTTTTCCCAGTCGGGATTTCCCACTGCGCATGTTACGCAAGGACTGCAGAGCAGTTAGGGTCACGGTACTCCCAGCCTCTCTCCTTGAACGATTTCCCCCTTCCCGGACCCAGCAATCGTCCCCAAACGCGGAGCGACAGCTCGCAGCAAGAGCAGCTATGCAAATATCTACAGGCCCACCTCTGCTATGCCTCAGGCTCGACATAGTAACGGCAGCTATCCGCTCCCCCCGCCACCCGAGAGCGACCCACCCGCTGTACCGCTCTGTCCACCGGCGAGCTACGCGGCTTCACCGGCATTTCAGAGGAACGCTCCCAAGACGGGCGGGGGAGCCAAAAATCACCACAACCCACAGCTAAAGGCTGACTAGACGACCTATGGCTTCTACCGCTGGCTTGGCTCCGTGCAAGCGACTCCCGCGTCTGGATTGTGCATGTGTGGGGGGGTGGTTGGAGAAGACGGCTCTGAACATACTGAGCTATTAACGACGTGCCAAGAGATCGCAATGTTCACAATGTGGACCCCCTCTGCTTTCCTGGGTCGAACACTTGCTCCTAACAGGTGGCAGGGAGGAGGGTAGGGGGAGAGGAGAAGCGTTGCTGCGGCTAGAAGGGAATGGTCATCAGATACCCTCCGGGAACAGCGATTCCCCAGACGTCGTGCTCGGCGTGGGTCCCACTCGAGACGCACAAGCACCTCCCGCATGCGCGATCGGAGTGGTTTTTTTAACAGGAGCATGGATCGGGGCAGCGCGTGCACCCGTACCGCCTCGTGCGCAGTCCCAGGCACAAAGGAGAAAAGCCCCTCGCAAGTCAAAGCCTGGGCTGCTGAGGGCTTGGAAGAGCCAGGATGGAGGGCAGGTCACGGGATCCACACGAGCCATCGTTCCTGCCGGGAACTTAACTGTTCTCCCCCCTTTGAGCATGGGTCAGTCTGGAGCCCACTCTAGGTGCCTGGCAGGCCGTATCCTCCTGGGACAGCAGGAGGGGGGAGTTTCAGCAGCATTCGCCAAGCGGATTGGAGCCCTGCTCCATGGATCAGCACCCCGGCAGCCAGGTCGAGTCAGAATGTTCAATTAACGTTGGTGGCTGCTCCGCACGGCGGCCTGGCAGGCCTCAGGCTGGCACGTTCCTAAAGCGGGCATGAGATGGCGTCTGTGCCCCGGGGGAGCACGCTTCAAAGTTCAGAGGGAGAGACCTGCCAGCCTGCTGGTGGCACGTGGAAATGCACCGAGATCCACTTAGCCAGGCTGTGCAACAAAACAGTAAAGAGATGGGGGAGAGGCGGTCAGCTCAGCCCCACGGAGGCATTAGAGCGAGGCTCTGGAGTACGCGGGTGGGGAGCGAGACTTCGGGAAGAAGGCTGGTTTGGTGATCAGGTGGAGTTCGGAGAAGCCGGGGTGAACCCAAACCCTAATATGCTGCATGCACAAACGCCAGGAGAAGTTTTTTATACAGAACCATCAAATGCCAATGCACATGGTCTCAGACACCTGCGCACGCTGGGGCAGTCGCATTTTAAAAGTGATGAATTGAAATAGCTGGTACGTTTCTATACCAGCAACTCCCAGCAGATTTCCACCAGTATGTGTTAGATCTCCGCAATTTAACCCTGCTTTGGCTGATTTGGGCAAGCTGAGACTTTCAGGCAGCGATCTGAAGGGTGGGAGCCGCACTTGTACATTAAACTTCTCTTTTCGCACACGCAGGGCTGCGCATTTAACATCCACCCGCGCTAGAACGGAGCTGAAACCGTAGTCCGGAATTGCCCCTGTAAAACTCCCCGATCCCGACAGCGGAAAGGAACAGATTAGTGGCTCTTTCCAGCACCTACCTGCACCGGTTCCTCCAGGACCCCACTGCAGATGGGGCATATAAGGTCTTCATCAACATCCCCCTGAAAGCGGGTTACATCATACCCCATTGCTCATCACCGTCGCCAGAACCCTGGAAAGAGAGAGAAGGGGGGAGGTCAGGAGAACTGCGGGGATCACGCCGCGAGGAAAGCAAGGGCAGACTCATGTTCTGCTCCTCTGAAGGCAGAGGCGCGAGTTTAAAGTCCCTCGTTGCAATGCTGAGAGTTGGAAACAGAGCGGAGCCTGCTGCACGCTAAGCCAGGGGCTCGCAGAGCAGCTCCGAGCCCTTACACAACAGGGTGTGGTGCGCTGTTGTCAGCTCCACTTCCATGCACTGAATCGCTCTCCCGCTAGCACCGATTGCACACTTCCCTCCCCCACAAGGCATTACTCATCCCGCTTTTCCTAGCGTGCCTCTTCTGTCCCCGCTGCCGAAGGATTTGTGCGCGACAAGGCAGAGGGGGCGCCGAGCACCCAGGACACGACGGACAAGTAGAGGAAACGTTGGACACTGGAGCAAGCACCAGACGTGCTCAGGCCACGAGGATGCTAGCTCCGGTCTCTGCCACTGACACAGGGTGATCTTGGGCAAGTCACTTTGCCACTCTCTGCCTCTGTTTCCCCTCTAACCCCGTCTCAGCTAGGTAGGCTCTGTCAGTCCCTGACTAGGTATCTGGACTGTGCCTGGCACAAGGAGCCGGCAAACTCAGACGGGGTCTCAAGGCGCTGCCATCATTTGAATAGCATAGTGCCAATGCAGCACATCGCCCTGGGCCACTGCCCGCTACAGGAACGCAGTCTGGAAATCCTCCCAGCACCATACCACAGCGAGACCCCAGCTGGATACGTTTACGAATGGGACGGGGTTGTCTGCGGTCGCAGGGGACTGGACCTGGTGACCCAGGAGGGTCCCTTCCAGTCCTGACCCCTAGCCCTAACTTCTCAGGTTTCTTCCCCCACAGAACTGCATCCCGATCATCCTCTCCAACGCACGGATTCACTTTGGCAGCTTCCATTCCCTTTCTCCACCACGCAGGGAACTAGAGACACTACAGCCAACCCGCGCTGGTTACACAGCGCCACCTGAACGCTGGCGCACTGCCCGGTACTCAGGGATCCTCGTGTCCCTGCATCGGTTCAAGTGCGGCTTCTTCTCGAGCAGTGAGCATGCCCCTCCCTGTCTGCGGTTAGCTGCTCCCTGTGCCCAGAAGGAGACGGGGATTCAGTTCACGCAGGAGCCCTGCAACGTCTGGGGTACAGGAATAGCACAGCCCAAGTTACGCCCACGTTCCTACAGCTCTTCTGCTCATAAGCCAGGATCAGAGAAATGGAGCCACTGAGTCCAATCCTGTCAAACTTCAGGTGCTGGTTTAATTCCAGGCGTCTGAAAGAGTCACTTACACGGCCTCAAAGCCCAGCACTTTTAGAATTCACCAGGGCGACTGTGGGCTTCCAGCCTTTTCCACACACGCCAGGCGGGCGGGAACATTAGAGGAAGGCTGGGGAGATTACAGAGCATGATCACAACCAACATCAAAATGTTTCAGAGGTGGGACTGGTCTGAGTTATGGGACATCATCCACCCCTCAGGGGAACACGCTCCGTTTAGCCTCTAAGCTCTTCACATCAGGAACTGGGGTGCCAGGACAGTGCCCAGTGAGGTGGGGGCCCTGACCTTGTTTGGGTCTGTAGTAGCGATCACAGAACACATAAGTCAAAAGCCAGGAATACCTGTGCACCTCACGAAGTTCCTGCATTTACCGGCAACCTTTTACAAGACCCTGCACTGGAACAAAGTCCTTCCACAGGCCCTCACCGACAGATCCCGCAGGAAGATGGTAACCCCATTCACTTCTCCGGGGGAGCAGAGCAGCTGGCAATGACGGTCTAAAAGGTCTCCCCCATTTCTTAGGGAGGATCTTCCTAGACTGAAAGTTGCTATGAAGGAGACTTGAACTAAGAAGTCAGCACATGGCCTGTGATCGGAGCTGCTCCTCTCCGCTCCATAAGCCAACCAGTAAAGAGGGGAGATTATGACATCAAAAAGGTAAGCCAGCCAGTTGCCACCTACCCCGTCACTCATTTGAAAGCTATCGTCCTATTGGTGCAAGTACCCCCAAAACTCTTAACAGCGTTAAACGCATCTGAGGTTTTCTCCCCGTTCCTGAACTAAGACGTCACAATCCAGTCGCCTGCATCAGTTCACTCAGCAACTAGAGATGGCCCAGGAATGCTAGGTCAGCCCCAGAGACAGGCTGGGCGAGCAAAGGAGGTCACAACTCCCCCAAAAGCCAAACAGAGCCCTGGAAAGCAAATCTGCCCATATTTTTGTCAGCGGTAACACCAAGAAGATCTCCGTGGTAACAATGGTGCGTTTTCCAAGCAAGATGACTATTCCGGGGGGTGGGGGTAAAGAAAGCTAAGTGCTGAGAAAGTGTTTTCCATTAACAAAAGGGAGATTAACATCTTTTTAAGGGTTTTAACCAAAAAACATTTGGCATGTTGCATGGAGGTGCAAGGTTCATTTCCACACTATCCAAGGGATACGTTCACAGGGCTTTGCCATGGCGTGTCCCCCCCCCACACCCCCGGATCCCAGAGGTTCCCAGGGAACTAAGCCTTCTGCCGGGTTAAAATTGCTTTAGGCACTGTCTACAGAACAGATTTCCTGCGTGTCCCCTCGAGATTACTGGCTCCAAGGGCACACTCGTCCACCGATGCAGACCCCCGAGTCATTTGAAGATCTCCACACGTATTCTGTCCCACCCAATTCATTTTCCTCTCTTTCAGAGCACCAGTTCTAGGTTTCTCACCAGCCTTGTGCTGCTGCCCATCAAGAAACGCCAGGCGAGATTTACGCACTAGAGCCATGCACCGTTAAAGGTTCACGCTGAACGACCACAAGAGAAATGTTTGCTAAGATGGACACGTCATGTCTCTGTTGCGTTTGCTGGCTCAGTGCTTCAAAGTGCGCTTCCTCTCCTTTACTTGTGATCTGTATGGTGCCAACATGGGACTTTAAAGGCCGTTACTTGCCCTGAAGACATTACATTCAATATGGACAACACGCAAACAAGGAGCAGGGCATTAGAAAGAGCGGAAAGCAGCATGACTGAGCAGTGAAGTATATTGCGAGTCTGATTGGAGCAAAATCATTCTGGCTGGGGAAAAAAAAAAAATCCATCTAGTCTCCAGATGGCTGGGGTCCAAAATAACTGGCTGTTCTGTGTGGCTAGAGTATATAACGTATGGCTTGAGCAACATGGCATTCAGAGTTCTCCATTAGTTGGCTGACTGAGAATCAGAACCAGACCCCAGGCATTGAATATAGAAAACTCTACCCTAAAACACCCTGCTGACGCTGTAGGACAGCCTTGCTCTGGAGCGACTGGTTAAGTATTGAGCATCAGTTTCTACACGTTACCACTCTAAAGGGTCTTAATTTGATAGATCCTTGCACAGCAGGGACAGCAGCAGCACACAACATCCAGTAACTGTAGAGTAAATATATCGACAGTCAAAGCAATATCAAGTCCAATCGAAGATCACAGAAGCAGAAGAGAACCATTCCGGTCCATTCCCTGCAAGCCCAAGAGAGACACCCTGCCTTTGAAAATCCTCAGTCTGATTCCCCTTTAGCTGCTTTGAAAATCCCAGCCATGAAGCTCGAGTGTAGAGAGAAGAGACACTCTAGACACGCAGCGCCCGGTAAAGGCCTCTGATGGGCTTGTTTTACAGCCAGAGAGGAGAGACGATGGATGGGATGAAACAGACAATCGAAAAAAGGCCTCACTCAAGTCCTAGTCTGCTGTGAGTAGCCCAGGCCAAAATGCTGGAAGTGAAGCAATTTAGTTCGCTAACAACTGCAGGCTGCAAACACGCGTTGAACTGAACGCAGAACATGCAAAGTCACGGCACCTCCTTGTTTAGAAGCCGCCTGAGGTCGGCGCTCAACATCATCATGTGGGAAATAACCCTCCCAAATGTGAAATGCAAAGCAGCCACCTTTGAAACTGTTCCCGGGGAAACCAAAGACCCCCTCACGCAGCGGCCCCAGGAGGCCGAGGACAATCGAACTTCACTAACTGTGCTCAAGACCACACACCAGCAGGCACCTCGACTCTGGGATCTGTCAGGTCGAATCTGGTGAATAAGTTATTCTCCCCGCCCCCTCTGACAGCAGCTGGTGGATTTACTGAGTAAGCATCAGATGCAAGAGACGAGTCGATAATGGGAGCCAGAACTTGTTGGACAGATCTCCTAAATCAAACTTAATTATGGCCTGTGCTGGAAGTCTCGGATTTCCAGCTTTGCCAAGTTTCTCAGAAAACAGACACCCTGTTTTCATCGCGGCCAAGCCCTTCAGCTGGGCGAGCCTGTTCTGTAAGCAATGTTCTGTTTATAATCTTCCCAATTTCATAAGCCCTGGGGGCCAGAAAAGTACATTAAACCCAAAAGGGAAAACCAGGCGGCCACAGGAGAGAGTCTCTCATAGTTAAAGCACAGGACTGGGGGCCAGAACTCCAGGGCTCTAGTCCCAGCCCTGCCACTGACTCACCTTGTGACCTTGGGCATGACCCGTGTGCCTCGGTTTTCCCATCTTTAAAGCATGTACGACACATGCACATCTCTGGGGGAATTCCCCAGTGTTCAGAGCTCTTTGAGAGCTTCCACTGAAAGGCGAAAGCAAAGGGACGTGGCAGTACTGGACTTTCGCTTCGGCATGTGTTTCATGTAGCTTCAGCCAGGGGCATGAATCATAATCTAGTGGTCAGACAGGGACAGAACTCTGGACTCCCCTTTTCTGACCATTCCCTAAGAGACAAAGGAAAGTAATGGAGACATTCGACATGTGGAGAAGCACTGGAGCAGCTGTGAGTATCTGTCACGGTTGCTCAAGCTAGTACGGGACCAAGACAGATGAAATCTGAGGGAATCACCCAGTTGGTGTTTACAGGGGGTCTCTGAAACGTTTGGCTAGAAACACTCCCCCCAGGAGCCTCTGACGCAGTCTCTTCTCTGTCTCGACTAGGGTGGGAGCCAGTTTTGGGAGGGGGTGGCCCAAGAGAAGACAGACAGGGCTCTGGACCGAGAAGCAGATTGTTTAGGCGAGGACGATGGGAGAGAGAGTGACTGAATCGAAGGCCTTGTGGGCACTTCAGTTTCGCAGCTTTAACTCGCTCAGTGTGGATCCAGGCCAGCAGAGCAAGGGCGGCAGAACCCCTGGTGTAGACACAGTGCTTCTGAGGCCAGTTCATAGACTATGAGGGTTGAAGGGACCTCAGGAGGTCACCTAGTCCTCAGCCAAGCTAGAGGAGCTATCCTGCACCCGGATAACGGCGCCTACGCTGCACGTTCCCCAGGCAAAGCTGTCAGTAAAAATAAAACAACTCCCCATTGTCATAGTCACGCTGGTAAAAACATGAAGCACGGACCAAGTGGGAGAGAAGAAATGAGCTGCTTAGCCATGGCCAGAGCCCAAGCACTCCAGCCTGCCATGGGTTTCTGACGGGCAACATTTCTGCTCCTCTAGCCCTGCTATCTTCACGTAACCTCGCTGCTCCCGGCACAAAGTCTCACCCGCCGCAGCTTCCTCTCTGCCTCCTAGCCTCACCTCATCCCAGAGCTGAGTGGGAACCCCACAGTGGAATCGGGATAGCAGAGAGAGAGGATGACCCCATGGCTCTAGGGATAGCTCCAGCAACGACCTGTCGCTCTCCCAGTGCGCCTCCACAGCACAAAGCAGACGCTGCTGGTCACCGACAGCCACGTGACCCGACGATTAACTGCAGCGACGTTGACCCTGAACATGCAGCAGAAGGTAAAGCCAGCTACAACGCCATCTGCATGACCTAGTTGGCCAGCAACCTAGTTTTAACAGTGCAATGCAGGGGACAGGAGGACGCGTGGCAGAGAAACCGAATGTGAGCAGAGGTCGTTTTGACAGACAGCGCGGCGAGGTGGTGGAAGGACACACTCAGCCAGCATATAAATTAAGCAGTGGGATCCAAAGTTTCCCTTGAGCTGAAAACCACAGGCACTCGCCACCTCTGCTCAGCTGAAAATCTGAAACCCTTCTGCAAGGAAGGGAGAGGAATTTATTCTGCAAAATGCACCTCCGAGCCCACGTGAGAGGCACGAACATCGAGGGGTAAAGGATCAAAGCCAGGCTGAGTTTTGGCCCCACGTCTGCAGCTGAACTGCCCTGCAGAGAGGAGAAAGTTACTCCAGCCCCACAGCAGATGATGGAGGGACCGACAAACGAAAGCCTGAGTGTGATATGTGGTTATACGGCGGGCACGCACCCTGGGGACACGGCGCTCCCACCTACAGTGAGGCTCATTTAGATGCTTTTGGGGGATTTCATTAAGTCTGCTGCCTGGGCAGCTTCTGCCAACTGATGCGGCCTGTTTTATTGGGGTAGCTGGAGCCTTTATTCATGTGCCAGATTTTCCAGTTCAATCGGTTACTGTTTCCAGTGTAGCGTTCCCCTTAGTGGCTGTAGGCGCTTACTGTGGCGTCAGCCACACGGAGAACGTGGGTTTGACGGTCAGACCTGGGAATGCAGAGCTCGGTTTTTAAGAGGCCAACGCTCCTACGCGAAGACAGTTTTGTTGATGAGTTTTGTCTGATCTACACTTAGCCAGGGTGGATACAGGGGGTGAGGCACTGACAGACTCAATTACTCAGCAGAGATGGGGACTGAGGCCTTGACTTCACTGCTAAAAAGGTGTCTTTTTTCATCAGTGGGGTAACTAATGTTGGAGAGCTATACTAAGGGGGAAAACCCAGCCAAGAGAAGGCACTTTGGGTTTACTGAGGCAGGGGCACAGTGCTGACCTCACCTAGCTTACCTGGGGTGAAACTGAAGTGCCTTCTCTTCACTGTGTTTTTACCTCAGAATAGCTCACGCACATTACCCTGAGGCTAAAAACCCACCTGTTGTTTTTAGCAGTGAAGACAAAGCCTAATTGCTCTTAACTCCACCCCAGGAGGTAAAGAAAGATCAGAGACAGGAACAGCAACCCCTTAGACAAAACCTGGGCTGTGCAGTGTTATAGCCCTGTTCTTTCAGTCCCCATCTCTGCTAAGTAACTGAGTTAAGTTCCTGGAGGACAGGTCCATCAATGGCTATCAGCCAGGATGGTCAGGGATGGTGTCCCTAGCCTCTGTTTGCCAGAAGCTGGGAATGGACAACGGGGGATGGATCACTTGATGATTTCCTGGTCTGTTCATTCCCTCTGGGGCACCTGGCATTGGCCACTGTGGGAAGACAGGATACTGGGCTAGGTGGACCTTTAGTCTGACTCAGTCTGGTGGTTCTTACGTTCGTCCCAGGATCTTAGAGAGACAAGGTGGGTGAGGTACTATCTTTGATTGGACCAACTTCTGTTGGCGTGAGACACAAGCTTTTGAGCTTCCACAGAGCTCTTCTGCAGGTCGGGCTGCTTCAATAAGAGACATGACCTCACCCACCTTGTCTTTCTAAAACCTGGGAGGAAATTTGCGCACAACCAAGGATACTTTTGGGTACTTTTTTCTTTGTTTCTTATGACCTGGAGCAGCCGAACAAAACTTAAGTCTGCGCCTGAAAGCAGCCAACAGTGAATAATGCCACCTGGCTGGTAGAGACGCTTATTTCCATGCCAGTAATGGATGGGAGAGACACATTTTTGACTGAAATTCAGAGGATTTAAGAAATTATATCCTTGACATTTTGCAAGTGTCTTTTTTTTTTTTTTTAAGTAAGATTTTTCCACTAAACTTGCCACCGTGATTTAGAGAGACAAAGACAGCAACAGTACATGGCTCATCACCTCTTAACCTTCCTGTGGGACAACACAACTGTACCATTGACTGTTGATGGCGTGACTAGGAACAGAGCGGTTTAACCGTAAGCTTCCACTCAGAGGCATCCGTTGTCCTTTCAGAGCAAGAAATTGAACAGAAACTCAAATGTGCGCCGAGTAGAATGGTGATCAAAGAACTCAACCCACGCAGCATTAGCACAAAATGCCTTTGATTGCCCTCGTATGCATCCAGGAAATCCGCTAGCCATTTCAAAGAACGTGCGCTCCACTCAGAGGGAAAATTAGGGAACGAAAAGGTTTAACTCAGTAATAGCATTTGTAGTTTTATGCCAGTGTTGAATGTGCAATTAGCTAGAGAGCCCAACACGGTGATATTTAGGCGCTGATGCATTCACGCCAACATGTGCGCCACACGTGTGACAGGTAACATGGACCGTGGCAATAATCGCTTGGGAAGGTATTCAAAGCATAACCCGCCAGATCCATCTCATTTGACATCAGTTATAGGTGGATTACGGGAACTGTCATTTAAATTATTTAACAAAATTCTAACGTTTTCTTTACTCTTCTCACTAATCCCTACAGAGTCACCCCCATCGCCAGCAGTTGTTGCTCTAACGTACGTACTTGGTGAGGAATTAATCCCATCTCTGAATTTGTTCGTTTACATCATACTAGGAAACCATTTGATCAGGTTTCTGTTGATCAGTGCAGTCCCGCCCACACGTATGAGGAAACCCGGTATTTTCAAGCACCAACTCCACTATTAAAACCCTCGTTCTAAGTAGGCTTACCCCATCGGACAAGGACTTCCTAAACTAATGCCCCCCAGCAGTAACCTGCAGAGATTTTAGTGCACAGTGTTTGCTGCACAAGACCCCAAGGTGCACCCTGCAGCAAATAGTGACAAGGAATCATCTGCACAGGGAATTCTTTTGGGGAAGTGCTCATGCAGGAAGTCAGACCAAATGACCACAACAATCTCTTCTGGCCGTGAAATCCATGAATCTAAGTGCTCGACAGCCCACTGTGAAACCTCTCGTCTAGCCAAGTGAACACAAGGCTGAGAGCCAGGAATGCACCAGTTCCAATTCTGAACCTGCTACTGACTCACTGCAGAGTCCTGGGCAAGTCACTTCACCACTCGATAGCTCAGCTTTCCGATCCGTAAGAGGACTTCTCACAGGTGTGAAGGGAGATCAGAAGATGTGTCTTCACTGCAGAGAGTTAACCCAGGTGATCTGCACCCATGTTAGCCTAGCCCAGTCGTGAGCAGCCACACTGCGAAGCCACAGTAGAAGACTGCGTCCTCACTGGTTCTCTGTACTGTAGTAACTTGAGCCACTCTGATCCTTTCCCAGGGAACTGTGAAAGAACTTGTCTGCCCTTCTGGGCGTGTGTGGGGAATTGTGGGAAGGCACTGGAGGACTATCGGCACTCAAGGGATTTACACTGCAAAGTGGGCAGCTTACCAGCCTGAGCGAAAGCAGAATCCAGGCTTTAGCTTGCCCCCACAGCCAGCCCACTAACCCGGGTAGAAGGCACCACAAAACTCGGGAGACATTTCCGTGTGTGGATGGAAGGGGGTTAAGGGCAATGCTCCGGTAAGAGCCCAGGGTAACTCTCCAGTGAAGACATACACTGAGTGTTTACACAGCATTTTAGGGACCTAAAACATGAGGCATGCGAGCATGACATGATCAATGTATTATTCATCTCCGTTGGCAGCGCAGTACAAGAGTCCATGAAGATAGCCCCTGCCCAGAAGAACTTGCAATCAAAAAGCCTTAGCAACGGCTTTAACCGGAGTTGGATGGGGTCCAACAGAACAGGGGAGACCAGGACTTTTACGCAATAGTTGCTACCAAAATAAGTTAAGGTTAAAGCACAAACTTTCACAAGCCTCCTCCAGACGGTTATTGGAAGCAACCTGGCTCACCGAGTTACACGAAGCCACCGTATCCCTTCACACCGCGAAGCAGAGACACGAAAGCACCATCCACGCAGCTTCCCAAAAATCGAACTTTGGGGTGTGTCGATTGCTGGGGACGCAAGCCAAAGGCATTGCTCCCTCAGCCTGGCAAGCCTCCTTCAAACCATCCGAGCGCTCTGCTTGCTTGGCCTGTCTTCCTGATGAGACACGTAGGCCTGTGTCCTTCACACGCGCAGCACGCCGTGTCCCCTGGACTTCCCTTGGCCGGAGAGCTTCTACAGAACGGACACTGTATGGCTTGCGCCCGCCCACTTAATAGATGTCACAGTGAGCTCTGCTTCCAGTCCTCCAATGAGGGAGAGACGGCAGCTCTGTTCTACCACCGCCGTGGGATCCATTATGGAACTAGAAGAAACCAGAACGGTAAAATATTCACGTGCCAGATTCGAGCCCAGTAGTTTGGACTGTGGGGATGCATCAGCCTGGTTAAAATCACGGCTCAGATTCACAATGAACGAGTTTCTCTGGCGCTGTAGCAAGCTAGGAAGCTCTGGAAAGCAAACCGGCATTAGAGGCCAGGGTTCTCCGGAAACATCATATGCCAATTGTAGTCAGTCTGGTGGTTCCATATATCAATCTGTCTCCCCCACCCCGGACCCTTATTCCACTGCCCTCAACATACGATTCTGCAGCGAAACAAGCCCCGGCTTTGTTGGGACATACAAGGTCACTGGCTGTTTTTTGTGGCGTCAGCCAATATGCAACGTTCTCTTTTCACAGCGTGACTTTAAAGCAACCCTGTAACTGTTGTCCCTTCATCCAAGATCAGCTCAGAGCCGATACAAACGAGGACAGGAAACAGGTCTCACATCGGTTTGACCGCCTCCTGAGTCGTTCACAGATGATTTTAATTCCAAGCCACTCCTACCCAAGAGCTGTACACAGCCGATCCGGGCAGCTCATGTCGTTTAAGGGATGCTGTGGATTGGAGTTTAAAAATATTCAGGTTTCTGACAGTACATCCCGACCTCTCAAGTTGTCAAGGGATTTGCTGCTTCCTGCCAGTGTTTAAGGGTCTTTTGGACAAGCGCGAGTGCATTGCCACATACACTTGAGCCCACCTCTCCTCCCCTTCCTGGTCTCTCAGCCCACCGCCTCTTCAGATTGCTGCCATTAATGGCCAAACAACCTCTGCAGAGCCAGGGCAAGCGTGCGCGTGTGACCTCCACCTAAGCAGTCCATGAGCGATGTAACTGACTAGCAGCACCAGAGTGAAAGTAACGCACAAGGTTAGATCACAGGTAGAAATACCTTCCCACTAATCCCTCCATTCTAATCATTTTAGCGATTATTTGTAGTAAGGGCAGGTACAAAATCCCGGTAGAAATGTGCTTTTCTAACTTGCTACATGTTAGAAATACTTCTGCCCCCTGACAAGATTTGCTGTAGAACTGGAAAGCTGCGACCCCTCCCGGGATTCAGGTACGTGCACTTGAAACTCAGTCTTCAGGACTCCTGGGGATGTATACACTGTGCCCTTCCTTCTCGCGGTTCAAGCAAGCAACAAATGCGGAACGTGAGACATACACAGACTCCCCAATTTCACATTTCTGGGGAGCACAGAAGAAACTTAATACCGAAGGACCCAACTGAACAACTCCCATAGATATAACTTGACTTGTACATAAATTGCCTATATTGTTATTCCTTTCCCCTGACCTCTGCCTACTGATCTGTCAGTTGATTGTAAGTTCCACAGAGCAAAGACCATCCTTTGTAAGCACCTAGTAGGCAGGATCACAAATAATTACTGGAAAGGACTCAAATCCCTTAGGGGGAGGAAGTGCCCCGCCCACCTGCTAGGGGAAACATTTGCTGACTTCTCTAGCAGGAGTCTCACTGAAATGAACACACAACTGAATGAGGATCTTATACAAACCCATTCTTGAAAGCGGACACCCTCCATTGTTTAAAAAAACAAAAAACACTTCCATTATACCCACTTTTTAGATCAACTGAAACCAAAGAGCCACAGTACACAATGAAGTATGTATCAATAGCACTGTTAAATGCAAAAATGCATTTGTAAATACCAGTGATCGCTAGCTCTTATCTAGGGCTTTTCAGCCGTAGATCTCAAAGCGCTTTCAGAAGGCGGTCAGTATCATTAGAAAACAAGAGTTAAAGATCAGGTATGTGACTAGTCAGGATGGTCTAGGAAAGATTTAAGGCACCCGAAGGTACTTACCCATCAAGGTTTCTGCTCAAGTGGGAAAATATGCTTAATCAGGATGTCTGGGCACTGAACACACAGACCAGAACGACAGTGATCCCGATCTGTGTATTTCTGCAGCCCGCGCGCATTACTGGTTACTTACTCCCTGAGAAAAAGCACCACTTCATTCTTTTCCAAAACACCATGCTCCCGAACCTGGCCTTCATCACACCAAGTGAATGAACGTTTCTGACCCGAACCCGGACTCCGGCCTGGATGGCTTATGCAATGCTTTTGTTAGAACACAGAGTTAATGGTGATTGACTCACAGTCCTGTGGATTCCGGCTTTCCATGCTGAGACAGCACGGGGACAGTGGCCAGGAATGTGCTTCTGGCTCCAGCATGTCCGGGAGCCCCACCTACAGAGGCGGGGGGAAGAGTTCAGTCTCTGGGTCCCATTTAACTCTTTGGCCTCTCTGATGCCACTTCCAGTTAAGGGCCAATGAGTGGCAAGTGTGTTTGGGAGGAGCACAGCTGTCTACAGAGAGCTGTCCCAAGAGACAAACTCCTTTCACATGGGGCACTGATCAACCAAGCCTTGGCCAATAAAGATCTGTGCTGAAATTGAAGTGGGGCCTTTAACCTCTGGGTCACTAGGTCCCATTATACATTGCCCAAGCCCCCACCCCCTTTTGCATGTACGGCTTTCCAGGCTAGGGAGTGCTTAGTTAACAAACAGTAATCCCTGTGGCTGGCAGAGAAATGCAGCGTGGCACAGAATGCAGCCCACGGCATGTCTACCAGCAGGGGAGAAGAGCCCAGGGAGAAGTCAGATTGCAGCATCCTTGGGGCAGGAACCGTGCTCAGTAGATCTGTGAAAGCGCCAGGCACTCATTTCTATGGGCAGTAGCGCACACAGGCCGAGATGAGAATCAAGACGCCTTTGTGCTGGGTACTATACAAACATACAGTAAAGAACAGCTCCTGCCACACAGAGCTTACACACAACGCGCCTGTGGAGAACAACGGGAAAGGATAACCGGTAGCAATCAGAGCCAGGAATTAAGTCAACAAATGTTCTGACATGAACTTCAGTGGGAAATCAGGTCTCACACCATTAGATAATCAGAAGGCACCACTTCCCCAGCATGGCTAGCAATGCTAAAAATGCTCCTTCCATTACGCAGAGCCATCAGCTTTCACTATGTGTGTGAGACACTGTGCCACTTTTCAAAGAGAGTCCCATTAGAAACACTTACGTAATAGCACAATTGCCCGTGTGCTGATAGAAAGCTGGGTTTTTCCCCAAATAAAGTTAAACAAGTTCAAGATTCTTCCGCCCTTATCACTCCAAGACAGCAAAATGATTAGGAGATACCAAATCAGAGCTGGCAAAGTGGAATTTAAATACACCCGGAATTACAAAAACCACCTCAAATTGCTCATTGTTTCTTATTCAACACTGGACAAAATAGCTTCCCCAAAAGACGGTTCAATTGACGCCCTAGCTACAAAGGAAATATTAACGGTGTCGTTTCTAGCAGGAGCTAGACATACTATTGCAGAATAGCAATACTAACACCAGCTTCTATTTTGCCTTTTCACCTGGTCCAGTGCAGGAACTGTCACAGCGGGAGAAAGAATGGTGAAAGTCTCGACTGAGCGCATGCAACAGCAAAACCGAACCATTCCGGAGAGACAGAAAACAGGGGCCACTTCTCACTGGGAAGATGCAAAGGTCCAGACTTCAGTTCAGTGAAGTTTTTCAGACTTATGATCAGATAAAACATTTCAGTGGCCACGGCAGATTCACTTGGGAGTATCAGGGCTGCACCTGAGGGGAGGCTAGACCACCATACAGAAAACATATCACGAGAAAAGGGAACCCTCTTAGACTAGATCCTAAGCATTGGGATGTAAGTGAAATATTTCATCTAAGTACCAGTGGACAAATCTGTCTCTACAGCATAAAACTGTCAACCATTCAAATGAGTGCTTAAAGGAACACAACCTGAATTTTTCAAATATTTTACCACCCTCCCACCCAAATCCAGCTTCTGACAGAGCCACCTTGAAACAGTTATGCCCTGGAATTGCATAATGGGTTTGCTGTCCCCTGTGGCTGTTTAGATGGAAAAGTCTTGTAAGGGCTTTGTTCTGGGTTTGTACAGCACCCAGCACAGTGTAACCCAAACA
Organism: Chelydra serpentina; assembly: GCA_037349315.1. Classification (NCBI taxonomy): domain Eukaryota; kingdom Metazoa; phylum Chordata; order Testudines; family Chelydridae; genus Chelydra; species Chelydra serpentina. Next base: position 496,547 of record JBAIAC010000278.1, read on the forward strand.
ATCACCAGTTCACCATGGGAGAAACGGACTGTACAGAAGAAACACTGAACGTGACGATCCACAAGACACTGCGAATCGCACAAAGTAAGGGCCAGGTTCTGCCTCAGGGTCTGGGCAGACGGATCCTTACGCTGAGCTCCAGTGAAATCAGAGGGGCTCATCATAGCCACAGGGGGTCTGCCCGTAAGATTCCCAATGCAGGATCGGCGCTTGTACCCGCATCTCTTGCGACTGGAGCAGATACAAAGTTTTTTTGACAAGTGTGATCTCAGTTCAATTATAGCCCCTTAGCTTGCACAGAAAAGGGGGGCTACCCCCCTCCCCAGTGTTCTTTACAAATGAAGCTGTTGATCTGGTTCCGAACACTCCTGTGTCTGAATTTCTTTTAATTAAACGCTTCTGCTGACCGAGATCTGGAGGAAGGGTTGAACGGAAGTATTTACCTTCTGTGGCAGAATTCCTCCCGAAACGGCAAAGACACAGGGGTGGGTTTTGATTGCTCTTTTGAAGCAGCTGCTCCCAGTGGCCCATCTTCCCCCTTCCTCCTCAGTCGGATTAAAACGTCATCCTTCCCTGTGACCCAGACCCGTTGCCACAGGAATCGGCAGGAGGTCACAAACGGGCTCGATCTATGAATAGGCACAAGCAGCACAAAATGAGTAATGTAAACAGAAATATGGCAAGGTGTGCGGCTCCCCGCCCCCTCCACACACACCCGCCCTGCACTCCTGGCGTCACGTGGAAGACGGCCTAACCTTTCCCACCCAGGAACTCCTGTTCCACTGGCCACCTGCCTTCATCCACGTGCGTCCCGCCCGCCCCACCAGATACACCCGCATGTCTTAAAAGCCACTTGCCGCAAAGCATCTGTAACATGTTTATAACCTGCCCAACGAGGCCGCACACCCCGTGCTGTGATACAACCAGGACGTGCGCTGTCTGAGCCCTTTCAGCCAGTGACGTTCCTCCTTTGAACAAGAACCGATACAAATCCTCTTTAAGGACAAGGAACGGAAGCATATGAGCCACCAGGAAAAATCCCCCTTTGTGCCCAAGGCCTTTTATTACACCTTGTTCTCCACGCAGCTAAACATTTGCCTGCTGCCTCATTTCAGCAGCAAACTATTTGCTTCGGGTCTGGATGCTCCCCTGTGTTTTAGGGAACAGACATTCAGCCGGGTGTTCTGCCAGACACTGGGTACAATTTAAAGAGGTGAATGGCAGGGACTAAAAACCCAATTAACCCAACTTCAGTCACTTCCCAGCTGTGCTTCAATTCACATTGGACATTTCAGTCCCCAGCCCAAACTCCGTTTGTTTGAATCAATCCCTAGGCCATTCGGGCAAAGTAAGGCTTTGGCTATGGCTACGTTGGCAGCACTTGAACATGGCTGTGTAGTCACGGCTCCAGCTCTCCCAGCGCTGTAATAAAACCACCTCTGCGAGGGGAATGGCTCCCAGCGCTGTCGCACGATCTACACTGCCACTTACGGCGCTGAAACTTGCATCGCTCAGGGGGCTGGTTTTCCACACCCCCGAGTGAAGAAAGTTTCAGCGCGGTAAGCGGCAGCGCAGACAAGGCCTAAGAGAAGTTTTCAGTGTGACTGGGTTACGCCCCTACCGAGCATCAATTTCAGGTAACAAAGAATTTTCCGATCAGGAACGTTCTGTCCTGGAATGATTTCACACACCCGGAAGGGAAGCTTTGGGAGGAAGTGTATACAGGTAAATGCAGAACTTTAGAAGCTACGCAATCTGGTCAAATATAGTTATTCGAACCACCCACGAAAGCTTATGCTCCGTCTGCTAGTCTATAAGGTGCCACAGGACTCTTTGTCGCTTGGTCAAATATAGTTATTCGAACCACCACAGAACAGGACACCCTAGTGATCTCCCTGTGACATTTACGCAACAATGAACTGGGAACCATCACACCTTGTCCTTTTTGCAAGTCTAGCACCCAAAATTCACTATCACGCTACAAAGCATGTTTGTCACTACTGTACGGTATTTTCCACAGCGGGTTAAATCATTTCACATTTATCACTGGAAACTATATACATTCCATGAGACCTTCTTGGGGAAAAAGGCATTGTGCTAAGTCTGTCACTAATAAGTGTGAGCTCATATATGTTAGCATTTGTCTTTATAAAATTAGACCCAGCCTCACCCATAATAAAATCTAACCATGAACCACTGAACCCCACTCCACTTCAGTCCTCCATTTCCCCACACCCCCGACCCTTCCTCAAATGCCTGCGCAAACAACTGAGCTCTGAAAGACAACCGACCCATACAGCACTAAATCACGTGTTAAATGTTCTCCACGTTCCTTTTGATCAGTGTAGAGCGTATCTATCATTCATATATAGACACTGTATATATTTGATCAGTTCCCTCGCCTCTTGTCTCTGTATGCCATTGTGTTCTAGACTGTGCTTTCCTATGGGGGTATAGAAAAAAGGGGACCCAATCCTGCCTGAATTAAAGTAGCACCCAGAGGCTACAAATTTCAATAATTCACCATAACAGCAACAATTCCCTGCCCAATTAAAAAGTAACCGTGGTAACCTATTAGGAGAGCATTTATTGGGAGAGGCACCAAGCTTTTATGATGTAACACAAGGAGGCAGAACCTCCCTATTCCCCAAACCACAGTGATTTCGCCCCATTTTCTCAGCAACAATTTAGCAACTACCCAAGCAGCTCAGACTCCACCAGCCTGGGCCAGGCTGATGCGGATGGTATGAAATATTACCAGACATTAAGTCAGAGGGCACTCGTCAGGATGAATTAGAGCTCATTTCCTGGCGCAGACGCACGGGGGAGGGGATGGATCTTGGGGTTTTTAAATCAGGTTATTTGCTTAGTCACTAAACTTGCAAAAAATCAGTTTTGGCAGCAAGTGTCCCAGTTACTGCCCTGAACTAGCCAGGCCCCTGTGGCCACCACCACACACCGGGGGGGGGGGGGGGGGGAGGGGGGAAGGGGGGGCTGTATAATCACACAGCACCCTAAGGGGCCCCCCCAGCCTCTCTCCACAGCCCCCCACCAGACCATTCGTCCTTGGCCACCTCCCCCAGAGCCCCCCAGATCATTCCCTGCCAACCTGTAGCCCCTTCCCCAAACTGAACACACAAGCCTCCCCCAACCAGCCCCCCACATCTCCACACAACCCCCCCTTGCCAGATTTCATCCTACCAACCCCCAGCCGCTTCCCCAAACCAGCCCCCCACAGAGCCCCCCGCCAGATCCCATCCTACCAACCTCCATCCCCACCCCCAAACCAAATCCCCTCCCCGAGACCATCCTACCAACCCCTCTCCCCCACAGACCCCCGCAGCCAGATCCCATCCTACCAACCCCCAGCCCCTCCCCCAAACCAAACCCCCCCCCACAGACCCCCCCAACCAGATCCCGTTCTATCAACCCTCAGCCCCTCCCCCAAACCAACCCCCCACCACAGACCCCCCCCCGCCAGATCCCATCCTACCAACCCCCAGCCCCTCCCCCAAACCAACCCCCCACCACAGATCCCCCCCCGCCAGATCCCGTCCTACCAACCCCCAGCCCCTCCCCCAAACCAACCCCCCTCCCCCACAGACCCCCCCCCCGCCAGATCCCGTCCTACCAACCCCCAGCCCCTCCCCCAAACCAACCCCTCTCCCCCACAGACCCCCGCAGCCAGATCCCGTCCTACCAACCCCCAGCCCCTCCCCCAAACCAAACCCCCTCCCCCACAGATCCCATCCGACCAACCCCCAGCCCCTCCCCCAAACCAAACCCCCTCCCCCACAGATCCCATCCGACCAACCCCCAGCCCCTCCCCCAAACCAAACCCCCTCCCCCACAGATCCCGTCCGACCAACCCCCAGCCCCTCCCCCAAACCAACCCCCCACCACAGACCCCCCCCCCGCCAGATCCCGTCCTACCAACCCCCAGCCCCTCCCCCACGGACCCCGCACGTACCGCGCCGAGACCCGGCTCCTCGGGCGGCTCCGGGACCCTGCAGGGCTCAGAGGCGGCCGCAGCCTCCCCGGCCCCGTGCCCGGCCCCGGCGCTGCTACGCAACCCCCCGCCCCGCCGGAAACACGGGGGCGCCCCGCCCGGATGCGACGCTCCAGCCACCCCCGAGGGGAGGGGAACGAGGAGTCTATGGTCGCCGGCCGCTCTACCCCGCCGCAGGGGAGTGGGGGGACTCTATGGTCGGCGGGCCGCCGCTCCCGGCTCAAAAGCGGGCGGGGCGGGGCTTTGGGGGAGGGGGCGGGGCTTCCCTCCATGCTGGCTGGGAGTAGGTGGTTGAGGGTGTCCCTGCCCGCCAGTCCTCCCTGTGTCTGTCTGTCCCTGCTCCCCCATCCTCCCTCTGTCTGTCCCTGCCCCCCCCATCCTCCCTGTGTCTGTCTGTCCCTGCCCCTGCTTCTGTCCGTCCCTGCCCTGCCAGTCCTCCCTGTGTCTGTCCGTCCCTGCCCCCCCATCCTCTCTGTGTCTGTCCGTCCGTCTGTCTGTCCGTCCCTCCCTGCCCTGCCAGTCCTCCCTGTGTCTGTCTGTCTGTCCCTGCCCCCCCCATCCTCCCTGTGTCTGTCTGTCCGTCCCTGCCAGTCCTCCCTGTGTCTGTCCGTCCCTGCCCCCCATTCTCCCTGTGTCTGTCTGTCCCTGCCCCTATGTCTGTCTGTCTCTGCCCCCCCCAGTCCTCCCTGTGTCTGTCCGTCCCTGCCCCCCCATCCTCCCTGTGTCTGTCCGTCCCTGCCCCCCATTCTCCCTGTGTCTGTCTGTCCCTGCCCCTATGTCTGTCTGTCTCTGCCCCCCCAGTCCTCCCTGTGTCTGTCTGTCCCTGCCCGTGTCTGTCTGTCCCTGCTCATGTGTCTGTCTGTCCCTGCCCTGCCAGTCCTCCCTGTGTCTGTCTGTCCCTGCCCCCCTAGTCCTCCCTGTGTCTGTCTGTCCCTGCCCATGTGTCTGTCTGTCTGTCCCTGCCCCCACATCCTCCCTGTGTCTGTCTGTCCCTGCCCATGTGTCTGTCTGTCCCTGCCCCCCAGTCCCCTCTATGTCTGTCTGTCCCTGTGTCTGCCCCTGTGTAATTCTGTTCCTGACCCTGTGTCAGTCTCTCTCTCCCTGTGTTGGTCTGTCCCTGCACCTCTGTCTGTCTGGCCCTGATCGCGCCCCTCCATCTGAGTCAACAGTATGATGCTGTTGCAAAAAAAGCAAACATGATTCTGGGCTGCATTAACAGGTGTGTGGTGAGCAAGACACGAGAAGTCATTCTTCCGTTCTACTCTGCGCTGGTTAGGCCTCAACTGGAGTATTGTGCCCAGTTCTGGGCACTGCATTTCAAGAAAGATGTGGAGAAATTGGAGAGGGTCCAGAGAAGAGCAACAAGAATGATTAAGGGGTCTAGAGAACATGACCTATGAAGGAAGGCTGAAGGAATTGGGTTTGTTTAGTTTGGAAAAGAGAAGACTGAGAGGGGACATGATAGCGGTCTTCAGGTATCTAAAAGGGTGTCATAAGGAGGAGGGAGAAAACTTGTTCATCTTAGCATCTGAGGATAGAACAAGAAGCAATGGGCTTAAACTGCAGCAAGGGAGGTTTAGGTTGGACATTAGGAAAAAGTTCCTGTCAGGGTGGTTAAACACTGGAATAAACTGCCCAGGGAGGCTGTGGAATCTCCATCTCTGGAAATATTTAAGAGTAGGTTAGATAAATGTCTATCTGGGATGGTCTAGACAGTAATTGGTCCTGCCATGAGGGCAGGGGGCTGGACTCGATGACCTCTAGAGGTCCCTTCCAGCCCTAGAATCCATGAATCTATGAATCTGCCAAGTGAACAGCAAAGGCAGTGTGGCCTCCCCCTCGTTTACCTGATGAAAATGATTCCTTAGGCTGGAGCTATTCCTGGCCTGTGAGATCCCAGGAGAAGGGGCTTTTCCTTCCCCTATAGACCAGCTTAGGCCTCTGCTGGTGGCAAATGTTAAAAACCATCATTGTTTATTATGAACTTCATCTATAGTCCACATGTGCCTCTCCCAGGCCTAGCCGTCCTGTGCTGGAACGCATGAGCCCCCCCCGTGCCGCTGTGAGTCCATCCAGGCCATCACGGCACGCATGACTCACACGTGACAGCACGTGTCTCTCGCCCACGGAGGCTGGGCCAATAAAAGCTATGACCTCAAACCCCCCCACTCCCGTTCTCTCCGACGGGCTGTCACGGGGTGGATGGATACCCACTTTGGGGACGTTTTTGTCCTGCGGTGCTACACCACCTGGTACAACGGGCCCTGGGCCATGTCTAGGTGCTACACAAGACACATCCTAACGGGGAATAACAATGCCTGGCTCCTCACACTGCCAGGGTGTGTGTGTGATCCACACGTCTAGCCGCACCGTCATGGCGTGAGCCACGCGGGCCCAGACATAGGAACAGCCCTTGTATGATTCATGCACTAGGTGGGTACGGTCCAGGGGATTACATCGAGTACAATGGACATAGGAAAGACTCCTATCCCACCCCCCCACCCCCCGCCGGGCAAATTTCACACACGTGCAGGGGATGGTGCTGTCCCTTTAATTCCTCAATGCCAGGCCTCCCCCCTGCAATGCAATTGGCTGCAGGGGCAGCACGTTCATACATGTCGAAGAGCGTCCTGCTGCTGTGATTGGCTACTCAGAACGCCGCTGGATACTTCCTGGAATGTCTGCAGCCCAACGTTCCATCAGGTCAGTTTTACAGGGAAAGTGGGGGGGGGGGGACACCCCCTGATTCCCCCTCCCCCCATTAGCCCCCTTCTGCAGCAGCCTCAGGAGCTGTGGCAAGGGGGCCTGGAGCCCCCTTGCATGCGGTGCATTGCAGGGCAGGGTGCATGCATGTTGCAGGATCCATGCACCATCGCAGCAATTTTCAGTCCCCAAATCCTGTCTCCTTCCCCCCCCCCCCCCCCAACCCTCCGCTGCAAGAATTTCCACCAACACGTGAGCGAATTGATCCTCCAAGGTGAATGAGCCTCAGCTCCTCCGCCCCCGGAGAAAAGCGCTTTTCTTGCACCAGGGTGAACGGGGCTGGGGTTGCAATTGATACAAAAAGGGACACAGGCATTTTCCTAGCGGTGGTGTGAAATCAGGGCTGTGATTTCTGCAAAAGATAAAATGCCTTTTTCCCTGCAGGGATCTGAAAGCCGGGTGTCAGTCCCTGTGGTCTGAATTTCTGGGGCAATTTGTGGGTTAAAGAAAAAGATGCACGGGTGGTTTTTCAGTGTGTGTATTTTTATTTTAATTCGCCTGTATCCATTTTGCAAGTTGGACGCAATTTTGCAGAATGGTGATTTGCAAAATAGCAGGATGAAAAATTGTTGGTCCGACTCAGGGTTGCAATCCAGGCATGCAAGAAATGGGTTTTTCTTGCCACAGGCCTACTCATGGCTACAGTTTGTGCAAAAAGAAAGTAATGCAAGCTTATCGCAGGGGTCTAGACTCAGTGACAGACATTTGTGCAGTAATGAAAAACAGATGCACGTTTCTTGCAAGAATCTTCAATTGTGGTTGCCATTTTCTATTTTCTTTCCTTTGGGGATAAGTTAATAGCAGGATGTTTCATTCGTCCTACAGGGCAGTCCCCTATTGGCTAACCTTGTGAGGTACCCGTGCCAATTCAATAATAAACAATTAACCCCTGATCCTGCACATTTCTCCACATGGGTGCATTCGCTCCACCTTGGCTACAGTACCCAGGACCCTTTCCATTCTGGGTGCTGACTCTGGCTTTCCTTTAAAATGTGGTTATATTATTTTATAATTATTTGCACAGATAACGTCGTAGAAGCCAGAAGCCGCTCAATATGACGACTGAAACCTTTGTAAAGGACATTAAACCCGGCTTGAAAAACTTGAACCTTATTTTTATTGTACTGGAAACAGGTGGGTATTAATAAAGTCTGAGAGATATATTAAATATTTTACTGCAGTGGTTCTCAACCAGGGGTACGTGTGCCCCTGGGGGTACGCAGAGGTCTTCCAGGGGGTACGTCAACTCTGCTAGCACTGGAATGGGTTACCTAGGGAGGTGGTGGAATCTCCTTCCTTAGAGGTTTTTAAGGTCAGGCTTCACAAAGCCCTGGCTGGGATGATTTAGTTGGGGTTGGTCCTGCTTTGAGCAGGGGGTTGGACTAGATACCTCCTGAGGTCCCTTCCAACCCTGATAGTTTATGATTCATCTAGAGATTTGCCTAGTTTTACAACAGTCTACATAAAAAGCACTAGCAAAGTCAGTACAAACTACAGTTTCATAGTGACTTTTTTTATACTGTTCTATATGCCATACACTGAAATGTCAGTACAATATTTATATTCCAATTGATTTATTTTATAATGATATGGTATAAATGAGAAAGTCGGCCAATTTTCAATAAGCGCGGCGGTGACACTAGTGTATTTTTATGTCTGATTTTGTCAGCGAGTCGTTTTTAAGTGAGGTGAAACTTGGGGGGTAGGCAAGACAGATCTGACTCCTGACAGGGGGACAGTCGTCTGGAAAGGTTGAGAGCCGCTGTCTTGCTGAAATTCCATTTACCTGTTGCAGTCAGTTCTCAAACAGTATTTGTGGCTGGCTTTCACCCCCTGCCCCAGCTGCTTCGTGATGTCAGGATCCATTTCTGAGACCCCAGAATTGACGTCGCGTGAGTGCATGTGCTTACGGTTGCTGCCGTGACTCGGCTCAGCGTTCGTAGGCTCGGGACCTTAGACTGTGAATTCTTTGAGGCCGGGACCAATTTGTGGCCTGTGTTTGTACAAGGCCCTGTCCAGCCCGAAGGGGCTCAGTAACAAAGCGGCTCCTCGGTGTCACCATGGAGATGTCCCGCGAACTGGACAGTTTGCCCCCCCCCCCTGCAGGTCGGGTGACCAAGACAAAGGACGGGCACGAGGTGCGGACGTGCAAAGTGGCCGACAAAACGGGCAGCATCAACATCTCGGTGTGGGACGACGTGGGGAACCTCATCCAGCCGGGAGACATCATCCGATTGACCAAAGGGTAGGCGACCGACCGGGGGACCCCATCGTGTTGGCGCCTTCTGCACACCCAGCCCGTCGGCCTCAGGCCCCCCAAAGCTCCTGAGACGAGCTCGTTCAGGGTTTGATAGACCAGGCTTGGGGGCTCACCGGAGCTCCCCACATCCGAGACTGCGACGGGCAAGGCTGCTCTTCTCCTGGCCTCCATTCTCAGCGGGAGCCAAGTGTCGAGGGAGATACACGCCTCGGCAAACAGGCCTGCGTCTGCTAGGGCCCTGCTCGGAGCTACGCACGAGCTCGGGGTCCTTGCGGGATCAGGGCGTCTCTGTGCTCCGAAATAACCCGCATTTCCTAACGTTCCAGGCAGGCTGCAAAGGGGGGGCTGGGTTCGGGACAAATTCCTGCTGGCGACTTTTAACGCCGAGGTTGCCTTGTAGTGGATGTACGGTGGTGTCAGCGCACCGTGGATAGGAGACTTTATTAGTTTAAATATATATATACAATTTTTAAAAAATCCTGTTAGGTGGCTGGCAAAGATCCTTCCGGCACATGCACCCACGCAGAGTTCATCTCAGTGTAGCAATATGACACCACCTCTCTATCCGTGGACACTGAGGGTAGAGGGGGGAACTTACCGTAAGCGGGTAGGACGGATCTCAGTGGATTCATCATATCGTCTTAACTTAGACACGACTTGAAGGCAGGATTTTACTGTCCCGGTATCTTCCCCTCGTCATTCTAAGTGGATGGGTCTCATCTCTTCCCCCCGCCATCCCCCAGCCTAGCTAGCGCTGCACCCGGAACCTGCGACCGCTTTTGTGGGAGCCACTTGAAAGACTAATTAGAGCGCCCCCTGGTGGCGCTGCCGGAGCAGCACACAGTGCTGCCGGTGGGGTGGGGGGGTTTCTTCTCTCCTTCCATAGGGGGTTGTGGGAAGCAGAGTGTAAGTCAGAGCGGCCTCAGGGCTGCTCTAACTTACATCCGAGGGTGTCCCTGGCCAACCCCAGAGCACTGGGAGCACAAAGGTGCCTCCCTCAAGTGCAGGTTCAGGGGAAGTGAGAATTGGGGCCCCTAGCTCTGCACCCAGTCCAGGGCACGTGTCCCGTGTGAGATTTCTGGCCTGCAGCCGCTGGGCCGGCCCCGTGCAGTTAACCCCAGATCTCGCCATTCCTCTTACTTTCAGCTACGCGTCAGTTTTCAAAGGCTGCCTGACGCTCTACACGGGCCGCGGAGGAGACCTGCAGAAAATCGGAGAGTAAGGAAGGCCGGTCGGCTTCACTGCGGGAGTCCTGGGGAGCCTGGCTCCTTAGAGGCTGGGGAGGGGAGAAGTGTGGGGCAGCCCCAAAGCCGGAGCGATTTGCCCCCAGGGCTGACCATGCCGCCAGCCCGGCTGGCCCTGTGGGTGTCTACTCAGGAGTGACTGGTGTTTAGAGTAGGGTGGAGGCGGGGAGCCAGGACTCCTGGGTTCTGTTCCCAGGAGGGTGGCCTGGCCTGGTGGTTAGAGCAGGGGAGACGATACCTGGGGATTGTATTCCCAGCACAGTTTGCATCCGGATGCTGGCCTGAGACGGTCCAGTCGCTCCCCGCGGGAGAGTCGGGGCGTCCCCTCCCCCAGGAGAAGGCTGCGTGCGAGGGGAGGAAGGGGTTGGCCGGCATCCCGGTGACCTCGCTGACCTGCTATTTCCCGCCCTAGGTTCTGCATGATTTACTCCGAGGTCCCGAACTTCAGCGAACCCAACCCGGAGTACGTGACCCAGCAGTCCCAGAGCAAAGCCGTGAGTAACAGCCGGGTCCCAGCGTGTGGGGGGGTGTGTGCAGAGCCACTCCCAGCGGGCTGGGTGGGCCCATCTAGCTGGGTAATCGGATTGGCTCACCTGCGGCCCGGGGAACGTGTCTGTGAAAAAGCCCCTGGGGCTCCCTGCTGCTGCCGACCCTGGGGGCCAGGTACCGGACCGTCGCTGGGATCTCCCCCGGGCTCTGCTCCGGCTGGGACGGGGTTGGGTGGGGCTGGATCTGTGTGCGTCGGAGGCACATGGCTGCTCCCCAGAAGCAGCTGCATCTTTGTCCGGCGGGCGGCTGGGGAAGTGAGATCCGGGACCACGAGTTCTCTCTCCCGTTTCCTTTAGGCCCAGAACGACAACGCGACCCCTGCGGCTTCCCAGACCCCCCCGGGCCCCTCCGCATCGTCCCCAGGTAAGGGAGCCCCCCTCGCTCCGCAGGCCAGATGTCCCCCATCCCTGAGCGAGGCGGGTGGGACATGGCCCTGCCTCGGAGCTGTTCAGCACTAACCACTCGGAGGCATTCTTCGAGCCGATTCTCTAGTCCAGTAATTCGGGGAGGGGAGCAGTGGGGGCTGGGAGCCAGGACTCCTGGGTTCTATCTCAGCTCTGGGAGATCAGTGCTGTCTAGGGGTGAGAGCGCAGCGGGGGCTGGGAGCCAGGATTCCTGGGTTCTATCCCCAGCTCTGGGAAGGGAGTGGGGACTAGTGGGTAGGGGTGGGAGGCAGGACTCTTGGCTTCTATCCTTAGCTCTGAGTGGGGAGCGGGGTGTAGTGGTTAGAGCAGGGGGGGCTGGGAGCCAGGACTCCTGGGTTCTCTGCCCAGCCCTGCCTTGGCTTCGCTGTTCATTTCCCTGTGGAATCTGTCGCTTTTGTTTTCAGCTGCCGACAACCAGAACGGCAACGGGCTGAGCGCCTCAGGCCCCGGCGGCCCCCCCCACCCGCCAAACGTCCCATCCCACCCCACCAGCGGCCGGATCACCAGGAGCCAGCCCAACCACCAGGGCACGGGCTCGGCCGCGTCCGGCTCATCCAACCCCATCAGCAACGGCAAAGAGACCCGGCGAAGCAGCAAGAGATAAGGCCGGGGGCTGAGACACCCCCCCCGCCCCCGCCGAGGCCGGGAGGAGGCTGAGCCGGAGGGCGGGGGGCAGGAGAGACCATGGCCGGGCGTCGCTACGGGCTACATCAGAGACAGCGAAACCAAGAGCGTTTTAGTCGCCACGGTCGGGACCATTTTAACCGGGACTGTGGCGTTCTAGCAGTGACGGGGAGGGGGGCACCCCCCCATTGGAAACGGGCCCTTTATCGTCACGGCTTTGCTCTGAGACTAAGCTGAGACGCAGCCAAGGGCAGCCCTGCCTCCGCTGGGATCCCCACGTGCCCCTCGGGGGGGGGGGGGGGCTGCCAACCCCCCATCCCCCATCTCACAGGATTTCGCTCCTTTGGGTTTTTGTTTCTAAATATCCTGTAACTTTTTATCAAACTTTTAAAAGGTGGGGTCAGTGGTCAGCCGGGGACGGCTGAGGCCTCCGGGCTTAGGATGGGGGGGCCCAGCAGCAGGGCCCCCCCCCCGCCCCCGGGAGGGGCCCGTTTGAGTCTTGGTGTCTCAGCGGAGGCTGCCCAAGACTGAGCTTGGCGCCGAATCTCCCCTCCCCACAGGCCAGCAGCAGCCCGGGGAACCTCGGGGCGGAGGGGGACGCGATGAGAGGAGGGGGGGACTGGTTCCAGCCCAGGTCGGCCACGGTCCCCGCCTGGGCGCTCTGGGTCCCCCCGCTGCGTGGAACGAGTTTGCTGGGTCTCAGCCTGGTTCCTAGGAGACAAACGTCTCCATCACCACGAGCGCTCCCCCCCCCTTCTCCCAGCCTGGAGCTGGTGGGAGCAGCTCCCCGGGCGGGGCTAGATGGAGGATTTGGGCTCCAGGCCTCCCCAGGACAGACTCACCCGAATCGCTGCGCAGGGAAGGGCTGTCCCGGCAGCCGGGGGGATCCCGCTGCAGGATCGGGCCTGGCGTTGGCCTGGGAGGCGTTGGCCTGGGAGCCGTTCCTCCCCCCCCCCCCCCCCCGGTTGGGAGAATTCTCTTCCCCCCCGAGCTCGATGCTCCCAGCCGCCCCCCTCTTTTATTCTGTTTTAATTCTTCCCCCGCCCCCCACTCCCTTTTCTGGTCCCACCCGAGCTGAGTCACTGCCCTGCCCAGGGCTGCGTTGGAATAAAGGCCGTGCCGCCCTCCCCCCTCCGCCTGCCGCGTGGTCGCTTGCGCCCGGGCCCCGCGGGAACCTTTGCGCCAGTCACCCCGGGCCTGGTCCGCGGGCGGCAGCCCCCGAGTCCGGCCCCAGAGCTGGCTGAGATCAACCTCCCGCCCTTCCCGAGCCCCGGCCCCGTATGCTGGGCGTTATACTGGCCGGCCATAGTCCTAGATTGAAAGGCCGGAAGGGGCTGCCGAACATCAGACGGAGAAATCTCTCCCCCGGGTGGGACGAGGCCCGTCCCCGGGGCACGATCTGTGAAGGGAGGCAGCAGGGCCCAGTGGGTAGGGGGCTGCCCTGGGCTGCAGGAGACCTGGCTTGTGCCCCGCCCCCCCCCAGCTCTGTCCCTGACCCCACGGGCTCTGGGCTGGATCCAAACCCAGATGCCAGCGCCCAGGGTCCGTGCAGGGACCAGCCCCCTCCCGCTGCACCTCGGCCCGCGCCATGCAGGCTGATAGGGGCAGGACACCCACACGGGACTCGCCCTTCTAGTCTCCTCCCTCCAGGCCCCAGCCAGGCCCCCTTGGGTGGGGGGAAAGGGGCCGGGCTTCGGGGAGACCTGCCTGACCCTTGCCCCTCAGTGGAGCAGCCAGATTCTGTGCGGCGAAGGGCAGGGACCAAGACGCCGCACCAGGTAAGTGCCTTTCCTTTCCCCGCTTCTGGGGGGCCAGATCCCCCATGGGGGGGGGGGGGAGCCCCAGTACTGGCAAAGCCGGCAATGGAGCAGCGCCGAGTGCTGCCAGACAAGAATCAGCCCCCCCCCCCAAAGTAAACCGAAGGGGGGGCTGGAGCTGGCACCGCCGGCCCTGGGGCAGAGTTGGAAGCTGGTGTTTTGGGAGCGAGGCCGGGGGGCGCGTCTGGCACCCGCCCTGGCCAGGCGCAGCCCTCCAGGTGGGGGTGCAAACGGGCACCGGGGCGGTTTCCCAGGGGCCCGACGTGCCCTGGCTGGCGAGGCGGAAACCTCGTGGCGCGAAGTCAGCGCGGAGGGGGGCTGGTGGCAGAGCACCCCCCATGGGAACACAGCGCTGTTTGTGCAGCGCCTGGCGCGCTCCGGGGCGGGGCTCTACCCTGCTCTGACTGACACTCAGGACACTGGCCCAGCTGTGTCCTGAGGCTCGCGAGGGGCAGATCTAGCGGGTTTGTAAGACCACGGGGTGGATGGGACAGGACGGCTGAGGCCGGGACCCATTGCTGGGGCTGGGAGCGGGCAGGGTTCCGTCAAGCACGGGGGGCGATTCCCAAAGCCCCAGCGCCCGGAGTCCCGTGAAAGCGAGACGGGGCCGTTCTAGCCCGGCAGGGGCAGGAACCCGGGTGACGCCTGCCAGCGCCACATACACCTGAGCTGAGTCCGGTAGAAAAATCCGGTGAGTTTTAAGCCCAGCTGGGGATTTCTCGGCGGGGGGGTTTGTGAACATTTGTGGCTGGCGCTCAGGAAATACAAAACAAGCCCCACGTTCCCCCCATGCTACGGAGGGGGGGATTTTAACCCCGTGACACCCGGGCGTCCATCATCTGCCAGGCCGGGGTCATGCCCGGCCCACCCCGCACTGGGGAGTTTTCCAGGCCGGCAGGGATCGGGCAGGGGGCCCATGGGACCTGCCCTAGATATTGTGCAAACGGCCAAGTGGATTTACCTTTGGCCTGGGGCTCTCTGGGGCTGGGGGGCAGTGCAGGGAGGGGGAGTGGGGGACACAGGCGGGAGACGGTCACACCGTGGCCTACCCCAGCTCCCCCCTTTGGCCCTTCTCAGCACCTGCCCCTTGATTCCTCCCACTGGAGGGGCAATAAAGTGGGGGGCGGGGGAGAGTCGCCTGGGCCCCAGCTCCTGCCTCCGGGGCCCGGAGCCTCCGGCCGGTGCTGCCCCAGCTCAGTTCTTGGCCCCCCCAGCGGCTGCCGGGTTTGACACAGGGGCAGGGCTGGGCCGGCAGGCGGGGGGGACCGGGCCCTGGCTTCATTATCACCCAGGTGAATTATTAACTCCTCCCCATAAAGCCACCTGGGCTTGCAAAACTGCCTGTCAAGGACACGTGCTTTCCCCCCCCCCCATCACCCCACCCTTCTCCAGGGGCCTTCCCCAGGCTGGGACCCCGCCCCCAGCCCCATCACACCCCGGCCTGTAATATCACCGCGAGGCGCCGAATGCACAGAAAATGCAGCCACCTCTGGGGCGGAGCGCGGCCGCTCTAGGGAAGGGGAACCCGGTGTCTGGCGGGAACTGGTAACAGCCCCCCGAGGGGGGCCAGGGGCGTTTGAATAACGCCAGGCCCCTCGGCGCTCCCGGCCCCCAGCACGCTGGAGGGGGGGGGAGAACCCCGGCGCCTCGTTAGCATCAGGCTGTTCATCCTCATTTCTCCCAGGGTTGGGGGGGGGGTCGCTCATGTGCCCCTGCTTAGCCTGCGAGACCGGGGGGCTCGGACCTGGCCGTCATGGGGGGACCTCGACCCCCAGTCATTAGCTTTGTTACCTTGCTCAGACCGGAGAGGGGGCGGGGGCTAAATCTGGGCCTGGGATCCCCGGCCTCGCCCCAGGCTACCCCCGTCTGGGAGGCTCCTGGACCGTCCGGCAGCCTGGGCCTAGCCGGGACAAAGAGCCGCGGGCTGACGGCCGGGTTCCTCCTCCCAGCCGGGGCGTCCTGGGCGGGGAGTGTCAAGGCCGCCAAGGAGGCGAAGTTGAACCTTCAGCGCCGCAGCCGGTCGCGCCCCGCCCGCGTGCACAGAACCGAGCCCGGCGGCGGGGCGGCCGCTGCCCAGGGAGGCGCCAGACGCCCTGGCCCGGGACGGTCTGGTCAGTTCCCGACCCAGGAGGGTTTTGTCGCACTCACCGGGCTGGCGCTGTCCGGCCCCGCCCCCCCGGAACGCTCAGGCGATCTCAGGGCGGGGAGAGGCCCCGGCCCGTGGTGCAAAGGGAGACCCCCGGGCCAGGGGGAGCCCTAGGAACAATGGTGGGGCCTCCACATCTCCGAGGGTGGCTGTCTGGCTCTGTTCGTACAGGCCTGGCCCAATGGGGTCTCAGGCAGGACACAAATCATGCCGCGGTGAGTTCCACTGGCCTGGCGCTGGGTTCCCTTGGGGGGGCAGAGGGGCCGCACATCCGCGCTCACACTCCGCCGGCCCCTCTCCTCCAGGCGCCGTGACCCAGCGTTGAACTGCATCAGCGCCGGCTCCTCCCGCCCGATTGAACCCCCCAGCCCAGCTCCCGGCCCGGCGCTGCGATCGGCTCCGCCTGGCCCAGCCGGGAGGGTCCCGTCCTCGCTGCGAGCCGGCGCCGCGGCGAAGCGGGGGACGAACAGGCAGGTGGGTTTTAACGGAGGCTGATTCCCCCTTTCCCGGCGCCCTGTGGCTGCTGGTTAGACCCCCCCCCCGGCGCCCCAGCTCCCTGCCTCAGTTTCCCCATCTGGAATCCTGGGCTCCCTCTCAGCTCCCTCCGCCGGGTGGGTCGGAAAAGACTCGGGTCTCGTCCACACTAGAGAGTTTGAACTCTCCCGGGCCAGTTAACGCAGCGAACAGCCCCCCCCCCCGCCCCCCGGAGCGTAACACGTGATACTGGTGCAAAGCCCCTTTGCACCAGTACAAGCGTCTGCACGAGGCCTTCCCGGGTGGGACGCTGCAGTTCCGGCCGCGAGTCTCCCCCCTCCCCCCACCCGGCCTTATTTCTACAACCGCAGCCCGGTGCTGGGCGCTGCCCGACGCAGGGGGGAGCGAGTCGCTGCCCCAAACCGCTCACATGGCCGAGTGCAGGAGGGGAAACTGAGGCACGGAAGGAGGCGGGGAGCTGCTCACTGTCACCCAGCAGGCCAGAGCCCCCCTCTCCTGGGTCCGGGCTCCCTGGACCCACAGCCTCAGGCGGACAAGGCGTTGGCAGAGTCCAGCTCCCGCCGGGAGCCCGACAGTCCGGCCCCCCCCAGACCCCCCAGCCCAAGCAGTTCTGAGCGGGGCGGCTGGAGAGACGGGCCCGGGGTGCTATTGGCCTGTATGTTTCACAGGCCCGAGCGCGGGGGGGGGGGGCACCTGCTTTTGGGTTTCTTTGCCCCCCCCCCCTTCCCCATTAGAACGTCCGGTCACACACACCCCCAGAAGGGGCGACCCCTCCCCCCCTTCTCACCACGCCCCCGGGCAGCCGGGAATGGGACCCAGGAGTCCGAGCGGGGGGTATGTAGGGACCGAGGGGGGTCTGGGCTGAACAAGGCGGGTGCCGGGCGGCAGAACAAGCCAGACGGGAGAGCCCCCCCCCCCCCCCAAGAGATCTCCCGCTAGGGGGCGCCCCAGCCAGGTGCGCCCCCCCCCCCCGCGCCAAGAGATCTCCCGCTAGGGGGCGCCCCAGCCAGGTGCGCCCCCCCCCCGCCAAGAGATCTCCCGCTAGGGGGCGCCCCAGCCAGGTGCGGCCCCAGCTGACGCCCCCCCCCGCGCCAGGGCCCCCCGCGATGGACCGCAGGACGCCGCGGCTGCTGCTGGCCGCGCTCTGGGTCGCCGCCCTCCTGCTGCCGGGCGAGAGCCGCCCCGCGCCCCCTCGGCGCCGGCCCCGCTGGAGGACGCGGAGCAGGAGCAGGGCTACTACCTGCAGCAGCTCTTCGGGGCGTACGGGGAGAACGGGACCCTGAGCGCCCGCGGCCTCACCCGCCTGCTGCGGAGCCTGGGGCTGGGCGGGTGCAGGTGGTGGAGACGGAGCACGAGGCGCTGGGCCACG
Organism: Chelydra serpentina; assembly: GCA_037349315.1. Classification (NCBI taxonomy): domain Eukaryota; kingdom Metazoa; phylum Chordata; order Testudines; family Chelydridae; genus Chelydra; species Chelydra serpentina. The sequence goes on from JBAIAC010000278.1 coordinate 514,248, forward strand.
GACACGTCGGCCACCTGGACGGGCTGGACAACAAGCACCGGCGGCCGGCCCTGGAGCACGCGGGGCAGCGAGAGAACGGCACGTCCAGGTACCGCCGCGCCCCTCACTCCCGACCTGCAGCCCCCTGGGCTCCCAGTGCCCCTCCACTCCCGCCCCGCCGCCCCCTGGGCTCCCAGTGCCCCCTCACTCCCGCCCCACGGCCCCCTGGGCTCCCCCCTTCCCCAGCTCTGCCGGTGCCCCTCACTCCCGCCCCCGCCGCCCCCTGGGCTCCCGGTGCCCCTCACTCCCGCCCCGCCGCCCCCTGGGCTCCCGGTGCCCCTCCCTCCCGCCCCGCCGCCCCCTGGGCTCCCCGGTGCCCCTCACTCCCGCCCCGCCGCCCCCTGGGCTCCGGTGCCCCTCACTCCCGCCCTGCAGCCCCCTGGGCTCCCGGTGCCCCTCACTCCCGACCTGCAGCCCCCTGGACTCCCCCCTTCCCCAGCTCTGCCGGCGCCCCTCACTCCCGACCTGCAGCCCCCTGGGCTCCCAGTGCCCCTCACTCCCGACCCGCAGCCCCCTGGGCTCCCAGTGCCCCTCACTCCCGCCCCGCCGCCCCCTGGGCTCCCAGTGTCCCTCACTCCCGACCCGCCGCCCCCTGGGCTCCCAGTGTCCCCCACTCCCGCCCTGCAGCCCCTGGGCTCCCAGTGCCCCTCACTCCCGACCCGCAGCCATGCTATTCCAGTCCTGCCGCTGCCCCCCGCCCCCCGGCTCCCCGGGCCGCAGCTGGGAACTGGGAATTCGGGTTTGTTCGTTTCTTGCAGGCCGGGATCCCCTGGGACGGAACCAGCCAGAGACGGGCCGGCCGCACCAGGCCAACCCGACGCCCGCCGGGGGCACCCGCCCGCCCGCGGACACGGAAGGGCCCAGCACCACCTGCGCCCCAGAGCCCCCTGGGAGCAGAAGAGACCCTGTGCAGCCCCCCCAGCCCCGCCCCCCTGACCCTGCTGGAGAGGGTGCTGGCCCTGGACCACTCGGTCACAGATCACCTGCACGAGGATGTGAGGGGGGGGGCACGGTGCTGGTTCTCAGACCCTGTGGGGCGCTGAGGGGGGGCAGCAGACATCCTCAGCCAGAGGGGGGGGTCTCCATGCTGACCAGCCTCGTTCCCTGGCCCTGCACAGCCATAGGGCTGCTCTAACCACTAGACCCCATGCCCCTCCCAGCACGGGGAACGGAACCCAGGCGTCCTGGCCCCCCAGCGCTGGGAGCAGAACCCAGAAGTCCTGGCCCCCCCAGCGCTGGGAGCAGAACCCAGAACCCAGGCGTCCTGGCCCCCCCAGCGCTGGGAGCGGAACCCAGGCGTCCTGGCCCGCCCAGCGCTGGGAGCGGAACCCAGGCGTCCTGGCCCGCCCAGCGCTGGGAACGGAACCCAGGCGTCCTGACCCCCAGGCCTCTGCCAGTCACTAGCCAGCCCCTGCGTCCCAGCGCGTTGGGGCGTGGGAGGGCAGGGGGGTTACACCCCTTCCCCGAGGGGCCTCGCTAACCCCCGCTGCCCCCCCCCAGTGTCTCAACGTGACGCAGCTGCTGGTGAACTTCGGGCTGGACGCCGGCGCCCAGATCACGCCCGAGCAGTTCACGCTGCTGTGCCCGCGCTGCTCTACCAGATCGAGAGCCGGGTCTGCATCCAGCACTGCGACCAGCTGCCGCCCGAGCCCCTGGGGGGGCGCTGTGGCCAGGTAACCCTCCCCCTCCCCCCCAGGCCTTGGGAAGGGGCAGCCACCCCGAGGGGGAACTGAGGCACGGGGAGCCCAGCCTGTGGCCTCTCCTCGTGCCAAGGGATTTTCCTACCCTACGGCTGTGCCAACCCCCAGGGTGTCGGGGGGTTGGACAGAGCCCAGGGTCCCCCAGGGTGTCGGGGAGGGGACAGAGCCCAGGGTCCCCCCAGGGTGTCGGGGGGGGAGGGGAGGGGGGACAGAGCCCAGGGTCCCCCCAGGGTGTCGGGGGGGGAGGGGAAGGGGGACAGAGCCCAGGGTCCCCCAGGGTGTCGGGGAGGGGAGGGGGGACAGAGCCCAGGGTCCCCCCCAGCTGCCTCACCCGGCTTCCTCTTGCAGTTCTGGGCTGGGGCTTCCTGGCCGTCACGCTGATCAGCCTGCCCTCGGCGCTGGCCCTGCTCCTGGTGCCCGTCCTGGGCCGCGACTTCGGCCGCCTCCTACTGGCCTTCCTGGTGGCGCTGGCCGTGGGGACGCTGTGCGGGGACGCCCTGCTGCACCTGTGGCCGCACGTACGTATGGGCCCCCCGGGCCCCCAGCCGGAAAGCCTGGGTCCGGGGATGCCCCCCGCCCGTCCCCACCTGGGCAGCGCCCCGGGCCCCCGGCCATGCCGGCTCCCACAGCGGGGGCCATCCCAGGCCCACTCCCCCTTGAATGCCCCAATTCCTCCCTGCCTCCCCAGCTCTGGGGCCCCCGAGAGGGGCCCCGGGCTCCCCTCTCTCCTCCTGCGTTTAGGCCCAAGGGAGGCGCCAGGAGACCCCGCTGGAGCAGCAGGACTCGGTGCTGAAGGGGCTGTCGGTCCTGGGGGGGCATTTACCTCTGTTCCTCATCGAGCACCTCCTGGGCACCGTGAAGCAGCGACGGAGCCAGCCGGTAAGAGCCGCCCGGGCCCACCAGCTCCAGGCAGGGGGCTGGAGGAGGAGGGGCAGGACAGCAGGGGGCGCCCTTCCCGTCAGCACCCTGGGGCAAAGCCAGGGGGCGCCGTGCTGCTGGCTTCCAGACGGCCCCGAGGCCACAGGGGGGCTGTAGAGTTCACAGGAGTGTTGGCACCAGAGTCCTGGCCCAGGCGCCGCCGGCTACATGGTGACGGCACATCCCGGGTCCCGCTACTGCTGCGTCCTGGTGTCGGGCCCGTCCAGCACCCTGGCCCGGCTCCCTGGGCCCGTCCAGCGCCGTGGCCGGCTCCCTGGGCCCGTCCAGCGCCGTGGCCCGGCTCCCTGGCTCGTCCAGCGCCGTGGCTCGGCTCCCTGGGCCCGTCCGAGTCCCGGCTCCCTGGGCCCGTCCAACGCCGGTGGCTCGGCTCCCTGGGCCCGTCCAGCGCCGTGGCCCGGCTCCCTGGGCCCGTCCAGCGCCGTGGCCCGGCTCCCTGGGCCGTCCAGCGCCGTGGCCCGGCTCCTGGGCCCGTCCAGCGCCGTGGCCCGGCTCCCTGGGCCCGGTCCAGCGCCGTGGCCCGGCTCCCTGGGCTGGGTCCTGGCATCAGCTCCATCCCGGCTGCCCGTCCCCACGGAGCCCGTCTGTCCATATCTAAGGTGCCACCTGTCCTAGAAGCCCCTGGTTTGTGCCTGTCCAGGAGACGCGGGTGGGGCCCGGCCCAGGGGTCTCCCATCCCCAGCGGGCCCCGGCCCCTCGGGCGGCTCTCAGCTCTCGCCGTTGGTTTCCCACCCTCAGAGCCGCGCCGCGGGAAGGAGCCGCGGGAGCCCCGCGCTGGATGCAGACGGAAGCCGCGGCTTGACCCTGCGGATGTCGGCTCCTTCCCCAGGTGAGCCTGGGGCTGCCGCTCGCCCCTACCCCGAGGCTGGAGAAACCAGAAGCTGCCCCCCCCCCGCCCACCCCAGCCAGCGCCCCCTGCTGGGAGCCCCCACAGCGCCCCCTGCTGGGAGCCCCCCGCCCAACCAATGCTCCTGCCCCACTCCCCACAGCGCCCCCTGCTGGGGGAGGCCAGCACAGAGGCAGCAGTCTGGGCCGCCCAGTCTGGCGCTCCCGGCTCATTGCCTGGAGCGGCTGAGTCTTCCCAGCAGCCTGGTCCCCAGCCCCGTCCCTCCACCCGCTCGGGGCTGCTACCCCACCCGTGGCTGCTCTTTGAAGGCGCGGAAACCGAGTCGCAGCGGCTGACGACCCCAGGGCCGCGCATGCGACAGCCCCGGCTGGGGAGAGGAGGGGGCGAGGCGGCCAGGGCCCGGCCGCGGACAGACGGACGGAGGAGCCGAGCCCCCACGGACACTCGCACGGCCCAGCGGCCGGCATCGCCGACGCCACCTGGCTGGTCATCCTGGGCGACGGGATACACAACCTGACGGACGGGCTGGCCATCGGTAAGGGGGCCGGGACCCACCCCGGGGCCGGGGCCCGGTTTCCTGGTACCCATCGGCTTCTCTTTCCTGCAGGGGCTGCGTTTTCCGATGGCGTCTCCAGCGGCCTTGAGCACCACGCTGGCCGTCTTCTGCCATGAGCTACCCCACGAGCTCGGTGAGTCCCCTGCCGGCACGGGGGGGGGCGCCCCAGCCACGCCAGCTGCCTGGCACCCCACCCGCCCTCACCTGCCGCTTCCTTCTCTCGGCAGGGACTTCCGCCATGCTGCTGCAGGCTGGCCTGCCGGTCAAGAAGGTGCTTCTCTCCAACCTCACGTCGGCCTTCCTGGCGTACCTGGGCATGGCGGTGGGCACGGTGCTCAGCCAGGGCGCCTCGCCCGTCACCCCCTGGATCTTCTCTGTCACCGCGGGCATCTTTCTCTACGTGGCGCTGGTGGACATGGTAAGTGGGGGGGGGGGCCTGGCTCCGGTACCGCTTCGCCAGGGCTGTGCTGGTCCTGGGAGTCATCGGCGCCGCAGCCCGGCTGGGTCCGCGGCAGATCCGGCGCCAACCCGACGAGGCTGCTGAAGCCGCAGGCCGGGCTCCGCGTCGTCCCCTCGCCCTGCCCTTCGATCGGCGGCTCTGGTCTGGGTTTGCCCGGCCCCTGGTGCCACGGGGTCCTGACCTGGGACCACGGGGATGCAACGGGTTTTGCTACGTCCAGAGAACAGCCCCCACCCGCCAGTGTAATCCTAGGGCCGCCCTCCTCGCCCGCGTCAAGGGCCCGGCCGCCTTGAATGGCCGCTTTAGGGTCTCCGGACAGCAGGCGGCTCCGTCCCGCGAACAGGCGGGCCAGGCTTCTCGGCTGGTTAGCCAGAGCGCAGGCCGAATGATTCAGTGCCTGGCACGGGAGCGCCCAGGGCTCTGGGGTACCCCCTCCCCGTGCGGGACGTCCGTCCGTTCCCGTATTGCCGGAGCCGCTGGCTCTCAGGCGTCTCCGTTTTCCCGGCAGCTGCCCGAGATGCTGCGGCGAAGCTCCGGCGGGAGCAGGAAGGAGCCCGTGATGTATTTCGCCCTCCAGAACCTGGGCTTTCTCCTGGGAGCGGCCGTCATGCTCTGCATCGCCCTCTTCGAGGGGCAGATGAGCTTCCGCGTGGATCTGTAACTCGGGGGACACCCGCACAGCTCGCCGAACTCGGGGGGGCCAGGGCCGAGGTTCCAGACACCCCTGCCCCATGGCTGTTGGCTGCTTTGCAGAGAACTAGGACCCCTGGACGCTCTTCCTGATGACGGCGGGAGCATGACACCCAGGGCGACCCCCACTCTCCATCCCCTGGGGGCAAGCATGGGTCCGAGCTCGGCAGGGCCCTGGGCTGATGTTGCAGGAGAGGGGCATCATTTTGCTGTTCAGTACAGGGAGGAGAGCGTGTGGCCAGGACAATTCCCCTACCCCCCCCCCGCCCTTTCCAAAATACACCTTCCATCAGTTCAGCGTTTGCCCAACGTTTCAGTATGTCGAGTGCATGAGGCCGGGTGGAAAACAGTCCAACGTCCCTCAAGCCACCTGCAGGGCCCCCAAGTGAATCTCGGCGTTTCGGAGAGGGAAACGCAGCAGATCTGGGGGCGCTTTTTGGGCGGGGTGCAGGAGACGTTGCTAAAGGAGGGCAGAACCGAGCATTTCGGAGACAGGGGGAGCGCCGGAGTCCAATGGGAGGAGACGTTCATCGGGGGAGCAGACACGGAAACTCTTACCTTCACCATCGTCTGGGGACATGCGGCAGGAGACCAGAATTCTGTTCCCGGCTCTGCCACTGACTTGCTGGGTGAACCTGGGCAACTCACCCCTGCCCCCCCGTGCCTCAGTTTCCCCATCTGTAATGATTCCGCCCTGCTTTGAGATCTAATCTACGGCCGAAAAGCGCTGCAGGAGAGCGAGGCTGTCTCCCCACCCCTGCTGGCGCTAACCCCCAGGGGCGGGCGGTGGGAAAGGAGGACGGGAGAAGAAGTAGAAGCAATAGCATTTTAATAAACATAATTGATTCAAAGCCACAATATGAAGAACAGGACTTGGTTGCAGCATACATTGTATAAAATAGATCAAGTCTGAATGCTTTGATTTGATTTTTAGTTCCTCCCTCCCTCCCCCCCCCACTGATGCAGGATTTCTCAAAATACATACATGGAACATCAGACAAAAAGGACCCGGTCACTAGGCTGGCCTGTGGGAGTGGAGCAAGGCAAACGGGTGGCATTCACGCTGTGGGGAACGGATGGCTTCTTGGTTTGTTTCCTTATTGTTCGCTCTCTCGCTCTCTCTTTTAATTCCACACCCCCCCGAGGGGCTTTAACGGCTTTGGGTTTCCCTTGAACAGGATTGAAATTTCCTCCACAGAGACAAGTGCTTCGTTGGTCGGGACTCGATTTCGGCGCCCCCGACTGCCAGGTTGTACGGGAGGGGAGAGAAGCCAGCTGCTAAGATGAAACTGGCGTGGCTCAAACCTTGCCAAGCCAGGCACCCGCAGCCTCTCGCCCACGGGGGGCGGGGAGACCTCAGAGGGTTTCACACTTTTTTTTTTCTTTTTACATTTTAATTGCACATCAAAACTCTGCTGTATCTCACTCCTCGCCCCCGCAGGGCCCCGTGCACCGCTGCCGGTAAAGCAGAGTTGGCCCGACACTCTGGCCACCCACCTGTCAACCGGAAGGGCAGTTTTTGTGCTTTACACCAGCGGAGGATGGAAGAATTAACTGGTTCAGGGGACTGGGGGGGGGGGGGGGGAGGGAATACAGGTGGAGTCTCTTCCAAAGATTGGTCCAGGACTTGCCCCTCTACCTGCCCTCTGCTGATAGTGCAGGGGGGAGAAGACGGCTGGAGCGCTCCCGTGGGAATATTCTAGCATCTCAGCCCGCTATAGTTCATGAACTCGCCTCCCCCTTACCTGCTGAAATTAAAAGGCGTTCCAGTTACATTGCCCTGCAACGTGACCTCCAATTAAGGCCTCTGTCTATTAGGAACAAGATCCCCGTACGCTGGGTTTTGCTCAGCGGGTTCCAGATTCAGTGCGCTGAAGGGGAAAAATTCCCTTTTCTTTCAAACCCAAACCCAGCAGCTGTTAAGTACAATAAGCAAACAGATCAATCGAGCCGCAAGCCCCAGCGCCGGAGGGGGTCAGTGCTTTCCGGGAAGGGTAACGTGGCGCGGGGGGGCTGTGGCGAAGGAGAAAGTTCTTAGTGGAAGTTTTCCCCGCAGCTCTTGGGCTGGGTCCGCCCCACCCCAGCCCGCTGCTTGGGATGTCAGGAGTCTGTCAGCCAACCTGGGGGGCGGGATTTCAGAGGCAAGAAAGCATTCTACACGGCTGGGAGCCATTCTGTTTATTGCAAGAGGTAGGTGTGAACAGTGCAGTGAAGTCTAAAATTAAAAAGCATTTTTGTATTTCCAACCATCTCAAATACACAACGCGCCCCGCCCCCCATGACGCAGAATTCACACACACAAACACACCCCAACCGCTCCGCAGTGACCGACCGGGTCCCCACTTGTTAAGTTCTAGCTCCGATCCAGGTCAGTCAGGTCCCAAATGTACCTGATTGAACTGAACTGAAAATGCTGGGGGGGGGGGGGGGGGGGAGGGGGAGAGACACACCTCCAAGCATCTTGCCCTCAGCTCACTCACACTGGGCACACCTGTTCAAAGTGCACGCACTTAGGCCGAGCCAGCTTCTGGGGGCCACGTAGGGAGCCCCTCCTGGTACTCTCAATTTGTGAGGAGTGCTGAGCGAATTCCTCGGGGGGGGGGAGGGGTGTTAAAGGGGATCTGTGAGCCCCCCTCTCGCCCCCGCACAATGAACAACCCTCTCCTTAGAGCTCCCCAGACGGATCTTCCACTGGGGCCAGGAAAACACCCCAAAGCCTGAAATCTCAAAGCCCCCGAGCCCCCGCAAACCCCCCGGCAGCCAACATGCCCCGACACTGGAATGGAACACATGGGATGCTAGTAATCACAGGGCTGCTTTCAGCCTATTGCCAATGGGTCCCGTGGGTGCTGGCTCCACGGCCCTCCTGCAGACCGCAGAGGGGAACTTAGCGGCTGAGGTGACACCCCCCCCCGCCTGCTCAGCCAGCCCAGTACGAGATGGACTCACCCCTGCCTGTAAATGCAACAAGCCTGCGCAATGACCCCGATCTACCGACCTGGGCTGAGACGCCTCCCCGCTTCGGAATGCCTGCGGAACCCCCTGGCGCCCCCTCTCCCACACGCAGCACTTATGGTCAAGGCCGCGGCAAGTCCATTTCAGTCGGTGCCGTCTTTGTCCCCGCTGGGGGCTGGATCCGCCACATCCTCTAGGAATTTGCTCCCTGAAGCCCAGAACGTTGGGTCTGGAACATGCGTCTTCAAACAGCCCGCAAGATCACCGGCCGGCTCCCGAACGGCGGCCCTGGAGCGCAACGCGCTGACTTCGGGGGAGCAGAGAGGCAAAGCAAGTCCGGGGTGTAAGGACGAGCTCTCTCCCGGCAGCACTAAGCCAGGCCAAGTCAGGATGTGTTAAAAGCACCATCCGCCATGTTCCACTGACCCCTGAAGGCAGAAAATCAGTCGATGCAGGATGCGTCTCTCGCGGGTTAAAGGCAACCAAGGTGGCGATCGGCTCATGTCGATGCTGCCTGTGGGCAAAGTTTGGGGAAAAAAAATCCCCCTGCTGCCCATATGAATTGAACTGTATTGAGGAGAAACTCACTAAGCACGGGTCTAAACATCCATGGACAACAACTGCCGGGGAACGGGAGAGGAATGAGAAATGGCTCTGGGGAGATGTAAGTCAAAACCACATGCTGCATTTCTGCTCTAGGGCGTGAGGTGTGTCGGCAGAGAGAGAGAGAGAGAGGGGTCTGGGGAGGGCAGGAGATCCACACACACACCCACGCCCCGGTGATGGATAGGCAGCATCGCACATCATCCATCTCACCCGACAGCACGTTCTATGAAACGGACGCACAAGACGCGTTTGCTACAGGACATAAACAACACACCTAAACACTGTACATGCGGTCACACGCCACACAGGGGTATTGCCGGGGGATGTCCGGAGAGCGCGGTGTCTTGTATTGGTGCGTCCAAGATAAATACAAGTGCAAACCGGAGGATTTCAGCACACCCTGAAGGGGCTAAGAAGCAGGAGACTAAGAGCAGAGAAGGCTCAGAGAACTGGGACTGAAATTATCCAAGTGCTACAGCGAACGTTATGGTTTCCGACTGCAATTCCAACAGGCAGGCAGGGTCTTCCTTCCCAGCCCGCCTTCCTCTCCGCCCAAACTCCCAGCCAGCACCTGCACTTTCAGAGAGAACGTTTGTGAATCCCCAACTGCGAGGACCGAAGAACCTGCGAGATTCAGCCGCTGTCTATTGCTTTCGCGAGAGAGACTTTGGAGGGGTCAGTTCTGGCAGACTGCCCCCTCCCTCCCCAGTTTGGCACATCTGCGACAAACAGAACATAAGGAACTAAAGTTACTCCCATTTCTCCCCCCCACCTCCCCTCCTGTTTTCATATTCACTTATTTAGCAGGAGTAACTACTGCAACCAAGCTCGGATAATTCCTTAAAAACCCAGTTCCTAACAGGCCCGCAACAGAGCAGTGGGGAAAGGGGCAAGGGGCCGGCCGGAGGGTTATTTAACCAATACTGACACTACAAGGCAAGATTTTTGGGTTGGGAGTGAGGAGGGGGGAGACGCGACAGGAAAACACACAGATTGTCAAGACTGAACAGGTCCAAAAGCAGAAATACTGAAGACAGGTCACTAGAGATCAACAAACCCAACGGGAGACGGGGGGTAATTCATTGTTCCTAAGCAGGCAGACAATGAGCGTAAACGTTAAAACTCTCCTCGCCACGCAGGTGCAAAAGAACGAAAAGGATAGTGAAGAACTAATGGCTTGATTGAAAGAGAGGTCTTGAAAGTGCTTTGATTATAAGCAAGTTACTGGCAAGAGGCGCATGGGGCGCGATTCCAATCGTCCAGCAGATGGATTGGAGAATCCAGGGCATTTGGGTACCCTTGCTAAACAGCAAAGTTGGAGCCTTGTAAACAAAACACACCCCTCAACTCTCGGCCCTTTCCCCAGTCACTTCTGCTTATCCCTAGTCACACAGCAAAGCCTGGTGTCAAAACCAATGGTAGCCAGAGGTTTCCCGGGAAAGTTTACAGGAACTGTTTTGCAGAGCGGTGTTCGTCTTGCTAGAGGTCACTCATAGCAGCATGATTCTCTGACAAAATCCCCTTATCTGCAGGCATATCAGGGAAAGGGTACCGCTAACAAGGAGTGTTTGAAGGGACAGCACGGACTACAAATCTAGTCAATTTCAAACCAAAAACCAAAGTTCCATGTCCCACAGCTGCCCCTGAGCTCCCGTGGCAGGTTTTGTGGTTTGACCACCATATTGTCCTCTCTTTAAAGAATGCTTTTCTCTCCTCCGCACAAACAGAAGAAACCGACCGGACTCAACCAACTGGAACCAAGGAGAGAAATATATCTTCCTTCTAATCTACCTTATAGTCATCATGGGTGAAATTGACTTAAGCAGCACAAAGACTTTCGGCATGGGGTGAAACTCTCTGTAACAAAGCAAGCAAAGAAAGTGGTTTAAAGATGGAAGCATGCTTTTTAAGTGGGTGCTGCCCCTCTAAACACTGGGTTCTTATCCCATGTGGACAGCAAATATATTGGCAAGGCACCTTGCCCATCTACCTGCTACCAGTTCTTTTTGAGAGAGGAATTTAGTGGCACGGGTATCATTAGCTAAAGATGTCTCTAAGAGAGCATGCAGCGCGGGAGGAAACAAGATTCCTGCTACATATTGCTGGCTTTCGTCTTTGATTTTGAAATCCCTCCTTAAAGAAGGAAGCAGGAGAAAGCTATAAGGAGCCCTAAGGCCAAAAATAAAATAGAAACATTGCAGATCTCCAGGGATGAGACAAACCCTAACATCCCGAGCAGTTCTGGCAATCAGAAGTTTCCCTAGCTGAGCGGGGGGGGGGGGGGGGGGGGGGAGGGGGGGAATGGAGAAGGTGCTGATCTGACAGTGGGAAACTAAAGCTGAGGCAGGACAGAGAGAGACTGCACTTAGTTGACACATCCTCCAGGGACAGAGGAGCCTTTCCATTTTTGGTTTTAAGGGAGGAGGATACAGACTTAGAAAAAATCAAAACCCAAATCAAAACCATTGTCAAAGGAGGGGAAGATAGAAGGTGGCGCATCGCTATTTTCAGTGCAATTTTCAATCCTGTATTTACATGATACAGCTATTCTAGTGAGTGACTACAAAATGCTGCTACAGACCCCTAACACACCATGCGTAAGTTAAGCCCAGCGGCACATGGTCGCTTGCCGTAAGCAGCGATGGCTCTGCGGCCTGCCAATGCTGCACTGAATAAGGTGGCAAACCTGCCAAGCACTCATCGGCTTGGCCAGTTAATCCAGGGCTACTCTGGGTTCCGCTGACGAGGTTTGACTCAATGCACCACCTTGGATGGCAAAGCACAGCGTGACAACAGACCGCATACACTACTGCAGCCCCCCCAAAAGCAGCGTGGGGGAGAAGGGGCCCTTCAGGTTGGGGGCTACGGACCTTCTCCGCGACACTTGCCCCTCAGAGGCATCCCAAGGTTGTGGGTTGGTTTGGGTTTTTTTGCAGCGTCTAAATTCAGATGCCCCCTGTACCACCCCCATCTATTTATTTTAAATCTACGGTGAACCGTAATGAAGAAAAAAAGCAAGAGAGTTCGGAGCGACCTTGGATTGTGGGGGCCCGAGACAGGGATCCTGCCCCCTCTATAGATAAAAGATGGACCTGGTTGTCGTTCCCCGCCCTCGCCCGTGCTGCAAGCCATGTGGTGGCAAAACAGTTTTGCCGTTTCTAGATCCCTGGAGCTTTTGGGCTGCCGGACGCGGTTTTAAGAAAAGACCCTTGTGCCAAGCGGGGGCTAGCGACTTAAAGTCGTCTGCTGCCTCTGAACGACAGAAAGAAGAGAGGGAGAATCCTACAGACAAGGAGGGGGCAAGTCGTCCGATTCAAATGCCGGCAGGCCCCTGTTCGGGGCCCGCTGCGCTTCGGGCCACGGTTCTCCGCGAAAAGCCGACCTGCCCCATCCACACACCCAGGGAACTGACAGTTCCAAGCAACTTCCAAACACTCCCCTGCCCGCAGCAAAACACTAAGAATGAAAAGAGCAGCCGTTTTGGTTAGTACCTTCAAGTAGATCAACAAGAAAAAGCCTTTTCAAAGTGGAGACAGATTTCGAAACAGAAATCAGATTCCATTAGAACGTCCTCTTGCCCACCAGGACCGCAACGCTTGCGTGGGGATGGAGTGAGGGGGCAGTTCCAAGGGACCCAGACCCCCCACTTCCTTCCCCTGAATATTGGATAAGGCGCACAGCATCACCCCAGAGGGATGCTCAAACTGAAGAACTGGCCTTTTTTTTTTTTTTGGTCATCTCCTAACGTTCCTTGCATGCATCACCGTAGCTCGCGTATTGCTTTTCTGGGACACTTCTCTCCCGAACAAGCCGGATTTCACAGTAGTGCAAATTCAGACACAGGACACACAAGGCAAAGCTACCGAAACGTCTACAGTGGTTTGGGGCACACGTGGCTAACTCCCTTCTCCATTGCGGTGGGTTGTACCTCTGGTGAGAGGGAGAGAGGGGTGCGGGGGTTACATGGGTGTTTACCCCAGTGACAGGGCGCGAAAATCCAAAAGCTAGTGGTGTATCCAGAGACTCCGTCTAGCAAAGAAATGATAGTGGGGCTGATCACCGAGAACCCACCGGCACCCAGGAGATGCAGCCGTTTTCCCTTTGTAACATTCAATGGACGAGAGGAAAATGGTCAAACAGTGCAAGAGAGAAGGGCTGGGGTGGTTTCTGGATCCATTCCGTTCTAAGGGAGAAGTTCAACCCAGCTCCTAAGGAACAGCTCCTCTCTGCTCCACGCAGGGCGTGAAGGTCTGCAGGTGCCACCTAGGCATGAAGCCCGACTTTAGTTGCCCTGTGGTCACCTACAGCACCCCACCCAACACCTTTACGCCAGGGTGCCCAGCTTGCCAATCTGGTTTACTTTCCTCAAGGACTCAAAGGGGACCTGTCCTCTGAAAGGTCTGTGCTCCAGGGCCACCTGCCTCCCAGGAGCAACGGCAGCCTCTCTCTTGGGAAGGGGAGAGGAGACATCTCTGCCCAGGAAGGTAAACTGGATTTCAAGGCACCTCTCCATTGCAAGCAGCCCAAGAAACCTCTTGTTCGCTCCCACTTTAAGCAGCTTCACTCTCTTGGCAGCATTGTTGCTACCTTGGCTCAATGAACAACCCCCCCCGCCCAGAGATTTCATCCTTGAGCTAGAAGAGTCATGTAGCACCTCACAGGAAGCGAAAGAAGCCCTGGGCATGAGAAGACAAGAAACGCTACAGCCCACCCCCTTACAGCGTCTGGATGAGTACCGGGCCTCTGCCAACCATCGCTAACCACACACAGGTGGGCTACGCGGGCCATGTGCCAGGAAAGCCCCCCATCCACCGAACGTCCGCATGGGGGTCCCCGAAGCACCGCGGCCCCACAGAGACCGAGCGAGGAGCACCAAGGAAACTGCAATTTTGATCTCTCCGTGAAGAGCGAGTTTGAGAGCACAGATTGGAAGCAAGCAGCCTGAAAACAGCTCCTCCTACTCCTGCCTTTACCCATGCGACAGAGCACGCGGTACAGTTTGGTTCTCATCAAGTGCTTTAGAACGCACAGGTGAAATTGCATACGGATTCTTAAAACCACGGCGGCCACTGTGACACAGGTGTCCACGCGTTTCCTTTAGTCGTTTCAAGCTGGCGACCAAGAGTTAAGATTGGATTTAGTAAGGCTATTTTCCTCCCCCTTCTCCTTTGCATCGGAAGTGAACTGGAAAAGACACACACGCCCGCACAACACACACGCCCGCAGACACACACATGCACTGGAAAACCAAGACACAGAAGAGGAAGAGTTGTTTATACCTGACTGGTGATGAGGTCTGTCCTATCTTATTCGAAGAAATGTTTTATGTGCATAATATACAGAGGTGCAGCATTTACACGTAGGATATTGTAAAGACACTGAGAGCTTGCTACAGATGCCTTAAAAGTCCTTAAAGGTGTATTCCCCCCAACCCGTTTGACTTCATCACGGAGCGGGGTGCTCTCCCTGAGGAGCTCGCCCGCAGCCTTTTCCACCAGCTTCGGTTCGGCCCTGTCATAGCTGTGGGGTATTGCACCGGGATATCAAAGGCAAGAACATCCTCATTGATCTGAACAGCGGGGAGCTGAAACTCATAGATTTTGGGTCTGCAGTATTACTCAAGGACACAGTTTACATTGATTTTGATGGGACCAGCCTGTACAGCCCCCCGGAATGGATCTGCTATCACCGATATCAGGGCAGGTCAGCCAGAGTCTGGTCTCTGGGGGTCCTGCTGTAGGACATGATCTGCGGGGATATCCCCTTTGAGCCCGCCCGCCCTCCCCCTTCGGATTCTAGTTGGTTTGTTTCACATTGTATCTTTAAAGGACTTTAAGTTTGACTAAATATTCATGATCCATGTCTCCCCCTCTTGCTTCAGCTGAAAAGTTTTACACCCCCCCCCCCCAAAAAAAAAACCCCTAAAAACGTGCCCAGTTTCTACGCTCCTGCTGGCGGTTTCTGATTTTCACCCTCCCCCCACCCAGTGCTGCTGTACCCAGACAAGTTCAGCCAGGAGAAGAGGCTCAAACGGCTTTTTGCAGCCGCAAACCCCCGAAACCGAGCGGTCCACATGTTCGCGACCGGGATCTCAAACGGAGGGGTGGGCTTTTCCTTTGGTTTCTTATCGAAGGCAAAGGTGAGAGCAGAGCTTAGTGTGAATGGAACAGAAAAGACCTTTGACATTCACAACTGGGAGTGTGTGTGTGGGGGGAAAATCACACAAATTCTGCCCCCCCTTTCTGGTCCCTGTGGCATGGAGCCTTTTGGTGAGGAGGAAACACTCCTCCTAATTAGGGATGAAGTGCAAGAGGCAATCTAGAGATGGAAGTTGATCCTTGGTTTTTTTTGATGGGGTGGGACAAGAGATTGGGAAGATCTCAACACTGTTCCCCACCCCCGCTGCTCCCACCTAACCAAAAAAAAAAAAAAAAAAAGATGGTTGATTTTTTTTTTTAAACGAATACTTATAATCTGATACGCTCAGAAAAACGACCAAGGTCCGTTGTCCGTACAGAAGTCACTCAAGCGCTCGGAGCGCCCTGGGACATAAAGCTTATTTGTTCCCTTTCGGAGCCGTGTTTCTGGTTTTAGTGCTACTTTGATTATCTCCAGATCTCGGCGGCTGGGATGTGCCAGCTCCGTTGGAATTCATTTCCGCCTTAGATCTGGGACTGAGTGCCCACTCTCTCTCCTTGTAGGACAAGGGGGAGAAAATCAGACTGGTACAGGGGGAAGGGGGGAAAACGGAGACGCCTCTAATCTGCTGTGACTCGGGAACCAAAACAAAAGTGACGACGGTAGCATCATCATCGGGTTATTTTTGAATTCATGGAAGTGCCCATCGAGAATAAAGCCAATTCCTAGCTTCCCAGGACTGCCCTGTTCAAGGACGTTACATTCAGTGTTTGTCAGCAGTTATATGGCTCAGCTGAACTGCCTGTCTGGCAGCGTGTCTAACAATGGCAGTGCAAATACATCTTTTGAGTTGAAATGCATTTGTGCTGTTTTTTTTTTGTTTTTTTTGTTTTTTTAAACCACAACTTCCCTTTGTTCATTCATTCCCTAGAAACGGAAACTTTCAACATTAAAATATAAACCCCCAGACACTCATCTCTCGCCCCTCCCGCCCCCCCCGCACTCTATCCCGTGGGTCACTAAAGAGAAACCAGACTCTCAGGTTTTAACAAAAGTGCTTAAAGCAAGTGCTGTGAAGCGAGGGCGTGGAGAGAAACTTCCTTTTCTGGGAGGGGCAGGGGGGCAATCCCACACCCGTTTAGTTTTCAAAAATTAAGTGGCACTGGGGGAGCGGAAAAGGTTCACTCTACACCAAATCTATGCACGGAGCCTAACAGAACGATAAGCAGGAATGGTTTGACTTTGGCATAAAGGTCTGTGTAGAGGAAGTTTTTAGATAAGATCCCCCCCACCGCCACACACAAAACACTTAACGTTCTTATGCCGATGCAAATGAGGTGTCGAGAGAGACAAAGTTGGGGGGGGGGGGGGCCCATGAGCGGAAGTTTCCCTCTGACCCTCTTTACAATGCACTAGGGAAACCATCACAAATCTCGTTTAGCAAAATAATGCATTATTACCAAACACTTTGATTATTACTTAAATTGTCAAGCTGTGCTGTCAAATGTATACATTACAGCGTTAAAGGAGAACAAGACTGGCGCCTGCGGTAGAAACGGCCAATTTCCCGTCCCTTTCCCCAAACCCACCCTTCCACCCCTCCCCAAAATGCCCAACCCACGGATGCACTGCTGGAATGGTTTTCCGCTCCGTTACTATTATTATTATTATTTTTCAAAAAGACACAAGGGGAGGAGTAAAAATAATCCCCAAAAAACGTACTAAGAGCAAATACAATTAAATTAACAAGTACGATGCAGCTGAGAGAAGAAACGCTGAAGCCCTTAGAGAGATCACATTGATTGTCTTGTCAGAGTTTAGTCTTTACCACGTCAAGTGAAGAGGTAACGCATCACAGCATGAAAACAAGGCAAACCAAAGGCCAATTTTTTCCTCTTAATTAAAATTAAAAAAGCTTAATACACTAAAAAAAAAAAAAGCACACTCCAAACACTATGCTAAGATATTCCCTTGCCCCGAAGAGGGGAAAAAGGCTGCCCTTGTTTGAAATGATTTTGAAATCCTCCCCCTGTGGTATTTCATTCAAATTAAAGCAAGATGGCATTAAAATGATCTCAGTGCCTGTACGTTCGTACGTCTTGCCCTCTGATGTACATGCACACGAGAGGATGAAACCCTAGCCCTGGAGTCAAAGGGCACTTTGCCATTTACTTCGACAGGGCGAGGATTCCACGCAAAAGTACTGAGCTGTTAAAGGAATTCTCCTGTGCCCTAAATGTGCCAGGTCTCTGGGACTCACCCCAGCTATTCTGTCCCTGTTCCTTCAAACCCACAGGAAAAGGACAAAGATAAGGGAAGCCAGGGCTTCCAGACCTACACAGCTTTCTCAGTGTAGTGCTCTCGTACGCATCTGAATGCCCAGGCCTGCTGCCGCACAGCAGGAGAAAGACACTTGTCCTTGAAGAAAAATAAAAATAAAAAGACAAATCTTGACTTTGGACCCATATTCCTGCCCCCCGGGGGGCTTATTTGAAGGCTGAGAAATAGGCAGTGCCCGGATTCAGTATTTTAAAAATGAAAAGAGAAAGCGTTGCAAGAGGCAAGTACCCGAACTCAACAATAATGTAAACAAGTCTTTTTTTTTTTTCCAGTTCTCCCTCCGCAGAATACTGAAAATGATCTTTCAAGAGGATCTTTCATTCAAGTTTTGTGTGGTTTGATTCCGAACTGAGGTATTCGGTGTAGAAAGGTAACACTTGCTATCAAGGTAGAGAACTTTAGTGCTGAGGGTGGAGGCGAGGAGAGAATTGATCTTGCCGCAATGTACCTAGGAACTGAGCCTTTTGTAACATGTTTCGGAAGGGGAAGGAAGGACACGTTCAAACAGGCCAGGAGGCATCTTGGCCAAGAGCATCTTATACAGTGGCCTAAACCCCAAGTTGTTTATGCCTCCCAGAATGGGCCAGCATCCAGTGGGGTGGAGAGAAATCCTCACTCTGCTTTTGTGCATTGGATTTCTAGACTATCAGAGACACCAGCAAGGAGGGTTTTATTGAAGTGCATTGAGGGAAACAGGCTGGCTTTCTGCCTTTCCTTCCTTCCCCATCTGGGGATTTTAGGCCCTCTCTGAAGACTAGAACTGGTTACTTCGCTAACACACTGAGCGTTCCCTCGGCACTCCATGTTTCAAGGGTTTTCCTGCCCTGGAGCGTCAGATGGTAACACTAAGGGAGACCAAGCTCAAGTGATGCAGTGAAGATAAAGAAGCCGACTTTCAAGAGGAAAAGCAAACAGAAATGCCAGCCAAGTCTTTGCTACTCTCCGGGTGAAACCCTTCCGGGAAATGAAAAGATGATGTGCTGACCACCAGAAGGCCAAGACTGTCACTTCACATTTGGTTCTAAGAGTTCAACTTTGGTAAAAAAAAAACCAACTAACAGTGCAACAGGAGCCGCTGGCTATTCCAGACTCCACTCCTGCCCGGATAAAGCACCTCTCTCTGCCGCCTGCTAGCTTCGGCCAGCACCCCGGCTCTCCGCTCCCTAGTTGGCGCTCTTTTGGAAAGGGGGCGGTCTGTCATTGCCTGCGGGAAACAGCAATTCGTTGCAATGCCCATTTCACGGAACGTAAATGTCTGGCCAAAAAACAAAAAGAAAACCAGAACTCACCTTCATTTCAAAACACACTATTCTGATCCAAGAAATGCTGATTTTTTAAACGGATGTAACTTTAGCCAGGACAGCCAAAATGTATGGCTCACCCATTTCCTGTAACAGTCTTACTGACCAAGAAGAGAAAGTGACTAGCACCGATGGTCTGCTGAATGAAAAGGACAGAGATCCTTTCTTGGACGTCCCCCCAGCCCCAACCCAATGCTTGGTTCTCAACGTATTTCATTCAGCCCACGCCCACGTCACTGACTATAGTCCGAGAACCAGGATGTTAGGTTACCCCACCCCCAAGGCTGCAAAAGGAAAGAGAATCAGTGGAAAAGATCGTACATTGAATGTTTTGCCCCGTCGACCCGCTCTGATCGCTACATCCCAGTCTTTGGCTTCGAACAGACTTGCGATATGGTGAAAGGTTTTTTGTGGGTTTTTGTTTTGCTTTTTTGCACATGATACTGTTACAGTAATTAAAAAAAAAGTAGTGCACATTCTTGAATGTTTAAAACATGCATTATAAATAGGATTTTTAAAATAAAAAAAAAAAAAACAGAAAAAAACCCAACTACACTAAAATGAAAACACCAATCCCACATACACACACACTAATAAAACCTGCCAAGATGCCACGTTAGAAAAATAAATACAGACTTAGGGTTGTGAATAAGGAATTTGAAGTGCATTTTTTTCCTTAAAAGGTTAAAAACTTTCAGAAAATTATTTTTTTGTGTTTTTTTTTTTTTAAAGGTAAAAGCTCATTTCGTTATAAATAAATGTTTAAAAAGCAACAGACTGACTGACTCTCACATGGGAATGGCCGCGCAAGGGACAAAACTTAAGGAGGAATCGCCTCTCAGGATCCAACATTTTGCCAAAAAGAAGAGAAAAAATTCGAATCCCTAAAGTGCCTGGTGTGGGAGGGACTATTCCAGCAGCGCACACGCGGGGTTCGGAGCAGACCGCGGCGGATGGACAGGAGCACCTGGTTTTGCATATGAAGGAGTGAGAGCTGCCAGAGGTGATCGCAATATCCTAGGTACAGTAGTTGGGGATTCAAGTGTTCTTCTTGGAATCGAAGGATGAGCACGAAAACAAAACAATTCAGATGCAGGAGCAGTGGCACTTGCCCAGGTGCGGATGCCTACCACTCAGCGGTCGCTCGTTGTCTAATTCCCGACCCCACCCTCCCCGCTTCCGAAGTTCAAGTTTCCGCTTTCTGGCTAGACTGTGCAACTGTGGAATGAACGGAGCCGGCGCCCTGCAGAGTCGGGGACACGGGAGGGGGACTGAAAGGAAAGCGGAGGCAGGAAGGGAAGTTTCCAGGTGGAGGATTTGAAACAAAACTGGCTGCAAGGTCAATCCAACCTCAGGGCTGGGAGGGACCAAACATTCTTCCCAGCTACTGGGTGAAAGGAATTTGCAATCCAATTCCTAATGGCGGAGAAGCCCTCCTATCAATGAGCAGCCCTGTAAGGGTGATTGATCACTGCCTCAGAGCTCAGCGGTCACCAGGAGAGCAGCCCAGCGGCAGCCATTGCCCCTGTGGGTACGGTTTGGGTATGGTGGCAGGAGGAGCGGATTGTAGAAGAACCATCAGGGCTGCCCTCCTAAGGAGCTTCCCGACGGGGAGAGGTTAGTTCTAGAAACAGAAAGTTAGAAATCAGGAAGTCCCTTTTTCAGAAAACCTGAACCACTCCCCGGCCCCTGCCTGGGACAATGCAGCCGCTTTCCCCAGCCGTGGCTCTAGGAGGGGTTCGCCCGCACTGAACACGGGGAGGGGAAAAGGCTCTTTGCCAGCTGCTCGTTAAGTCAATTAGCGGCTGGCAACCGAGTGAGGGCCTAGGCAGAAGAGGAAGCTCTAACATCGGTTGCCAAGCCCTGTGTGAAGGCCGGCCCAGTCTTGTTCTCCTTTAAAGTGCCCTATATTTATAGAATTTCTAAATAAATAGAAGAAGATATTAGATACCCATAGTTTAAGCTACTCCGAGTAACAGCCGTCTAAGCCGATCGCATTGTGCCGGTCCTTGGTGTACGGGCACGTGCTGCCGTTGGGCAGGGCCCCGCAGGCCGCTGTCTTGGCCGCGATGCCGCAGTTCTTGAGGAGGTTGAAGCTGAAAGGGCTGATGGCGTCTTTAGGTGGAAAAGGCTTCATGGTGGAGAGGATAAGTGCCAGGCAGTCTGCAACGTCCTTGTTGGGGGCGCAAGCCAAGGCCGGGGTGTGACCTGGAACGAAGCCACGAAGCCGTCAAGCCGGCCCGGTGCATTGCCGCATTAAGCGGCAGGACACGGCTCGCTGCTCACCCAACTTCACCCCAGTGCGGAGGGGAAGTATGGGCCAGCGACAGGGCATTAGCCTGGGACTTGGGGGTCAATGCCGCGCTCCGCCAGGCTCCTTGGGAGACACCGCGGGCAAGTCACTTAACTTCTCCGTGCCGCAGCTTTCCCGTGGGGATCCCTGCCCGGCCTCACAGGAGCGCGCTCAGAGAAAGGCATTAAAAGCTCTGGGGCGCTCAGATACCACGGTGACCGGGCCCACGACACGCAGGCAAACGGACGGCGCCTGACGCTGGAGCATTGCATGGGCAGCACCTTTTTACTCTCCCCATCCCAGACTACGCAACCGGGACCAGTGCAGGGGTCTAACTGGACCCCGCTGGCTTAGAAAAGGAACGTTTGCTCACTGGGTTTCACTCCCTCCCCCTGGAAGGAGTGCTCAGACCTTGTGCAAAACCCGTCATCTACTTTCCCGGGCAGGGCCGCAGCTGGGTTAGTCATTTGTGGTCTCGGAGAAATTTGTGTTTTCAACGTGGCCAGAATTGCGGATTCCGATTTTTCAACCAGGGCAATTTTTATTGCCTGAGCAGAGGCGCTAGGACTGGAGCGTGGGGCTTTATTTGAAAACTGGGCTCCCAGAGATTCACGTTATTGCTCTGGGGCTCTGGCTGTTTTTGAGGCTTTTAGCAGTTACTAAAACCAGGCCAGAATTTAAGTGTGTGTGGGGGCGGGGGGGGGGGAACAAAAGCAACTGGGTCCTATTTGCCAGGCTGAGAAACCCCTCCTCTGGCAGTGGGAAGGACGTGCTGCAAATACTTATCCAAGCAGAGAGAAAACCCACTGATCCCCCAAGACGCCGATTCTACAGCACATGCAAATGAGGAAATAGCTTCTTTATCCTCAGCCCAGCTCTGAGCTTTCATGTATGGCCCCAGGTGACCCAGAGGATGACACATGGGGCAAAAGCCACGTCAATAACACCTGCTGCCCCACTGGGATGTGGACAGCGGACGTGTCTTCACCAGGCTACGGGGATCACGGCATTACCACCACAAGGGCAGCTCCCGCGTCGCCGGCAGCAAGCTCCGTACGACAGCATAACCACGTTCAGTGCAGGGGGTGAGGAAATGATCCAAGTCAAGGTCCAGGAGCCTGCCTGAGAACCCCACCCAGCCACCCCTGCCCCAAAAGATGCTACGTAGAGACTACGTTGTACCTGACCCCGCCCATCCGCCAGAGAGCCCAGCTATGAGGCATACGCACCTTTTTCATCCACAGCTAGTACCGTGGCGCCTCTGCTGAGCAAGGCCTGAACAACAGAGGCTAGCCCGTTCCGAGCTGCAATATGGAGCGGCCTGCAGGCAACGGAAAGGGACCGCATTACTGAACCCTGCCAGGGCAATCTCCCCGCCGCACTTCCGATCCGGCGCAGCAGCGGCACGCGGCTTCCGCTCCGCACTGGCGTGCCCCGTGACAGCTCTCTGCTTGGCTGGGGAGACGGTGCACTAGCTCCGGACTGGAGAGCAACACAAACTCAACACACAACAGGTACCACAACTGAAGCTAGGACCTAGGGCAGGCTGACCCACGGGAGGATGCAGGGAGACAAAGGCATCCTGCAGAAGCGTGGCCCATGGCAATGCTCTGAGCTTGCTGAGAGCAGACCGGGCACGACACATGCTGGGAATGGTCTCGGCGGGTCACACCTCTGTGTGAAAGAGGCAGGTGGCTGTGATTTGTGCAACTTAGTGAAAGCGCTTGGACAGTTTCAAGACAGAGCAACAACTTACGGCCTAATCTACCTCCTTGACCTGCCAGGAAGTGAGAGGTTATTGCAAAGGACTGCAGGCTATGCAGACTGACCAAACCTAGGAGATTCTCCCTCTGGACTGAGATTCTCCTGGGCTAAGAGCAGGTCAGAGGCTGCTTTGTGGGGAGAAAACATCCATATCCCAAAGGGCTCTTTATTGTGTGTGAATTTGTGATTCTTCCACCTAGAACTGCAGCCCAGGGATTGCCCCTCCTCCTGGGATCACCCACAACCTCCTGGCTTCCCCTTACCCTCACTCCTCCAAACATTTACAACCACCCGGCAAAAAACCCCAACCCAATCAAATCAAACCAAACCCCCCAACGTCCTTTCCCCCCACTCAAATACTCACATCTGCAGAGCACTGTTAGTTGCATTGATAAGGCCAAGGTCTTGGGTTTCCCCCAGGATCAACAAGGCACACTTTTCATGACCCTGGAAATAAAACCAAACAGTTTAAACCTAAGGAGCAGAAGGTGGGGAGGGAGAACCCAGGTGTGTCTGCATATGGCATTCTCACACCGCCTGTGCATTGCAGAGGAACGGTCCTGTTTCATACGCGGCCATGCTGACCCACGTTTGCATGGGGAAATACACAGGCTAGTGAGGTTTCCAATCTCTAGTGTAGGACTCTGTTCTCTACTCCCTCCTCCTGTTCAGGGGTCTGAAAATAACCACCCTGCTGTGTTACAAACTGGTCCCCCTTTTTTGGTTTGTTTGCGTTCGACACGCTGATTTGGAAGCTCCCGTCCCCACCAGGTTTCAAATCCAGCTGATGCTGAGGGAGCTCTCTATCGCCGCCTTCGCTCATGTGCCTGTATCACTCCGGTGGGACGGAGCCAAAGCCCATCCAGGAGGGGGTTTAACAGAATAATAAAGAACATCTGGGGCCCTATCCACTTTTTTGTTCACTCCACGCATCCCCCCCTCTGTGTAGGCAAGCGTGATCCCTGTTTTAAAGCTAAGGAGATTGAGGCAGAGAGGGTAAGGCCGGGCACATCTCTTTAAAATTCCATGCAATTTGGGCACCTAACTCCTTCGGCTCCTCTGAAAATCCCAGCTGAAACGACCTGTCCAAGGTTTCCCAGGCTCAGGGCCAGAGCGATAACTCAGGTGGGTTCCGTCTCGCAGTCTGGTACTCAGTTTCCCTAGACTCTGGCTCTCTCCCGCAGATCAAGGCAGACTTTGGCCCAACTGTGCATGTCAAGTCTGATTTTAAATTGATTTCGTTAAACTGGTGCCACTAAAGACTGGGTGGATGTTTATTTCGGTTTAAGCCAGGTTTAGGGATTGTCTACACATGACATTTATTCTGGAATAAGGTAGGGGGTGAATTTAAAGCAGATTAACCATTCCTAATTATCCGGATGCGTGGATGCTCTTATTCCGAAATAAAGTGCCTTTTTCCAAATTCGCTTAATTCACTGCCAAAGTGGAATAAACCTAATCTGTAAGAAGGCAGATTCATTCCAGAATAAGAGTGTCCCCACAGGGAGTTAATGAGGAATAACTCCCCCTGTACACAAACCCTTCTTTCCGTTTAGCTTAAGTTGATTAAAAACAGAGTTAAGATCAACCAAAATAAGCCACTGACATTCACACAAGAGTGTCCACACTGGGTCGACACTGGCTTCATTCAATCTGTGCAAATGCCTATGTAGACAAGGCCTAGGGGCGCAATCTCTTCTCACCAGCAGGGCTCGGGCGTTTTGAGGCTCACGGACTGACGGTCATGGTGAACGTGACTGGTTTAGAGAAAGGTCAGTGCCGTACCTTGCTGCAGGCCAGGTGAAGAGCCGTGTTCTTGTTGATGTCCAGCACAGTTAAATCTGCTTTCGCTCTATACAGCAGGAACTCTACAAGCAAGAGAGGCAAATGGCGTCAGGACCACGCAGCCCGGACTCCCTTGGCTCAGGGATAAGGCAGCAGGGACAGCATGCCCAGAGCCTCCCACCCGACTGTCAATTCCGTCCCGTCACCACGGCCCAGCCTTGGATCTTAAAGTTCCCTCGGAATTAAACGCCATTCTGAGCGGGTGGAAAGGATCTACCGGGGTGAATGAAAGGGAGGAGCCAGACGCGGGCCAAGGAAGTAAGCGCTGGGTTGCTACGCACCGACTGCTGCGGTCTGCCCGTTCTCAGCGGCCATCATGAGCGGGGTCCTTCCCAACTGGTCAGCCGCGTCTACCTCAGCGTGGTGGCGCAGCAGCAGCTGCAAACCGTGGATGTTGTCTGCAAAGGCAGCAGCGTGAAGGGGTGTCCTGGAAGGAGAGGGGAGGGCGTGAGGGGAGACACCACCGCATCCACACTAGCAAAACTCTGCCGGGACTCCAGGGGGATGTTCCAAGTAAAGAAGCCTGGTTGAGTTCCCCAGTCAGATACTTACAGTGATTGGTGCCTTTCATTCCCAAGGACCCAGAAACATGTCCAAACCCTAAGCCCCAGTACTGAATGGTGATGGATTGCTCTCCATGACAACCCAGCATAGGACAGTTTCCAGCCGCGGGGGGTCTCCCGTGGACTCAATGGTGCAGCCACGGCAGGAGAGGGGGGACACACAGCGGCTGCTTAGCAGGCGCGCACTGCCACTCTATGACCGTTCAGGACAGGAAGTAAAAACAAATGCAGTATGCGGCTGAGATCACGGGGAATTAGATGCAGATACCCAAGACGGAATGAATTTAGGGTGAGTCTGACCCATAGAGCGTGCCAGGGGACCCTCCTCTGATCACCCCAAGCTGCCAGGACCTTGCTTTCCCATCTGCTCCGACCCTACATCGGGGTCAGGGGTAACTCGGAGGGCAGAGCGTCGTCACCACTTCGTGGGCGCCCCTGGGAGGTTTCCCAGTACGCACCTGGCTCGGCGAGTGAGAACCAATGGGATCGGAGCACAAAAGCCATCGCGTGGGAGCCTACGTCGGCCTGTGGCACCCCGCAGGCTCCACTGAACGCCGAGAGAGACCGAGCCCCGCGATTAAGAGACGCCGCTCACCTTCCTTTGGCATCTCTGCTATTAACAATCTTGGCCCCCAGCGCTTCCACCAGCATTTCAGCCGTGCCTTCCTGGCTGTTAATTCTGCAGGGGCGACAAGGCGGCAAATGAAAACTGAGGCTGGGCTGAGCTGCCAACGCGCCAGGCAACGGCTTAGCTCAGCCCTTTGCTGCCCAGGCCAAAGAGCCGCAGGCAGGGGAAGGAAGATCACATGCCGGGATGCAGCTGAATGGGCTCTGGGCTGATTGCCTGCTTAGTCTAGCTGGCTATGATGCAAATGAATCTCTGAACTACCCCCATGCTGATGGCAGGACCGTGGCGCCAATGCACCCTCTAGTGGTTCACACTGACCACACAGCCCCGGAGGGAAGAGTCCGGTTACTGGATTCTAGCTCACGTCCGTTCCTGCCCTGCCGCGCATGCGCTCCCGCGCACTCTTCCAAACCAGGATGCAGAAGAAGCCGGCTCCGGGGCCGGTGGCGACTTACACTGCACAGTGCAATGGAGTAAAGGGGTTTCCTTCTAGGTACACAAATGGATTGTGTTCAAGTAACAATTCAAGACAATCTTCATGTCCTGCAAAGAGGGAGAAAGGACAGGGGAGTTGTGAGCTGAGCAGTATCCTGGCAATCGCCTCCCACCCCTGGGAGACTGACACCGGAGGGGGGGAGACTTGAATGGAACAGACACCCTCCACCAGCCCTTAGCTCCTTCCAAGGCCCAGGGAAGCCACCGGGGGCACAAGCAGGAAGAAGTTTCTTGCAGCCTCCCATGGGGCGAGATCAAGTCAGCCGGGTTCATTATTTAAAGGAGGGGAAGGCAAGCGAGCGCCATTCGTCTGAAACGTGAAGTCTTGGCAGCGGGATACCCGAGTGGTGCAGTATGACAAGGAGACCATGCCAGTCCTGCTACCAGGGCAAACCCTCGGCTTCTCCTCTCGGCCAGAGAGAGATCGGCCCCTTTCTTGTTTAACGGTAAAACCCTGCTGCATGTTCAGACATTTCAAAGGCCTGGTCTACACTAGGTCAACCCAGATACGTTGCTGCAGAGTGCGAGAAATTCACACCCCTGAGCAATGTAGGTCAGCCGACCTGGCCCCGGTGTAGACAGCCCAGTGTCTTCCATTGGCCTCGCTACCGCCTGTCGGGGAGGTGGGTTAACTACGCCGATAAGAGAATCCCTCCCAGAGGTGCAGGTAGGGTCTACGCCAAAGCGCTACCACGGTGGTACTGTAGCATTTCAAGCGTAGACAAGCCCAAATTCTGCCCCAGTCATTGGCCTCTTGGCTGAGGTTGCCAACACTCGGGGGCCAGGGGACTCCGCAAGTGGGGTGGCCAGCGTGTCGCGGATACTTGGCCGCCGATGTCCAGGATTTCCTCCTAAACTCTGAACAGCCAGATGGCAACGATATTCTGTCACTCCCAACTAGGGTGACCAGACAGCAAAATTGGGACGGGGGTGGTGGGGTAACAGGAGCCTATAAAAGAAAAAGACCCCAAAATCGGGACTGTCCCTATAAAATTGGGCCATCTGGTCACCCTACTCCCAACCCAGAGGGGGAGGCTCTGTGAGCCTCGGCGTCTTATTTAAAGCAGGGCCCCCAGAACAACACAGTGTTCTCTCCCTGGCCTCGTTACTGCTGAGCAGAGGAAGGGCTGTTTGGTCTGCAATGGCCACAAGGCAGAGAGGACAGAGGGACGTGGAGGCTCTTGGGTTCTTACCGCTGTACGAAGCCCAGTGCATGGGTGAGTAGCCGCTGTAATCCACCACGGAGTCCAGAGGGTCAGTAGAGAGCGCTGCCTGCAGCAAGGTCCTCAGGATTTCGGAATGCCCACACGCCGACGCAAAGTGGATAGGGGTTCGCCCCTTGAAATCCCGACACAATACAAAGGCATCGTGGTCCAGCAGGGCTCCCAGGCAGTCCTCACACCCAGTCACCGCCTGTGCCGGGTAGAGAACAGCCACGGCTGTGAGGCGGTGCCTCCTGCCCAGCGGGAAACCGCGCCACACGCCAAGCGCGGCCAGAGTTACAGCAACCGTGGCTGGATTTGCGCAGGAGCAGCACAAAGCACCGTGTTGAATTTCAACTCCTGGCTCCCCAGCCGGGGGGCGCTGCTAGAGTTCCTCCAAGAAAAAGGTCGCCGGGATTTTTTAAAATACCTCGTTCTCAGAGGCGGCTGAACTGCTTTGGCTGAAATTTGCCCCAAAAATTCAGCCCGAGGCAGACGCCAGGCATGCGAAATGTCGGCCCAAATGGCCGAAGTCGGGCAAGGTTAGAAGTAACTGAAAACAGGGTCTTACAATGGAGAGCGTTGGTGCCACCAGCCCTTCCTAGAACACAGCGACCTGCAGGAAACCCAGCGGGAGAAATCCCAGGGCCCTCACCGAGCTCCGTCACTCTTACTCACCCCTCGGTGCAGTGCAGTCCTGCCTCTCCTGTCTGCGGCGTCTGCTGTGGATCCCTTCTCCAGCAAGAGATGGACGCAGTCGACGTGGCCGTTCATGATCGCCAGCATCAGCGGGGTTCTGCGGGGCGATCGGGGGAGCACAGGAGAAGGATGTTGGCTGGGGAAGGGCAGTGAACACTTGCAAGTTTAAATCCCTATTTTACAGGACTCCTGGGTTCTACCCCAGCTCTGGGAGGTCAGTGCTGTCTAGGGGTGAGCGCGCGTGGGTGCTGGGCGTCAGGACTCCTGGGTTCTACCCCAGCTCTGGGAGGTCAGTGCTGTCTAGGGGTGAGCGCGCGTGGGTGGGTGCTGGGCATCAGGACTCCTGGGTTCTACCCCAGCTCTGGGAGGTCAGTGCTGTCTAGGGGTGAGCGCGCGTGGGTGCTGGGCATCAGGACTCCTGGGTTCTACCCCAGCTCTCGGAGGTCAGTGCTGTCTAGGGGTGAGAGCAGGAACGGCAGGGCTTGGAGCAGGAGGACTGGGAGTCCTGAGATTTATTCCCAGCGCTGCCTCCGATTTGCTGCATGACCTCGAATGAGTCCTTTTACTTTTCCTTGCCTAAGTTACCATCACTGAGCAGCAGCATCGTTCTATGCGGCCGTTTGGCATGCCACGCACTGCTCTGGGGCAGGAAGGAGATCCTCACGCAGACAACGGATATTACGGAGAAACCAGAATTGACTCACTGGCCATGGATGTCCATGACGTCGGTGATATCCGCCCTCTCCCCGTTGTCGATCAGAAGGTGTAGGGAATCCGTGTTCCCGTAGGCAGCTGAGACACACAAGGGAGGGAGGAGTTACAGAGACATACGCAGCGTTACTGGCCATGGGGAAGCAGTAGCCTTGATTTTAGTATGGCTTTTGACACAGTCCCGCATGACACTCTCATAAGCAGACAAGGGAGATGTGGTCTAACGGAAACTACTATAAGGCGGGTGCCCAACCGGTTGAAAGGCTGTACTCGGAGAGCAGTTATCAATGGTTCGCTGTCAGACGAGAAAGGCGTCTTTACAGGGTTCCCATCGGGGTCAGTCCTGGTCCGGTACTAGACAATATTTTCATGAATGACTTGGAGAACAGAGTGGAGAATACGCTTACAAAATTTGTGGGTGGCACCAAGCTGGGAGGGGTTGGAAGCACTTTGGCGGACAGGATTCGAATTCAAAATGACTGATAAATTGGAGAATTTGTCGGAAATCAATAAGATGAAATTCAGTAAAGACCGGGGCAAAGTATTACACTCGGGAAGGAACAATCAGTTGCGCACATACAAAATGGGAAGTGACTGCCTAGGAAGGAGCGCTGCGGAAAAAGATCGGGGGGTTAGAGTGGATCACAAATTGAATACGAGTCAACGTGATGCAATTGAGAAAAAAGCCTAATATCGTTCTAGGGTGTATTAACAGGAGTGTCTTAGGTCAGACACAGGAGGTAAGTGTCCTGCTCTACTTGGCACTCTACTCAGCTGTACCGTGTCCCGCTCTGGCGCCACACTCTAAGAAAGATGTGGACAAGCTAGAGAGAGTCCAGAGAAGAGCAACAAAAATGATTTAAGGTTTAGAAAACTGGATCTACGAGGAAAGGTTAAAACTGGGGAAGTTTAGTTCTGAGAAAAGACGACTGAGGGCAAGTCTAAGACGCACTATGCTGACAGGCGAGCGCTCTCCCATTGCCATGATCACTCCACTTCGTCGAGAAGTGTAAGCTGTGTCGGTGGAGAGCGTCTCCCACCGACATAGCGCCGGTGTGGACAGTGCGAAACTTGCGTCGCTCAGGGGGGGCTTTTTCATGCCCCGGAGTGACATACGTTAGATAGAAGTAAGCAGGAGTGTTGACCTGTCCTTGGGGGAACCTGTTAACAGTCTACAAATATGCTGAGGGCTGTTCTAACGAGGCCGGTGATCAGTTGTCGTCCATGTCCACTGGAGGCAGGACAAGAAGCAATGGGCTTCATTTGCAGCCAGGGAGATTTAGATCAGACGTTAAGAAGAACTTTCTCCCTCTAAGGGGAGTTAAGCTCTGGAACAGGCTTCCAGGGGAGGTGGTGAAATCCGCATCACTGGGGCGGTTTTAAGCACAGGGTGGGACAAACAGCGGCCAGGGCCGGTCTAGATTTACTTGGCGCTGCCTCAGCGCAGGGGCTGGGCTTTATGACCCCTCGAGGTCCCTTCCGGCCTGACATTCCTATGACTCTATGATCCTATAGATCGGCTTGTGCCACAGCTTCCTCTTTTAGAAGGCCTAGGAACCCCTGTAGCAACAGGTAATTGGTCACAGGACCCCGCTCCTGCTTGAAGGGGCCAGTCACCCTGCTACACCCCCTTTCATGACCTCAAAAGGAGCCATGTTAAGTCACCCCGAGCCAAGCAGGCTGTCTGCAGCCCCGTTGTGGGTCAGGCAGGGGGAGGCCTGGGCTCTGAAGGGCTGACTCTGCAGCAAAGAACCCTGCAATGAGATTGGTGCCCGATCTGCTGACCTACCCAGCAGAGGTGCCTTTCCACTCCCACCTGCAGCATGGAGCGGCGTCCACTTCTTCTTCTTCTCCTTCACGAGGGCGGACGCCCCGTGGCTGGTGAGCACCTCCACACACTCCGTGGAGCCCCTCTCCGTGGCAAGGTACAGCGCCGTCCGCCCTTTGTGGTCCCGCACGTCCAGGTTCACGAGAGTTTCGGCAAGTGTCTTTAGGGCTTCACAGTGACCGTTATAGGCCTGCGGGCAACACAGAGCACATCCCCTTAGGAACGGAGGAGCCGGGGACATGCTGCCCAGGAGGAAGGGGCAGTAAAAAACTAAACTAAAGCCCGATACCACACCGACCACGCGACGGAAGGGACAGTGTGAAACACCCCATTTTCCTCCTGCCGCCGTCCAGATTGCTTGTGGCTCCCCCTCTCGCCCCAGCGACCGGCACTGCAGCGTACGACTGCCCGGCAGGTGCAATACGCTGCCGCGCGCCCTTGTTTCCCTCGCGCGTAACGTGTCCGCTGCTGCGTCAATGCCACAAGGGACTCATTCGAATTAGGCTATTCTCGTTTGAAACCGATCAAAACAAAGTCGTCCTGACAGCATGAATTATTGGGCTCAATACAGGGATAATGGGGTTAATTTCTCTGGCCCGGGTGGGGGGGGGGGGGCAGACTAGATGATCTAATGGTCTCTTCTGGCCTGAAGCCATGAATCTTTATGAAAAAACCTTGAAAAAAATCAGCCAAGCTTAAAAGAAGTGAGACATTGTCCAGCTGCCCACAAGACAATGGAGAAGGGGATGCAACCTTCTGAGATCGGTCTAGACTGCAAACTCCCCTCCTTCCGTGTCTCGGACAGGCCACAGCACAATAACTGGGCTTAACCATGGGACAGCAGCCACTGTTTTGGAGCCTGCCCCCCATGATCAGGCAGCAAGCCCTTTCCAGTGTGGTTAGCCCTACTGCGCACACGGTATCACTGGAAGCAAAGCCAGCCTTGTTTCTTCAGCAGCAACGGCAGGACAGTGTAGCCTTTAGATTGATTTGGGGTGCAAAATGCACTAGGAGCCGGTGCGGTCTTTGGTGGCTACTTAGAGATCAATGGAGATCCTTTCCATTGGTGTGACCCACAGGGACTTTACGAGTTTTATTAACACCGCAATCAGCGTAAGCCAAAGTCACAGACTAGGAAACAAGACAAGAATACCGGCAGATGCTGCGTCACGTCCACTCACCAACCCCCGGGCCTGTGGGTTCCCCTGAAGGGGAGATGAAATGTGAAGGTTGTCACCACCCTGCCATCCTGAGATCCCACTGAGGGGCGGCTTTGATTCTCTCTTTAGGCACCTGTTCTCTACACCCACCTAGGTCCGAGACCGTATTTGATTAAGTCTCAGCCTCTTGTCCATATTTGCCATTCCTGGCCCCCCAGTTTGGGGATTGGGAGCCTTTGCGGAGACAGACGTTCTCTATACAGCGCAGTTAACAAGTCTGGCTAAATAAAACCTTTACAGCACAAGATAGATATTGCTAGAGCGTCTAACCCAAGGTTACTCACTAATGCTAGCTTCTATTAGGCCTAAACCGGCCTTATGCGAACTATTATACCACTAGGCCTCAGATACCAGGCTGCAGTCTATTTTCAAATCATCTTGACGTTTCTTTGCTTATTCCTACTCGCACGAGAGCTTTAGTTTCATTTGCGCTAATTCAGCCGGCATCTGACCTCTGTCTAAGATACAGATGTTTATTTTCCTGATCACCTCAGCTCAGGTCATGGGTCAAAGGTCAACAAGAGACAAACTTACAGCTAAGTGCAAAGGGCTGACTGGAATGGTGCTTTCCACGTCCTCCAGGCAGTTAAACGACATTTCCAGGAGCTGGAACAAAACAGGCCACGGTAAACCCTTCCGGTTGTCCTGCTCCTCTGTTCTGGCCTCCACGGACAACGCCAACAGCGCGCTGTGTGGAG
Organism: Chelydra serpentina; assembly: GCA_037349315.1. Lineage (NCBI taxonomy): Eukaryota > Metazoa > Chordata > Testudines > Chelydridae > Chelydra > Chelydra serpentina. The sequence continues at coordinate 546,762 of JBAIAC010000278.1, forward strand.
CATCTGGGATGCTGGAAACCAGCCCCCGACTGCACCAAAGCCACGTGCTTGGAACCCAGAATGGAGAGATGCCTTTAATGGGGCAGATGTCCCCACTGCTTTCACTAACGAGATCGGGATCGAGCGCACAAGACATTTGAGTCCGATTCCTTTTAGCATCCTGTCTTTGGGAGCTGGCCTGAGATCCGTGCACATCTGTGTGCCCCAGTCACCACGTCTCCTCTGTTCCCATCTCATCTTTTTGGGGAACTGGCAAGCACGTGCTTCCCCTCCTCAGCCAGGTCCGAGGGAGGGGGACTAGGAGCCCAAAGGGTTTTTAAACCTACACCATAATCCCAGTTCCACCCTCCCTCGTCACACAGCTCTGCCCCCCACGCCCTTCGGCTGCAGCACTCGGTCCTGGACACTCCCCGGAAGCCTTCTGCCATACCCCTAGATTCAGCTGGGGAGGGTGAGCAGAAACTTCTCCCTGGGAGGACTCCTCATTCGAGTCTCCTGTAAGCCAAAGGGCACCAAGCGGCTTCGACTGCCCCCCACCCCCGGCCTGCTTACCAACTCGAGGTTCTGTCTGTTGCCGTAGGCAGCTGCATAGTGGACAGCGGTGTATCCCTGCTTGTCCCGGAGCGACGCGTCCGCACCGTTATCCAGTAAGAACTCTAAACAACTGCAACAAGCACAGGGAGAGGCGGTCAGACACGCGTTCCCACGGACGCGCCTGCCGGGCCAGCTCGAAGCAGCCAGCACAGATTCTGTGCAAACGCCAGATCCTCGCTGCCCGGCACATGGGCCGCGAAAAGGACTCAGTGCCCCCCCTGAAATTCCCCCTAATGGCAATGAGATCGCTGTGCCCCGGTACCCCAGCTAGTGAGGCTGGATCTGCCTCATGGCACTTTTGATCCAAGGGCAGATCCTTATTCAAAGTCGCCCCCAGCACGCCAGCTCAGGGGGTGCCACTCAGCTGAGAGCGGGTGGGGGAAGTGACGGGGGGGGACGGTGAGCCAGGACAGACGACAAACGTTATCCCCGAGCAGGGGGTTGAGATCGGCCACTCACAAGAATGCCTCCTTCACCCTGGATTCCTTCAGCGGCTCCTCCTCAGTGTCATGGCTGTTTCCTGAATGCGTCTCCGCTCTGAAAGATGGCAAGCCCGTGTCAGCCGGCTGAGACAAAGCCAGCGAGGGGGGATGGGGAAGCGGGAGAGACCCCAGCCAGCTGGCCAACGCCCGGACGCTTTCCGCTCTTGGAAAGCCAGGTCCAGACCCACTCCCTGCAGCAGGAAGCGCTTCGGTTCCGCCCTCTCCCCCCGCCGCGCTAGGGTGACCGTCGGTTCTTTTGGACCGGTTACCCGCTGCCTTCGGAGCAGAGGAGCAGGCCGCAACACGTGGGCCCAGCAGCATAAGCCGGGGGCTTTGTTCTTCACCAGTGATTTCTTTCTACCATCTTCGGACCAAGAGCTGAGCAAACCCTAAGCAAGCCTCCTCCTCAGTGGCAAGTCAGCATGATCCTTATTTCACACGCCCAGACGGGAAGTGACTTGCCAACATCACACAGCAGACCTGGGAGTAGACCCCAGGAGTCCAGAGATAGGCACTGGCCTATCCTTCCTTTCCCTTACGCTCTGTGCAACACTCCTCCTCTTTAGAAGCCCCCGGGCCCCACCTCCCACCAGCCAGCGGGCACCAGGGAAGTGCCGGGTACCCACTCCAATCTGGAAGTACCATGGACCATCCTGGTTAGGGACCTGCCCTGTGGTATCCAGCGTCAGCTGCCATGGGAGGCAGGTCCCTCGGGGCTTTCCTACCTCCTGTACGTGTCCGAAGCAGCAGCATAGTGTAAGGGAGTGCAGCCTTTACAGTCCGGCTCGTTAATACTGGCTCCGGCGGTGACCAGCGTCACCGTACACTGATAGCTGCCATTGGCAGCCGCGTAGTGCAATGGAGTCCTGGGGAGGAGAGCAGAAAACGGGGTGAGGAACGCCAGCTGCCAGGCAGAGCGGCTGCAAACCCGAGGAGACAGCGGCCCCTCTGCAGAGACAGCTGCCGCCGGGCAGCAGCCAGGCCCAACTGACACGCAGGTACTGCACAGCAATACGCAACGCCCCCCGGGCTAACCGGCTCCCCCTTGGGCCAGCAGCCAGGCCCAACTGACACGCAGGTACTGCACGGCAATACGCAACGCCCCCCGGGCTAACCGGCTCCCCCTTGGGCCAGCAGCCAGGCCCAACTGACACGCAGGTACTGCACGGCAATACGCAACGCCCCCCGGGCTAACCGGCTCCCCCTTGGGCCAGCAGCCAGGCCCAACTGACACGCAGGTACTGCACAGCAATACGCAACGCCCCCCGGGCTAACCGGCTCCCCGTTGGGCCAGCAGCGTCTCTCCGAGAAGCGGAGCTGGGCGCCCATGGTCGGGGAGCAGGGGATGCGGATACGGGTGACTTCTGCTCTGTGGGCATCTTCAGCGCAGGCTGAGACCTTGCCACCCACCCATGCCCGCAGATCTTCCCGGCAAAGGGCTAGCCCGAAGGCTGAGTCGCCCCCAATGCCCAGCTCTCTGTCCCTTCCCACGGGTGTGCCGCCCTCAGTACTCACCTTCCGAATTTATCTCTCCTCCTCAAGTCAGCACCGCTGCTCAACAGCAAATTAAGACATTCAATGTTCCTGCAGCGGGAACAAAGGGGCCGGGGTGAACCACGCGGAACCCGAACGCCGCCCCGCGTACGGTCAGTGCCGGCTCTGGGGCTGCTTAGCCTAAACACGCGGCCTGCGTCTGCCTACAGCCCATTGTCACGTGTGTAAGACGAGAGAGCACGATCGAGCGCCCTGCTGGCCGGGTGCCTAGAGACCCACTGTACTGGGGGCTGCCCTGATCACTAGCAACTCTCCAGCTCTCCACGGAACACGCTCGTGCCTCAATTTCTCCCTTCCTGCTGCTCTGCAGCGACTGGGAATCGTATCTAGGTTTCCCAGCCAGGCAGCGATGGGTAATAAAACTCGACCCTGCCCGCTGGCATGATCTAGGCATTGGATTTCATGCTACAAATAGGACCTACGACTCCTGGGTGCTGTTCTCTGCTCGGCCAGTGACTTGCTGATCGAGCGGAGGAAAAGCACCGCTCCCATGAGCCCCTCTTTCCCCACTGAGATGAGAGCTGTGCAGGTCTAGGCGTTCTCCTTCAGCGCCGGGCTAGGACTCTGTAACGGCGTGAGACCGAACTGTAGTGGGCCACGCGAACTGAACGCACCGAGGAAATACAATCGGTTAGTCACTAATACTTCGCGTTCACGTGCTTCCGAGTGCTTTACCAACATGATCCAATACCCCCGGGAGGCAGGGAAGCGTTTTAAACATGGGGAAACTGAGGAACAAAGGTAAGTGACTTGCCCAGAGGCACGGCGCATTCACAGCAGAACCAGGAATCAAAAGGTGCAGCCCTCCCGGGCCCTGCTTTAGACACAACCCCCGCTTTCCCCTCCCAGAGCTGGGACCAGATGAGCTGACCCCCAGTCGTGGCCTGACCACTGGACCGCACCACCTACGTTACACAGTGCGGTACGCAGAGGGGAGGCAGGCAGGCTGCGTTTGGGGCTAAGGAACCCGATGTCCTTGTGACAGGGTGAAAGCAGCTGCAGTTGCCTCTCCCCAGAGGCCTGGCCGGTCAGCCCGGCGTGATGCCCAGGGCAAGGACTCACCCTCCGGAAGCAGCAGCATGGAGGCACGTCCTCCCAAGGTTGTCAGGCGTGTTGATATCGAAACCCGCGGACAGCACGTGCTCGTTGCTCAGCGAGGAGACGATGCTGTACAGCTGACCTGCGGGGCAGGAGGAGCCGGCTCAGGAGAGGACTCACCAGGCCCCTCCCCACACGAAAAGCCCCCATCCCAGGCTGGCCTCCCCCCTTTCCCCAAGCCGGCGCAGGCTTTGCTCACCTGAGGAAAGTAGCTTACGACAACAGTCTGAAAATCCAAAGAGAACAGCTAAGTGCAGAGGGAACATGTCGTGGATTCCACGCCTGCCGACAGGGAGAGAGGGCAGATAGGAAAGGAGGAGTCACATCAAAACATTTCAGCCCTTGGGAAAATCAACCAGTCTCTCCAGTTCTCTGCCTGTGGCATGAAGGGCCACCCGCGCCGAAGGCCCGAGACATGAGCGATGATCCAGCAAGCAAGCCGGGCGCCGGGCTGCAGGGGAAGGCGAAAACGCCCCAAAGTCCCCGCCAATCTGACCTAGGGGGAAACTGCTCCCCTGCCCCAAATCTGGCGATTGGTTTGACCCTGGGCACATGAGCAAGATCCCCCAGCCGGCAGCTAAGAAGGTTCTCTGCTCTGCCTCTGAGCTGGGTCTAACCGGTCCCGTCTCCAGCTGTGGAGAATCGCTGCTGCTTCAGAGAAAGGCAAAAACCCCCAGAATCCCTCCCGTCAGCTGCACATCTGGGGGAAAACGGCCTCCCCCCGTGCACCTCCTGCATCGTCACGCCCCGCGGGAGAAGGGGGATCATCCCGGAGGCCTCCTACCTTGCAGTGTCAGCACCATTCGTCATCAAAGTACTAATCAGCAGCTCATGGCCGTATCTAGCAGCAACATGGAGGGGGGTATTGCCATATTTGTCAGCACAGTCTATCTCGCTGCCTGGAAAAGAAAGCAAGAGGCCGCCGGGTCAGTGGGGAGTTTCTGGCCCAGGCCGCCCGAGACCCGCTCCCCCTCGTTCCCCACGGAGGGCCGCGGCGCACTGCACCGAGACGGCGTCACACCGCCGTTCTCCAGGCAGCAGGCCCAACGGAACTGCTACCGTAACCCACGGAGGAGTGTGTGTTACAGCCCTCGCCCCGTTCCCCACCCCTCCCATGCCAGATCGGCAAAGCGCCGGAGTCTGTCGCAGCCCCAGCGTTTGGCTCGGGCGCGCCCCGGTTCAGCCCTGGCCGCAGCAGCCAAGACAGCAGCTGGCACTGGACTCGGAGGAAGATTGGCTCTTGTGGCAGGATCTAGCCACGCTGACTGCTCCTTGGCTGTGAGCGTCCATGCGGCTGGGATTTCAGCTTGGTGCTCCATGAGATCTCAGATCTAGACCTAACATACGTCTCCCCGTGAGGGGTGCGGCTGTTCAGCTGAGGAACAGAGCCGATTTGGGGGGCGGGGGGCGCACTTCATTCCCCTGGCAGAGGCTATTAAACACTGAAACAAGGAGAGCGGGACGGGGTTCCCAGGCGGTGAGAGAGCTGGAGTGACCCGCCCGGTAGAAGAACATTAGCTCAGCGTCCAGCGAGCCGCTTACCGTTCTGTATGAGGATCTGGGAACGCGTAAACCGTCCGTGAATGGCAGCCATGTGCAAAGGGCTCTTCCCTTCCTTACTCTGCAGAGAGAGGCGGGGGGAAACTAGCCAGCTGGTGACAAACCGTCCCCGAGCGCGGCAATCGCGGGGTGAAAGTTCCGTCCCGTGTGTCTGGGTTCCTCCCCACACCCCACTGAGTTCATCCCCCCGGCCGCCCCCGCACGTCTTGTGCGCGGCCCAGCCCCAGCCGGCGTACCTGAAAGTTCACGTCGGCTCCGTTGTTCACGAGGAGCTCCAGGCAAAGGGCCCCGTTGGTGGAGACGGCAGCAAAGTGCAGAGGGGTGAAGCCCTTCTCGTTGGGCTGATTGACGTTGGCGCCGTAGTTGACCAGCTCGTTGGCCACGGCGTCCTGGCCCATGTAACAGGCGATGTGAAGTGCAGTGTTCCCAAGGCAATTGGGTTCATCGATCTGCAGGAACGAACAGAGCCAAGAGACTTCAGGGGATCTCGGGCAAAGATGGGCTGGGCCGGGCCGGGAAAAGCCCACTCTATGGAGAACCAGACACCATCAATCCCTGATCCCCTCCTCCACACATTCCCCATCCACACCCAACGAGTCACCCACCCACCACTCCCATCAGTGCTTGGGGACCCCTCAAGGCATCACAGGAAACAGGAGGAAACGCCGACTGCTCAGCACAGGAGGTGAAGAAAAGTCCCACATCCAACGGAAACGAGGGCCAAACGCTGTTAACTCCGGGGGAATTTGGGTAGGACAATGGCGTTAACTCCCCTAACTCTTGGGGGAAGCTCTGGTGGATCTTTAAACAGCACAAGTGACCAGAGCCTCAGTTTTCCCTCTCTAGCTTCAAGTCCAGCAGCATCCCGCTGGGATCCGTGCCGCCTCAGCGGGGGAGAATAGCCACCCACTACCCCCCACGACAGCCAGACAGTTTCCAGCTCCCCCACAGATTTCCTTGGCGGTCACCCGTCCAAGTACTAACACGGCCGGATACGCCGCACGCTCTCCCGGGACATCTCCCAGCGCCGGCCTACACCCAGGGCCTTCCTTAGAGTCCGCAGGGCCAGCGGAGCCAGAGTCACTGGAGTGGGCCGCGTTTGTTTGCCAAGCCGCCGCTGGCCTCACCTCGACTCCCAGCCTCAGCAGGTGTTTCACGACCTCCACCTGGCCACTGGCCGCCGCGGTGTGCAGTAAGGAGTAACCCTTCTTATCCTTGCACATGACGTCCGCTCCCCGGGCCACCAGCAGCTTCAGAACCTCCAAATGCCCTGCGCAAAGGACACGGGAGCTCAGGGCTGCAGCACCTCCGCGGCCGGTGAGTCCCGAGCACCGCGACCGAGTCAGGGGCGACGGGGGCTTCGGGGTCGATACTGGGACCCGCCATCGTGTTCCACGGAACAGCCGCCTGGGCGGGCCAGAGGGGGAAAGATTCCCTGCCCCCCAGCCATGCCCTGAGGCTTGCTAACAAGGCGATTCGGTTAGAAATGTGGTAGCTTGACTTCACTTGCTCCACATGGGATGGGCGGGGGCTTTGCTAAGTGGACCGAGAGCTTTGTCTAGCCGCCGCCTCCCCCATTGAAATGCTGTAATGCCCCGCAGTTCAATTCTCCTGGCTGTCACTGCCCAGACTTTGTTCCCCCATACTTTACGAGGGAGAGAGGAGGCCATAGGTCACAGGGCATACCTGCCTGTAGCACCCACTGCCTCAGTTTCCCATCACCCCCTCTGGGCTGCCTTTCAGGGGTAGAGCCTTGATGCCCAGGCTGCTTCCCCGGAGCCCTCCCAGCCTGATTCAGGGCCTTCCCCAGAAGCCCAGCCTGCTCCCAAAAGGGGACGCTGGGAAGTTCCTGTATCACAACAGGGCCAGACGGGCAAGGGGCGAGGGAGACGTACCTAGGAAGGCTGCCCAGTGGATGGGCTGCCGCTCCTTCTTGTCACACGTGCCCAGGCTGGCCCCCTTGTTTAAGAGCAAGTTCACCATCTGGAGGAGAGAGGACACAGTCAGAGGAACTGCTCCCCACCAACGTCCACCACCCCCGCCCCGGCACACACGCGAGCCCCGCGCTTTCGGCAGCACCTGGAGCGATGGGGCCCAGCTGGCCTCCAGGCCCTGCCCCCGTTGAAATGTTTCCTAGGAGTAACGGCAGCCCCAGGTGGCCAGCCGGGGATGCGGCCGGAGGTCAGTCGTACTGGAGAGGGCTCTCTCCAGGGGTTCAGAGGGCAGGAAACAGAGGCTGCATGTTGGGTGTCCATGGTCGACGATTTCCCTCCCTGCCCACCCCACAGCTTCTCACTGCCCCGTTCTGGTAACGCCTCCAGGCTCCAATCGGCTGCAGGACCCCATTACTCCAGGCGCTGCGCGCACAGCCTGGGAGAGCTCCCGCTCCAAAGAGCTCCCGAGCCAAAAGGCGGACAGACGGCTGCAGGCAAACATCCAAGCCCCCCGCTCACCTCCATGTGGCCGCTGTGCACGGCGTGGTGCAGCGCCGTGCGGCCCGTGCGATCCGCCACGTTGACGCTGCTCAGCAGGGGGATGATGGCCTCCGCGCACTTGGTGGCTCTGTTGGCAGCGGCGACGTGGAGCGGCGTTTGCCAGTACTTATCGCGGGCGTTGACGTCCGCCGAGTGCTTCAGGAGGAGGTTAAGTGCCTTCTGCCAGGACAGAGAAAGGGTGGCTGTACCCCACGCCGGTGGGGGCAGACAAAGCCTCGGGAGCTAAACAGCACCGTTCGGTCTTGGAATTAAACCAAGCAGCCAGGGGGGAAGGGCCAGGTTCATCACTAGCAACGAGTCTGGTTACCCTACCTGCCTCTTAGATCGGTAACGGCAGCCCACAGCCAGCCCAGGGACTACAACTCCCAGCATGCAATGCTTCATCTCAATCACAGCTGTTCGATATCGGTGCCCGAGTGGGCCAAGCTGGTGTGGGAAGGCTGCAATTTGGCTGGTTTTGCACACCGCCCTCATCACCATGGCTGCCAGTTTGGGCAGCTCCCTGCCCATCACCTTCCCCTTTCAATGCCACCCTGCCGAGACGCAGCCTGCTGCAGAAGAGTGGCTCTGTGGGGGACTGAGACTGGCCCTCGGGCCCTGTCTCCACCAGGACAAAAAGGCCTGGTGGCGTTTTAAAACTGGTTGTAACCATCACACGTTAGCTAGGATGCTACAAAATCCTAGTGCAGACAGGGCCCGTTGTAGCTTAACACACATTACCCGGCTGACACCCAGTAAGCTACAACGTGCCCTGTCTCCACAACACTGTTAAGTGTGCTGGCTATCACGGGTGAAACACCCCCCCCGTTTTCCTAGCCTAGCTGGGGCCAAAGCAGTTGTGCAGCCTATAATGGGCTCATCTCCGGGGCCCTCCAAAAACACTGCCCTGACAATTCAGCCCAATTGCACCGGCCCAGAAGCAGCCTGGGCCCGGAAGGGCTGAGAGTCAAGGTTTGCCCTTCAGGAATGGGGGGCTAGCTGGCAGAGTTGGCCGGGGCAGCGGGCGCCGTACCAGGCATTAGCTAGCGATCCTCGTATCAGTCCTTCATTTCTTTGTGTGATTGATTTTTCTTTTTTAAAACCCTGAAATCTAGACAAAGCCACGGGCAGTCACCGATGACAGCCACGATTCCACAAACAGAACGCTGAGGGGGCCCAGGCTGGGGTCTTCAAAGGCCCCTGCCCGCCCCCCACCAGATGGCATTTCAAAGTCCCTTTGGCTTACCAGGACAGCTGAGCCTTACACTGTGGGCAGTTGGGCCTATCTCACCCTCGAGTGACTGCTACTGGTCAGTGACAAGCCTCAAAGGGAGGTTAACTTATCGTCACTAAGCCATTCCAGTAAGAGGAAAGGATGCTGCCCCAACCCAACGCCCCTGCTGAGAAAGGAAGAGGTACGTCCTTGAAAAAGCATCTCAGACAGCTGGCTAAACCACTGAACTGACCTACTGGAGCCAGACAGCGGGGCAACGTGTGACCGATCGAGGCCCTGAAATCAGGCGGAGAAGCGACAAAATGAGATGCCTTTTAAAGCTCCATTCTCCAGCCATGTCCCTCAGGGAATCTGAAGCCAGCTACATCCGCCTTCATGCAGGGAGCAGCTGGCACTGTTCCTCTAGAGCCCCGCTCTGCCCACCACAAGGGGTGGCACTGTGTGGTTCCACTTCAGCTTTGCTTCTCCAAACCGTTCGCATGGAAGCGTGATGCATCAAGAATGGAGAGTGTGTTCCTCCTCGAACAGCAGAGACCCCTCCATGCCGCCGACTCCAACCTGAGTCCCTGGCCTGATGAGATCCCCTCGTTCTTCCTCACCCCGGAGCTGGCGGGTTGCAGGATCCTTGGGAGCACGCGGACGGAGCACGCGTCCCAGGACGCTGCTTTGTGCCCTCACGTGGGCACTGGCCAGGAAAGAACACTCCTTTGCCCTGGGTTTTTGATGGTGGAATTGGGCTGGGGGGCTCAGGGTGGGCCATGGACTGTCCAGGTGGCACGTTCGAATCCAGCCCAGCTCAGGAGCAACCAAAAGGCCCTTGAACTGTTTGGTGGCCTTTGCATGGAGTTTCTCGGTCTAGTTCGCAGAGGGCAACCGGCCACCTTCCAAATCACAGCAGCAGCTGCTCTCCCCCAGGCACCGGCTGGAAGCCTCATCCCAGGACTGACTGAGCCCTGGAGACCGAACTCCCCTCTCAACCCTTAAGAAGGGCCCTCAAAAGAGTCACACCGGGGAGTATGCGGTGCATGGGGGAAACCGGCCCTGTCGCCTGTACGGCCCATTCTAAGGCTAAAGAGAGGCCTTCGGCGTGATCCGACACCCTTCCCCAGCACTGAGCCCTGTGAGCTTGCAGTTAACAAGCGTTCTCTAGTGACTCATGAGGTGTGAGGATCCCAGACGCAGACCCATGTGACCCACTGACCTACATTTCATCATCATTCCCCCCACTTTCCAAGGACAATGCACCACAACCCCCTTTCCCAGGGGGCCAGCTGATCCTGAGCAGGAATGCAACACTTCCTAAGTGTGTGGGGGCAGGGAGGGGACTTAGATTAGGCTGCTCAGCTGTTGGAAATGGCCTGAAGCCATGGGGGTAGCGGAGAAAAGTCATTACACAGGTTAATTGGCTCTAGGGCAGAACAAAGAAGTTCAGCACTTTTCCGGGCAGATTCCCTCCAGGGAGCAGTGGTGTGCAGAGCAGAAAGGCCCCTTCCAAGCAGCCGGATTGAGAGCAGAGAGCGAGGCGCTCCAACGGAGCGGTGCTGGGGACAAGAGAGACCCCAGCACACCCCCATCATGCCCCGCAGCCCCCGACCCCAAAGCCAGGACCCACAACAGGGGTGTGATTGCCTGCCTGGAAATATCCCCAGCGCTGGGATAGATTCCGGGGGGCGGGGGGGGGGGGTGTCTTCAAAAGCACCTAAGAGATTTAGATGCTCAAGTTTCATTGAGGGCCAGTGGGATTTGTGCTCCTAAATGCCTTCGGTGCCTTTGAGACGCTCCCCACTCCTCCTCTGTTCTAATGCCATTAGCAGGAATTCTCCCGCTGCCCAGGACTCACGAGGTTCTTCCTCTTTGCCGTGGAGTTCTGCCTCTCTCTAGCCCACCTCGAAGGGCTTTGCCAACAATGGACCCCCCCACCCCCCCCCGGCCCCAAAAGGTAGGCTGGCTACTAGCCCTATTCCAGACGCAGCCAAGCCAAGGACACAGAGGGACAAAGCAGCGTACATTAGTGACAAGATTCAGCTTTCCAGTCCCCTGCTCCAGCCGCTAGACCACAACACTCCATCCGTCAATTGGCTTCCACTGCCCCAAGGGAGGTTTAGGTTGGACATTAGGAAAAACCTCCTGTCAGGGTGGTTAAGCACGGGAACAAATTGCCCAGGGAGACTGTGGAATCTCCATCAATGGAGATTTTGAAGAGCAGGTTGGACAAACACCTGTCAAGGATGGTCTAGCTAATACGTAGTGCATGGGACTGGACTAGACGACCTCTCGAGGTCCCTTCCAGTCCTACGATCCTATCTGTGCTTAGCCAGCCTCTTCCACCCACGTCACAACCCTGTGACCAAAACAACCCCTCCCTTTCAGAGCATCTCTGCCCAGAACTGGACAGCGATGAAGGAGCTCTGATCTTTCGCTCCGGGTACAGATCTCTTGGGACCCAGCACCGACAGGAACCGAGAATAAAGTGGCAATTTCACGATGTTTCGGTTCAACGTTTTAAATCTTTGCTTAAGTTTCGCAGGGGACACGTGAGTGGGGAAGGCGAGCGCTCCACAACACTTGCTCACGGAACTGTAAAGGACGGGGCACAGAGGAAGGAGGAAGAAGAAATTTCTGAGACACCTAATTGCTATTCCTGGCATACAAGAGAAACTCCCATCAGCCGCTAGCACGTGGGATGCCAGGGAGTATTTGCCGGGTACAAAAGCCCCTTTTTAGCACTCAGGAGTCACTGAATAGCCTGGCACCTCCAGCCCGTTCTGCTGCCCATGATGTCAGCTGCCACCCTTCTGTACTATGCACGCTGACAGATTCAATTCTATTCATCCACCGGGGAATTGTGCTTGACCTTTATCATTGTCCCAGGAACACGCTGGAAATCGATGCAGAGAGCTGCACGTGAGGAAAGATTTAACGATGCATACCTTGGCTAAACAACATGACTGGGGGCCTGCCCCCCGGGCCCCGCTGCACACAGAACTGCCACTGCCCGCAAAGAAACTTACGTGCACAGACCTGACTGCAGAAGCGAGCCCTCAGAGGGGGCGGACGTGATACTAGCAGACCGTTGAAAGGTGTAAGCATCACGGTGGGAGGGGAATTGGCTAGGGTGGTCCCAGGAGTAGTATTATAATTAATAAAGTGAAGTTAAGCCCAGGGAAGGCTGAATATCAGGAAATACTTCCTGACAGTGAGCTCCATTAGGCTGCAGCATCAACACCTAAAAGGGGTGGGAACCCCATCACTTGGGGGCATTTAAAACCTAGACAAAGCCTTAATGGGAAGATATTGCAGGGAGAATCCATGTATTGGGGGTAAAGGGAATATTATGGGTCCTTCCCAGTTCTGTTTTCTATTTTTCAAATTATCATGGGGTCTGGATGGCCCTTCAACTGCTCTGAATGAGAACATCCACCTCACTGGGGCTCTCAGCCGGAATCAGAGCAGGCATGCAGAAAGCAGGGGGAAGAAAACGGTTACTCAACGAAGAGCCCAGAGGAGACAGACCGCTTCATTACTGCGAGGCTCGCAAGAGCACCTACCTCATTGCGAGAAGCTGCGGCGCGATGCAGCGGGGTTAGCCAAACAGTGTCCTTCGCATTTACGTTAGCACCTGCGGAGACAAAGCAGAAAGGGGAGGTGAACACACCTGGGCCGGGGCACTGCCAGGGTACAAGACTACCAGATGCTCCGAGGCACCATCACTGGTTTGAAACACCCACTGCTGTATCTGCTTGGCTAGACAGCCCCTCGATTTCTGCTGTCAAAGAACGAACCGTATTGAGCTTCAGGGCCGGTCTACACTTAAAAGTTAGGTCAACATAGCTACAGGGCTCAGGGGTGTGAAAAATTCACACCTCCGGGCCAGTGGTTAAGCCCATCGAAACCGCACTGTAGACACAGCTGGGCCGATGGAAGAATTCCACCTACATCCGCAAAGCCCTTCTGTCACTACAGGAAAGGTCTAGACTGTGATGCCACGGAGGCATAGTTGCCCGTCTGAAGCTGTGCTGCTGTAGCATAGCGCTAACCTTAGTTTACATGCTACAGGACACCCCTCCGGCACCAGGGCAGGGGGCTGTGTTAGGAATCTGTCAAGGGCTGCAGCCCCTTGGCATGAAGCAGAGGGAATGCAGCACAGAGGGAGATGGGGAAAAAAACTACATTTCCCAGCATGCACTGCTCCACCTTGATCTCAGCGGCCACCGGACTACTGGTCCCAGAATGCAGTTCGTCTTCTTGATCTAAAAGGAGGCTGCTCAGACAAAGATGGTGCATTTCAGACTGGAATCTGTGGGTCTTTGTTGGCTGTGCCTAGGGTGACCAGATGTCCCGATTTTATAGGGACAGTCCCGATTTTTGGGTCTTTTTCTTATATAGGCTCCTATTACCCCCCACCCCCTGTCCCGATTATTCACACTTGCTGTCTGGTCACCCTAGCTGTGCCTCCGTGTACAGGTGAAGGAGACCAGAGCCGCACTGCAGGAGTCTGCCGGCCTGGCTTTTCTCATCCCTGCTCTGCCGGCTCAAGATTCTCTGTGCCAGCCTAGGACCATCAAAACCCAGCTGCCCCGGGCTCTACTGCGTAGAGCTGCCCTGCCCCGAAAGCCACAGAAACGCCGAGCTGCGTTTCATGTTCTGGGGCTGGATCTCTGAGCAGCAAGGCCTATTTAGTGAGGCTTTGGGAAATTATTTCCCCAAATCTCTGCTTGTCAGGGCTGGTCTAGAGTCACTAGGGGCTCTTCCGGGCCACCAGCAAACTGCTGACAAGTCAAGGGCATCTAGAGGGAGCAATGACAACGAATGCCAGAGTAGGGGCATTTTTTCGCCCATCCATGGCCCGTGGAGAGCGAGCCTGGACTAGATTTGAGCGGTTTCAGAGGAAAATGGAGGGGCTGGTACCTTGGATGAGAGCCAAGTACGCAGCAGGCAGGTGCTGAGCAAAATTCTCTAGTTCTCATCCTGCACCCGGCAAATGATCCAGAACTCCTGCAGTTCGAGGCTCCCCCCGCAAGCTAGTTCTGTCACTGCCCTTCAATCCTGACCCACAGCCCCCTACCGCCGTAGGCTCCCCTGCGCTCTGCCGTTGCCCCTCCAATCCCAATTCACTGCTTCCCCCCCTAGGTCTGCCGGTGCCCCTCAATCCCAATCCACAGCCCCCAAACATCCAACATTCCAGTTCCAGATTGTTTTAAGATTTGCACAAACCTCCTCTTGGGATCTGGGTGAGAGCAACGAATGACCTTTCCCGTGTGACTCAAGCACCAATTCTCCTGTGGATGAAAAACCCTTGTACCCCCGGACCCGAGTAGCAGCCCTTCTGCTTTAGACCCACAGGAGAGCCAGGCCGGCTAAACCTGAGCACATCCACGCAGACGGCTGTACTGGGCAGAGACAGTTGCGGGTCTTACCTGACAGTATTAGGAGCTCAATGATTGGGACATCTCCTAAGTAGGCAGCAGCATGCAGCGGGGTTCGTCGTTCTTGGTCCTGCACAGGGAGATAAGAAAAGGCCGTGATGCAACTATCCACACAGCGGACACAGCTCCTTCCCCCTCCAACTTCCCCCACCCTAAAGACCGAAATGTTGCTTCCTGCCCTGAGGACATCTGGGTAAGTCTGAGTGGATGGAGGAGTCTGCTTAGGACCAGCAATAACAAACAGCCTGGTAGGGAAGCAATGGACTACCTTTCGCACCTTAGTCCACTTCAGGGTGCACTGAAGGGTATCTGTCAGGTAGAGCAGGGGCTTGGAATCAGGAATCCAGGGTTCTAATCCCAGTTTGGGGAGGTGAGTGGGGTCTAGTGGTTAGAGCAGGGGGCTGGGAGCCAGGATTCCCAGGTGGCTAATTTCTAGCTCTGTCACTAACTCGCTCTGTCACCTTGGACAAGTCACTTCACTTCCTCCCTGCTCCAGCTTCCCTAAACAGAGATGGTATCTAGCTCGCAGGGTTGTAAAGCTTAATGAAGGTTTGCAAAGCACTTGGAGATCACTACATGAAAGGCTTCTAAAACCACCAAGCAGTATTACCCCGTGCTCCGCGCATGCCCTTCACACACCGCACTCACGTCAAGTGCCAACAATAATAAAAGCTTACGAGCAGCTCCCAAAACACACCAAGCCCAAATGAGTGGGAGGAGGGGGGGGGCTTTAAAGGTGCAGGAAGCAGAGCTGAGACAGGATCAGTTTTCTTCGCTTGGTGCTGGGCCCTTGGTAACCTCTGCCTTGAGGCATTTGGCTCAGTCTCGGCAAACACCAAGCAGGTTAGAGGGGCACAGAAGAGAGTTTTAGGTCCCACATTTTAGTTGCATTTAACAAAAGTTCTATTTTTTTAAATTAAGTCAAATAAAAGGAGAGAGAGAATCAAGAAAACGACGGGTTTCAGCTGATTTGAAGTATCTAGGACTGGCACAAACAACCTGAAGAAGCAGAAAGTGAAACTGACCAATCTCATTCCCACGTGAAATCAGCACCCGAAGAGACACGTGCGTTAAGTGTTAATCATTCGCTCGTTTTTTGAGCAACAGAGCAAAGGCATTTTAGAGAAAGGATGATCGTGATCAACTCCCTTTAAAGAGCAGGAGACTATAGAATGATCACGTCCCTGAGCGAGGCAGCCACGGAACAGTCTCCTGATCCCTTTGTAACATGGCAAGATATGATCTGATGATTAGTCCCAGTGGCTGGCACCAGAACCAGTGCTGGGCCTCCCCTCTGAGCCAGCACAGAATCCCCGACGCTCGCCCCAGACCCATGCTGCTCCCGTGCACTATTCATCCAGGGTACACAACAGCGCTAACCCCGCGCACACCGCAGCATGGACAGAAGGAGGCTGACGCATTAGATGCGACGGCCAAGAGTATGCAGAAAAAATGACACTGGGCCAGAGCACAGCTGGGAGCAGCATGCAATGAAAACCTCATGAATGCCCCAGAGCCTACCAGAGAGTAAGACGCTGAACCAGAGTTGGCCACTTACACAGAACCCATGACACTGACCTAGACACACAGCCTAAAAGAGCAACTAGTCACTGACCCAGAGCCAATCCCCCAGCGCCACACGCTGATAGGCAGCTAGGCTGGGTCATCACTGGGATAATTTACTAAGGGTCGTGGCGGCTTCTCGGTCAGTGGCAGTTTTTAAATCGAGGCTGGATCCGCTCGAGTCCAAGCGGAAAGTGTTTCAGGGCAGCTCTCTGGCCAGTGTTATTCAGGAGGCCAGGCCAGACGATGGCAGTGGTCCCTTCTGGCCTTGGAACCTATTCACCAGCCTACCCGACAGACGGAGACACCGTGCTCAGCCATACACCTGCCGCCGGTTTGTTCGCAGGAATCTTGTAAGCCGGATTAAGGGAGCGTTTGCATTCAAGTCTGATTGGAACATTTGCATGCGGATTTTACACTTCTCTTCCTCAGAGCTCGCTAGTCAGGTTTCATCACGGGTCACGATCAACCCAAGAGGCCGCTGAAGCAGGGGCACCCAAAATTAGAGTTACCAGGAGCTAGAAGGATGCATCTAACTGGCAAGAGAGTGAACGAACTCTAGTTCTGAAGACAGGGTGTGGTCTGAAGACTGCAGGCTGCAGCATTCAATGTGCCATCTTCATCCACAGGGCCAACCCCCCAAACAACTCAATCTGAAGATGTCCACGCAGCGTGCAGCGGCAGTCAAAAAAGCAAACAGGATGTTAGGAATCATTAAAAAAGGGAGAGAGAATAAGACGGAGAATATCTTATTGCCCTTATATAAATCCATGGTGCGCCCATATCTTGAATACTGCGTGCAGATGTGGTCTCCTCATCTCAAAAAGGATACACTGGCATTAAAAAGGGTTCAGAGAAGGGCAACTAAAATGATTAGGGGTTTGGAACGGGTCCCATATGAGGAGAGATTAAAGAGGCTAGGACTTTTCAGCTTGCCTCCAAGTTGCCTACTCTAACCACTCTAAAAGATTCTCGCCACAGTTCAACCCTCTCTGCTTTGGCTACACAAGCATATTTCAGAGGCAAAACGGAGGAGGACAGTTGAATCTGAGACAGGAGCGGCAGCATGCCAAGCTAGGCCGGGCCGCTGCTGCTCCAGCACTCACCAATATATTGATATTCTCTTTCTGGTTCAGCAACGATCGCACCTCCTCTATATCGCGGTTGAAGATGGCTTGGACCAGAGGAGGCTGCAAAGAGAAAGACAATCAAGCTGTGAGGCAGGTTAAAGGACTGTGCAAGGACAGGGCCGGGAGGATGGCCGGCAACATCATTCATACACCCAAGACCAGCCCGGCAAGTGAGTCACCCCACACCACCCATGTTTGTTTGGGGCTCCTGCTTCTATAGCAAAGGCAACATCTACTGAGCCATTCTAGCGAGCTGCAGCTGTGGAGACAGGCCCAGCTGTGGCATCTGACAGGAATTCTCCCCCACTCCTTGCAGCTGAAGGCTTTGAATATTTATACAAGTCAATTTATGTTTAAAAAAGAAAAGAGACGCTGCTGCTTCTGCAAGGATTAAAAACCTGAAGCGAAGTGAGCGTTGGTGGAATCTGCCGGGTTATCCACCCTAGGGAATAAAGCCACGAGATGAAGAAGCGCGGTACAAGTTTTGCACCCCACCCATGGGCCTGGAAAGACGACATCGGGGGGGGGGAGGGGGAATGGGGGGGAGAGGGGGCACCCATTCAGGCCCTGATCCTGGCCAGATATTAGTGGGTATCTGTCCCCTTAGCTTCTCTGCCAAGAAGAGGGGCCAACTGCTGCCTGTTGTGGGGGTTTTCCTGATGTGGACACTTGCCCACTGGACCGAGACCCATACCCATTTCACACAGGGGCCACACTCAATAGCTGGCAGCGGCTTTTGATTGCTCTCTTTTGGAGGCCAAAGGCTTTGTAAGACTCAAAGAGGGATTGGCCATTTATAAGATGTTATAATGCCAACAAAACTCGTTTAGGAAGGGATCTAAACCTTCAAGCTTCATGGCTTCAACCACTCTCTAATTACTGGGATGAGACCTTCATAGGGGGTAGATCATCCCTCATCTGCCCTCCCCGGAGCATCTTGCAACTTCCTTTGAAGTGGTCGGTGCTGGCCACTGTCCGAGACAAAATACTGGCTCGATGGATGACAGGCCTGATCCGGTCTGGCAATTCCTACACTTCTTACCCAGCCTGAATTTTAACAAGTGACTTAGAGGGGAAAGACGCTGCATCCCTCTCCCAAATCCCCACAGCAATCCACTCCCAACAGGATAAAGCATCCGATGAGCAGGAAAGCTAGGTCTCCGGGGTCACTCAGTGAGAGGGGGAGGCCCTGAACCCAAAGACACTCTCTTTTCAGAACCCACGTACGGATTGTCTTCAATAGCAAGATTGTGAACACGGCCTAGAGCGGGTCTCGCCTCTCAAATCTCACGCTGCAGGGTAACAGCCAAACCCTCTTCACCTCTCCCGTCACTACTTCTGGGTCTAGCTCCAGTTGCCATTAGATTGGTTATAGCCAGAAAATGCCGACACTGATCCGGCTGAACTTCCCACTGGCCTAAAATGGATCTTTATGGACAAGCACTTGCTCTGTGCTCCACAAACCCCTGGCCCGTCCCTTACTTCACCCTATAATCCACCTTCCGACCCCACATGCTCTCTCCTCTCAGTGGCCGAGAGCACACAGTTAACAGGAGTGGTAGCCTGGAAGACCGACCTCAGGGAAAGTCAGAATCCCGACTGGTATCTACGGTTCTGATGGCAAGGGGGTAACATACCCTCCTGGGAACCCGGTGCAGGTTCAGTTATGGTGGGTGAGCATCCCCCAAGGGAGCCGCACGCTTTGGCAGCTACCCTGCACCTCTCTGCAGCAGTGACAGAACCCCGCTGGGGATTTCCTGTCACACAGGCCTAGATTGTTCTTTCTGTCCTTTATCCTGGGAGCTCTTTGGGGCAGGGACTGCGGCCGCCTTTACATCTGTATCGAACCAAGCGCACTGTGGCCAGGACCGAAAACAAACCCCCACCCTTTGCTCAAGGTAGCGCAGCAAATCAGCTCTCTACGTGAAGCAGATCTCCAAGCAGTACAGCTGAGAAATCTCCACCTCACCCTCACGTTTTGTCTACGGCACCGGAGACAACCAACATCAACCGCATCTGCTCATCCCGACTGGTCTGCTCAGCGGAGGGAACCCTGAACTTGCATTTCCAGGACAGACTTTCTGCCCTTACTACCCAGCGAACTCCAGATTCCCTCTCCCCCCCCACATCCAAACACATGGATGAAAGCAGCGAAAGGTAGGGGAACACATCCCCAGTCAGAGGGAATGAGCGAGTCATCCGTGTGGAATGTAGCAGACTCAGCATCCAGCGTTAGACATTTCCAAAAAAAAAAAGATGCATAGACGATAATTATGCCCTGCACGGACTTCAGCGGAGCTTGCAAGCAATGCTGGGACTGACACACCCACCCACCATTCACAAGGGAAGCTGAATGTTTTGGTTACCAAAAAAAAAAAAAAAAAAAAAAAAGGTTACTACTCCCTGTTCCCTTCTCTTCCCCACCATGTGAGGCTTTAAACACCCAGACTATCAGTGAGATTGCAACAGCGAGGGGTAAATATTTGGCTTTGAGGAGTCAGCAGACCCGGATCTCAGAAATCATTACTGTGGGGTACGAACAAAGAGGGCTAATGTCAAATCAGGGGGTTAAAGAGGAGATGGCTGCGGGCCAGTGGGGTATTTGGAGGAGTAGGGGGAGGTGCTGGACGTCACCCAGGGAGTAATGGGGGCGACAGGCCAGGGGAGAAGCGAAGAACAACTGGGTATCAATATACTCTGCCTTAGGAAAGTGAAGTACATACACGACAGGTAGGGGAGAAGAGAATCAGGCTCCTTGGGGCCGGGAGGTTTAATTCAGACCCCTTACAAAGCAGAGACGGTTGAAACCTGACCCTTTTAGGGAAATTGTATGTGGCGATGGTCATCTGAACTCTCTTCCTTCCCCACCCGCCCCCCTGGGGTGCATCCAGAGATCAAACAGTCAGCCCTGCTGGTTTGGGGGTTGTGACACAAGTCAAGTGGGGTGCAGACAGGATTGACTCACATCCACACCCAAGGAAAGTGGGGTGCAACCCCCCCCCCCCCGTATGTAGGAAAGCTGAATCACATATACCTCTGGTGACGATACGATGCCTGGGAAAAGCCTCCTCACACCCGGGGAAATAGCAGTGCATACAGGAGCACCCCCCCTCAAGTGATGAAAGTGGGGTATGAGATGAATCACCCCCTAACTTGGGAAGTGGGGTGCACACTGTGGGTGGTGGCAAATCAAGCCCCGCCTCCGGCCCAACAGGGGCTGAAAGGGAGATGAGGGGGTGTAGAGGGAGAAAGGCAGGGAATGAAGATGGGGAGGCTCAAATCCTGTCCAGGCTTTGGGGGGATAAAGAGGTTGATGGGGGGATAAGGGGATAGGAAGGATGGCTGGGGGAGACGGGATAAGCCAGGAGGCACAGAGAAGATGGGGAACAGGCAGAGCTCAGAGATGGGGACACCAATATGGGGGGGCAAAGTGAAGGAGGCAAAGATGCGGGCAGGCCAAGCGGGGTGGGGAGGAGGGGCAGAGCTGGGGGGGCAAAGAGAGGGTGGCACTGGGGAAATGGGGCAGTGGGTGGGAAAGGGATAAAAAAAATGGGTGCAGAGAGGGTGGGGAGCAAAGAGGATGGGGGCAGAGATGGGGGCAGGGGGTGGATGGGAACCCCGGGGGGGGGCCAAAGGCAGAGAGGGGGGCGGGGGCCAGAGATGTGGGGCGGAGGTGGGAGGCCAGGGCGGGGTGCCAATGTGGGAGGCAGACGGGCCGGTGGCAGAGATGTGGGGGCAGGGGGCGGAGATGGGGGGGGGCAGGGGGCTGGGTGCGGAAATGGGGGGCTGGGGGCGGATGGGGATGGGGGGCAGGCGGCGGGCGGAGATGGGGGGCGGGGAGCGGATGGGGCTCGGGGGCGGGGGGCGGAGATGGGGGGCAGGCGGCGGGCGGAGATGGGGGGCAGGCGGCGGATGGGGCTCAGGGGCCGGGGGCGGAGATGGGGCTCGGGGGCCGGGGGCGGAGATGGGGGGCAGGGGGCGGACGGGGCGGGCGGATGGCGGGGCCCGGGGCGGGCGGATGGCGGGGCCGGGCTCCGTCTCCTCGGGCGGGAAACAGGCAGCGCGGAGCCCGGCTCCGGCCTTGGGGCTGCGGCGGCGGGGCCGGGCCCGGCTCGGCTCGGCTCGGGCCCCTCCCCGGGCTGGGCCGGGCCGGGCCGGGCGCTCCCGGGCCCCGAGGGGCGGCTCCGCACTAGGCCGCAAATCCCCGGGCTCGCGTAGCGGGCGTGGCCGGGCCGGGCCGGGCGGGGGGAGGGAGGCGGCCCCGGTACCTGGTCCGTGATGCTGAGAATCCCCATCTCCGGGACCGAGCCCCCCCGCCTCAGCGCCGAGCTCCCGGCATCAGGCTCCGGCCGCGGCGGCTCCGGCTCCGGCGGCGGCGGGGCGGGGCGGGGCGGGACTGAGCCCGCCCACCGCGGGAGGGAGCGAGGGAGGCCGCCGCAGCGACCCCTGCCGGGGAGGCCCGGCCGCGGCCCCAGGCAGCTCCCGGGGCGGGGCGGGCGCCGGGCCCTGGGGAGGGCCCTGCGGGGGGGGGGGAGGCACTTGGGTCCCCTCAGGGGTGGGGGAGCCGGGCCCAGGGATCCCTGGGGGGGGTGGGAGACCTGGGCCCCCTGGAGCTCCCCAGTGGGGCTGGGCCCCATGTTCCCCCCTACACACAATGGGGGGCTGAGCGCCAGGGATCCTCCCTGAGATGGGGTGCGGACCCCTTAGGGCCACCCCCCCTCCCTGCCCCAGCGCTGCCTGGACCCTAGCCCCGGCCCCCCGCCTGCTCACCCCAGGGTGCGGGGACTCCCCTGGACTTTGCCATCGCCCTCATCGCCAGGGGCAGGGCAGGCGGGAGCCGCTTTTCCACGTGGGCCCGTGAGTTTCCCTCCGGCCGCCGAGTCCATCCCTCGACCCCACCGGCATCGGGTCCAGGCGGAGACGGGAGAGCAACCCGAGCGGAAGAGAATCAGGTGAGGAACTGCGCTACCTACACATCTGGTTATTTGATAGTAACCATGTGGATCTACCGTCATTTACTGATGGCTTCGTAGCCCACGTGGCCACTGTAAATTAAAGAAGAATTAATAGTTAATTGAGTTATTATGTTAATTCTTTGCGCTTCTAAAGCGCCCATTATCCAAGGATCCATCAACTTGTACTTAGTCTCCAGACTAAACAAATCCGTTTGTCACAAGGGTGAGCTCAGATTCTTTTGCTGTTGTCATGTGGAAGCCCCAGCTGAGATCTCATTGTGTTAGTTACTGTACAAACACACGGTAAGAGACAATCCCTGCTCCAAAGAGTTAGAGTCTAGACAAGGCAGATGAAGGCTGGAAGGGAAATGGAGAGATGAAACATCTCACACAAGGTCATGCAGTAAGTTAGTATGGCCGGGCTAGGAACAGAAGCCAGGTCTCCTGAGTCCTAGCACACACAGGGTCTGATCTTCTGGACCAAGCTGCCTCTCAGGCCTTGTCTACACTTGAAAGGTTTGCTGATATAGATATCCTGGCACCCCCTAGTGGAGACACAGCCGATTCCGGCAAAAGTGTTCTTCCACCCGTTCTCCGAATGGAGTAGCTATGACTTGCCAAATATTTTTTGTTGCTGCTATAACTGTGTCTCCGTTAGAGCTTTTGCCTGCAGAGGCATCTTGGTTAGTGGTGTGATTTTTTTCATGCTCCTGACCAACAAAGCTATGCCGGTAATATTTTCTAGTGTAGACCAGGCCTCGGAGAAGGGAGGTTGGTCCTTCGTGGCTAACGTACAGGTCTGGGAATCAGGAGATCTGTGTTCTACACGGACTTGGCTCTCTGCTTGAACTCAGGAAGCTGAGACAGAGAGGGTCGCACAGTGAAGTGAATCTCATAGACTTTAAGGCCAGAAGAGACCATCATGATCATGTAGTGTAGAATTCAGATCTCTTCATTCAGATGCCTCCTAAAATCCCACTGCTTCCATCATGCCCACAGGAAATTAACTGTTAACTCTTCAACAAAACCAAAATCCATTCCCTCCTCTGGGCTACGCAGTTAGTGCCTCCTCTCGTTTCTGTACCTGTCTTTTAGGTCCCGATCCTGCAAACACACACTCCCAGGGGTAAATGCTTCCACCTATGCACTCAGTGGGTCTACTCATGAATGTAAGTCTCCACCAGCCAGCTAAAGATCAGGATGGCTTTAAGAAGCTGCCAATCTGGCTTTTGTCAGGGCAACTTTTGGGAGCCCCTTGAAGAAAAGGACTTGTTTAAACAAATAAATGATCGGTGCAACATGATGAGCTGAATAATTGTTTTCTGCACTTACAAGGTGTTTGTATTTCATTTTCCTGTCTGCCCCTGTTTGGGAGGGATAATGGAGCACCGCTTTAAATTGCTACCTCCGTGTCTTGAAATAACATCCAGTTCCAGAGACATATTTACATTGACTGCCACGGAGTGTGGAGGGGACGTAGTCTGGGGGCGAATGTGGCAGCTTCACTTTTGATCTCTGGTTGAACCGAGTTCAGAGGAGGAGGAGCCAGGGGACTTTGTTTGTGCTGTTGATACTGTAGCGGGGCTATTTTTATCATGGCTTTGGACCTGCAATTAGCTGAGTGTTACCTAACAGTGAAATCAAGGTGAAATCATAGAGCTGAAAAGCCATAAAGAGCAGCTGTTGACATGTTCGCCAGTGAAATATTTGCCGGGGGGAGGAAGCAGTGGAACTAGACCTTTCACGGCACCACAAGATTACCGGACTTGTGTTTTACAGTATACTGCTCACAACCCTTTGCCAGTCATTTGTATAGGCTTTGTGGGGTAGCCTCTCCTCCTCCTCTCACCTTGTCCGCAAAGGAAGCGAAACTGGGGGGTTCCTAGCACAATTCTCTGGGAGCTGGGATTTGAGGAGTTTTTGGTAACTGGCTTCCCCAAAAGAAGATGGAATTAGGGAGATGACTCATAGATTCCAAGATCAAAAGGCACCCTTGTGATGATGAAAATAGAGGGACAGCTGGAACTGTTTAGACAATAACTGCTAATCAGTCCCATGATATATTGCTTAAGCTTGTGATTAAGGCATAGATCTAGGAGTCAGGACTCCTGGGTTCTGTTCATGGCTGTGACACAGGCTTCATTTGGGCAGGTTACTTAACTTTTCTGTGCCCCAATTTTCCCATCTATAAAATGGGGATCGTAATCTTACTATAAAATGGGGATCGTAATCTTAAGACCTGAGACTTCGAGGGCTCTGAGACTTTCATTTCAGTATTAGTCTGTAAAGCACTTTGAGATTCATGGTGCAAAACCAGAGCCCAACAGTAAGTGTATTTTATTATGATTTTAGTCAAAGAAAGATCAAACATGGATAAGTGGTTTGACAGGGTCACTTTTTGATGGTGATTTCTAGGATCCTGCAAGAAAGCCCCTGGGTCCAAAGATCACTTTGGGGAAAAGGTCATTATGTTGGTTTGAGGTGTGATGATGTTGTGTTGTGATGTCATGACATGGCTTCCTGGTGTGATCAGAGGATGATATACCATGATGAGCATCCTGAGGTTGATGACGTTGGGTTGAACCGTAGCAACGTCCCGCTGTGTCCGAGTCCGGGACTGGGCTGAGGTGACATGCCGCATCACAGAGCTTTCATATGACAACACTGAAATGCCCTGTCAAAACGTGTCATTGTGATAGGTGACATTTGAATGTGGTGAGCTTTTGCCCCGGGGTGGATTGACACGTCGGGGGTCAGGTAGCAGCGTGGCGACATGCCGCGGGGCAGTGCCACGTTGGGGGACGCCCCCCTAGGACAGTGAGGCGTGATGTCATGTTGCAGCAGGACGATGTCACGGTGTGAGGTATTAGCATGTGTTGCTGTGTCCCCGCATGGCACGGTGCCATGGCGCAGCGCCGGGGGGGGGGGGGGGGGGGGCACGAGGCCGCGTTGCCATGGCAGGGTGATGCATCCCAGGACGATGATGCGAATGTGTCATGCTATGACGTGCTGCGGCACGGCATGAGGTCACTTTGCAGCCCATCAGCCTATAGGCCCACAGCTTGCTGGCTGCCTTGACCACAGGACCCGCCCTGCCTGCCAGACGGACTACAATTCCCATCAGGCACCTGGGCCGTCGCTACAAGCCAATGGCGCCTCAGGGCGGCGGGACTACAATTCCCATGACGCCCCGGGCGGCGGAACGCAAGCGCCCTCCCCGTTACGGCGCCGGAAACTACAATCCCCATGATGCACCACGGCGCCGGTACACTCCCGCCTTGCTCCTTCTCGCCCCGCCCCCTGGCTGTGACGCGGTGGGCTCTATAGTGACGCGGTGACGTTGTGTGTGAGCGGGGGAGGGGTGAGTTCAGCGCGGCGGAGCCGGTGTCTGCGGCGGACGGAGCGCGGAGCCCGGACCCCTCCCCCATGGCGGCCAGGCGGCTGCGCGCGATGCTGCGGCTGGGGGCGCGCCAGGGGCTGCGGCCGGGAGCGCCCCCGCCTGGCAGGTGAGCGGGCCGCCGGGGGGAGGGGCTGTGGGGGCAGAGAGGGGGTAGGGGGGCCAGGGCCCTAAGAGGGGGAGGGGCCATGGGGGCACAGAAGGGGGGTCTCTGGTGGGGAGGTGCCCAGAGGGGGAGGTCTCTGGGGGGAGGGGCCATGGGGGCAGAGAGGGGGGTCTCTGGCAGGGAGGTGCGGTGGGGGGGGGGGTCTCTGAGGGGAGGGGCCATGAGGCAGAGAGGAGGGTCACTGGGGGGGAGGGGCCCAGAGGGGGAGGTCTCTGGGGGGAGGGGCCATGGGGGCAGAGAGAGGGGTCTCTGTCAGGGAGGTGCAGGGGGGGGGAGGTCTCTGAGGGGAGGGGCCATGAGGCAGAGAGGAGGGTCACTGGGGGGGGAGGGGCCCAGAGGGGGAGGTCTCTGAGGGGAGGGGCCATGGGGGCAGAGAGGGGGGTCTCTGGCAGGGAGGTGCGGGGGGGGGGGAGGTCTCTGAGGGGAGGGGCCATGAGGGAGAGAGGAGGGTCACTGGGGGGGAGGGGCCCAGAGGGGGAGGTCTCTGAGGGGAGGGGCCATGGGGGCCAGGACCCTAAGAAGGGGTTTCTGGGGGGGAGGGACCCAGAGAGGGGGTCTGTGGGCAGGGGACACTTGTATGCGGCATTGGGTGCCCCGGAAGAGGCAGTGGGGACCCGGCCAGGGCCACTCACGTGCTGGGGGGGATGCAGCAGGGAATCTGGTGTTTTACCTTCGGGGGACCCGGCCCACACACCTGTTGCCAGAGAGATGGTCTTGTGGACAGCTCCCCTCCCAGCCTCACGACGTCCCTATGGCAACTTCAGCGATTGTCCGACGCGAGGGGAATTCTTCCCGGGCACGTCGCTTCCTTGAATGGAATTTAGCCTCTGGAACCAAAGAGCCAGACGTGAGCAGCTAGCTGCCTGCAGACCCTCGCCAAGACCCCCGTAAATCGCCTTAGCTGGCTGCTGACTCGCTGCAAGGGCTTGATAGACCACGGGGGGTCTATGGACCATGCACGGGCAGCCACTGACTTAAATGGGACCTAGCATCCCTGAAGCCCCTGGAGTTTGCTGGACAACGCTAGGCCTTTAGGTTTACCCTTCAGGGTAGGGGAGGTTGGTGCTGGTTTCTTTAGCAACGGAAGATGTTATGATAACATGTCAAGAGCTGTCCAGAGAGCGTCCTGCTTTGCAGGAAGAGGAAATAGGATCCAGATTCAGCAGCCACATGGGTGCAGCCCGGCGATCAGGTGCTAGTTAACGGGCGGTTGCCGGAGATGGCGGCTTGTAAAAGTCTCTCTTCAGTCGGAAAACACGAGGTTAACTCGACTGGAGGGTCTGAATTCAATGTCGCCTCTTGCCCAGGCTTTGCAAATGAATGTCCACCCTTTAAAAAGGCCTGGAGGTTTTGAGGGCTCGCACCTCCTCCAGCGATGCCCTCTGATGGGAAGTGCCATGCCAGGAAGTTGCTGCAATGCGTTGGTCTGCCAGCAATGCATCTGGCCGTCAGAACCTGCTTCTTGGCAGGTGGGAGCGAAATAATCAACAGCTGGGGTATAACCGAGGTGCTTTTCAGGTTCAGATCCCTCCGTTAGCACAGGGGACGCTCCCGGAGCTTGGAGCGGAGAGAGTTTAAGGGGCGTTGTGCATAGCTTTGAAATGGCGCACGGGCGGCTGCTCGGACGTGTTGGGTGTAAGAGATGCCGTGTTCTTCAGGGCAGAAGCCCTCTGCTATGCATCTGCACAGCACCGAGCACAGAATAAATAACAGGAGTTGGCACCTTGCAGGCAATTCTTGAGTGTGTTTGCTTTGAGAAGCAACATGGGAGGGCTGGCAAAGCCCTCATAGCGGAAGGCTGTGCTCTTTGCTGCATGAATTCGTCTTGTCCTCTGCTGCACAGCGTCAGGCATAGAAATGGCTCTGAGCTTGGAGTCTGTCCCCTGGAGAGTGTCCATCCACGCAGGCAGGGCTGAGGGGGCCCAGGTGACCTCGAGGCTCATGTAGATCTCAGATGCGTCCGTTGTGCTTTCCTCTGCGCTGGAAGGAGAGGGGGCATCGGGCTGTCTGAACCTGGCGTGGCCCCAGCACACTGGAAAACAAAGACCTTTCCCCTCTGCTGGTGCCTCTGGGGAAGAGGGTGAGTGACCCGTTTTCAGATGCATCTATAAATATATGTAAGTGAACAGCCTGAGTGGAAAGTTTCCAGTGACGATGGAATGCGACCTCCTGATTGTGCTGGGTGGAAGCTGCCGGGGTGTTGGAAGGAAGTTCCTGAAGGCAGGAATGAATCTCGTTCCTAGTGTCTTTATCATGTCCAATTGCCGCCCTTCCAGCCGAACCGGAAGCTCGCTGGAGGGGGTTGTGAACTTCAGGACTCTGTTTGTTGGCGTTTAACCAATGGGATAAAACCCGACCAGTCTGAACTGTGTGCTGGGAGTCAGGAACTCCTGAGTTTTTTCCTGGTCGTGGGCAAGTCGCATTGCCGCCCTGTGCCTCAGTCTCCCCAGCTGGTCACTTCCTGCGCAGAAGGGGCGGTGAAGACCAGCGAGTGTTCTGAGTGGTCTGTTCCTGGCTGGCACGTGAGTGTCGCCTGCTGTCTCCAGCACCAGTGTCAAGTGGCGGAGAAGGGGGAGCGTTCGCCGTCGCACTCTGGATCGTCGACGCTGACTCGGGGGTTGTGGGAAATCAACCGTCCGTCCAGGCTGTCGTGGGAGGCCAACCACGCTAGCAGTGCCGCTCAGAGCGGGACCCTGCGGAGGGTGGGTCTGAACCCCAGCCTGCCAATGAGACGAGCGGAAGCCCGCTCCCGGCGTGCGCAGACATTCCAGCGGCGAGGGCTGTTAACCGCCTCTGGACTGTTTGCAGGAGAGCGGTCACATGTTGCTGGCTTCCCTTCTGTGTTTGTGATTCTCCTCTTGGCTGTGGTTGGCGTGCCAGGCCGTGGGGATCAAGGAACAAAAGCACCAGCTGAAATTTCATCAGGGGGCGAGGTCCAGAGGACAAACTCCGAATGGGATACAAGGGAATTAGAGGCATGACCTGGGTAGTGAGCTCTGCCTCTAACAGGCTGGGTGACCTTGGCAGATAAGTCCTGTTTTCAGTCAGTACCTCAGTTTCCCCATCTATCAGTCGGAGATAACACTGACTCACCTCGCAAGGGCCGTGGAGAAGAACCCACAGAACCCAGCATCAATAGGTCCTAACCAGCCCACCGTTACTGTCGATGACCCAATTTTTCCAGAGCGCCTTTCGTCCAGAGATACCCAAGCGGCTGTAGGCTGCTGAACGGGGGTGGGAAGCAGCGGCCAGGGCAGTGGATCCGAGAGGAAATCTTGGCCAGTCGCTGCTCTTTCAGAAAGCGCCAGGCCTTGCTAACGTCCAGACAGGGCAGGGCAAACCAAGCCTCTGGGCCTTGTGACATCCTGCCAGGGTTTACAGTGCTGGCTACCGCTCCTGAAATCTCAGCTTGGCAGCATAGCCGGCGGGTATGGTTACCCAGCGATGGGTCACTGGTGCAGGGTGTTATTACAGCGCCTGCGGGAGAGCAGAGGAAACCTGCCAGGGTGGCACATTGCTTCCCCTGCCGCCCCCCTTCTCGAGAAATCCGGATACCCTCTGCCCCCGATCGGGGCCAGTGTTCGCTCCATATTGACGCGGAGGAGGGCAGAGGGGGCAGAGCTCAGCAGGGTGCCCTGTGTTTCACCAGCCACCCTGATGAAGGAGATGGGACAAGCGTGGTCCCTGTGCCCCATAGTGGGCCCTTCCCGGTGGCACCCCCTCCCCCCCCCCATCTCCCATCTGGTTCCTGGCTCCAAGAGCTTGCCACTCCTTATTGGCTTTCGGCCCACTCAGCTGAGTGCTGTTCCTGTGAATGAACCGAAGGGCTGCCCTCCTGATGGGCGGATTTCATGGCAGCTGTTGCGTAAGGCTGGCCGGGCACAGGGGAGGGGCCGTCTGCCTCTTGACTCAGCAGCAGGTGATCTGCCGCAGGGAGGAGAAGGTCAGGGTCTCCCTCGCTGGGAGCCCTCCCCAGCTGCCTCCACACAGATCTGAGTTACAAGCAGCAGGCGATGTAAATTGCCGCTGTCTGAGTGTGAGGCCTGCCCGCCAGCCGCTGGTCCTGCCCTACCATGGGGGGGCCACGAACTGGCTGGGAGCAGTTCATGGCTCACAGGTGAGCTAGTGGGAGCAGGCTCCCCTCCGAGCCAGGGCTGACCTTGCTGCAGCGCTGGGTTGCAGGGAGCAGGGTGAGTGGTGGAGCAGGGGGCGCTCTCCCCTCGGAGATGGAGCTGATCCCAGGGCCCCCGCCCGGGGCCGTCTGTCCGAGGATCCGACTTCAAAGCTCAGGTCTGGGTCATGTGTGCTCGATACTCCTGAGGGCATTCTGCGCCAAAGAAATCAAAATGCTGCCCACAGTATGTTAAAATTCTGCACATTTGATTTGTCAAATAAATGTGGAGGCCCCAGCATGGCATTGGGGAGCACAGGCCACTGGCTGCAGAGAGGTGGGAGATCACCCTGCAGCTCTCCCAGGGACACAGGGGGGTCTGGGTGCCAGGGGATCAGTGGTGGGGTCCAGACGCTGAGGGAGTGGGGTTGGTACAGTGGGGATCCAGGTGCGGGTAGCTTGTCGGGGTGGTCCAGATGCAGGGGAGTGGGGCTCGTCGGGGGGGTTCCCGTGCAGGGGAAGAGGAAGTCCCGTCCTCCCCAGCCCAGATGGGACTAGCAGCTGAGCCTGGCGCAGGGTAGAAGCCACCAGCCGGGTCTTCCCCAGTCCCTCCCCCTGCCCTACAGTGATTTACCTCTCTGCCGGCTGCCCTGGGCACCCGAAACATACTGATGAGGAGGGTCACATGACCGCTCTTGAGGCTTCCCTTTACTTCCCCATCAGAAGTCATTTTTCTGCGGGGAAGCAAAGAAATCTGCGGGGGACATAAACTCTGCGCATGTGCAATGGGGCAGAATTCCCCCAGGAGTAGCTCATTAAACATCCCCTTGGTGGATGAGCAGGCGTCAGCGGCACCTTCACCGTGATACGGGAGTCGGCGACGCTTCCTGCCACAAACGCTAAACTGCTGCCAGGTCCCAACCCAGTGATGGTCGCATGGGAGCGGTGAAAAGATCGCAGCAAGCAGCACTTAGGGGGTGATGGATCTCCCGGGGAATGGGATTGGCATGCGAGAGGGAATTCCCTCGTCCTGGCTGGGGAGGGTGTTTCGCCTCCGTCGTCTCCCGCGGCCCCACTCGGCCTTGGGCTTCGCTAGTCTCAGCATCCGGTGACCCCTCGAAGGGGAGTAGCCCTCGCTCCCTTCCTCTGCCTGGCCAGGTGGGCTCCGGTCGCTCTCTGCTAATCCCGCCCCGTTTCCAGTTGCAGGGCCGTGTCTCTCTGTGGGATTCTGCTGAGCCGGATGCCTTGGGCATTAAACAGCCTGGACTGGGGCACTTGCGCCCAGCACAGCCGGACGTTCATCAACCTCACAGGGCCTTTCACCAACAAAAGGAAGGAGTATTCGGAGCGGAGGATCATAGGGTAAGTGGCGTTGTCTGTGTTCCCCCCGAGGGGGACGGGATGGGGCTGGATTGAGAGCGCGAGGGGCTTTCCCTGCCTGCTCCAGCATGCTGCGTCCTTCATCCGCTTGCCCCAGCGCTGGGGCAAAAGGGGGAGTTTGGTCTCCAGGCCTCGGTCAACTCTTGCCCTGTCTGTGACGTGACGCGGGCCCCGCGAACCGGATTGAGACCCATGAAACTCATTGCACATGGGGGGGGTCCCTGGATGGCACCCAGTCGGGGGCAGTGGCGTTGAACCGGCGCCGTGGAGGCGAACAGTTCCCTCGCCCGGCCCAAGCCCCCGCGCTGCCCTGTGCCTGCAGGCCGGCGGCCCCGAGTCAGCCCGGGTGTCTCCCCCTGGCAGGTACTCCATGCAGGAAATGTACGAGGTGGTGTCCAACGTGGATGACTACAAGCACTTCGTCCCCTGGTGCAAGAAGTCGGTGGTGGTCTCCAAGCGCACGGGCCACGTGAAGGCTCAGCTGGAGGTGGGCTTCCCGCCCGTGCTGGAGAGATACACCTCCATCGTCACCCTGGTGCGCCCGCACCTCGTCAAGGTGAGGCTGCCGGGGAGCGCGCGGGGATTCTCCGGGTGGGGGCGGAGCCTGGCTTCCCAGCGCTCGACCGACGCTCCTGCTGTCCCTTCTCAGGCCATCTGCACCGACGGGAGGCTCTTCAACCACCTGGAGACCAGCTGGCGTTTCAGCCCCGGCATCCCAGGCTACCCCCGCACCTGCACGGTGGATTTCTCGGTAAGTCCCCCCCCGGCCGCTCCTCTCCAAGGGGTCCTCCCCTGCCCCAGCCAGTCGCCAGGAGGAGACCGAGCCAGGAGGTGAGCAGGGCGTGAAGTGCTGCCCTCAGCCACCCAGAAATTGCTCTTCGTGTCTCGAGGGAGAGAGAAGCAGGAGCAAATGGGCACATTTGGCTGAGAGGCGGGGCCTGGTGGTTGGAGCAGGGGAGGGGAGAGTCAGGACTCCTGGGTTCTCCTGGCTCTGTCCGTGGCTTGCTGGGCGAGCCTCTCTCTTGGCTCGGCCGCGGGGTTTGTGTGGAGGCGACCGTTGGCTGCGTGCTGAGTGCTGCCCCTGACTGCAGATTCTCTGCTGAGCGTTGCAGAACATGGACAGCCCCTGTCCCCCCGGCCCGACCTGCTCTGCCAGCCCCTCGTCTCTCTCTCCTCCCCAGATCTCCTTCGAGTTCCGCTCCCTGCTGCACTCGCAGCTCGCCGCGGTCTTCTTCGACGAGGTGGTCAAGCAGATGGTGGCGGCTTTCGAGCGGCGGGCGGCCAAGAACTTTGGCCCGGAGACGCGCATCCCCCGGGAGCTCATGTTTCACGAAGTTCACCAAACGTGAGGGGGTCGGGGCCGCGCATGCAGACTCTGCCGGGGCGGCGGGAGGCGCTCGGACGCCCCCCTCGCCTTTTTAACTATTTATTTGATTTCACCTCTCCTGACGGTCTCTAATTTATCTGCCGGACCGGTGTGCCGAGAATGGGGACGTACCTGGAGCAGCTGGGTCTGGCTGCCCCGGTCCCCCACCCCGGGCCTGCCATCTCGCACAGAAGAACCGCACCTGCCCGCCGGGCTCCATATTTTTGTAGCTAACTTTATTTTAAACTTATTTTATTTGGGGGGCGGGGTCTTGTTTAAGATCCCTCCAAGCAGGGAAGAGCCATCCCTGCCCCCCGCTGGTCTACAGCTCTTCTCGTCCTTCCCCCTGTGCATTCCCCCCCTCGGCCGGACTGCCGTTCCCCCGGCGCTGGGGCCGTGGCGATGCGTGTGGGGACGGGTCGAGCAGGGTCTCGGCTCGCCTGTCTGCAGTCGGTCACTGTGCCTTTGCGGGGCGGGGTGTGAGAACCGGATCAGAACCTTCTCCCCATCCCGGGGGGTGCTGAGCGCAGAGAAGGGCACCTAGCAAACGTTACAGTGGCTGCGTCACCAGAAAATCCTGCCGGCTCTTAGCTCCGCGGGAGCAAGAGGGGAGTTACGTTTGGTCGGGAAGCGAGTGCTGAGAGCGTGTGGCACTATCCGGGGCCTGAGGAAGGGGACGGGGGCGCTGCCTGATGGGCTCCCCTGGCAGGGAGCGGGAATGGGCAAATCCAGCCAGGGCAGGGCCAGGGGCAAGGGCCGGGAGGGCAGCGTGGGGCTCGGATGGCAACTGCTCTGCAGGTGGGATCCCGCTGAGCTCGCCCCGTACGGAGGGAGCATTTCACGGGCCCTTGCTGGGTAGGGAGACGGCACGGCCACACCCCGGCCCCCACAGCGCTGGCAACGGGGCTGCTGGCTCGCCCAAGAGGGAGACCCTGGTCGCTGCTTGGGGCTCCTGGCCCCCGTCTCCCTTGGGAGAGCAACGTGGGTGGGAAATGAAGCCTGAGGACTGAGTGACCCAGGATGGAGGCCGCTCGGAGGCTCCGTGGGGTGGGGGGCAGAGGTGATGCCCACTGGCAATGGAAGGCTGGAGGCTGATTTTGTGGCCACACGCTGATGCTGCGTCCCAGATGCCGGAGCCTCCCCACTCCCCTCCAAAGCTCCCAGAAGCCCGTGGGGCATGAGCAGGAGCTGGAGAAGTGGGGCGGGGAGGGGAGTTCCCCTCCGGCTGGTAGTGGAAGGCTTTAGGTGGGGGGAGCAAGGACCCAGTTCCCCGGGGCTGCGGCCCCACAGTGGAGCTGTCCCTGGCCAGCGCTGCTCCTCTGGCTGCCCCCCCAGCCGTGCTGTGAGCAGGGTGGGGAGGGGGTGAGAACAACGCTGCTCCCCCCCCCGGCACACAGCGCTCTGTGTGGGGAGCGTGCCCCGTGGCTGGCTCGGCGAGCGCTGCGGGAGATAAGTGAACAGAGCCCCATTGTCTGCCGCCAGGGGAGGAAGGCCACGGAGCGGGCAGAGCGCTGGGGGGGGGGGGGGACTGGATCCTGCCCCCGTCACCTTGAAAATCAGCTGCAGCTTAGCTCAGTGTGTGGCCCGAGCCCCAGCCAGCCCCTGCGGCTACCTCTGTCCCCAGGGGAGCTGCCTGCCCGTGGGGAGCAGGGCTGGGCTCCCTCCCCTCGCCCCCCAGCCCTGCGCCCTGTCCATCCTGCTGAGCGTACAAGCCAGGCGTGCTTTGCACACCCGGGCGGGCAAGGAGGGCAGAACCGCCGGCCCCAGGGCCCGGCTTGGGGCCTGCAGCGTCAGGTTTGCACCGCTGTGACTTGACCTCACACGAGAGGCTGGGTGCGGAGACCGCCCGGGGCATGCCCCCAACCTGCCCTGGGGCGTGTGCTGCCCCATGAGGGGCCCTGGCCTCACGGCGGGTGACTGCATGGGCAGAGGGGGCCGGCAGCAGTCCTGGGGCCTCGCACCGAGCCCTGGATGCCCGAGAAAGCAGCCCAGCCCCAGTGGGTGGGCAGAGCAGGTCTGCGGTTGCCTGCTGGAGTAGCCCAGGTCAGGCCGTTCCCGGGGCAGCTGAGGGCACCGCTGGGCATCTGTCGCCAGCAGCGTGGCTTCCCCGGCCAGGGGCCCAATGTTCCCTCTCATTTTTGACAGGCCGTGTGCGCAAAAAAATTCTGTGCAAATTGTTGTGCGTGCGGGGTTTTGCCGTGTGCGCCGGGTTTAGGATCTGTGTGTGCGCCGGGTTTAGGATCTGTGTGTGCGCCGGGTTTAGGATCTGTGTGTGCACACGCACACAGCTTAGAGGGAACAGGGCAGGGGCCACCTGCCACCCGGGGCCGAGCACTGGGCCGGCTGCGAACGCCTCCTGCCTGCATCCCTGCCCCGCCCGTAACCCTTTGCTTCCCGCCGGGCTCCCCAGGGGCCGGGAGATGGTGAGCGGAGTCTTCTGCCCTGCTACGGGATCAGCCTGACCCCCCGGCTGCCCTCTGCCCCTCGTGGCCTCAGGTGGCTCCCCAAGAGACACGCACATGGGGGGGGCAGGATCAATCTGATGCAGGGGTGAGTGGGGACCCCCCCCCCCAGCCTCCATCTCGGGCTCCTCGCGCTGCGTGTGGGACCTTTGTCTCCAGCTGAGAGACTCTGTAGAAATTTCCTGCCCAGAGAAGTGGGTTTTTTAGGCCAATAAACAGCATTTGGCAAGCGGGATCGTTGGCTCCTTCGCGGTGTCTGCGGCGGCTCCCGGGCAGTAGCGCCCGAGAGGTTGGCTCTGACGGGCCGCCCGGGCAGGGGGCAAGTGGGGCCTGCTGCTTGTGGGCTGGCCAGGCCCTTTCCGCTCAGCACGGCTGCCCCTGGCTTTGCACCGCATCTGCCCTTGTGCCCAGCGCTCCCTGGCCCTGGGCACCCACTGCCCAACGGGGCACGTCCCAGACACGTGGCTGAGCCGTCTGTCCTGCAGCCGCATCCGGCCTCTCCCAGCGCTGCTCCGGGCACCAGGGTCTCTGACCGCCCGGAGATGGGTAAGTGCCAGCCCTGGCCTCACAGAGAGGGAAACTGAGGCACGCCGAGTGGGCCTGCCCCCCGCTCACCCTGCAGCTGAGCGGTGAGATGCTAGCCTGGCCCCGCACGAGCCCCCCAGCTGTGCCGATTCCTGCCCCTGCTCCCGCTTTCCCCTGCAGCCACCTCACAGCCAGGCGCTGGCTGGCTTCACTCATTCCTTAGTGGGTGCTCGCTGGGCCCCCCCCTTCACAGCAGCCGCCCAGGCCCTCCCCAGCTGGAGGTGCCCCCTAAGGGCTGCAGCAAAGCATGCTGGTGGGGAGTGTGCCTGGCCAGGGCAGCCCCCCAGCAGGGAGTGAGGAGGGGGCCAGATTCACGGGCAGGGCTCAGCCCAGGGTGCAAATCCAACCCTTGGGGTGGTGCCACTTAGAATCATAGAATCTCATTGGAAGGGACCTCAGGAGGGTCTAGTCCAGCCCCCTGCTCAAAGCGCAGGGGGTCTCGGCTCATTCTGCGTTGGCGCCGGCAGGCTGCTCCCCAGCCCCACTGCAGTCCGAGCGCACCGGGGGCAGCACCGCCCGGCCCTGGCTCCGCTGCGGTTGCCTCCCGGGCGTCTGCCACGGCACGCGGGCTCCTGCCGCCCAGGAAAGCTGAGCCCAGGTGCGGGGCCTGCCGCAGCCGGAGGGTCCGCAGCCCACGGTAGCCACGAGGGGAGATGGAGACGAGCAGCCAGGACTTGTTCTGGGCCGGGACAAATGCACCAGCCCCTCTGCGTGCTAAGCCCCCTGCCCCGTGCACAACCCCCGGCCCTCAGCCCGCAGCTGCCGGGCTGCATTCAATCCCCACCCAAGGCCGGCTGCGGGGTTTGGCTTTATCCCTGCCCAAGCCCAAGCCCCAGCCCCGTGCTGGGGCGGCTGCTGCAGTTAAAGGGACATGGCCGGAGAGGGGGAGGGGCTCACGCAGGCCAGAAAACAGTTCGGGTGCAGGCCGAGGCGGGAGAAAGGGCTGGGGAGCTGTTGGGGGTCGCAGCGACCTGGCCCCGGGGGAAGAGCATGGTGCCTCCCTCCAAGCTGGGGTGGTGGGGGTCAAGGCATGCTGGGAGTGGGGGCTGCTCCTCGGGTTTCCCTTGGCGGCACAGCCAGGCCGGCCCGCGGCGTTCCAGGCCCAGCCCGCGGCGTTCCAGGCCCAGCCCGTGAGAGCCGGGACCGGCTGCTCCTGTTCCGCCCCAGGCCGGGCGGGACGCGCCTGTTTCACATGGGCTGGGGAGCCCCGTTCAGCCAGCACAGTTTCCCGGGGGAAAGGGCTTTGCTCAGACCCTGGGAAGAGTCACGGCCCCTGGAGCCAGGGCAGCAGGGAACAGGGGCCTTGTGGGAACCGCCTCAGGGGCTGAGCAGCTGTGGAAAGATGGCTGGGGGTCCCAGGGGACAGAAACCCTTCGCCCCCCCCCCCCTTCCTGCAGGGCTGGAGAGGTGGCACCAGCTCCCTCCCCAGGCACGCGACTTGCTGTGGGAACTGGCCCCAAGCTGCCCTTGGGGCAGGCCGGGAAAGCCTGGGCTGGGAGCACGCGCCTGGGCTCCGCTCGCCCCAGGCTGGGCTGGGGGTCGGGGCCTGGGACCTCAGCACAAAGCAGGGCGGAGCTGGGGAGGTCAGTTACATCCTGCCCCTGCCCCCCTCCCAGGTTAGCAGCCTGCCCTGGCTGCAGAGTGTGAACTCCTACCCTCCAGGCCATAATGCCAGGCACGGTGGCCTAATAAGGCCCAGGGCTGCGGGGGGGGGGGGGTGGGGGGGACAGGACGACGACACCTTCCACGCAGCCCCCACCCCATTCAAACCAGCCCTTCCGGAGGGACCCAGAGCCTTGGGAAGGATAATGGCGCCCTCGTGTGGACACGAGGGACATGGCACCTAGACCAGCCTTGCCCCCTTCCCTGGGGTTGCTGGCCCCAGGGGGGCTCACAGCGCTGCTCACGGCTGGCAGGAGGTGCCGGGCCCGGCTAGTGGCATAAGGCACAGAGCCACTCGGGCAATCGCACCCAAGCTGCCGCTCCTAACCCCAGGGCCCCTACCCAGCCGTGGGGCTCACCCCACCCCCGTGGCCAGGCCGGGGCCGATCCCACCCTCCGGCGCCTCGGACACACCGGGGAAGCGGTTTTGTTAATAAAAACATTTATTTTGCATTTTGTACAGAGCCACCCACAGGCTGCGCCTGGCCGGAGCCGGCCCAGCGCCCTGGGGGCGGTTGGGGGACACGGGGATTCACACGAACACACAGAACCGGGGCAGGGGAGGAGTGTATCGCGTCCTTCCTCGGGAGAAAGGGCAGGAGCCAGGCTCACATCTGCACTGCAACTGCTCAAAAAAAAGGGGGCTAGCAACCCTGCCCCGCGGCTACTGCCGGCTGCTCAGGAAATCACGCCCTCGCTAGGCCGGGCTAATCCCCGCAGCCCCCCGGCTCTAGCCCGGACGCCACTCAGGGAAACCCCACTCGCAGCCTTTCCCTTCCCCTGCCCCACTCTCCCCCTAGGCAGCAGTGGGGCTCACGGGAAGGCCTGGCCCCTGCTGGGAGCAGGGAGACGAGTCTCAGCGAGCCAGGAGGCAGGGTAGGTCCCTAGGGGGAGACTTACACGGGTAGGATCCCCCCGGTGTACAGCAAGGGTGGCCCCTGCCCCCGGCAGCCCAGGCCCACCCCCTGGAGGAGGGAAAGCCCAGAGATGCCCCAGGAGCCGGCCGAGCGGTGGCAGGAGCCGAGGCCCAAGGCAGAGAAAGTGATTCAAGCACTCACATGGCAACCCCCAGCCGGCCCTGGGGCTAAGCGAGCAGCAGGAAGCTGGTTTGCTCGGGGCCTAGGAGCAGCCAGGGCAGCGCACGGTGCGGTACATGACTGTGAAAGGACCCTCCTCTCCTGGCCAGGGGGATCGCGCGGGCTGGCCTAGGAAGCCATGCAGGGGGGGATCCCGGGGGAGCTGCTGGGCTCTGGCTGGATCCGGAGTTTAACAGAGGTGCCGCTAATGGTGGCGGTGGGGGGAGGGGAAGGGGGCAGATTGTTTTAATCTTAAATTTACACCATAAATAACCTGAAACTTATGGTCAGTGCCTCAGAGAAAGGTTTAATTCTAGCGTCTGGCCAAGGCCCGTGGAAGGGAAAAGGTGTCCTGTCTCTTTAAACGGCCCCCGGCCAGCTGGCAGGCGCGGGCGCTCCCCCCTCCCCATCTCTCCCTTTACCCCGATTTGAAGCCCACGAGCTGCATGAGGCCGTCCGTGCTCATGGACTTGGGTCTCTCCAGCGGGAAGCCGAGCGCCCGGCTCCAGATGAGCTGGGCCAGGACACCCAGGGCCCGCGAGACGCCGAACAGCACCGTGTAGTAGTTCATCTCCTTCATGCCGTAATACTGCAGAGGGGAGAGGAGCGGGGCAGGGGCGTCAGGCCTCTGCTCTCGGGGGGCAGCCCCCAGGAGCTGGGCCTGGGGGCACTGGGGAGTGATGGCAGGGGGGGGTCAGGGCTGGCCGCTGGGCTGTTCTGGCTCACGGGGTGCCAGGGGAGGAGCCCATCCCTCGGGCGTCAGGCCAGCGCCTTACCTGCAGCAGCACCCCACTGTGCGCGTCCACGTTGGGCCAGGGGTTCTTGGCCTTGCCCTGCTCCAGGAGCACGTTGGGGACGATCTTGTAGAGCTGCGCGACCAGTTTGAACATGGGGTCCTTGGGGAGGTGCTTGAGGGCGAACTCCCTCTGGCAGGTGTAGCGGGGGTCCGTCTTCCTCAGCACGGCATGGCCGTAGCCCGGGACCACCTGCAGCAACAGGAGGGCCTGGGGTTAGCACCCATGGGGGGGGTCCTGACCCACTGTCCCGGCGGGGGGCTCCCGCGGCCCAGGGGGGACTCACCCGCCCGGAGTTGAGCGTGTTCCAGATGAAATCTCGCAGCTTCTCGTCCGACACGTCCTGGCCCAGCTCCTTCTGCAGGTTCGTCAGCCACACCAGCACCTCCTGCGAGCGAGAGCATGGGGGTGAGGCTGGGACCGTGCCCGCTCCCCCCCTCCCCGCCCCCCAGGCGAGGCGACCCCTACCTGATTGGCCAGGCCGTGCAGCGGCCCGGCCAGGCCGTTCATGGCGGCGGCGAAGGCGAGGTACGGGTCAGACAGGGCACTGCCCACCAGGTGGCTGGTGTGGGCGCTGACGTTCCCGCCCTCGTGGTCACTGCAGAGAGGAGACGGTTAGCGAGGGCAGCAGCCGACCTGGGGGGCTGCCCGGCCCATAGAGCAGCTCCCACTTCCCAACCAGCAGGGGGCAGCAGTGGCCCTAGACCGCTGGCTCAGAGCCGTGTCAGTGGGGAGGGGTGGGGGCGGCTGCTCCCCTGACCAGGCCCCTTCTGCTTTAAGGGTCACCCGGCTCCAGCCCCTCCTGCTCTGTGCCAAGCTGAGCCGGGATGGTGGCTCAGAGAGGCCCAAACTGCCCGGCCCAACCCCTGTGCGCCCACCGTGGGGCAGGGACCCCTGGGCCAGAGCCCCAGCCCGGGAGCGGCTTCTCTTGGCGGGGGGGGGGGGGAGGGGGGGTGCAGCCCTGGTTCCACCCCGGCCTGCTCGGAGCCTGACCCCTGCCCAGCTCTGCCGCCCGGGGCAGGGGCTCCCCCCGCGTTGTTCCCAGGGCTCTCTCCAGGGCGTCCCCGGCCCGGCTCACCTGTGGATGGTGAGGTAGAGCCGCATGAGCTCAATGAACTGGGGGTCGCTGTAGCCCAACATGTTGGTGAAGTTGTGGGACCAGTCCAGGCCGGGGTCGATGGCCCCGATGCTGCTGCCCTCGCGGTACAGGTTGCGGTAGATCTTGGCGGCGATGCAAGGCAGCTTGGCGATCAGGTCCATGGAGTCCTCGTAGATGAACTGGGGAGACAGGGCGGGCTGCTCAGGGGGCAGCAGGAGCCCGGCTCGGCCAGGGGCCCCCCCCATCCCCTTCTGACCCAGGCCTGCCAGAGGCCAGAGATTCTCCGCTCTGATGCCATGGGGTGGGGATTGGGCAGAGAGGAAACCAGCACGGCTGCCTTACAAGGACGGGTGCAGCCGGCTCTGTGCGAGCATCGCTCCATCCTCCAGCCCAGCACTAGCCCCATTGTAGAGGTGGGCAAACTGAGGCAGAGGGGAAAGTGACTCAGGCAAGGCCTCAGAGGGAGTCAGCGGCAGAGCCAGCCGTGCCCTGGCCCCAGACCCACCCACGCCGCAACATGCCGTCCCCTTGAGCTTCCAGCCGCTGGTTTCGGGCGGTCGGTTCTCCACGGCTGCCGTGCTGCAGGCCGGACGCCACCCGGACGCTCGCCACGGCCCAACGTGGGCAGCAGGGCCTGGCCTCGCCCCCTACCTCCCAGTACTTGGCCCGGCTGATGCCCTCGGAGTAGGCCCGGGCGAAGCTGCTCTCGCTGTTGAGGGCGGTGATGGCGGCGCTGAGCTGGGACATGGGGTGCAGGTTGGTGGGGAAGTTGTCCAGCATGGTCACCACGTGGGAGGGCAGCGCCGCCCGCTTGGCCCACTCTTGGGAGACCCAGCTCACCTGCGGGAGGAAGCACAGCACGCGGGGTGAGCCGGGCGCGAAGAACAGGCGGCAGGGAGAGAGTCACGGGCCCTGAAGCCACACGCAGAGCCCCCCAGCCTCACCTGTTCCTGGGTGGGGATGTCTCCGGTAAGCAGCAGCCAGAAGAGGCCTTCGGGCAGGGGCTCCTCCCCTCCCGGGGCTTTGGGCAGCAGCTTCTGGCACTCGGGGATGCTGTACCCACGGAAGCGGATGCCCTGGAGAGAAGGGGGGAGAAGGGAATCAGTCTCCGAGGACAGGGGACGGCCCGGGAGGGCGGCGGGGGGGCAGCGAAGGCCTTACCTCATCGGGGTCCAGGACAGAGGTCTCGTAGATTAGCCCCTTCATGCCTCTCATCCCGCCGTAGACCTGGAAGGGACAGAGCCAGGAGGCCGTGAGCGGGGTTCGGCAGAGCACCTCTCCCTCTCCCAGGCAGGGCCGGCACTACTGGCTGGAGTTTGCTCCCTGCAGCCAGAGCGTCGTCTCCCCGCTGCCGGCCAGCGGAGCGGCCCCTCTCGGCACCAGCGCCGATTCCACCGTCAGTCAGCTGCCGGAAGCCACGGCTCTGCTCTCCCCTCTGCCCCGAACACAGGCCCCGCGGGAGGCTGCTGGCAGGGAGAGATGCTACCGAACAGCTCCCTCGGCTCCACGGGGATCCCGGTGCTGCTTTGAACAGCCTGGCTGGGTCTCCGGCAGCACCGATTGTCGCAGCTAAACCCCGCAAGCGTCTCCTGCCGGAGCGAACGGCCCCACTGTGTTAGCTCAACGGCCCCAGCCACCTCTCTGTGGTGCCGCCAGGCGGTGCGGTGTGAACCACACCTGGGTAACTCCACCTCTCCCGCCGTGCTCACGCCTCGATTTCCAGGCACAAAGCGATGGCCAGGACCGAGTGCAGCTGGGCCACCGCGAGCCAAGGGGTCTTCCACACAGCTTAGAAGTAGCAGCTGATGGCCACTGCCAGGGCAGAGCGCCGGCTTACACACCCCAGTGGGCCCATCCAGGGAGACAGGGAGCCTGTGGAACTGAGCCAGCGTGGCAGGGAGGGAGCGACACCGGCAGCCTGACGCAGGGGTTTGTGGGTCAAGGTCACTCCCCTCGACGGGGAGTGAGACCAAGGAGGTGTCTACACAGCCCAGCGCCAGCTCCAATTGAACCGGCACCACGTGAGCCGTCCCGGCAGCGCCGGCCCGTGCCCGCCGCACTCACCATCTCCACGGTGACTTGCCCGATGACGGTGTTGCCGTACTGTTGTCTGAAGCTCTTGAGTCTCGCCTGCTCCTTGGGGACCAAGGTGGAAAGGACGTCTTTCAGGCTCTGAAGGTTGGGGGGAGAAGCAAGAGAGCTGGTGAGGGGCAGCACGACCCCACGGCAGAGCCGAGCATCGCTAAGCCTGGCACTGCTTTGGAGGGAAGGGGACCTCGGAGCCGGGCAGGATCCCTGGTTTGCGTCGCACACAAATCCCTTCAAACGAGGCCAGACAGCGACGGGATTTGAACGGCGGCTCTGGGACGGTTTCCCTTTGGGGCGCGGACGTGAGCGGCCCTGGAGCCGCCAAGGACAGTTCTCCCCAGACGTGCACCCCCTCCCGCCCCCCCGAGGCGAGAGGCAGAGGTCTCTACTTACCGTGGAAGTAGAGCTGGTGTGTCGGGCGGCGAGGAATATACATGGTGCATTCTGCAGAGAGAGAGAGAGAGAGAGAGAGAGAGAGAGAGACACCTCTTCCGCGTTAGCCTGGCAGCGACATGGAGCATAAGAGCCACAGCCTAGGTCAGCGTTGCGCTAGGCAAGTCAATATCAGCTCCCGCCCCCCCCCGCCCCATATCCCAATATTTTCCTCTGCGGCAGGCAGATCAGACAGAACACGTTTGACCAGGTCACTGATTGGGAGCCAAGTCAGAGCGGGAATGTGGAAGCAAAGCTCCAGTTCAGGGCGTTACGGGAGCCAGAGCAGTTTGTCCGAGAGGTGGGTGCACCGGGCAAAGAAACACACATGTAAATTCCGCCTCCGCTCTCTGGATCCGCGACGCCAGGCCAGGAGGAAACGGGGCATTTCGTTTTGCTTTGTACAGCTCACACCCCAGGAAAGCCGCTCCCACCTCTCACTCCATCTGGAGAGAGTGAATGACTCAACCAGACTCCCATTACGGGCAGGCCCTTACCACACCCCCCGTGACGCCATCTGCACAAGGCTTGGCAGGAGCGGGATCATTACTGTCAGTCACAGCTGCGCCCGGTCAGGATGAGTCATTCCTGGCTCGGCGTAGGCACGGGTGGGGGAGGGCACCAGGTTCGGAGCCAGCCAATCCTGCTGGCTGAGCGGCCCAATCGGCTCAGGGAGAGAGAGCCCGGCTGGGCCCTTTAACACGGGAGCGTGACAGCCGAGTGCCAGAGATCAGGGCTGCCCACGGCCCAGTGAGCAGAACGGCGCCCGGGTTTAGTAAAATGCACACGCGCTTAAGGAGAAACATTAAAATCTTCCCGGAAGCTGCCATTTCCCCTGGGAGCACGGCCCTCGGGGACTGACATGCTGCCTTTAAATGACACAAAGTGGCCCGACACAGGGCTAGTTACATCTGGGAGCTGGCTAATGAGATGCCGGTGTCTTGAGTTATTCTAGCGCACTCTGAGTCACTCGTGACGCCCCTCCCTTCGTGTGGGGGTGGTGGCGCTTCCCCAAAAAGATCCCTGCCGAGCCAGGAACTGGGGAGTGAGTGGGGCCCAGTCACCATTAACGGGCATCTCACAC
Source organism: Chelydra serpentina (assembly GCA_037349315.1). Taxonomy (NCBI): domain Eukaryota; kingdom Metazoa; phylum Chordata; order Testudines; family Chelydridae; genus Chelydra; species Chelydra serpentina. The sequence goes on from JBAIAC010000278.1 coordinate 590,534, forward strand.
TGGTGGGGGCACGATCGCTGTACACGGAGGTACATGCCTAGCAACGGACACGACCCATTTGTGCCCTCCATGCGCCTGGAGGACTTGGTACGAAGCTGTGCAGACCCGGCTACGGGGCGACATACCGCAGTGGGTTTGTGCTGCTACTGGAAGAGCACGCCAGGGGAAAGGAGGGGTCCTTTTCTCTAGGATCCCCCCAGGGCAGGCTTCCCAGAAGTGACTTGTACCCTCAGCAGCACGCTAGAGGACTCTGGATTTGCAGGTACAGCCAGTCCTGGACAGCCCAGTGCCAGGGAACGGGCTTTGCGATTCTTTGTGGGCATGAAGGCGGAGACCCGCTGGCAGCAAGTCAATCAGGCCCTTTGTGCCGCTCGACTCAGAGGGCATCTCTCCTCCCAGAAGGGCCAGGCCGCTTCTACCAACAAACGTTCACTTCCCACTCGTCCAGGAAGCGCTAAGCGGACAGGTTTGCTGCCCGCTCTGGGAGCTCGGGGCTGCTGCTGGAGTCAGAGTTCTTGCTGCAAATCCAGAACTTCAGTGCAGCACCCACAGAGGCAACAGTGTTTGGAGTTGGCCGGGCAATGCCAAAACCCTGGCACAAGCGTGGTTCTCGGAGCCAGCAGCTGGGAAAAACAAACCACCCCCTGGTTATTTGTTCTGTGCACAACAGGCTAGCTTCGGATGCTGCTCAGGACGGCTTCTGCTGTTCCCTCCTTCAATGGTTTGGAACATCCTGCTCGCCTCAAGCGGCACAAGGAAAACCGCCAGGAACAGCTAGTGAGGGAATTTGTTTAGCTGCAGGGGACAGTGGAATGATCCCCGCAATGCAAACATCTCAACAAGCCAGTCACGCCTTGGGTGTGTGAAAGGGGGTCCAAGGGCTTTAGAAACTGACACAGGGACAAAGTCAGCAGCCGCTAAGATCTGTTCTACGTTACAGACCTAGATCGCTGTAACTCGGTCACTCGGGGAGGTGAAAAATCCACACCCCGAGCAACGTCGCTATACTGACCTCCCCCCCGCCCCGTGTAGCCAGCACTAGGTTGGCGGGAGAGCTTCTCCCATTGCCATAGCTACCGCCTCTTGGTGAGGTGGATTAACTATGCCGACAGGAGATGCAGCGTTTTAGTGTAGACTTGCCCTAAGAGGGAGCCACTTCTGGGGTGGAAAACAGCGGCGGGGTCACAGCACACAGGAACGCGCACACCGAGGTGAAAGCAACAATATGGAAAACTGGAGCCACCTGGGATCCAGGCAGGCGGAAGGTAAATCCCGAGGAGGAGCCGAGCCGGATTCATAGATTCCAAGACCAGAAGGGACCACGGATCGTGAGCTCCTGCAGCCCAGCGGCCAGAACGCTGCCCCACAGTAACTCCTAGAGCAGAGCTTCTAGAAGATCCAGTCTTGTTGCCTGGACTCACACTCCTGCTCTGGTGAGGAGCGTCAGGGGATGGCTACTGAGCCCAGGAAGCCAGGCCTCACGGCAAACTAGTCCAGCATGTTTTCCTGTGTAGCCAGCCCAGCAGGTTCTGCATGTGAAAGAGACGGCCCTGGGGCGGTGAGTGCCCCTTACTGAGTCCGTGGAGGTCTCCCAGCCCCAGACTGAGCGCTGGTACATGCTTTGCAACATGGGTTTGGGCTGCAGACGGGCTGATGCCGAGTGTTCAGAACGGATCGGACCAAGGTTTGTCCTCTCCAAGGCAAGAGAGGGTGGGAGCCCGCCTCAGGAGCTGATCTGCTCCCGGGCCCAAGAGAGCACCGGGGAAGATAAGCAGCGCTTTGGGACCCCACGCTGAAGCAGATATTGAGACCATGTGGTGGGCCAAGTCGCTCTAGGCCAGCGGGTCCCAAAACGTGGGTCAGGACCCCAAAGTGGGTCACGACTGCATTTTAATGGGGTCACCAGGGGCAGCGTTAGACCTGCTGGGGCCCGGGGCTGAAGCCGAAGCCCGAGGGCTCCCCCCCTCGACGTCATGTAGGGATTGTTGCTGTCCGAAGGGGGGCACGGTGCCCTGAAGTTTGAGAAGCCCTGCTCTAGGCGGGGAGAGGACAGAGTCTAGCCTCCGCTGGGCTGTACATGGAGAGGGAGGATGGAAGTTTCACTCTGTGCCCGTCTCCTCTCCCCACTGCAGACGGGTTAGGCCTGGCCTAACCCACTGGTTTTCTACCAGGGTGGGTCTGTCAGTACAACCCCAAGTGGGCGGGGGGCAACCGGCATCGCTTATTTCCTTCAGCGCCAAGCTAACGGCATCCACGCTGCGGGGAGAAGCAAATCTCGGCCTGGACAGAGGCAGCGCTTAGCTGAGCTGCCCAAAGGAGGAATCGCTTTAGGCCAGTTAGTCTCTAGAAACCCAGCAGTCAATATCCAGCCGCGGTCAGTGCCGACCAGAAGGGTCGGATACCAGACGACTGCGAGTTGGCAGGAGGGACACAGCACTGAGACCTGGCAGCGTTCCCTCCGGGCCTGCTCCGATCGGGCAGCTGAACAGGAGAACTCGGGCGGAACGACCTCGCCTGGTTTCCCCTTGGAACGGGAGCAGCCGGTCCCAGATCAGACGCCCAAGTTCAGGGAGGTTGTTCTGAGCGAACCGACGACGCTTTCAAACAAGTGGCGTGGGTCCCGGACCAGGCCGCCCAGGTTGTATGGAAGCAGCTAACTTCCCTCCCCTGGCCCCGGAGGCTCTCTCTGGCGAATTCACCCACTGACCGTCGCACAAGGGAGCCGGTGGGGGGTTATATTTGCAGACAGCGGGTGGATAGAAGCAGCCGTGACCCAGATATTCCCTTCGCTACGAGACACGATCTCCAGCGTCTCTCCTTGACGACGTTCGTAGCAACGCCGTCCTCACGTCTAACCTTACCGCAGCCGGCGAGCGAGCGCTCCCCTTGCAGACGGGGTGACTGAAGCAGAGGGGACGCGGCAGTGTGGGGAACAGAGCCCGGAGCTCCCCCTCTTATGCCAACAGGTGCTTTTATCCGAGAGCAGCAGTGCTTATCTAGCTCAGCCCGAAAGGCGTCCCACTGAACACACCAAGGGGCCGGGGGGCTGGAACGGACAAGCTTTGGGGGGGGTCACAAAGCCCGGAGACCGGATGCATCTGCAGGCTACGCTAGTCGCCCCAAGTCCCAGTCTGAGTCCAGCCCTCCCTGCTAGCCCGGAACAGGTCCCTGGCCGTAAGTCACCCGCCACGCCAGTGTCAAGCACAATGTTAGCCTGGAGACAGCTTCCTCCTTGGGTGTCTCCTCCAGCAAGGAAGGGAGGAGGAATTAGTCATCAGGAGAGGGTGACCCTTGGGGTCCAGCCATCTGCAGGTGGGGGGTGGGGAGACCCCCATTGGGCACAGCTGGTTGTAAACAGCTTGCGGCTAGCTCCATCCCAGGACTCTCGGGGGTGGGGGAATTATCCACCCGCATCACAGCCAGGAAGAGCCTGGTCTGAAGTCACATTTCCAGTCAGGGCAGAGCTGGGAGAAGCCTGGCGCTGACTCAGTGCCCTGCTTTAGCAGTTAGACAAAATCGCCTCCTACCCTGGGTCAACTGCTACCGTAGGCCAGGAAACAAGCATCCCAGCTACTCAGCCATGCTGCAGCCTCGCTGGGACAGACCTGTCCCCCCCCCCGCCCCATGTGCTGTAACTCGGTCCCCCCCACACCCGGCAGTGGATTCTGCGGCACACTCGGGCCCTGAGGGACGGCGCTGGCAGGGCTATGAAGTGACTCGTTTTTTCCATTCGGTCCTGCAGGCTGGGAAGATCCGGCAGGTTCAGAGCACGGCTGCAAAGTCTAGGCGAACTGAGCAGATGGGACAAAGCGATAGACCCGCAAGACCCAGATTAAAGTAGGAATGAAACGCCGTTCTCTCCGTCCAGCAGAGCCGTTAATAGCACGGAGCTTTGCGCCCTTTTCCTAGTTCTCTTTCCAACCAGCTGAGCTGCACAAAGGAAGCCGAGAGAGTCACAGACGTCTCTCGTTATGGGGGAGCCCGAGTTAGCCAAACAGGGACGAGTTCTGGGTCAACTCCCCCCCCCCCCCCCCACCCCCAAAAGGCCTCCACCCAGAGGCTGCTTTATTGCAAAGCACGACGGGATTTTTTTAAATGAACACTGACTGACCTCCTTTGTGGGCAGTCGCTGCTGAGATGCCAGGAATGCACCAGCACCCTCCTCTCTCCTCCCCAGGATGGGCACCGGGGAGGACACACCTGGAGCAAGCAGCAGCTGCAGGGCAGTGCATTGTACGGAGATCGCCTGCTGCAATCCAGCAGCGCGGCAGCCGTCACCTTCCGAGGAGTTATGCCGGGAAATCCAGGGCAGCGTTCAAACGAGCGAGTCTGCAGCCTGGTTTGCTCAGTCCACCCTGCAAGTGGCAGGTTCCCAGAGAAAAAGGTAGAGGAGCAGGGGGGGAAACCAGTTTCCAACCCTCTCCAATGAAGGGATTTCAGAGAGTTCAAGAGCAGCATCGTTTTGCATGGTGCGTCAGAGATTAAAGCAACAGAGCTGGGAACAGAATTCAGGTTTCCAGACTCCTAGTCTGGTGCCCTACCCGCTAGCCCAGGCTGCTTCTCGGACATCCGTCAAATCCACAGAACAAGGACCATGTTGCAGGTGGATCTCAGAAGCTCTGATAGTTTCACTGGACGCGGGAGTAGAAGGCAGCAAGGGACAGAGTAGGGGGTGTGAAATGCGACCACTTGCTGCCTACAGAGGAGTCTTTCCAGGCCCGGGGAGTGGTTCGCTCAGAGGATTAAAGTGATCACATCAACAGGAAACACTCAGGGCTGTTCTGGTTACCACTGATAATTGGTTTCTGGTTCCAGTTAAAAGGCAGTAAATTCAGCACATCAGGGAAAGAGGAATTATAAGTATATCTGAACTCAGTCCCTTTCCTTGTGACTCCTGACCTGTACAATGGGGCAGTTCGAACAGAGCCCGCTCCCCCAACAAGGACAGGAGACGGAGATCTCCTAGGACCACAGCAGCGGTCTTTGCACACCCACCTCGCACGTAGCCTGGGCACGCTGGTGGTGTGCATGCGGCAGGGCAAGCCACATAGTCGGGAGCGAGGGGACGGGGAGCCAGCACTCCTGGGTTCCGTCCCCAGCTCTGCGGGGAATCCCACGCTCAAATTCCACAGGGCAGCCTGGCAGACAGTGTCAGTTCACAGGTCAAGGGTTCCAGCTAACAGCTGCAGACAGCCCTCTGACAGGGCCCGCCTGCGAATCTCTTAGCAGAGCCCTGCTGGAGTCCTGCGACCTCAGATGCCATGGCGTCGGACCCCTTGGAGTCTGACCATCGCACTGTGGTGCTGTCGGCCATGGCTTCATTGCAGCCCCCTTTCCTTGGACAGACGTTTAAAGTGCCAGAGGCTACCCTAGAATCTGGGTCCCCGGACTGGTAACTCTGTGAATTGCTTGTTGGAAACACCGCTCTCCTCTTCCAGAGCCTGACCTTTGGCCCCGCACGCCCAGGGCAATGGCAGATCACAAGGTTCGAGCTGCCAGGCCTGCCAAGTGGCACGGTGTCATTTTAACCTTTGCCTGGCGAGCGGTGAGGGAACCCCACTACTGCAATTCCGGGGGAGGGCTGATTGGTGGGGAGCTGGCAGCATCAAGCAGCACCCGATTAAGGTGAGAAGGCCCACAGGGGAGTCTGACTGGGCGTGATTCAGTGGGTAGACTCCCACCCAGTCCTCTCATTCATCCCCTCCTACACTCCCCCCAGAGCGTCTCATCCCTCCTCCCAAGGGGCTTCCACACTGCCAGGCCGCCGGAGGCCCAGCCACGACAAGGCGCACTCCGACCCAAGGAGCTCACCGGCGGAGAGGTCGAGCCCAGATCCCCGTTGTGCAGCCCTGGGAGCTAAATACTGCCGTTGTCTCACCGCTTTCCAGCTCCTCCGGTGACCGACCTGGCACGCCCCCGAGAACATTCCGCAGGGAAGGTTAGGGTGAGCTATTTGTAGTGCCCAGAGGCCAATTGGCTCTTACAGCACAATCTAGACAGATATGGGTGGAAAGGGGAAAACAGCCAAGGCACTGAATGGGGAAGTGACTCGCTCAAGGTCATACAGCAAGTCAGTGGCAAATAGGGTGACCAGACAGCAAGTGTGAAAAATCGGGACAGGGGATGGGGGGTGATAGGAGCCTATATAAGAAAAAGACCGAAAAATCGGGACTGTCCCTATAAAATCAGGACATCTGGTCACCCTAGTGGCAAATTCAGGGCCCCTGGCTCCCTCCCCAGTGTCCTATTCACTGGGCCAAACTGCATCTCCTGAGTATAAACCTGCCCCAGAGGTTAATTTCTAGGAATGACGCAACTATTCAAGGACATGCCTGAGAGGGGGAGGGTAAAGCCGCAAAACTGCGTTAGCAAAGCAGAACAAATTCAGTCCTCGGAGGTGCTGGGCAGGTCTCTCAGGCCTACAAGTGTTTAGTTGCGCAAGAACAGGTGGAGTTTTTACAAGTGACTCGACTGCGGGCCCGGCTTTTTATCTCCCACTCCCACATTCAGTTCGGCATTTAAAAGCCGCCAGCTCCTAATCAGGCCCTACAGGAGCTGTCCGCACAGAACACGAGCTAATCAGGAATCGGATCCTGAGCAAGCCTGGGCAGAGCAGGGACGCTCCTCTTCTGCCGGTGCCTGAAGTTGTGGGATACGCACGGCGGGGAGCTAGCAAATCTCATCCAAGTTCTTGCTTTCCCCACCTGTTCCAGGGCAGCCAAAGTATCCCAGGCTTCTACACTGCAGCCTCCTCCATCTTTGAGAGAGACAGCCCAAAACTACGGCTCCCAGCATGCAATGCAGCCAGGCCACTTGGCTCAAGATGGAGCACTGCAGGACTGGGCCTTCCTTCCAGAGGTCATACCTGCAATGGGGGTGTGGGTGTGTGGGGGGGAAAAGAGTCTCCTGGCATGATGTTAATGTGGCCCTCAGATGGGTAACGTTTTGGCACCTGTAGCACAGAAACTATGAACACACGCCACATCCTAAACACAGCTGGATTCAGGGTGTTTTCCCAGTCACAGCTCCACCCCGATCACGCTTGATAGTCTGTTCTCATGCTCAGCATTCGGATATTACATTAACTCGCCCGACACAGACGGAACAGAATTAGGGGCGAGGAAGATGCAATGACTCCTAAGAAGTGCAGGGACACTCCTGTACATTAACAAAGGTTGAATTTCCCCCCCTCCTTCTGCAACCAACTGAAAACAAAAGCCAAGGAGAGAGAGGATTAGAATAAAGCTGAAGGGTTTACCCCGATCACCATAAGCTTGGCTCATTTGGCTTTTGTTTCGAAGACTGAAGAACGTGCTAATTTTAGCCTTCTTGGACTCTGGTCGTCTGCTCTGTTTCCTCTGCTCACTTGCCTTGCCCTACAGACAAAACTCCCGATCCCACCCCCTGCAGTAGCCAGGCCCCGAACAGCTCCCCGCTCGGCATTCTGGAGCCTGAGCGATTAAACACTGCGATGGAGCCAAGTAGAACACCCTCGTAAACACTGGGAGCAAGTCAAAATAATCCCAAAATAAAAGTGCTACTCGATAAACTGCTAAAGTGGATTGTGATGAAACTCAACTGGCTGGGAGTCCAAGCCAATCTGGTTGAACGTCCCTTTGACCTGAGGAAGAGCTCCCTGCGGCTCACACGCTGGTCTCTCACCAACAGAGGTTGGTCCGATAAAAGATATTGCCTCACCCCTCTTGCCCCTCTCCCAGCTACGCGACTGCTAGCCATGATCCGATTTTGCGAGTCCAAGGAACCCCAGCCACATAGCTGCCGGTTGAGTTTTCTTGCCTTCCTTCCGCTCCCAGAGAAAATGGTGTTACCATTTAGCACTTCTTCCCGGTGCCACCCCCCCCACCCCGAAAGCTGGGGTGCTAGAAAGGGAACTTGTCCAGCAAGGCGAGGTCGCTCGGCAGTTACCAGGCCTGTGGAGATCAGCTTCCCCCCTACGAACCCTACATCCCGCTGGGGCTGCGCCGCACGCTTCTACGGCCCCTTGGGAAAGCACAGTCTAGCCCTAAGGCAGTGGGGTCTCGAACTTTTGTCCTGGCGACCCCTGTCCCATCGCAAGCCTCTGAGCGCGACCCCCCCTTATAAATTAAACACACTTTTTAATACATTTAACACCATTATAAATGCTGGCGGCAAAGCGGTTTGGGGTGGAGGCTGACAGCTCACGACCCCGCATGTAATAACCTCGCAACCGGGTCCAGACCCCCAGTTTGAGAGCCCCCCCCTACGGGTTCAGGCACCCACCCAGCCCCCAGTCTGAGAACCCCCGCCCTACGGGTTCAGGCACCCACCCACCCACCCCCCAGTCTGAGAACCCCCGCCCTACGGGTTCAGGCACCCACCCACCCCCCAGTCTGAGAACCCCCGCCCTACGGGTTCAGGCACCCACCCACCCCCCAGTCTGAGAACCCCCGCCCTACGGGTTCTGGTGCCCAGCCTTCGAGGACACCCAACTCCCACTCAGCCCTTGTGGAAGTGGGTCAGCCGGGGAGAGTGGCAGGGCCAGTGCCCGGTCCCGGGGGGAAACTGAGGCTCCATGGCCCTTGGCGCCCCTTAAAGCCAGAGCAGGCGGGGGGAGAGCTCAGCCCTTCGGGGGGCCCCCCAGGGATGGGGGAAGCCGAGCAGCCAGGCCCTGTGCAGCCCCTCCACACACACCCCAGTGGGGGGCAGGTGAGTGGCTGCAGCCTGGGGGGGGGGGGGGGGCTGCAGCCACCACGAGACACCCCCCCTCATGCACGAGGGGGCCGCTGGGAATTAGGGGTGCTGCCCAACCCCCCCCCCTTTCCAGGGTGCCATTCCCTGGGGGAGAGGCAAAGGCCTGGCACAGCCCCTCCCCCTCCTTGCTGGGGGAGCTCCCACGCGGGACCCCCCCACACCCACGTGACCACCCACCCCCCGAGCGCGCAGCCCGGGCCCGCTCTCACCTTGGCGCCCAGCAGGCGCGCGGCCGCCCGGCGGCCGGCGGTCAGTAAGGTCATGGCGAGCGGAGGCGGGGTCCGAGCGCGGGGCGGGAGCCGGGAGCTGCAGCCGCCTCGCTCGGGGGGCCTGGGCCGGCGGCGGGGACCAAGGTTGAAGGAGGCGGCCGAGGAGGGAGCGGCGCCCGGGGGTGGGGGCGGGGGGGAAAGGGGTCCTCGCGAGCGCGGCCGCGACAGCGAAAGGGGGTGGAGCGCGATGGCGGCCACGGCCCGCCCGGCGGGGAGGTCATTAACATAGCCACGCCCCCTGGCGGCCGCGGCGCGCTCGGCTATTGGGCGGGGTGGTGAGATGGGCGGGGCCTAGAGGGGGGAAGGGCGAGGGGGGCACGTAATGGGGGAGGGGGGGAGCCTGGGTATAGGTGGCCAGATCGAATGCCTGAAAACTCAGTGTAACCCAATGGGATTGCCCCCTCCCCCACCCGGGCTGGGCTGGAGGGTGGAAGGGGCAACATATATTCAGTTCATCCCAGAATG